>CM061920.1:318655692-318862152 GCA_031002005.1 Vandiemenella viatica | reverse complement strand
TTGGTAACAGGTGAGTCACAATGCAGGGTCTTCAAGTTACACCTCGAGCGGCAGTCGAAGAAGTCGCAGTCCTCGTGCCTTCTGCATGATCTCCCATCTCCAGTGATTCTCCCCACAATCGTACGTGGCATCACAGAATCCAGGTCGAGGAATTTGATCTTCTGCCCACCCTTGGTCAACCCAAAGTGGCTCATTTTTACATCGCAAAGATGGAACGGCTCCGCCAAGTTAGTGTCAAGCTCGTCGAGTAGGTCCATGATCATGATGGCTAGCTTTACTCTCTCTGTCCAATCGTCCCGGTCGTCGGACAACGACAGAACTGACGGCGCCGCTCTGATCGGATCTACGTATTCCACGGCGAAAAAACTGCCGCATGTTCCTATCAGCTGCGGGAAAATATCTCTGTCGGCGAACAGAACTGAACAGAGATATTCGTTGTCCTGGAGTAGCTGCCAAATGTTATTCATCTCAATTTGATGGCCGGAAGGGTGCGGGGACTTTGAGAATCCAAGGCGACCAAGTCGCTTCAACTGGTCGTTAGAAATAGAGAAGTTGAGTCTGGAGGAGACTAGGTCGCGGATCATCTTCTCGAACTCTTCGTCGTTGGGAAAGTTCTCGGAGTCTTGAACACCTAGCCAGCTCGCGGAATTACTGCTGTCGCCGTTCGTTTTGCGAGAGGCCTTGAATATCAGGTGTGTTCCTTCCCATTCGGCTGAGAAAACTGCTTCCTTGCCGGCGTGAAAAGCGTAGCACATAAGTGATCGTATCTGCTTGTCGGTGCATAGTGGCTTGCAGATGTTTCCAACAGCTTCTCCTTTTCTGTGAAGTCGACACTGAAAGAATTGATTCGTATAGACAATTGATATAACAGTAATAGTTAACATCATTTAAATTTATCATGCATCATTCTTAAAAGTAATATAGATATTTTTCTGCTATTAAGTTTCGTTAGTGACAAGAAGTAACCCGTAGATTTAGCTCTTGGAATTATTACATAGCCACAGTAGACTCGTAGAGAATATACATGTCTAGCTATTCTTTTCCCCTCTAACTGGGAACTTTGTTGCTTCAAACAGAGTCTAAATTGTTGGAAAGGAAGACCTTTTTTTTCCCTTCTTCCCCCCTACCCTGTTTGAAAAATTCATTTAGGGCGAGATATTACATTTTTAGATCTTCCGTTGTCTTGATGTAAGCAAAATTACTTAAAAACCACACCACGGATAGCAGGACGTCAGACTTTACCACGACAAATTCCAGTCCAAGAGCATCATATCCAAAACGTTGAAAAGGAGAGACATAGAAGTAATTTTTTATTGTTCTAATGTACTGAACAGTGTATTCTTGACACATGTGTAAGGCTTTACTTGATGCTAAAACAAACTTTTTTATTCACAACTAGTTACATTCTGCTCCATATCGATGTGCTGCTTGACAGAAATGAAAATGCCGGTTGGTTCTGTCGTCACAATTTAAAACTACATTCATTTTGCTGATATTTTACTACATTGGTTCGCGTTCAGATTCAAAATTATTTCAGTTTCCAAAAGAATTTCTCTTGCAGGGATGGTACTTTAGTGCAGCCTGCACAGGATGCTTTATTTAGGTAATGTTCTGAATGGTTCATATTAATCTAATTTCCGAATAGTAAAGAATAGCAAAATAAAAACATTATTAGTTTCACTTACCAATTTACTAACGTGTTGCCATGTCTCAATATTTGTACACATTATACCCCAATGTATTAGGTAGTATAACGTTATTACAGATATTATCATACACGCGATGGCTCTGTACCGACGACTGTAAATGATACCCGGCAGTCTTTTAAAGTTTAACATTATTTACACACGCGTATTTCACATTTTTGCATTCAAAATCATTTACCACTACAGGTTTTCTGCTTTAGAGGCACAGCCCACTTGTTTACAAAACATCACAGATACAAGTATCCATCGTAATGCCAGCTGATACTGACGTTGCTTCAGTTGTCAGCTTTAAATATGTTGGTTCGACCTATATACGAGCAATACTAGCGATCATGAGTTTCTCTCCAGAGTTAGTAGTTCCAGTTCTGTCCACTGACTTTGCCTCGGCGCTGCAGTAAGCTCGATGCCGCGTCGTCTGCTCCTGTCAGACTACTACACTCGCGATTTTGGAGAGAAGTGGCGCAGGAGCGAACTCGGTGTTACGTCATCAGTAGCCGCCTGAGCGAGGGGCGAGATGCGTCGCGGCGGTGGACCTGCATACGTCACGGATACAAGTTCCCGCCACGGCGCGGCGCGTCGTCTGCTGCCCGCCTCGACCTTGCTTTGTCCTTGCCGTAGTAGGGGTGGCAGCATTACTGCGCGCATTTCTGCTCTCCCAATCAGAGTGTTCTTTCTTCAGTGAGCCCTCTTTACTCAGCGAGAAAGGGGTCGCCTGAAAGGTTTGTCTTTCCTTCTGTAGATGTTTCTGGTAAAACGAAAAGGATAATTCCTGAATTTTGACGCCCATTTCATATCCTTCCTTCCATATATTGGCAAAGCTTCAACATAGTGCTGCAGTTTATTCAGTGTTTACCTGTTTTCAGTTCTATTCGTTGTTTAACAGTTTCATCAATGGTTACTATTCATATACTTATCAATACAAAACGCTGGCAGCTTGTCCTTCAATTAAATTCAAATTTACACATTTTTTAATATATATTTACTCCTATCAAAAATTTAAACACCTTTTCTGCTAAAATTATGATAGAGATCTTTTTAATTGTTAAATTATCTCGTCCTTTATTCTTTTAATGAAATTCTGCCAAAAAGCAAAAAAAGTACTTAGGTCAATAAAACTTATTTGATCTGTTTAGCAAAAGTTGAAATTTTTTCATTGTTATTTATTTAGGACTTGCGGACTTCCAATAGTTACACGCATTGTAGGACGTAATATTTGCTATCGAATACAGCAGAGTTTAAACTACTACTACGATTTCATCTTTTCGCCCTTGAACAATTGGAAATTTTGATCTTAAATCGTCTATACAATCTATTTTTTTACGACTACAGGTAGCTTAGCTGTTTAACAGATACAAAATAGGCAGAAGGGATCTAGGACTGTCGACATCGAGATTAATAAGAACGAACTAATCTAATCGAATGGTGCATAATGAATGTGTCCATCTGTCAGCGAATTGTGCAATTTTATGCCAATATTTACTATGAAGTTTTGAGACAGAGAATGGAGATCTTCAAGGGACACCTAGATAATTATGGAAAACTGAAACACCAGTCACGAAGGAAAACTTTCAAGTTGTGATTCTAATAAAAACATTTTATGAATCAGGAACTTAAAAAAACTAAATTGTTACATTTTTAGCTAAGGTACGAAGAGTTAAAACCGTTGAAACAGTTTCTGCATAAAATCTCATAGTTTAGTACTCGTGCACTGCTGCTTCAAAAATACGTGAATAAACATATGAAGGTGATTTCGGGCAAACAATGAACAACACTATTATTTAGAGAAAAGTTAAGCTATATCATTTTATAGACTACACAACTTGTCTCTTCACAGGGGCTTTTCCATTAGATTTTGGCGGTAACGGCGTATGGTTAGTTGTATTTCGTGTGGACTCTTTGAGCTGCTGGTTGCGTTTATGAAGCAGTAATAACAGTTCATACGAAGTAAAGTGTTCTACTAAAAACCACTCTGTTGGTTAGCACACGCGGGAAACTTACTTCATCCTACTAGCGTCAACTTCTGCAACGTCAGTTGCCTGCTGGTTTTCGTCCATGTGGCACCATTCTGCGTTCGATTATTTAGTAAGTCACCACCGGTGTGATGTTTCTGGCGCCGCCCGGTCATCCTAATGGGTATAACGAGTTTCAATAGAATAGCCTAAGAATGTTTACATGTAGAATTGTCTAATTCTTCAGCAGTTCCTCATTAATCCTGGAGGAAGTTCTTTAGATCACTTAATTTTAACGCTCCCTTATTTCCGTTAAGGACGCTGAGAATTGCAAATCCTATTGAACTCTTTAACTCTCAGTTTTGAGAGGTTTCCATCGTGGTACGAATCTTTATGCTATACGCCGTAACAGTAGCATATTACGGTTTACTGGTATTTTATACCGTAGATTATTTATGCGTTTGAGTGACTGGAAAATGTCTTGAATGCTGAAATGCTTCCTTATATACTAGCTTATCAAGCTTGTAAGACCGTGCCTAGTGGGTGTCCGGTTAACGTTTGAATATGTCATCCCTTAGGACGCGGGTTCGCCCCCCGTCTGGTAACGTAGATTTAAGTGTTCCAGAAATCTCTGTAAGCGAATGCATGCATGGTTCCTTCCTAGCCTCCTATCGTCTTCCTATTGTAATACCCTCGACGTTGACGAGCTACAAAATCCTGATTAAAAAATCGTTAAAACTCATGTTAGTTTGCAGGCAATATGAATTATTCGTGGTGTTTATTCATCAGTTAATAGGAGTCCGTACATTTTGTCTCATTAAAAGTCTACAAAAATTCTTTGAACACGCCGAGAACAACAAAATACCCATCTGTGGAAGGCTCCTTCAAAAAAAAAAAAAATTATTACTGAAGACGATATGAAGTTGAGATTTGCAGATTACGTTCTTCACTTGTATTATCTTTGATGCAGCAGCAGTCTTCACGAGTTTGAAAACAATTAAGCTGTAATACTTCTGGGACTTTTATGTCAGCTCTCTACAGGGCAGTTTTTATCGCTCACTGCTGATGCAAAATTTTGCAAGGACCTCCTCAAAAACAAAACAAATGCTTAAACAAATGAATAGCTTGTCCTCATTTCTCTCATGGCACGTGACGTCTTGTACGAAAGAGACTGTGGTCGAAAATTCCGTCGCCCAAGAAAGATACCTAAGAGCACATTTCTATGCTCTTGAAAGCATATCATCTCTTTTCTGCCTAGAAGATTTTAAAGTTTTCTTCTAGTCATTGTTTCGTAGGCAGTATCATATTGTATTGATAACACAATTTTTAACATATTTCAAGCTGTGGCTCAAGAAATTTATCTATGGTTGTTATTTTCTCAGCGCTACTTCTTAGGGATCAGCAGTGGATCAGTGCAGATTGCAGGGGATACGCGGCAACCCAGCGGCATGGTACGTTGGAGTGGTTGCATACATACAGGTTTTTTTTTTTTTTTTTTTTTTTAAATTTATCTGGCCTTTAGCCATGCTGGCCATTTAGCCATTACCAAGTGTACAGGCGTTTATTACATTGTTTGTCTATTACATCTGTAACATTTTGCACATCGTAGCAGTAAATCTTAATATACATTGTCTCTGTAGGTTATCCGTATTTCATAGTACCTTACACACATTAAAAGCCAGTACTAATACATTTACGTAATACGCTGGGTGCATAAGGTAGTAACTTTGTCTGGCACATACATACCTTAAAATGAACGATTTGATATTACATTAAACACATTAAAATTTTGAGTTTGGCAAAAAATCGATTTACAAGGTTCATATATACATGAAATGTTAGGATATGTTACATCTGATTATACAGTTAATTGATGTTACTTTGTTTGGCATATACATACATTAAAATAGTCCATTTGATATTACATTATATACATTAAAATATTAAGTTTAGAAAAATGTAATACAAATTAATAAAAAAAAAATTATTTACAAAGACTCATATATACATGAAATGTAAGGATATGTTACACTTGATTATACAGTTGATTATTGTTACAGTTCTCGTTTGATTTGCCGTAAAAATGAGTACATGAAGAAGAAGATTTTAAATCTGTTTGTATTTAGTAAGTCTTCAACACTTGCCGGGAGTTGCTGTCCTGCTTGCACCAAGTGCTTGATGAGGTTGTCAGAGGCTTGTTTGTTAAATGGGCAACCAAAGAATATATGGTTAGCATCTTCAATGTGTCCGCACTGGCAGTATGGTTCCTCTACTACACCGATTCTACATAAGTGCTTCTTGAGGCGGCAATGTCCGAATTTAAGCCGAAAAATTGTGATATATAGGCTTCTAGGACACCGGATGTTCTGAAACCATGGCCGTTTTGTAACTTCAGAATGTATCCTTGCGTAGTGTTTACCTTTCGTAGCAGATGTATATCTCCATTCTACGTCCCAATCTTTGTATAATTTTTCCTTTATTGTCACAATCAGGTCCGAAGTAGGTACCTTACGGTGTATAGTTTCCCCAGTCTCAGTTGCTTGTTTTGCCAGCTGGTCGGCTATTTCATTGCCCCTGCACCCATCATGGCCTCTCACCCAGGAAAGTACTACTAATTTATTACTTTGTTCCAGGTCTATGATTGATTTAATAATTTCGTATATGATCGGGTTGTTGCTTTGGTTTATGTGATGATTTTTTAATGACGTTAAGGCAGAGAGTGAATCAGATAGTATGATAATGTTACTATCCGGTAAGCTCCCGGCATATCTAAGCGCTTCTAATATTGCTATCAGTTCCGCTGTCATAATAGTGCATTCTTTAGGCAGTTGGAACGTGCCCTGTTCCATGCTATCAAGGTTGATGTATGCACAACCAGCATAGCTGTTGTTCTTAGACCCATCTGTATATATGATTCCAGCCGGGAGCCATTTGTTCAATTTTTCTAGGTATGTCTGTTTGTAGGGGCTCTGTAGCGTTGTTTGACCAACAACTGTAATTTCTTTACATGTATGCCATAATGGAGCCTCATAGCAGTATAGTTGTTCACTCTTGCTGGCTTTATCGTATAGTGATTTGGTTTCCAGATACGCTGAAGCTAGCGGTGGCAGTCGTCTGTTTTTCCAGTATCCTTTTGTTAGGCAGTCTATGGATAAGTTGTGTATGGAGTTATATAATTTACTGGTCGTCAACTGACTCTGTTTCAGTAAAAATTTTGAACTTAGGTAGGATCTACGTAGGTGCAGAGGAGGTTCCCCTGCTTCTGCGCATAGTGCATTTGTGGGCGTAGATTTCATTGCCCCTAGGCAGGTGCGTAGTACCATGTATTGTAGTACATCAAGCTTCGCTAAAGGTCGTTGGGAGGCTGCACCATAACAAATACACCCATAGTCAAAATGTGGACGGATTAGGGCTCTATATAGAGTTAGTGCTATTTGTGGACTTGCTCCCCACTTTAGTCCTTGTTACTGCTCTTATAAGGTTGTTCCTTGAGCAGACTTTTTTTTCTATTTGTTTGATGTGTTCACACCATTTGAGTTTATTATCTATTATCAGGCCTAGATATTTCAAGCTATTCTTAACTGGGAGCTGGTATGGTCCAAGAGTCATGCGGATCATTGGAGGAATCCTGTGTCGTGTAAATATGCAGACTGAGCTTTTATCTATTGAGATCTCCTGTCCATTGTCTGACAGCCATTGTACTAGTTTACACATCGCTTCGTTTAATATGGCTTGGCATCTTTCGATGCTTGTGCCTATTGTATACAGGCAGATGTCGTCCGCATATTGAAGTATTATCACGGAAGGTGGCATTATTTTGTGTAGGTCAGTTGTGTATATATTAAAGAGTAACGGAGACAAAACTGATCCTTGAGGTACCCCTTGGCTACACTTTCTTGGACCTAGCGTAATTGTTTTCCACTTGGCTACTAACCATCTATTTGTAATCATAGCTAGCAGCCTCGCTGTAAAGGGGCCCGGCACGCCATTCTCTTTTAATTTTTTTCCCAAGGTCGATGGCAGAACTTTATCATAGGCAGATGTTAGGTCAGTGAAAATGGCAACCATGTATTTATTGTCTGTAAGGCACGATTGAATATCTGTAACAAGGTGTGCTAATATGTCATTCGTGCCTTTCCCTCTCCGAAAGCCGTATTGAGTATGCGGCAGCAATGTATTATGTTCGAACCACCATTCGAGTCTATGCTTTACCATTCTTTCGAGAATTTTGAACACACAAGATAAGAGGGATATGGGTCTATATGCTGAGGCACATTCAGTTTCCTTTCCTGGCTTTTTTATAATAATTATTACTGGCCGTCTTCAAAGGCTGGTATCTCGCTTTTCTCAGCCCAAATACGATTAATGAGGTCGAGCAGGTATGCTTCCCGTTGGCAGGGAGTAGGCGTAGCATGGGGTAGTGTATGTTATCCGGCCCAGGTGCTGATGATTTGCCAAAGGAGAGTGCTCTGTGAGCTCTTCACTCCTGAAAGGTTGACATAGGATGTGCTGTGTATTTTCCTGTACGTTTAGGGGTTGAGGGTCCACATAAGGAGGTGTTATGTTTTCTAATATCTCAGTCAGAATATTCAGTGGTGGTGTCCGCTCTGGCACCCTCGCTTCCTTTATATTTTTCAGCCTTCGTATTTTCATCCACACTTCTTTGGTCGGCGTGTTGAGACTCAGTTTTGAGCAGTAGTCTTCCCAGTTTTTCTTCTTCTTCTTTCTCAGGAGTTTTTTTGTTTTCGCACATGCCCTTTTGCATTCAATATAATTGCTCATTGTGAGGTGTTGCCTGTAATTTTTGACAGCTTTCTTTCTTTCTTTTATTGCATCGTCACATTCCTGGTCCCACCATTCAACTGGTGTTGTGTTGATTACATAGTTTTGTTTTTGTTTTGGAATGCTGGAGCCTGCGGCTTTTTCAATGCAATCTATGAAGGCTTTATAATCATTTTGTATGTCGTCTGTAGGTTTGTAATGAGAAAATGCAGCTTCTGCTTCCTGTTGGTATTTTTCCCAGTTGGCCCGCTTGATATTCCATTTATAATGCGAAAAGATAGTTTGCCCTATCAGCTTAGTGCAGGGGAGCTTCAAGCAGAATCGGGAAATGATCCGAGCCCAGAGTATCTTCTATGATTTCCCATGTTAGGTGTGGGGCAATAGTCGCCGATGCTAATGATATGTCAACAGATGATTGTTGTTGTGATGGTCTATTGATTCGAGTTGCAGAGCCATCGTTTAGTACAACTAGTTCCTCCATTACTTCCACAATTAGTCGCCCGTTACGATCGTCATATGTACTTCCCCATAAGGAATGATGGGCATTTAAGTCACCAAGGAGCAGAATTGGTTCTTCTAGATGTCTTTTTAGTATTTCCAACTCAGATCTTTTTAATGCTGGTTTGTTTGGTGACCTGTATACAGATACTACCGTCATATATTCGTCTTTAAAGAGGATCCGTGCTGCACAAACTTCGAAAGAGAGATTAGTAGGCGTAATGTTTACGGGCTGGAATGGGATTGATTTCTGTATCAATAGGGCAGTGCCGCCATAACCGTCCGCTCTGTCTGCTCGCACGATATTATAGTTTTGAAAAAGGAAAGATTCTCCTGGTTTCAACCAAGTTTCTGAGATCGCACTTACTGAGATTTTATGGGCCAGCATATATTGCATCAGACTTAATTTATTGGCTTTGATTGAGCGTGCATTCCATTGTAAGATTCCGAGTTCTTTGATTGCAATTTTTTCATTCGTTTGGGGATTATTATGTGGTATGTTATTTTGGTACATGGAATCTAAGCCTTCAGTAACGGGTATCGAATGCGTTCTTGTGTTCTCAGTTGAACCCATTGATGAGTGTTTGTTGTATAAGCTGTTACTTGGAGCGAATTGCAGTGGATCGATCTGTTGGTTACCGACATACTGGTTTAGGATATTCATTATGATTTCGATCATTTTGTATGTGAAGATATCAGCTGTGCTTGCGCTTTGTACAGTGCTGTGAGGTTGGGGTGGGTATGGGTTGTACGCAATTGGTTGTATATTCCTGTTGTTAGGGATCCAATAATTTTTGTAAGATAGATCCCTAGAGTTGCTTCCTGCTCTGTAGTGCGTATTATGTCTTTCCGTTAAGGGGGATTCTGCCTGGTTAGTAGGCATTGGATTTATTTGCATGTTTGTTAACATGCCAGGTGGGCTGGTGGCCATCTGTGTCGTCTGGGTAGGTAGTTCTTGGTGGAGTTGTTGATGTTGTTGTTGCGATGTCCCTACAGGCACTGTGGCAATATTTAAGTTATCCTGTATGGGGGTTATTTGCTCGTAACTTGCCGAATTTACGACCGTGGTTTGGGTGGTTGCGGCCGGTCTTGACAGTACACCGGCATACGTACCGGCGTTGATCTTTCTAAGGGCTTGTTTATAGTCTAGGTTCTCGTACGCCATTAACTGTTTGATTTTTCTTTGTTTTTCATATTCAGGACATCTTTTTTCATTAGATGGGTGGCCACTAGTTACAATAGATACAAATGGGGTTGTTTTGGTTACAACAATCTTTGTCGTCGTGTGCACCAGCACAGAATACACATCTTTTTTTACTTCTGCATTGCTTGCTCAGGTGACCATAGCGCAGGCAGTTAAAGCATTGAATAACAGGTTTTATGTATGGTTCGACTGGACAGCGGACACCGTGTATGTAAACATAGTTGGGCCGTCTTTGCGATTTGAAAGTGATCAGGCAAACTGGAAGTGGGATTGTTGTAGGTTGACCGTTTGCTACCATTTTCTTAGCAAATCGTTTAACGTTTATCACCCTGTATTCACATCGCGCTACCGCTTTAATTTCATCTTCTGATAATTCTGTCATTACGTTTCTAATGATGCCTTGTTGTGTGGTGCACGATATACGCCTGCAAACCGTTCTGCTTCCAGACTGAGCTTTGAATCATAGAATTGGCAGCTATTACAGATTTCACCTCAATTTTGACACGGTTACGGCCTGCTGTAGTTATCTGTAATATTTGATTATTTGTATCACGGCAGAGGGAGTTAATGAGGCGACCTATAGCCATTGGATGCAGTCTACTGATGTTTTTATCGACACTTTCTACAATCACATAATAGGGCCCTAGGTCATAGTTTCCATATATCACTGGCGTTGCGCTATTTACCTGTTGATCATGGCTGACTGTTGTGGTTGTAGTCTGGTTTTGCTGTGTGTTGCTAGCTGGTGACATCTCTATACTGATGTCTGTAGGTTTCGGCTGTTCTGCTGTTCTTGGTACTTTGTAGTTGCAGTTGTTGCTGATGTCTTCGATTGTTGGTGTGCTGGGGCGTTTCTGGGCAGCAGGTGGGGTCGTTTCTTCCTCTCCTACAAGTCGTAGTTCCTGTTGTCTCGTTTGGTCACTGGTAAGATTAGCAGCAAAAGATGGTATATTGACGGTTTCGAATGACGATGGTATGATGTTTCTCATTTCACTTCCATCCTCACTTGTGTTGTGATGTAGGGAAGGCACTTGACTGTCTAAGCTATCTTCTGTTGCAATGTTCACGTTACCTCCATTATATAAAAGTATGTGCGGCGTCGGCTGTACCTGTTCGTAGCCGCCTTCACCACACTGGCCACCATACATGGCGGCCAATGGCACTTAACACTTATATTAGTTGTTTCTTGATTATCAATTCACTTTTCTTGTCCACCACACGAAGTTGAAAACTGTTTATGTTGTTGGCATTGCCGTCGAGTCAACCCGCGATCGCGCACACTACTTCCTCGTATCGGAGGCGATGTTACCCGTACGACGGTCTGCTCACGACTGTACATACAGGTTATTCGCGGTTAAACTTCCGCACCATGTGGCAGCCTTACAAAGAACTTCAGGACTGCGATTGATGTATGGTTTAAATATTCTTTCGGGACACACATATGTTTCGGTAATATGAAGCTAGATTGAACAGTTATTTCACCTGCCCTAGATACGTCAGTTTGAAATCAGCTTCCGCCAATGAGTGATCCAAATTATAAGCTGATACCGGAGAAGTTTTGGTTCTACTAGATATTTTTAAAATGTCAATTACAGGTTTACCTCTCGAAATTTGTTATGGTATATGAAGTTTCTACATTTTTTCCTCCGATTCGGCTACCAAGGACACTTGGAAACTGGCTCCTAAGCTGGCCAGTGTGAATCATTGGAGATGGAGGGAGCGAAGGGGGGAGAAAGGAACTGAGTACCTTCTTGAAGTCTAATTGGGCCTGTTAGGTCCTGAGTACCTGGTCTACTGGAGGAGTGTCTGCGAATCGTGTAATTTTGTGTTTTCTGTATGATAAATGTATTTTTTGTTCGTGAAATGTGTAGTTTATGATGCAGAGATTGGTAACTATTCCAGCCTAGATTTCGCCAAACGGCGTATAACCGCAATCAGGACGGTCGGTACGCGAAGGCCTGTGTTCGTGCCCGGTCCCGTTGTGCCCCAGTAAATCATCTTATTACCCTTCGTAATAGATGCTGGACTTATAACGTTAGTGTTAAAACTCCGACCGTGCAAGCAAGGAGTGGCAAACTGTTTTGGTACAGGCAGCAATCGAGTGGAGAGAACACCAAACTACAAGATATAAAAATATAAATTGGTGCTATACAGAAAATAAGCTAAAGAGTGAAGAAACTGAGGTAGAAAAGAATCTTTGTCGTGCAAGTTGAAGTATAAATTCCTGCTAGGATAGGAAGGAGCAGGTGACTGCTAGAGACGATTATGATTAGCTGAGGGACCAAAAAGCGATTCGCCATTATTTGAGTGAGTCAGTATTTTTCAACTCGACGATTGGTGTGGAAGTGCCTTACCGTCGATGGTGCAATCGGAGTCGTGGCCTGTGCTCTAGCTTGCTGGGTCGTATCCGTTCATAATGTATTAATGTGTACACGGAGTGTTGAATCGGGGCTGAATGTCCTCACAAACTGTGGCTAAGCTGTTCCTAGTTATAAACTTGCGATCTTGTTCGGAGCGAAGTCCATTGTTGATTGAGAACTGTAATTACGTGCTTGGTACCGACCTGAAGACTTTTAAATCTTTATATATAAAGATGAATGTATGTTTGTTTGTTGGTTTGTTTGTTCTTCATACAAATCCACAGTTTTTATCCGATCTCGATGAAACTTTGCACATTTATCCTTTGAAACAAGGAGAAAAATACTGTCTACATTTGGTTGAAAAATTATCTGTATAAATAACACATGTTGTGTCATAACTTCGAAATACGGCGATAGACAGACACGTTGGATGTGGACGTCTCCAGACCGTGTTTCCGTGTAATGAACTGGCATCTCAGTGGCTAAAGAGCTTGCTTACGAACGTCGTGGTCTCGGTTCAAATCTCCGTGGAGGCCAAGATTTTTAAAAATTGTTTTTCATCGTAAGAGTCAGGCCTGGACCGTAGGTTATTTGGATTGAATGTTACACTGTAGATATTATAAAGTTAGGGGTGCAATGCGAGGCAAATCGTAGGTAGTCTTGCAATTTTGTAGGTGTACACTTTTTTACGTTATAATGATCCCTCAGGTGTTGTTCGCAGTTAGTATGTGAGTGTGAACCACAGTAATACTAATATAAATACGGAAGTAAGTCTCTGTCTTTTTGTTACGTTTTGACGACTATATGGCTATATCGTTGTGATGGAATTTTATAAGGAAAGCTGTATGAAGGGCACAGGATATTTTTTCCAGTATGATTAACAGTTGTAGTCACGAAATTTTGAAATCTTATCGAATAGTGACAGAAATATGTTGGAAATTGATTCTCTTCAAGAGGTAGGTTCGACTGTAGAAGGATATAGTGATAGCGTTCCTGTCATATTATGCCGACTCGATATTGTTTGGGACCAATCCTTCGTTACCAACAACTTTTTATATTTAATTCTGGCAAAAAAATTCTTAATCCACGCGTACGAAGTCGCGGGTACGAGGCTAGTATTACATAAAATTAGTTATATACCGAGTTGGTGTTAGTTATTTCTATATTCCTGAGTTCCTTGAAAGACGGATCATTTGAGTGGAATTACTGTGAACTTTTCCAGCAAGGGATGGTGGCCATGATTATTATTTTCTGAACCTGTGTATGGTCATAATCGATTAGAGACTCGGTATCACACGAATATAATTCACGGTCAAAGTCTATGTTCGCCAACTGAGTGTAGAACTACAGTTGCTTTTTAAAACTATTACTTATCCTCCGGCAGCTTTCAGATTCGAAATAGTGATGGCCGAAAGACTACGACGTAGTAGCGATATAGTACATGCTGATTAATATCTCGCCAATAATTTGAGAACAAAAATTATAACGCTACAGACTGATCTTAGAAAATTGTGAAAAGTCTGGATTCTATCCTGCGTTACCCAGAGTGCCAAAGACGGAATATTACAGTTTATCTATGAGGCTCCCTTGCAATCATTTTAATCGCGTGGGGACTTTTTGTGATTATAATACAGTATTCGTATACTTGGTTTTAAATCCAGGTTGAATACGAACCGATCCTTATTATTTTTGTATGGAATTTCAGTGTAAATTCAATCAGATGCGAAGTATGCAGAAACGATTTAAAGTTCTACAAGTAACGGAGTAACTATAAGGCTACAAAGCTGTACTAGTTTATTACAGATAAAAGAGAATCTCTTCAGTACATAATTTTAATATAATAGTTCTATATTTTATTCAGTAAAGAGTTCTTATGTCATATTTTTTCTGCTGCTAAAGGCCTGCAATGAATGCGTCAAAGAAAACAGGTATATTGTGTGATATGGCAGCACTTTTTGTGACTGTGAGCAGTACAATTGTCTTTGGAGTGAGACATCGAACAGGCGATGCGCCCGGGGGCTCCTGTCGTTATTATTTCAGATGACAAACTGCCTCGACAAGGCACGAAGCTCATTGTATAGTAGCAGTACAGGTCGTTGACAGCTATTTTTTCAGGAGATCAGATGCAAAATAAAAAATTGAGTGTGTGTCGTGGAACGAACGATAGGCTGAAAACATTGTCTCTCTTTTCTCCAGGGATGCCCCGACTGTACTTGTAATTAACTTTTGTTCCATAATTTATCTGCGAAAAGCTCGCTGTCATTACTCAATTTGTGATCCACCTACTCTGATGATACGTTTCATCGCGAGTGTATGCTATTCAAAACAACAGTGTAATGTGAAAACAAATGTAATTAATAATAGCAAATTCCCACATGTAGTATCCTACACACAATTATAACATATGAAAAATATATTTTGAAGATTTTTGCACTGTTTCGTTGCATTGTTGCATTGTGTTCGAGTAACATCTGATGCTATCATAATGACTTGTATCCATTCTTATACATTACACTAGCTTGTCTTGAAAACAGGTGGAACCCCAAAATAGCAACGCCCACTGAGGTAAAAGAGAGTCTGCTAGAGCCGGCTGCGTATGGATAATTGAGTTTCAACAGCCGGCTAAAACATACCGCACGCGCATGTGCCATTGCATGTCGCCCTATCGAATTCATATTGCAACTCAGACGCCACCACATAAGGTCCCACGTCAATAGTTCCAACTACGGTCGAGAATTGTTAAGACACTGCTTTATAGGCCGCGTCCTACCTACCAGAGACAATACAACTACCTACGCTACAAAAGCGAGCGACAGCTTCAAGCAAAAAACACAAACGCAGGTATAGTTTTTTTTTAATGGCATTCGGTCGTGCAGCCATTCAGCCAGCAACTAATTTTTCTTTTATTCGTCAAGTTATATAGATTATTCTCGTTTTATTATTGATGATAACCAGTGATAGGACAACACAGAACGGGCCCAACACTTAATTAAAACCACCCATGCCCTGGGCCGGACTCGAACCGGTGACCTCTGCGACGCGAAGCCAGCTCGCTAGCCCCGCGCTACCGAGGCCGGCCAGGTATAGTTATGGTTCTGTCCTACATGAGCTTCATTAGTAGCGCTGCATACCTGACGCTACAACGGGCGACGTTTGAATTTCAAACCTGTTTGTATTTTGTCGCTGTAGCACACGCGACAGGCGTTGGCTAGAAGCTTCTGTTACTACGAGCTTAGGTTAGATTGCAAGAAATATTCCTTCGTTGGTTGTGGCATATGTAATGGCTGAAAACGTGTCCACAACGCCCTTGAAATTTCACTCACTATATTTGCAACTGTTGTTTTTGCAACTCTAAATGAAAATGAGAGCTGACAGAACGATGCTCCTGTAGCAAAATACCTGAAGAAGAAATAGAAAAAAATACGTTGTGTGAGGAAATTTTTGGATTTGCAAGAACGACATGTTTTAATTTGAAAAACGTAATCTGTATTAACCACTTTTAGCTTCATGGCAACCAATTCTGTTGTTTATGTAGGCCAAAAATTGAAGTTTTAGACAGTAAGTACATTAGCTATTCGCTTTATGAATTTATTTAGCGCATAACCTATATTTACAACCAATCACGCGTGGAAAATTGTTCATTGATACTGACGCAACTGCATACTACTCTATCACTGACATGAAACAGCAAATCATAAAGGGGGCACGGAAAATAATTATAATGTTGGTCAAATTGCGAGTTTTAAAATTTAAATGCACACACGCGGAAAAGATGTAGCAGTAATCAGCCTTTCTTTAAGGCTTATTGGCTGCTTAAAGTTTGTGGATGCATACGAAACAAGTCTCTGCAATCGATTTATCAGATAGTCGATTGTATCTGTAGTCATTCTCGTATATTCCAAGAATTTTGGTGGTGAACTTAGCTGTAAATATAAGTGGTGTAATTCTCCATAAATGTGCATCTCTCGATATATTTGATTTAATGTACACCTCTTTCTCCTAATTTTCCTAATTAAGGCTGGTTTAGTTAATGCACTGTCCAGCAACAACATTTTACGGATTCTCGGCGAAATTTTTATTCAGCTGACCGGCTCAACTTGAAGCGCGAATCTGTCGCTTGCATGCAGGACACCCAAGCGTTTCGACTGCTGTCGCTCGCTGCTTTTAGCTGAAAGTAGTAAAGCCAGAGATCGGGCTCTGTCGGTCGCTTTAGTAGCGCGTGTAGGATGCGGCCTTAGGCTGGTGTCGCTAAAAAAAAAAAAAAAAAAAGTATTTTCTATAGTGTATTGAGGTGAACTAGCAGGACTCTTCCCTTGTTGATGTGACCAGAATAAGATGCTGAATAGACCCAAAGGAGCATATTTTCATTCATATTTGGTTTTTCTCTTTATAAATAAAAATTCCCTTAAAAAAACGCCTTTGCATTTTACATGAAAGTATTGAAGGAAAACAAGTTCTATCATAAAAAGTCGTTTGACTTTATTTTATTTAAAATCTTGTCCCCTCAGATTATCAATGTAGGAAATTTTCCTCTTTTTACGGTGTTTTTAAGATGCTAAAAATATTTCTTTTGAAGTTAAAGTTTGAATTCAAGTGGATAGCATGGAGTTACGAATAATTCTAATTCAAGAATTGATAAATTATAGTTTTGCCTAGGACCGATGTGCTTCAGCTATAATACAACTTAGAAATGTTAGGAACTCATTTTTTCTGAACAGTTAATATGATTTGGTTCGTTCCACAAAAATGGAAGCAAATTCCAGTTTTTTTTTTCGCTCAGTTATATTAGGATTTTATATTTACTGCTACGTTCTCTCATTGTGGTTACACTATGTTAAAAGCAAATATATTAAAATATAAGGTACGAAGCTTTAGGTTGTTTATTTTTATCTAAAAAAGCTGATGTTACTAAGCAAAATTTTTTAACATATACTAAGCTGATATGGAAAGTTTACTAGTAGCATGATTCTAATTAGATAAAAGATATTTATCTTGGAAAGAAGAAAACTGATCTAGATTCTTACAAAAATTTACTTGGGTAATTCTTAGAATATTTGGTCAGGGAACCGGCTACGTACAGTACAAATAAATTTATCTGAAGACTAATCATTTGATAAGTTTCAAATCTGGTCTAAAAGAATCGCATGTAATGATTAACACCAAATAAAGATATCTCTGTTTTATATCATCTTATCTTTGAGCTATTTGCAGGTACTAGGAGAGAGAAATATTGGACTGCAAAATCTGTCGTGTGCTTAGTTTGTGTCTTAATAATGTGAGACGACAAAGCAAAATGTTTGTGTCTAAGAATAAGTACATTAAAAACTATAGTCATGTGTCCTTATGTAATGACCATACCTGTCAAACAAATAAAACTGTACTGAAATAGGTTTATTCTTTAGACAGTGCTGTCAGCATCAACATATCATGTTTTCTTTGTTTTCCGTGTGAAGCAGAAGAACCGAGAAAACATCGATAACTACCGTGGAGTCTACACAATCGTAAACATTTATGTTTCATCTTAAATTCGAATTGCAGTTTTGAAAATTGGATTTTTTGTTGTTGTTCGGACGTTTATAAGATGAAGGTGACTAAGTTAGAACACAGAAACTCAGCAAAATTTTGATTAGGAGTGATGATTAATGACTTTATTACAAAAAATATACGTGCAGTGCACATAAAACACTGATTTTAAGGAAATTGGCAATGCATAAAGATAAACTTTTTTTTACTTATGGCTTTACGCCTCGTTGACGGCTAAGGTCATTAGAGGCGGGATGGGACTGTGGACAAGGAACAGGAAGGAATTCGGCCATGGCCTTTCTGAAGGAAGCATTCCGGCATTCACCTGGAGTGATTTGGGGAAACCATAGAAAATCCAAATCTGGATGCCAGGACGAGTAAACTTTGGTGATCTTACGGAGGCTGATCTTCTAACTACTGGGCTTCACTCATAGGTGGCAGTAGTGTCAGCGAAACTATTGTGTTTCTGAGTCAAACAACAGAGAATACCAAGTCATTATGTCAATATTTAATAGTTTCACACAGCTGTTTAAAACGTGACTGTTTTATGTACTGAATATAACTCAGCGATTAGGTAATTGTTTCTGAAAATGGGTCGGAGGTTAATGCTCAGGTCAGATATTCGGGAGGACGCAGAGAGATCCCCGTCCTGCCTTCAGATTTTGGTTTTATATGGTTTCCCGAAACTACTCCAGGCGAATGCCGGCAATGTTCATTTAAAATGACGTTGCCGAATTCCTTCTAGTTCATTGTCCTAATGACCTTGACGTTGACGAAACCTGAACCCCGGAAATATTGTTTGTGGACTACGGTATAATCCTTGCGATTGATGAAGGTGAGAGTGTGACATCTGTTCCTTAACTTTCAACAAAAGCGCAGCCTCAACCTTATGCTCAAAAAGGATGTTCAGGAAATACTAACCTGGAAGATTTTTTTCAGAGAATGATACTTTAAGTAAAACGAATAAAATACTTGTTATGGAGCATAAAACTGAAAAGAAGGATGAGACAGATCTTAAATGAAGTCAAATTTGGATGTGTTAGAAGAAATGATCAGGAATGGTTAGTATAGGTGTGGCACAGATGGATGAAACAGTTAAATGGACGTGGGAGTGGTTAACACGTGTATTCAATGAGCTGCTGGTAGCTCAGTGGTTAAAAAGCACGTGCGGGTGCCAATTCTGCTGCGGCAAGGAATTTTTAAGATGTGTTCCGTGGTTCAGATTTTACCTTAAACTGTAGGTCCAGCCACGACATAGGCGGAATACGCGACAAATCGAAACTGTGTCATCAGTTGGTAAGACCATTCGAATTTATATTTGGTTTGTCTATTTAATATTTTTTGTGAGTGTTTGTATGCTATTACGCGAAAGTTCTTTACCGCAAATCATACAAAATCGGTTACAATAAAACCTATTAATTTTTATCAGGACTAAATAATGACACCAGAATGTCAGACGACGAAATATATAGACGTCATAATTCAAAAAATCTATATAGAATATTATAAATATTTAACAACTGTAATTATTGCTATAAGTTTTTAATAATTTCGTAATAAATATTGCTTTGGGTGCAGATACTGGTGGCAAATTCATATTATTCCTATTATTCAAAATTTTTTTGAATGTGGTTTGATTGTTGAGTAATTGAAGTCCATTTTATGAACTGAGGTAAGTAATGAAGGCTTTTTTTTTTATCGATCGAAAATATTTGAATTAAGTGACATACTACTTGTGACAGTATCTTAGGGTTACCGATTACAGGAAAGTGTAAAACTTCGCTTCCAGTAATATTCTTACTAAAACGCTCTTCCTTACAGCCGAACAGTTACTCAGGAAATATAATTGAGTTGTGACTGAGTGTCAACGGATGGCTTGCTGCTGATGTGTGTGGGTGTGCCTTGTCTTCTCGCTGTCTCGGAGATTAATGTCTTGCCGCAACTTGCTTCATGGCTCCCAGGTCCTACTTCCTAGAGGGCGTATTTTAAGAAACGAGCATTTAAAACATCATCCAGCTGCTTTTTCTGGCACAACCAACCAGAATCCTACTGCTAATTACTAAAATACATTGTTTTCATTTTTAGCGTGCTGTCATCATGAAACGAAGTCTAAGCATTTGATCATCAAGCTTTTTAATCGACAATTTTTTTATGTATGTAATTACAGTCGTTATGCCTTCTTTCTGATATTTTTTTTAACGGTTCGAAACATCGTCCTGTAACACATGGGCTAATTGGAGAATGACAGCTCTGGTTCGAAATTAGTAATACTATTACCCTAGTCCAAGCATACAAGTTTTTCTGGCAGATGTCGTCTCGCTCCGTTATTAAAGCTCCATCTTTAATTAACCTACCGTCCAGGAAATCTAAAAAAAATGCCACACTGGGCTAAAGTTTTAGTAGTTGAGTAACGGCTGAGAGACGTGAACTCTCAATTCTGTACTGTGTTGTCCGCTGATGCCTAATAGAAGTCACATCTATACTTATAATACGCAAGTTTTGGTAATCTATGACGTCATCTGTCACGCCTGATGTCACTCTATGACTTCGCGCAACGACGTCACGCTTTTCGCCAGATGATGTTCTAGGTTTTGCACGATATTTTATAACAGTTCTACTTATCTAAGTATCCGCGAGTAAACTAATAATCAGAACACTGAAAAAAAGTACGTATTCCGTTTAAACCGACATAATAATTATCAGTTGCTTATATTTATTTTAATATTCGTTTTATGTAAAAGTATTCGTTAAAATCTTTGGCCACAGATATGTAAGATAAACGCTTTAATTTTGCTAGTGGCAGTTTTGATAGATTGTTATTAGAACTGTCACTTGACATTACAACAGAGGGCATGAGTAATTTAATTTTTTTGAAAATAATTTTAATTTGTTTTCTTGAGTGTTCTGCTACTTAAATCGTTTTAACGAAAGTAGTTCCACACTGATCGCCATCTATACAGCATATACTGCAATTAAAACTAATATTACGTGGAATGACGTAAGTTGTTAAGATTTTTTAATTTCATTTGCTTTTACTGATGACGTACTTCAGCCGTATGTCACTGCGTTAGCCATTCAACCGTTGTAATATCGATCTGAATCATGGATAACATGAGAGGCGGATGTAAAAACCCATGAAGATTTTTGATTTACTTTATATCGCGATGCATTATTGGCACTAAAATGTGATAAGTACATGTATTAATATACGTGTTATTGAATTATTGTTTCTCTGGCGGCAAGTTTAGCGTAGTATGTGGTTAGAATGAAATCCAACCTGGACCGGGATTGTAATAGAAACCTTTTGTTACAGCGCATGGCCCTAGGAATTAAATTGTACTTTATTTTATTTCTATTTCTTAGCAATTGCTTAAAGAAATGATTTGCCAGACCACTGAAAGAAAAGTACGTATTTCTTTTAAATTGGCATATTAATTATCACTTTTTTTACTGAAATCATTACTTGATTTTAATGAAAGAAGTACCCAATTGATCGCGATCTATGCGGGCTAAACCACAATTAAAACTAATATTACATGGCATAACGTAAGTTGCTAAGATTTATTTTAAGCATCCTTCGTTTCCACTGGGGTCATTTCAATATCATGTAAGCTGTGTCATCCATTAAAACATCGTTCTTCATCACAGATAATAAAAAAGAAAGATATAAGAACACGTGAAGATATTGGATCAAATTTATATCGCGATGCATGATGACATTGAAATGCAATACAGTGAATATATTAATTCGCATGTGATTGAAGCTTTGATTTTCTAGCGGCAACATTAGCGGAGATTGTGGTTAGGCTGAAATGCAACCTGGACCAAGTTGACAACTGAAACTTTTTGCTGCATCACAAGGGACGAAAAATTATAGCACATTGAGCTTTATTTTATATCAATTTTATTTAGGTAAGCAACTAAAAAGAAATTAATTGCCAGAACACTCTATTAAATCCATCATTTTTTGACGGCCTTTGTGGCTAGTCCATAATAAAACGTAATAATCCGAAATAATGAATAGTCTTATATAGAATGGTTGTAATACCAGAGGAGCAGCTGAATGTATAAGTTAGAATTTTAAATGTTGGTGACATTTAGAAAATCAATTTTTAGAATCAATAACCTCATTTGCCTAGCTACCCGTTGTAATCTGTAGAAGTATATGCGCCTAGTTTTTTTAAAAAAATAGTTATTAACAAACAGTGTTGGTTCACAAGATATCACATTATAAGAACGGCTTGGTGGCTCAGTGGTTAAGGCGTTTGACTGGACTACGAAAAGCCTCTGATTCGAATCCCTGTCTTGGCGAAGAGTTTCAAAGAGCCTTAACCCGACTTTCACCTGTGGCACAGCCTACTGTGTAATGTGAAGTACCAGCAGAATACTTCCGTGGTTCGTATTCCACGTTAAAATGAAAGTCCCCTATATCCGGCAAGATCACTGGGCGGCTGGAAATCTGTAGCTGATAAGAACCCCTGTCGCCAAGTCATTACGACCACAGGAATTTTTTGCATAATAAGGAATATGATCATGCTAGGCAAACTGGTGCAAATGCTTAACATCTTTTGTGGTCGGAGGACACGAATCAAATAAATGCATTTAGAGAAAAGGGTTATGTGAAAAATTTTCGGTCTCTGCTGGTTCGCCATCTATAGTTGATGATGATAACTATTAGGCTCACCATCGGTTACTTTTCAACAGAATTTAAGTAGCAGCATGTAACTCATTTTCAGCTGATTATTCCCTACAGCATAAGATCGAAACGAATCTAGTAAAACAAAAGCGAATTGATACAACTCTTGTCAGTTCAGTTGATTCTTCTGTATGAATGGAGCTGGATGCGCCATCAAGGTCCAATATCATACTGACCATACTTTTATTTTTAGAATTCCATACCCAAAGGGAAACGGAGTACTATTACTGTAGCTCCGCTGTGTGGCCTTAACAAGCCTCAAGCTCTTAAACGGAATAAGCTTCAAACCGAATTTTGCCGTGTTATGCGTTTAGTTTACCCAAAATAAAAATGTCATGGTGAAAATTAACAAAAAAAAATTTTTTTTCACTACTTTTTGCTTATTTATGTTCTGTCCGACCCAACGTTCCTCAACTTTTTTTTTGATCAGAGAACCAGTGATATGTTAAAAATAAATCTACGAGCCACTAACCTTTACCACTTACAGTGTTGGCCCTATGGGCACAATTCCCTCCTTGTATGCTGGCTGATTTTTGCAATTTTACAGTAAATTCATCTGAGCATAAAATAAAATTGTTGGAAGCTAGGCAAACAAATAAATCTGTATTTTATTTGTCTGAGAGTAGTCAATTTTTATGTCAGTTTTGAGAGTTGCTGTCTTTCTTTTCCACAGGTTATATTGATTTATGATGTGCCATGTTTTCCAGGGAAAAATAAACCAAAAAATTGTAAAATAGATTAACTTTTTGCATTATGCCATTTATTATTAGATATATAAAACATACGTATTCTAAAGCGTTTTGCTTAAGATGATAAATATAAATATTTATTTCTCATTGTGTAAAAGTGTATGTTAGAGTCTAAAACATGGTTCGATATGAAGCCCTACTTCACGGTCACCACACTGGTAGGAAGAGTCCTTTCTTGCGGGTTTTTGCCAGTGGAATACTTTGCTTTATCACTGCACACAATGCACCTTCTTTGGGCCTTTTTCTTTTCAGCTACCATAGGCACTCTTTCTGGAAAGTGCTTCTGTGGCAATCATGAAAGTTTTTTAGTGCCACTAGTCAAGTCATTGGTGTCACCATCAGAGAGCACCAAGGCCGACATATCTTCTGAATGAAGTGTGTTGTTATGATCTTCTTTTTTGAGATTGTGTTGTGCAAAATGCATGCATTTGATAAACTCGTAATTATCAAGTGAAAAGCAAGTTTCTTCCACCACTTCACTGTCTGTAGGACAAACGCTGGTCGAAGAGATCTACACCTGCCTTGTGCTTGTTGTAATCTATTCCCAGGTTTCAAGAAGGTGGTGAACTCTGGTCGCGGCCTGATGAACTAAAATACATAGAGAAGCCATCTGAGGCATGCTACGAACGTACCGTTACGTTCTTAGCTAAAGAAAATCGTGACATGTTAAGGAACGTAATATTACGTTTGCCGCATTTTCACGAGAATTTGTGGAACGTAATATTACGTCCACAGAACTCCAAGTGTTAAGGGATTAATTTTTTACTTATGTGTATATTATTAACATTTGAGACAGATTGTATTGTACCATTATAAAGCTAATTTGGTACACGCCCCGAAGGTTGGTTGGATCCTCCCAAGAAGACGTACTAAGCCAATGTGTCAGTGGTAGGGCGGCAAATTTCTTTCATCTGGGACCTACACTTTATGAAATAAAAATATCGTAACTCGACCTTCACAGTTGAAGGATAGATGTTCATTCCCGCACCAGGGGACGGGACGGTCGAAACGAGACGCCGTTGGTTTTTCCACAGCAAAGGACATTTTAAAAACTTATTATATGAATAATTTTTGAAAGTGATTACCGGGAATTTATCCATATGCATATTTGAATAAATAAATAACGAAAATTTCCTGATTTGATGCGGCGACGTCGGGCTTATGAAGCAGAGAGCTTGCTCGCTGCGACACGCGACCCTTTGAATTTCTCTCATGCAGAAAATACAGGGCGTTCGCCGGGAAACGCAACCCACTGTTAGCGCTACAAGGAAGAAACTGCTCCCGGCGAGCGAGCGGTCAGCTTCGGGCATTGTTCGACCGTCGGCCGCGGACTATTTCACAATAATTACGCTTCATAAACTTGTATGTGCTAAGCATTTAAATGTGTCGTAATTCATTAGCTTACCTTATAAAAGATGCCGGAAGTGTTGACCCTCTTGTGTAATGCACATTTCACATCTTCTGAACATATTTCGAGACACACGCTGCCCTAACTGACTTAATGATTTTTTGGGTGACTGTTCTAGTCGAAAAGCGATATCGTCAATTTTCTCCTCTGTGAGAATACGGTTGACCGACAGTCTCTTTTTGTTAAAAAATGAACCCGTTTCTCTTACTTTTTTAACCAGACGCAGAATTGTTGATTTAGCTGGCAGTAAAGCGCCAGGAAATTCGCGACGAAATTTACTGCGACACTTTTTAAACAACTTCTTCTTCACATATGTATCGTAGAGAAATATTCTTTGTTGCAAACTGTAACGTACCATAATTTTACTCACACTCAAACACGGTACAGATTAGTAAGAGTATGAAGCCCCAAACCAGCCAAACCGCAAAGAAACGTTTATTCACAACACTTATTAATAAGAGACTGAAGTCACAAACTAGCTACAATGCAAAGAAACCGTTCTTAACAATGTAAGGGTCCCATTATTCTGCGTCACTGCACTGTTGGGGCAGCGGAGGTGTTAAACAGTGCGGTGATTCACGGTGCCGTGTGGCCGGAGCTGCTGGCACGACTGACCGAGCAAGTTGCCGAAGGCAACAGACTGGGAGGGTAGCATTTCCCGGCGAACGCCCTGTATTTGAATGCAACGGAATATTTCAACGCCGATTTTCTCGACAACGGCGAGGAAGCACATGTTACTGCTCTGGCCATGAGCTTTTATTTCACACAGTACGAATTGAATGTGAATTTCATAATTGGCGGCCTCCCCTTGTAAGACCTTTTGAACAAACCATCCTAAAATTTCCGAGAAGTTATTTCGCAAGACCGAAATGAAGATAGCACCCAGGTCAACCCGAACAAAAGGTCCGGATATTTACCGCTGACCCACCAGACTCGTTTAAATAAGAAGCAATAAGATGAAAAAGAAAGCTTCAGTCTCTGCAATCATTTAGCCAGCTCCAATAGCCTCTAAGCATGTCAAGAATTACGGGTGGTAGGAATGTTCTATTAATTAATTTCTTTTCGATTACCTAAATAAATAGAATTGTTATTATGTAATGTTCATAACATTATTTTGTAATGTTGTACATATTTCGGTTGTAGTTTTCACAGCGATACGGTTGGAACTCCCACTGAACTATTGATGTCAGAATTAGGAAACCAACTAAATTAAAAATAAATGAGGAATCTAAAACCTTATGCCACATTGCGTGATATTGGTTTTAGTGCTGGTGCAGCTCTCGTTCAGCGCCGAAACTACTTCCATCTGTACGAAATAATACTAAATTCATTGTGAATTATTCTGTAAAAAAAAAGTGTCATTTGTCATGCTGGTCCTGCCTGTATTTCGACATAACCACAACTTCCACTAACACAGCTGGCCCTATTTGCACATGACGTAATGAAAGTTATCAATACAGGTTCACAAGTAGATGCAATTTTTTTAGATTTCCAGAAAGCCTTTGACTCTGTGCCACACAACCGCCTTTTAGCGAAGCTTCGAGCGTACGGTATATCGGATCAGCTTTGTGAATGGATAAAGGATTTTTTAACTGGTCGGTCGCAGTATGTTGTCGTTGAAGGAGAAAGTTCTTCTAATCTAGATGTTACATCGGGTGTACCTCAAGGAAGTGTAATAGGACCAATTCTTTTCTTAATTTTTATAAACGATCTCGGAGACAAAGTGAAAAGCCTTTTTAGATTGTTTGCTGATGATGCGGTTATTTATAGGGAAGTAAGAACTTTGGCCGATTGCTTAGAAATTCAGCGCGATCTGGATGTTATTTTGGCTTGGTGCGCTGAGTGGCAACTTACTCTAAACTGTAAAAAGTGCAAGACAATGAGCATAACTAACAAAAAGAATCCGATTGTTCAGAAATACGAGTTAAACAATACAGTTATTGATATGGTCGATTCTATTAAATATTTGGGAGTAACAGTACAAAGGAACATGAAATGGGACATACACATTAATTCTTTAGTAGGTAGAGCAAATTCTAGGCTGCGATTCATAGGTAGAATCTTGATAAATTGTAATGAACAAACAAAGGAGATAGCGTACAAATCTCTTGTGCGTCCACATTTGGATTATTGTTGTGCCATTTGGGACCAGTTTCGTAAGGGATTGATCGAAAGTATAGAGAAAGTACAGAGAAGAGCCGCTCGATTCGTGACCGCTTGCTACAGTCCTTATGAAAGCGTCACAGAACTGATTAGTAGATTAGGTTGGGAGTCTCTGGTAGATAGACGACACACGTTTCGTTTAAACTTATTGGAAAACATGCGTACTCCAACTTTCACTCATGAGTGTAGTGAAATGCTTCTTCCACCAACCTATTTGAGTTGGAAGGACAGGAAAGATAAAATTAGAGAAATAAGGTGCCGGACTGATTCTTATATGAATTCTTTTTTCCCTCGTACCATTAGGGATTGGAATGCACAGCAAAGAGATTAGCTTTGGTGCTGAGCACCCTCTGCCACCCACAATTTTGTGAATTGCAGAGTATATATGTAGATGTAGATGTAGATGAACATTGCTGCTCAAAAATCGCTTCTACTACCTGTGAACGAATATATTTACTGTATCACAATCTGAATTTGACAAACTGGATATATTTACTTGTGTAAGATATAGTGACATCAATAATAAAAAGCAAGTAATAATTAATAAATTAATTTAAATGTAATACATACTTTTAATACAGTGTTTCGGCATTTCTATTTTGTCGAGTATACCATAAAAGTGACTTAAAATATTTACATCGAATATAAAAATATTATAAGCCCGTCAAAATAACGAGTTGACCGCAGCTACGGACGTCACACCATTTTCGAACTTCCTACACCATTCATACACTTTCTACTGCGACAATCAGGCATCCCCGTACTATAACTTCATTCTGCGATAAATGGCTATAGGTTTTACATCTTTGCAAAAATCTTATCACGTTGTTAGTGGAGCAGCCATGTTTACACTGTTCCTGTGCTGGTGTTTGCGGATCTTTACTGTGCTGCTAACTATGTTCGACAGCCGGCACATTATTTCAAACAGATGTACCAACTTACAGACCGCGCGCACTTTTGATTTTATATTACACTTTTAATGTTTTCATTTGACTCTCCCTCGTATATACTTTTTTTTTTAGTGTCCTGGCAGTTCATTTACTCGCGGATACTTAACTAAATAGAACTGTTCATAATTGCGCATAACTTCGAATAATATCTCTGACCGTTGTAAGTCCAACAGCTAAGGTTGGCTGCATGACGTCACCGCGTAGCAGGTACTTCGTGACCAACATTAGCATTTTATTGTTATAGATATTAAGCTAGGTGTTATATCAGGCAGCTCTCATGTAATGTGAGGACAACGAAAGACGAGCACAACACATAGTTAAAACCTCCCATATCCGAAGCAGGACTCGACCCGGCGACCCTTACGACGCGAAGCCAGCGTGCTAGGGGAACGTGCATAAACCACGTAGCCCCATTTTGGCCACCTGTGAACCCCCCCTACCCCCCACGTAGCCCTACGTGGCTTTTGCCTCAACCCCCCCCACGTAGCACGTAGCTTTTTTCCCTTTTGATTTCTGAAGACATTTTTACTGTTTTCTCGTGTCAAAAGATTGTAAATTACATACGGAGACAATTAACTGAGGGAAATAAATATTCACATGCTGTTGTGAGTTCTGTTCCTCATTTTAACTGTGAAAAATGTAATGAAAGGAAAGCTACGTGGCCTGGCTCGGAACCCCCCCTCCCCCCACGTAGCTCAGCGTAGCCTTCCAGCCAAACCCCCCCCCCCCCCTCCTGTACCGAGCCACGTAGTTTGTGCACACTCCCTAGCCCCTACACTGCCCATTTGTCCACCTCTGCGTGTTCTGCAGATGCGGCAGTTGTGTTGCTGGTTGCATCTCCCGTCGCGCGCCACCGCGGGCGGGTTCCTCGTGTTCAGCAGACCGCAACTCGATGCCCGGTCCAGATACTGCGCGGCCAGTCTCTCAGAGCGGTTCTTGATGTCCGAGATAAGCCAGCTAATAGATTGCCCCTGCTGTCGTGCCGGTCCGTAATGCTGATTTTATGGCAATTTTCGAAGCTATCACCTCGTGTAATTGGTTAGCGGTATCTGATTACGTAGGACGCGTAGAACGCCCCCTTTGCTTCCCGTTTGGCCCTGAAGAGACAGCAGTAGTGGTGGAGATAATATTCCGTTCAGCACCAATTGTTTTGGCCTTTTTTTGTGGAGCTGTCGAGTACTACGGTCAGTGAGCCAGAAATAGCTTACGGGAGGGTACTGACTGCGTCTATCTGATGATCACGGTAGCATCGTTTAATATGTACTTTCGTTAATGCCAGCATTTACTTAGGTGACTATAGAAAACCGCCAGAAATCCGTTATAAGGATGATCGATAGTCTGGAACGGAGGTTTAAACAAACACGCATTTTAGCGCGCTCACCAACATTCCCACATTGGCTAAGATGTCACATTCCTTTTTTTTTTTACAAATACCAATTAGGCTCTTTTAATTGGAAGTAAGGTCTTATACCAAGTGAAGGACACCATATAAAATTATTTTGTTTTTAAGATCTAATGTAAAAACTTGAAAATCAATCTAATTTATAAGCGTATACACGATTTAACTTATTTAGATTAGTACTGTACTTCCCTTTTCATTAGTATAAATTTAAATGCTTCTGCTCCTTGTATTAAAACATTTATTTAGACAGTTAACAACACAATCCATATTTCTTGTCGTTTAAAAAAATTATATACGCATTTCACACATTAACAGTATCAAACTGATGTCTTTATTCTTGCCTTTTTCTCACGTATAATACTGGTCATATTAGTGGCATATTTTCAATTGTTTCGATAATACTACACGATCTATGACTTCTCCTTCAGCGATTTTTCTGGTATTAGTCATTTAAAGATAAAACAGCTCACATACTCAAAGAAAAATATCGACACAAACATTTAGTTCAGACTCTTTCAAACAGTTTCCTCACAGAGCTGATGAAACATTAGGAATGAAACGATCCATACCAGAGAAGGTAAAAGTTCCAATGCTGTTTACTGTATCGACAGTAGCGACGTAGTACTTGTTTTGTATGGAGTATGGCACTTTATAGGGCACAGGCGTGGACGCTGAGACGAGAGGATGAAAGACGTATAGAAACGATTGAAATGTGGATATGGAGGAAAATGGAAAAGATAAGCTCAGTAGAAAATATGAGGTGCTGGAAAGGGTTAGCGAGAGGAAGAAACTACTCCAAATCGTAAAAAAAGAAAGAAGAACTGGATGGGACACTTGTTGAGAAGGGAATGCTTGTTAACAGACGACTTGGAGGGACTAGTTTGTGGAAGGAAAATGAGAGGAATAAGGAGGTACAAGATCATAGATAACGTTGAGGGAAACAGAAACTACATGGACTTGCAGAGGAGGGCAGAAGACAGAAGAGTATGGAGCACTAGCAAGTGAAAACCTGCCTTAGATCAGGACACAGGTGATAATTACATTATCAAATGATAAACCATAATATTTTATGCTTTTAACAGGAGTCATGTAAAAAAAAAAAAAAAAAAAAAAACAATATCCAGTTACTTTTGCGGGCTTAGCTCTGTTTTCAACGATGTCAACGTTTCAGCACCCAAATTGGGCCTTCATTGGGATGTTTCGGGTTGGTTTATCCCTTCTTACGGTTGGTTACGCCACTCCTTCGTTTGCCTTCATGCTGGACGAATTGTTTTGGTTGCCGACCAAAACAATTCGCCCAGCATGTAAACAAACGACGTAGAGGTGTAACCAAACGTAAGAAGAGATATAGTAACCATAAATAGCCCTGATGAAGGCCCACAGGTTGTGTGCCGAAACGTTAGCAATAAAAAATCTTTGAAAGTAGTGCGAATCCCGCAAAAGTAAATGGAATCTTATTAAAATGAAAAACTACTTTCGTTTCTGTTTTTAAGACCAAAAAGGAAAACTATAATGTGATTAAATATCCAAAACATACCATTAATTGTATAATTATACATTTATTTATAAGAATAAGTTGTAGTTTTATTTAGAAATAATACTTTTGTTGACTGCGAATGTGCAGTTTTGTTTTCTTTTTTTACCAAACTACCCTGCAATTACATATACATTAATGCAGATTATCGTTATGTGTAGGGTAGGATAGTTACTAAAACGTACTAACAAAGAAATATTTAAATTGTTTATGGATAATACGTGTCATTGTAAAATACCACAAACATTAGAACGAGATATAAACACGGAGTAATATTTAATGTTCTTCTTCGCCACCTTTTCCCAACATTTTGAGGTCGGCTGCTTTGATGAGTTTTACTGACCGTTGGCATGATCAAATTTGGAACTATGGTTTTACGGCCACATATCCTCGGTGACGCAAAGCATTTTATGCATAAGCCATGTCGTAGCACTACACGAGCGTAGCACTAATGGAACTAATGGAAGAAGTTGAGAGTTCCATCTGCCTGTGAAACGTGTAGCTATGTTCTGTGTGTGATTAGTGTATTTTTGTTTGTGAAATGCATAACTTATGAAACAGGGACTAGGGACCGTCCGGCATTTGCCTTGATGGCCACGTAAAAACCGCAGTCAGGATGGCTGGTACGCAAGGCCTAGGCTCGTGCCCGGTCCCGTTGAACCTGCCCGATCCACGTGCGGCGCCTCAGCACACTGGGCCACCATGGCTTGTTCGGAGTAATATTTAATGAAGTACTTGAACAGTAGTAATAAGTGTTCCGCCCTAAGGCACGTCTTAACATAGCATATATTCTCTAAGTCTTATCTATCCCTCTGCATTTCCCCTCACTTTCATTATTTTAGTGTAGCTGTTCTGCAAATTAATATCAACCATCATTTGGAATCTTCGATCTGCTCTTTTTCGTTTACATCCATAGTAATGCTTTGATGTCTAATCAAATGCCCTATCTAGTTTTACTTTAAAATATTTATCCTTTCACAAACTCTCATCAGAACCTCCTCATTATTTACTTTACCCATCATTTCCCCTCCTTCATCACAGCCAAATATCAAAAGCCTCTATTCTCCTTCCCTAGTATTTCCACAGAGTCCAAACCTCTGCCCCATGTAGTGCTATGCCCGTAACGAAATATTTATCCATGTTGGTGAAAGCCACATGGTGTTATTTTTTTCCCTGTTGAAAGCCTCTTTAGCCAAGGCAATTCTGCATTTTATTTCCTACCAACAATTCATATCTTCCTTAATCCATTTCTTTGGGAGCGAGCACAAACTGCGTGCTTTGGTCCAGGGGTGACGGGGGGGGGGGGGAGTTGGCTGGAAAGCTACGCTGGGCTACGTGGGGGGAGGGGAGGTTTCCGACCCAGGCCACGTAGCGTTCCTTTCCTAACATTTTTCACAGTTTCAATGAGGTACAGAACACACTACAGCATGTAGATATTTATTTCCGACATGTAATTATCTCCGTATGTAATTTACGATAGTCTGACAGGAGAAAACAGTATAGAATGTCTTCTGGAATCATCAAAAGGGAAAAAAGCTACGTGCTACGGGGGGGGGGGGGGGGTAGAATGAAAAACCACGTAAGGCTACGTGGGAGGCCAAAATGAAGCTACGTGGTTTTTGGACGCTCCCTTATCTATAAATAACTAATTAAATGATTAATTCAAGAAAAAACTTTATCACTTGACGCATCCGTTTTGTAAATTTACTCGTCTACATTTCCGTTGTACGCATAATTGAAAATAGATTATGTTAATAAAAAATAATAGTTTTATGGAGAAGAAAGGAGAACAGTTACATCTGCCTGTGAATTACTGCACAACATCTTCAGTAACTCTTATTCTGATGGAATCATTGGAAGATGTGCGTTACTACACATGAGGAATGCACTGTTGTGTTTTTACGCTTCCTCTTCAGTGATCGTATCGTGCAGGATACGTACCTTTATAAGTAAATTTTTACAGTGCTGATAACTTAAAATGCCGAAGCGAATGGAATGTATAAAGGAACTAACATGGTTTTTAAGCTTCTACTGCCACAAATATGCTATTTACGTATAAGAACTATGGAAAGCGTTGAAACCACCCTTTTCTTTTTAAGTAACTTAAAAGTGTTTTTGAAATCAATGTTACATACACGTGCATGATACGATAACAGATCATGAGACATTATAATGAAATATTTCTGTAATACCAACAAAATTGCTTTAAATCCCGCATACTTAAAAGTCTGTGAGATCCTTTCAGACATCGGCATTCTTGGTAGTGACCAGTGAAAGAATTTTGCTGCAAACGATTTCATGGCCCACAAACGCAAAAATATTTTATTTTCTTTTTAAACCTCTATATTATTTACGTTCTTTACCGTTGCTACAGACCAATAGCGTTATAGTTGTTTTAGATAGCTTCAGTATTAGTATCTAGTTTAATCGCGAGATCATATTGTCAATCGTCGTACCCTATTAACTTTTTTTGTCTACAAGCTTTTTTTTAACTTATGGCTTTACACCTCGTCGACGTCGAGCTGATTAGAAGCGGGATGGGATTTAGAACAAGGAATGGGAAGGAATTCGGCCATGGCCTTTTGAGGGAAGCATCCCGGAATTCGCCTGGAGTAATTTGGGGAACCATGGAAAACCCAAATCAGGATGCCCGGACAGGGATTCGAACCAGCGTCCTCCCGAATGAGAGGCCAGTGCTTACAAACGCCTGTACTTACAGAACTAAATAATTCTCAGTCATCTGACGCAGCACAACGTAATCACTGGAAATTTCTTCCCGGCTTCTGACCTCGGAACTTCTTGCAGTCTCATTGTTACTATACAATAACTGCAGCTGGCTTCTACCAATGTAGACTCGCTAGTGTTTCTTAGCGACGACGCACTAATAGAGTGGCGAGGGAACCTGAGCGTTCCGTTAAATGCTTCTCCCAGTCACACAATACGGTCTCTGCACTTTTCTTTCAGCACTCCCTCTCTCATGGAGAGAGAGAGCACTATTCACCAACACAACTGAGATCCGTTACTTATCAGTTGACACATCGATCTTCATGACGCTGCCATTTCTATTCCCTACTCCCTTTTTTTATTCTGCTTTATCATATATATTATTTCTAAAAGATGTTTTTTTTTTGTCATAAGCCATTTATAACCCTTCATACCTGACCAAAATCGATAAATGGGGTATCATTTTTAAGTTTAAGGTCTTTGCTTTGATAAAATCGTTTTTAAGAGAGGATTTTTTTTTTTTAAAATTAGATCCTTAAAGGGAAAAAGTATTAACTATCAAGGTCACGCGTTTGAGACAGTTCAGAGCCAAACCGTTAGGCTTCGCTGGCGTCGATAACGATGATCGCGTTACCGCTAGATAGCAGCGCCACATATCAATGAGATATGGATATACTGTGTGTGTTTCGTTCAGATTAGTTGTGTTCCAGTGAGGTCTGCGGCACTTCGGCTTCCGGGAAGGGATAGCTTCAGGTTTCTTACGTCGAAGAAGAGGGCTGCAGGATAGCATACATCAAGTGAAATCAAAAAGATTTTGCTACAAATGAACTTGTTCTTTAAAGCTGCTACCAACCATTCATCGTGGCGAAATTTTCGCTCGGGTCAGTGTTTTGGTATACAGTTGTTATATAAGCATTTTACTCGCAAAATTTCGCCCGGGTCATCTAGTATGACTATTTTACTTGTGTTTATACTAGTCCTTAATTAACCACATAGGAACCGATTTGTCCAAAAAGTTTTAGAAAATAGGAACTTATTGAAGCCGAACTCTGTAGTGAAACATATTTGGTTCAGAACAAACTACAAGTCCTATATTCAAGTTCTGTCTAAGCCTTAACAGAGATTGTAATATAATGCACAACGAGTAGTGTTTACAGATAGTATCCAGGAAACAAATTACTTTTTAAATGTTAGCTGAAGGAGACTAAAAGTAAAACATCAATGATGAAGCACTTTATTTAAATTCAGCGAACTTCTAGAAGTACATTTTATTATTTTTATTATTATAGTGAAATAGACATCACGGACTATTTGGTAAAATGACGAAAACCGGAATGAAAAAGATTCAAGCAGAACTGTATAACACAAAGTGATTGGTGATCTACTATCTGACGTCTGGGAGTTAGAAATGTTAATTTTAGTGGTTATTTATATGGAATTTAAATCCTAGAAGAGACACAGGATCAAGATTTTGAAGTTCAACTGAAGTCTGTGGTAAATATGTCAAATTATTACGTACACTTTCCGATCTTTCGTTCTTATTCACTTAATGGATTCATCTCTGGTTTTGAGTTTTGTACAAACTAACTAAATAATTAAAAATATCCGTCAAAACTATATCTTCCTCTTTAAGGTGACATGCGTTTCGTTTCTTTGGACAACAGTTGCATGTGGCAATAGTTGTGCTTGCAATTAATACCGTCTATATTTGTTTCTACCTATTTTACTATATACGGATATACTAATAACCAAATTTGCTTTTTCAATTATGTTTACAGATATTTAGGACAGTCAGTAAATTTTATTACTGACTCAATGATTTTTTGTTGAATGATCTCTCTGAAGTATTAGTTAAAACTATGTTACACGACAGTTCGAGGAGGCTGCCGATGCAGCGAAAATTCATGCTTCGCTATCAGTTTTTCCATAGCTGTTGATAGAAGCAATTCCTGTAATATTGATGTTCTCAGCTGCCTGCAAACATAAAGACTAAGCTCCATTTTACTCTCTACATACGGTATTATTTAAGACCTTTTGCACGAGAAGTTGAAGATAAAGAATATAGCGTTCCATTTGTGTTTTTATGCTACAGGTTGAGTCAAAAAGGGCTTTACAACTTTGGAATGATACAGAAGTGTATTGAGATAACTTACAGAATCTGTAGATGTGTCATTTTGTAGCAAACAACCTCAAGTTTCTCATAAAAGAGTCAAATGTCGTTTTGGTTAGATGTGACCACCATTTGTCATCAGGGCCGGATTAAGACAGCGCGGGGACCATAGCAAATGTGAAGAAGAGGCCCTTGATTTTTTGCCGTCCTGGTGAAAATTGTAGAATTAAAAATAAAAAAAATGTTCACCGATCTAGCCTAGGTGCGGGGGCCCACCTAGGAGGCGCGAGGACCGTAGCGTTTGCTACCTCCTGCTACGTGGTTAATCCGGTACTGTTTGTCATGCGGCAAACATTCCACCGGCAATCAATTTCTTCCCACATTCATTGCAGCAAATCGGGCATAACTTGTGCAACGGCAGCATAGCTTCGATTGTTTAGGTCGGCCAAATTGTTAGGGGAGGAACACACACGATCTTTAATGAAACCCCAGAGAAAGAAATTCAGTGGTACCAAGTCTGAGGAGCGGGGTGGCCATGTGATTGGCCAATCCACAGACCTGGGAAACCTCGTACTTCCGTGAGGAAATGAGGTGGTGCACCGTTTTGCTGGTAGTAAACCATCCCATCTCGATTAACTTCATCGATATGTGGAATTAAAAAGTTTTCAAGCATATTCAGAAGCACAATACTAATGAGTTTTCTTCATGAAGGAGAAAGGGCCATACAAGCGTGCGACCTGGTGATTAAGTATCATGTCGCAACAAAGTTCTTGTGCCAAGATTAAATTGTAGGCCTGCTTGGAGGTTCTTTAGCGTATTCGGTGCGAAATTTACGCGGAATAGTTGTTGCAGAGTTCATTTAATGAAACCAAGACATACAGCGAGCACATCCCTCCCGCACCAGCGAAAGTAGCCATTTCAACTGTGCACTACGCTGGCGCTCCTGGTGGCGTAATGGTATACTGATGAACTACGTTCATCAAACTTAAGGTTAAACATGTTAGTGATTTTTTCGGTCCAAGTCTTTAGTTGCTATGATAACTGATTTATGGGTTGTTTCTGACTTGAAACTAAACAAATACTTTTCAAAGCATACGAGTTTCGCCTTTATTCAAGGCATCCCCAGTGCCCTAGATAAACATATACACACACACACACACACATATATATGTATATATACATATACAATGATGTTATTTGATTTTTGTACAGTTTTCTGATATTATTAACTAGGTACTTACAGTTTTTATATATGCATTAACACGCGCAAGTTCGTGTTTTCATACCAGCTACTATTCTCGCACTATCACTACTGTCCAAAGTTTTGTTTGCTACAAAATGACACATCTACCGATTCTGTAAGCTATCTCAACAAAGTTCTATATCATTCCAAAGTTTTAAAGTCCTTTTTGACTCACCCTGTACTACTGTTGAAATTTATCCATTAAATCTTGAAATGTGAAAATATATTGGGACAAAACATCTGAAGACGTTAGTTCAAGTTATATTTAGACTATCGGACAAAGTATTTCCTGATTGAAGAAATTCAAAAATTTTTGGCCAAAAACAATCTATGCCTAATTTGTTGCTCGACGGGGCTATTGTGGCTCAATTATTGGTGTTTATTGCTTTCTGTCGCCCACATAGGACACATGAGAAAGACCTTTACAATGAGAAATATAGAGAATGAAGCGGAAAGAAAATTAGTACACACTTTATTTCGTGAATGGATTGTTGGCTTAATGGTTGAGGTGCATGACTGGGTATAGAAAGGTCCCCGGTTTTAATCTCTGTCTCGGCTGGTATTCTCTAAATCCCTTAACTTGACTTTCACCTCTGGCACAGCTTGCTTTGTAATATGAAGTACACCAGAATGCTTTAGAGCAGTGTTTCACAATTATTGGTTCGCGTACCCCAGGGGTACGTGAGGTAGCTTCAAGGGGTACGCGCGGTAATCTCCTGGCTAAGTTAATCACTAAGAGAACCGAAAAAACAATTACGCTAACACTAAAACATCTTTTAAGACGATCAAACTGTGTGTTTGTGTGAGGGAAAGAGAATTTCTGCAATGCTGTGGTTGTGCGAAGCATTCGACTGGTATGAACGCAGCTGCACAGGCATAAGGGGAACGCTAGATATAGCTCTTTCTTGAAGTGGTACTAAGGAAAAAGTAATTGAGAATCACTACTTTAGAGGTCCAGATTCGTTGCTAAACTGCAGGTTCCTGTACTGGGGGTTGGACAAGGCGGCTGCGAGAGGTGCGGATTACACAGTCGGTAAAAAGATCCTGTCACGAGATCATTAGTATCCTAGTAACCTCTTGTGTAGTGGTGGAGCCATAAGTTAACTAGCTGGTCCGGCAATTCAACAACGACAGATAGTTGAGATTCATTAGGTGTGCTTTTTTATTATGGCTTGTCGACGTCGAGGTCATTAGAGGCGGGAGAGAACTAGGGGACAAGTAGCGGGAAGGAATAAAGCCATGGCCTTTTGAAGGAAGCCTTCCGGCATTTGCCCGGAGTGATTTGGGTAAAGAATGGAAAACCCATATCTGGATGGCGGGACGGAGATTCGACCGCCCGAATGCGAGGCCAGAGCGTTGCCGCTCTCACCACGCTCGGTCATTAGGTGTGGTTTATCACTGAGACATTATGTAGTTTTGCAGAAAATAGTTCGTTGATGCAACGTACCGAAAAAAAATACTTATTACCAATTAGAACCAAACATACATGAATTTATGAAAAACAGTTTTAATATAATAGCCTCCGCAGTTCTATCACATCTTCACCCGACAGCAAGTATTAATTCAGAATGAATGCCACAAAACCAACCTTTTTATGCCTACTTTTGCATTTCATGAATTAAAATAAAGAGCAAAGGTAGGTGGGTGGAAAAACAAAACTTAAAATATTTACGATAAAAAAAGAAAAAATGGTAAAAATAAGTGTGTATGGAAATTTCTACAGCACCATGAGCTCCATCGGTGTTAAATAAAATGGCGCCTTTTAACCTAGCATTCAAATTTCTTGAATAGTGTAGGCGACAGTATGGTGACTTCTAGTTATGTTTAGGCTGTAAAAGAGCCCGTGAAATCATTGCACAGCAGTAATTAGCAGTGTTATCAAATATAAATTCTTATGAAATATTAATTCTTATATAACCCTAAAAAACCATACATAAAAAACAGTGACTACTAATTGACTCCTGACAACCTGGAATTATTGCATAAAATCGTATCTTTACAATAATCAATATGACGTTACAACTCCTATAGCCTGAATGAATGCACTGATTCGATTGGGAATGGTGTTGTAAGTCCGTTGCTTCGTCTGCTGAGGCAAGCTGACCCACAACTGTAGTAACTGGTCCTTGATATCCTGGATACTGGCACTGGGGCAGAGTTGACTTCCAAGCTGGTCACACACATCTTCTATCAGTGATAGATCTGGGAATACTACTGGCTACAGGGGTACTTTCACATCACGCAGACAGTTCATAGAGACACGTTCCGCGTGCAGACGAGCTTTATCCTGTCGAAAAATGTCATGCATGAAAGATAACACATGAGGACGTAGGGTATCGGTGCTGTAACGTTGTAATGTTAGAGTTCCCTCAAGCACTACCAGCCGTGACCTGAAGTAATATCCTATAGCTCTTCACACCATGGCCGCTATGCCTCTCGAAAAATTTGGAAGAAATGGACCTCTCGCCAGGTCGCCGCAATTATTCGCCAACGATGTTCATCCCAGATAGTGCAGAAACGCGAACCATCGTTCAACACAATGTGATGCCATTCGTGAGCAGTCCATGCTTCGGCACCTTTTCAAACGCAGCGTTTGGGTTGTGGTGTTATCGGCAGCCTACGTATAGGACGGTAATTCTCTGCTACTAAAAGGGAGCGTTCACAAACTACGTGGCTTCATTTTGGCCTCCCTTGAATCCTCCCCCCTTGGAATGGCACGTAGCATTTTTCCCTATATCATATATATTATTTCTATAAGGTATTTTTTTGTCACAAGCCTGTATCTTCCTTCATACTTAACCGAAATCGATGAATGAGGTGTCATTTTAAAGCTTATGGTCCCCACATTGGGCACATCACATTATAAAAAAGGAATTTTCGGAATTCGACCCTTAAAGGGAAAAAATGTCAATATTTCTAAAATGCTGTTTCCTGTGTTACAAGTCATTTATCTCCCTGGATATCGATCTGAAATCGTTTAATGAAGTATCATTTTAAAGATTAAGATTTCCGCTTTAGTGACGTCATATATTAAGACAGAAATTTTTCGGAATTCGACCCTTAAAGGGCAAAAGGATCAATATTTTTGCAATTCGTTATTGTGTCACGAGCGATTTATCTCCCATAATATCTCACCGATATAGATAAATGAGGTATCATATTAAAGAATAAGGTCTCCGCCATGGTAACATTATATTTTAAGAGAGGAATGTTTCGTAATTCGACCCTGAAAGGGCAAAAATGTTAATTTTTCTAAAATTCGTTTTTTGTATCTCGAGCCATTTATGTCCCTGGATATCTAACCAAAATCGATAAATGAAGTATGATTATAAGGAGTAATGTCTCAGCTTTGTGAAATCATATTTTAAGAAAGAATGTATTTGTAATTCAGCCCTTAAAGGGAAAAAGTATAAATTTTTCTAAAACGCATTTTTGTGTCACGAGCGATTTATCTCCCTTAATATCTAACCGATATAGATAAACGAGGTATCATATTAAAGAATAAGGTCTCCGTCATGGTAACATTATATTTTAAGAGAGGAATTTTTCGTAATTCGACCCTTAAAGGGCAAAAATGTTAATTTTTCTAAAATTCGTTTTTTGTATCTCGAGCCATTTATCTCCCTGGATATCTAACAAAAATCTATAAATGAAGTAGGAATATAAGGAGTAATGTCTCTGCTTTGTGAAATCATATTTTAAGAAATAAATGTTTTGGAATTCAACCATTAAAGGGAAAAAGTATAAATTTAGCTATAATGCATTTTTGTGTCACGAGCGATTTATCTCCCTTAATCTCTAACCGATATACACAGACGGAAAAAAAAATCCCAACACCAAGAAAAAATTATTGTAGAGTAATGAAATTTGGACAATGCATTTGTCAAGTTAACATGTTTAATTGATTAAATTTTCAAGATCACAGGTTAATTTAAGCTCAAGAAAATGCATTTCAAATGTGAAATACTGTTAAATTAATAGCCGGTGTAACCTCCAGAATTTTGAATGCAAGCCTGCAAACGTGAATGCATTGTGTCATACAGGTTTCGAATGTCACTTTGTGGTATGGAGTTCCATGCTTGTTGTACTTGTGCTGTCAATACTGGGACGGTCAGTGCTGGCTGTGGATGATGCTGGAGTTGTCGTCCAATGATATCCCATACGTGTTCAATTGGAGACAGATCTGGTGATCTCGCAGGCCAAGGTAACATGTCGACACTCTGTAGAGCACGTTGCGAGACAACAGCGGTATGAGGGCGAGCGTTATCCTGTTGAAAAACTCCCCCTTGAATGCTGTTCATGAATGGCAGCACTACAGGTTGAATTACCAGACTGACGTACAAATTTGCAGTCAGTGTGTTTGGTATAACCACAAGAGTGCTCCTGCTGTCATAGGAAATTGCTCCCCAGACCATGACTCCAGGTGTAGGTCCAGTGTGTCTAGGCCTCAGACAGTTTGGTTGCAGGCGTTCCCCTGGCCTCCTTCTGACCAACACTCGGCCATCACTGGCCCCAAGGCAGAACCTGCTTTCATCAGAAAACACAACAGATCTCCACTCCGTCCTCCAATGAGCTCTGGCTTGACACCACTGGAGTCGCAAACGGCGATGGCTTGTAGTCAGTGGAATGCACGCTACAGGGCGCCTGGCTCGGAGCTGTCCTTGAAGTAACCGATTTCTAACAGTTCGTTGTGTCACTGTGGTACCAACTGCAGCTCGAATTTCTGCCGCAGACGCAGTACGATGCGCCACAGCTGTACGCCGAATAAGGCGGTCTTCCCTCTCAGTAGTGCCACGTGGCCTCCCGGAACCCGGTCTTCTTGAGGCAGTACCATCCCTTGACCACTGCACCCAACAATCATGCACAGTGGATACATTCCGGCCAAGTCTTTCTGCAATATCGCGAAAAGAAAATCCACCTTCTCGTAGCCCTATTACACGACCTCGTTCAAACTCGGTGAGCTGTTGATAATGGCTTCTTCGTCTTCTTAAAGGCATTCTTGGCTAACATCAACTCACTATGTCAAATCTCAGCGGTAAATAACGTTCACAAACTTTACAGCGCGTATTTAAAGCAAACCTGATTTGCAAGCTCTGAGTAGCGCTACTAGCGCCACACTTATGCGCGAAGCGCGAAATTTGAATCGATGTCATCTTTCAGATGTATAAACACGCCTACCAAATTTCGTTTATCTAACACAAGTCTTTCTTGGTGTTGGGATTTTTTTTTCCGTCTGTGTAGATAAATGAGGTATCATATTAAATAATAAGGTCTCCGCCATGGTAACATTATATTTTAAGAAAGGAGTTTTTCGTAATTCAACCCTTAAAGGGCAAAAATGTTAATTTTTCTAAAATTCGTTTTTTGTATCTCGAGCCATTTATCTTCCTGGATATCTAACAAAAATCTATAAATGAAGTAGGAATATAAGGAGTAATGTCTCTGCTTTGTGAAATCATATTTTAAGAAATAATTGTTTTGGAATTCAACCATTAAAGGGAAAAAGTATAAATTTAGCTATAACGCATTTTTGTGTCACGAGCGATTTATCTCCCTTAATCTCTAACCGATATAGATAAATGAGGTATCATATTAAATAATAAGGTCTCCGCCATGGTAACATTATATTTTAAGAAAGGACTTTTTCGTAATTCAACCCTTAAAGGACAAAAATGTTAATTTTTGTAAAATTCATTTTTTGTGTCTTAAGCAATTTATCTCAATGAATATCTAACCAAAATCGAAAAATCAAGTAAGATTATGAGGAATAATGTCTCAGATTTGGTGACATCATATTTTAAGAAAGAATGTTTTTGGAATTCAACCCTTAAATGGAAAAAGTATAAATGCTTCTATAACTCATTTTTGTGTCACGTGCCATTTATCTCACTTGATATCCAACCGATATAGATAAATGAGGTATCATACTAAAGATTAAGGTCTCCGCCGTGGTAACATTATAATTTAAGATAGGAATTTTTCGTGATTCGACCCTTAAAGGGCAAAAATGTCAATTTTTCTAAAATGTGTTTTTTGTGTCTCTAGCCATTTATCTCCCTGGATATACAACCAAAATCGATAAATGAAGTAGGAGTATGAAGAGTAATGACTCAGCTTTGGTGTCACCGTATTCAACCTCACTTTTCACAGAATTTTTTTTTCGCGAAATTTTCGCATGGGTCGTCTAGTATATATTATTTCTATAAGGTATTTTTTTGTCACAAGCCTATATCTTCCTTCATACTTAACCGAAATCAATGAATGAGGTGTAATTTTAAAGCTTATGGTCTCCACTTCGGTTAAATCGTATTTTAAGCAAGAAAGTTTCCGGAATTCGACCCTTAAAGGGCAAAAATGTAAATTTTTCTAAAATGCTGATTTCTGTGTTACGAGTCAGTTATCTCTCTGGATACCTATCTGAAACCGTTTTATGAAGTATCGTTTTAAAGATTAAGATCTCCGCTTTAGTGACGTCATATATTAAGCCAGAGAGTTTTCGGAATTCAACCCTTAAAGGGCAAAAGTATCAATATTTTTGCAATGCGTTTTTATGTCACGAGCGATTTATCTCCCTTAATATCTAACCGATATAGATAAATGAGGTATCATATTAAAGAATAAGGTCGCCGCCATGGTAACATTATATTTCAAGAAAGGAATTTTTCGTAATTCGACCCTTATAGGGCAAAAATGTCACTTTTTCTAAAATGCGTTTTTTGTATCTCGAGCCATTTATCTCCCTGGATATCTAACCAAAATCGATAAATGAGGTAGGATTATGAGGAGTAATGTCTCAGCTTTGTGACATCATATTTTAAGAAAGAATGTTATTGGAATTCAACTGTTAAAGAAAAAAAGTATAAATATTTCTAAAACCGATTTTTGTGTCACGAGCGATTTATCTCCCTTGATATCTAACCGATATAGATAAATGAGGTATCATATTAAAGAATAAGGTCGCCGCCATGGTAACATTATATTTCAAGAAAGGAATTTTTCGTAATTCGACCCTTATAGGGCTAAAATGACACTTTTTCTAAAATGCGTTTTTTGTATCTCGAGCCATTTATCTCCCTGGATATCTAACCAAAATTCGATAAATGAGGTAGGATTATGAGGAGTAATGTCTCAGCTTTGTGACATCATATTTTAAGAAAGAATGTTTTTGGAATTCAACCGTTAAAGAAAAAAAGTATAAATTTTTCTAAAACCGATTTTTGTGTCACGAGCGATTTATCTCCCTTGATATCTAGCCGATATAGATAAATGAGGTATCATATTAAAGAATAAGGTCTCCGCCGTGGTAACATTATATTTTAAGAGTGGAATTTTTCGTAATTCGACCCATAACAGGCAAACAAGTCAATTTTTCTAAAATGCGGTTTTTGTGTCTCGAGCCACTTATCTTCCTTGATATCTATCCAAAATCGATAAATCAAGTACGATTGTGAGGAATAATGTCTCAGCTTTGCTGACATCATATTTTAAGAAAGAAGTGTTTGGAATTCATCTATTAAAGGGAAAAAGTATAAATTGTTCTACAAAGTATTTTTGTGTCACGAGCCTTATATTTCCCTTGATATCTAATCGATATAGATAAATGACATATCGTATTAAAGAATAAGGTTTCCGCCGTGGTAACATTATATTCTAAGAAAGGAATTTTTCGTAATTCGACCCATAAAGCGCAAAAATGTCAATATTTCTAAAATACTTTTTTGTGTTTCGAGTCATTTATCTCCTTGGATTTCTAACCAAAATCGATAAATGAAGTAGGAGTATGAAGAGGAATGACTGAACTTGGTGACTTTATATTCAACCTCACTATTCATCGCATTTTATTCGCGAAATTTTCGCACGGGTCGTCTAGTTTCCAGAAGACATTTTGTACTGTTTTATCTTATCTACGTATCATTAAAATTATTCCGTATATAATGAACACAATAGATATTCGCATTATGTACTTTCCTGTGATGATAAATATTCTGAATGACACCAGCGACTCCTGCATATGATCAGTTAATTGGGAAAAATCTCTTTATCAGGTACAGTCGGAAATCCATTTTTTTTCTTGAGGTCGTGCAAAAAAAAAAATCTCTTTCATTAATTGATGAAGTAGAACAATCTATAATTACCACGTAGAAAAACTGAGAAGAGCTGTATTTTTTGTTTTCTTTTGCTGCAGTTCTTTTAGCTTCGTTTCTACATTACCAGGAAATAATTTTTTGATCTACTTAAAAGATTTCTATAACACACTGGATAACAAAAACTCGTTGGATAAACATTTCCGATAAACTTCGTAAATCCACTTCACACTTTGAATTAAAAATAACACTTCAGCTAGCACTATATTTAAAGTTGTACTTACATTTACTTGTCAAAACAAAATTAGAATTATTTCATCTGCGTACGGTGTGGGCGATCCTGATCAAAACAACTTTATTTCAAAACAATGCGAGCTGCCACTACCTTGAAAAATCCCGGGTGACATCTGTAAGCGAATTTGAGTCTAGGTAAGCCATATCAAAAGTTTTTCGAATCGCAATACGCCGTCACGTGTCGGTTAGTTCAAATGCGCCGGTTGCATGCAACCCAACTCTATGACTACAAGTCACACGCATGCACGGCACTGCCAGTAGACAGAATTTCTAAATACGGAGATAATCAACTGACCGAAACAAATATACACATTCTGTTTCGTGATCTGGACCTTGTTTTAGCTGTGACAAACAAATAGCATGAATGAAAATCTACGTGGCTTGTAGCCGGCATCCCCCCCTCTCCCCCACGTAGCCCAGCGTAGCTTTCTATCTAACCACTCCTTCTCTCCCCAGACCGAGCCACTTAGTTTATGGATGCTCCCAATCTCCGACTAATGGTGCGGAATGACACAGGATGTTTCAGGGAGACCATTACTTGTTCTCGTATGGTAGGCGCAGATGTGAAGTTCTTGGTGCACAATACGGTGGTGGTCCGACGTGGCTGACGGGCACCTTGAGCCTTCACTCATGTAACATTGAGCCACTCTCACATGCGAATGCCCCACAAATCTCGGTATTGCACGATTCGTTCTGCCGGTCAAGTGAAGACCTAAAATAATGCTCCTTTAAAACGCTGACAGGTGCTGATAACGCTGTCTCATAAGATTACGCAAAACCCTTCACATAGATCACTCAACGTTTGACGCTGTTTACGCCACATATAGTATATCATCCTGGTCCTAGCAATAACTCCAAACACCAACACCACTAACTCACTCTGGTTTCCGTTCTACCTATGACAGAGAATTCCAGCTCTGATTGTTTACATACCTGCCGACGGTGTGCACGTGGGCGAAGTTACATTGGCATCGGGCCATGTCTTCTGGATGCTTCAATTTTTTTTGTCATCAAGTGTATATATAAAAGCAATGGATGGAAAATTACGTTCCACGCTTAGACCGTGGCCGGAGACGTGTGGGTGATTTCGTGCGGTGCAGCTTAATCTTTTCGTTACGACGCGCTTCGCTGTAACTGAATTACTTTAGCGAAACGTTGATAAACAGGTGTGAAGGTCGCAACCAAATAAAAAAAATCGCGAACGAAATACGTGGTCCACACTTTTTTAGCAGTACTGAGGCAACCGAGTGTTGTCAGAAAAATTTGACCTGAAACAGTCTTCAGCAGCAGCATCTTATGGTCTACTCATCTCGTCCCAGTGTAGTCTCAGTAGCATGGGGGAGTATTAGTATCTTTGGCCACTCAGAGAGGAGACATTTGGGTGTTATGGCGGTAACGCAAGTATATAAAAGAGCTGTCGGTATAGGGCTGAACTGATGCGGCAATATGTAGGCCAGAATTTTAATTTTCAGTTTCATCAACAGACAGCCAGTGAATAAATTGAAGAATCTTAGTTTTTTATGTGAAATATTGTGACTGTGAGGAATTGTATGCGAGTAGTGACAATAAATTTGAGTTCTATGCAGTACTGTGTTTTAGAGTAAGTGATTATTATATCCGTTCCAGTAATGTTATATTCAGGGCTTATTTGCGTTAACACTGAGAGTATGAGACGGCACAAGTTATTGTCCATAACAGAGGAGTTCAACATTCAGCTCGCAATGCGCTGTTGAATATATCGGAGCCCGCCTTATGTAAGAGAGTGTAATTTAATTTAATTTAATTGCGATGGAGCACTTGTTCCTGTGGCAATTTCCCTACACACACTTTTACTCTTTTGTTTTCCCACATACTTTTTACCACTTCTAATTTCAACTTTAAATTCTTTAAGCGTTTTTGGTAATTTTTTCCAATCCCTGACCCCGTTATCTACGAAAGAAAATCTGCTCAAACCCTTATGCCTGAAATTGAGTATCTGTTTGTGGTCATGGTGACCTTTTCCTTTCCATGCGCCTCTCGTAATTCTTCCACGAATATCTTTCCACGACTCATCACCAATATACGCTTTAATATACTCCCATGCATTTCTTCACCCTCCTGTCTTCCAGTGAATCCGATTCCAACTCCTTTATCATATCACTGATTGTTTATGCGGTAATTTCCAGAGACATATCCGCTAGCCCTTCTTTGCACCTCCTCTATCTCCTGTTTTGAAACCCAAAATCAGTGTCCCAAACTACATCACCATATTCAAGCAATGGTCTGACAAATTTTTTGTAACCCAATTCCCTTACTTCTCTAGTGGATCTCCTCATCACTCTCTCCAGCAAGTGAAGGATTTTGAAACCTTTTCCTACTACATGACCAATGTGTCCTACCAGTTGAGTTAGTTATGAAATGTCATGCCAAGTTATTTACATTTCAAGTCTTCAAGAAGAAATTCTTTTCCCACCTTATAACTATAGTTAATCTGTAGTTTTTTTTTATATGTGTACCTAATAAGCTGACTCTTCATTGCATTTATCTTCGTCCCATTTTGGCCGAGCCGCCTATATATCCTGTCCAGATTACCCTGCAGCAGTACACAGTCTTCTACTTTTTTTTTTTAACTGCTTTACGTCTCTCAACAGCGAGGTCTTTAGAGACGGGAAAGGATGGGGGGGGGGGCAATGATGGGGGCAAGGAATGGGAAGGAATTCGGCCATGGCTTTTTGAAGGAAGCATCCCGGCATTTGCCTGGAGTGATTTGGGAAACCATGGAAAACCCAAATCTGGATGCCCGGACGGGGATTCGAACCGCCGTCCTCCCGAATGCGAGGCGAAGTCTTCTACCGTTTTGATCCTGATATACGAGCATTATGTCATCTCCAAACAACGTAACTTATGACAGCTGTCCACCAGCACAATCATTCAGTAGAATGACGATCCTTCCTGTGGTAAGTTAAAAACTTATGACATAAGAGAATAAAAAGGGAACGACAAAATGCTGAGGGTCTACTTTGAACTGCAACAACGTACCTAGTAGTGTTCGTGTATCTAGCAGGACTATCGTGGCCTGCAACTCCTCCTTTTAATATCATGTTCTTCTTTCTCAGGAGAACCTGGCCTTTTGCGCCCGCCCGCTAAGGACGAGAATTCTACTATACATTTTTGTAATGTATTCGTGTTCGCTGTTATTGGACACCACACATGCGGCATCACGTGACACAGCGCATAATTGAAACAACCTATGTCCGAGGCTGTATTCGAACCCTTCTAAAATGAAGCTGTTCCCGTAGCTCCAAAGCTTCCTGGTTAAAGTGAACGCAGGAATTGAACACACTGCTATAATCGTTTACCCTGGTAGCAGTTTTAACAGGAACTGTTCTCATTAGTTTACATACTCCCTACGGTAATTTGTTCGTCATCATTAATCAGTACTGGCTGTTGCTATTGCTCCCAGTAATAGTACACGAGCTCTTGGTACTTCCGCAGTACTGAATTAGCAATTTATGCAATTAGTTTTTATTTTTTTTTTTTAAACTGTCAGTATTTAGTCTTGCAGGAATATCGTAAAGCAGCGGTTAGGGATATTACTGCGTACTCTACGACGTTCTCTCCAGAAACTTGGTGCTCTTCCACTCGGTTTGACGAAATAATATTTCTGGCATCTTTTCCGCTTATAGAGCCGAAGGCAGCAACAAGCCAGATTATTAGATTACTAGATTCAAGGTCCCCATTTGGAATCCCTGTCTCGGCGAGGGTTTTCATAGACCCTTAAGCCGACCTTCACCTCTGGCACATCTTGCCGTATAATGCGAAGTACACCAGAACGATTCCGTAGTTCAAATTCCATGTTAAACTGCAGGTCCCTTCAGCCGGTAGGATTATCAGGTTACGTTATTTAGCCTTGGAGAGGCGAATGTGTGGCAAATCGAAAATCTGGCAGTCGGCGACCGAACTACCCTTCGCAGTCTCCAATCCAATAACGCTACAAGCAGTAAGTTAATTTAATATTATTCACTGGGATACTATATCTGCCTGGGACATAAAACTCTGACAACTGTTCCACGTTAAATTGAAATAAATGACGAGTGGCGAGAAATGCAATTTCATACCTTGGCTTCGGCGCTTATTACCACGTAGTGATAGCTGTGGAAAGCAAGTGTTCTGCCTTAGTATCTCATTTCTTATGAAAGAACAGCAAGACAAGCACTGGTATAAGGTTACGCGATTTGCATACAGCTAGCGAAACTGTCTTCCCCTTTTGTAACAGAGCTACCATTGAAACCTATCTGTGTATCTGAGTTCCGTACAATAACTGTGGAATCTGTTTATGAATATGTGATTTAAGAGGCATTAAGTAGCCACCATACCAGCATTAAACTGTATGGTTCCGAAAAACTGCTTAAAAAGGGGGCATCAATTAATTACGTGAACTCAAAATAGGGGGGGGGGGGGTCCTGTAAAATCTCACAAAACCTCAATTAAAGGGAGGGAGGGTCGATAGAAATCTCACATCGACATTTTACTTTAGCAGTAGAAACTTAAAAAAAAAAAACGAAAAAAAAAGCCGGAAAAAAGAGAGATCTTCAAAACTGCGAGGTCAATCTTATTACGTTATGGTGGCGGAAGTCCCACCAGATCTCTCCAAGGGGGAAGGAGGTCCAAATTTAAGAAAAAAACACCACATGTAATTAACGCCTTCAAATCGTAATAGTACAGCCGTTGCGTCAGCTCCTAGCACCCGGTCCAGACTGAAGAACATTTAAAGCACACGGAAAGTGTGTGAAAATAGAGCTTCACGCTACGGCAAACACACTAAACATAATATTTCTCCGTTACGGCTGCATAAACTGGCAAGTTTGTTAAGGTATCACTCAAAAACTACAGAATCGATTGGGATGGGGTTTAAAAAATTTGTGATTTAATCTGAATACTGCGGTATGCCATGAATTTACGTGAAGAGTGGTTGCAGCTATAAATGATAATCTGTTCGTAACCTGAACAGTTTTTTTTCTATTTTTTAATATTATATTTTTTATTATTATTTTTTTTAACTGCTTAATGTCTCCTATAACAACTAGGTCTTTAGAGACGGGAAAGAATGGGGGGCAAGGAATGGGAAGGAATTCGGCCATGGCCTTTTGAAGGAAGCATCCCGGCATTCCTGGAGTGATTTGGGGAAACCATGGAAAACCCAAATCTGAATGCCCGGACGGGGATTCGAACCGCCGTCCTCCCGAATGCGAGGCTAGAACGCTAACCGTTACACCACCACGCTCGGTACCTGAACAGGGACCCATCAAAGATTAACACAACACTCTTCGGATTCTGTTAATATCATTGCTGGCTAAGTACTTGTGTTAGTTACTCCTCCATCTTTTTGTAAATAAAGTATGTTAAAATACACGGAAAACATAAATCAAACCTTTCAGTGAAAACCCCCCGATTTATGAAAGTAACTAGGACCACGGAAACTTCTTATTTGTGATTTCGTTCTGCGTTTCTTTCATAGTATTTTACTATTTAATACAGAATTTTATTTCTCATCCTGGTTCAGGAAACATTTTAGCTTAACCAGAGCCTCTGCTAATATTGCTCCTTGAAATTTCAAACATTTGTCCACCCATCCAGGTCCTCTCGCGCAAAGCTGCAGCAAAAGCTATTAGCTGACGTAAGGTATTTTTCACCTCATTCTTGAGACATCCTCATCAACTTCAAATTCGTTTTATTCAGTTATTATCAATGTAAAAACATCTTCAAAATAGCTGTGACAATTTATACTACAGGAAGTTCCACCTGTGCTCTCGTGATCGTTCACTGTAAGGGAAATAACATTATTAAATTAGATAGGTTGGTTTGACCACATGGGAGGACAGCGGAGCAGTACTTATACTTTTCAAAGCCTACAATAATACCAACTATTGACCGAAGAATTACGTACAGTTTTTGGTATTAGTCACAAATACACAATGACTAAATTTTAATATAATATCCAAAGCGTTGTTAATTGTTTCAGAATTTACAATAATTCATAAATAGAACTAGTGATCGTCATCTTTGCTTCCATACTGCAAAGTATATATCTGGATGCACGGCAGTGCACCCGCTAAATCGAGTACATCATCAACGGCGGCACTGCCTATCCATTTCTGGAAGCGATTCGGGCTATTTTTGTACCTCAGTTTCTTGAGGCTTAGTACTGCTACATGACTCTAATTTCTATTACACGTAAATATCAGCAACATTAGCAAACAAACTAAATTTTGTTTCGTTTCTGTTCTTAGTTTGGATATTATTCATACCCAGATAGCAATGATTTTGTCACTCACTGACTATCATCAAAACTCGAAGGTACTTCCCGTTGTAGTAGAAAGCTGAAAGTTGGAACGCGGATATTATGAGAAAAGTCTGAAACTCGTAAATTTCCATATATCTACCCTTTACCTACCATCAATGTGTAATCAATTTCCGCCCTAATAACTTTATATACCTACCTCAGACTTTTATTATAGATCGAGCTTACTGAGATTCCTTTCTCTGCTTACTTTGGAAGTTAGTGAAATTCAGATTTTGTTTTCGACCATGACACCTTGATATCAAAATTACATTGTACTCACAGTGGTCCTAGAAACACATATATCGTTTCATCCCTAAATAATAAGAAAATAATATTTATGTTTTTACCCGTATTTGTTTAATCAGAATCCCAAACGTGAAAAATTCTGGCACATATTTGTGGGTTAATTGCTTTGCTTTGAATAAAGCTATATGTCTGAGATTTCTTTAATACAGAGAGATCAGCAAGTTTAACTAACATCTTAAAGTTTGCTCAGTTTGAAAGTTACTCATTATTTACTTATGGTGGTAGTTAAACCAGCAGCAGTGGTTTCCCTCGGTGTTATAGGTCGTTTATTTAGATAAAAAAATTTTTTTAGGTGATTTGGCCATTATGCATGTCATAATTTTTATTGAAATGTAAGGCATAGTGTAAATGATTTATTCTAAGACTTGTAAAATCCGAAAGATGTGCGAGTGTGATCTTGGCTTTAATGTATTTGTAAGTTTGGTAAAGCAAAACATTTAAGTTATTTGCTGCAATGTTGTTGTATTCCATTTTTCCGCAGTTGCTCCTTAAATTAACAAAACACAAAAGACACTGAAAATAAAAGTAAGTGGTACTCAATGACGTATTCCAACAAATATACACAAAGAATCACAAACATTAAAAAAAAACAAAGGCATAAACATTGCTCTACGAATAGACAAGTCACTACAAAAACAAACTAAAACTCACTTAGACAGAGACAACTATCAAAACTCAGACATTTATTAACTGACATGTCAAAATTGTGAGGCAATATACATAGGACCGACAAGGAGACAGTTTAAAACCAGATACAAAGAACACATGAGGGCACTTACGTACAGCAAACATTCCACATTCGCTGAACATCTAATAGAAAACGATCACTTATCAACAGACATTAACACTGACATGCAAATCCTCACAATCAACAATCACGGACACAATACCCTCACTCTACAATAAAACTATCAAATTCAAAAAGCAATAAAAAATGACAAGCAGGTACTGGATGACGACATAAACTAACAAACCAAACGCTGTTCAAACTGGTAAATATACATCAACGCTTCAGAAAGGAAAGTATAATAAGAACAATAAATAAAGAAACATAACAGATACATTTACTCACACACTATACATAAATTTGGAAACAAAATAGCAAAACATCACTCTCCACGCAATTTCAAAACTGGCGCTGTAAGCGCACCATCACATTGGTTAAGAAAACAAGATGGCCACCGTAAACAAGTGAGCAGTGATAGACGCAATGTTTGCATCCAGTATGCAGCAGCCAAAACAAATGGTTTTAGCGGTAACGTGCTTTGGAGAAAAAGCAGAGATGTGCCGTTACGAACCTGGAGAACACTTAGGTAAACAGTAAGTTGTAAATAATCAGAAAATATTTCAATTTAAAGTTAAACATCATATAATAAGTTTGTAAACTAAATGTAAACTTTCAACATAGATTCGTCGCTAATGATGCCTCTATGAGAGGGAAAACGAGTACAGCACTAAAACATACAAAAACAGTTGCATTGGCGTTATTTTATCATTTAATTTAAGCTATTTATATAGATTACGAAAGCTTGGCGTGCATAATGGCCAAGTCACCAGAATATATTTTAATCTAAATAAACAACCTATACCACCGAGATAAACCATTCTTTTTCAGAAACTGAAATGAATACACACTACAAAGCATACACTTGGCTCAGAACAAAATCTCATAACTTTTTGTCACTACACAAGCACGCGACTAGGCCTATGTTTACAAGAATTGTTTTTGTGGGATTATTCTATCACTCCTATTCATTTTCCAAATTCCAAGAAGAATATGGATTCCGAAACAGAAACATACTGTTTGGGCTGAAAACTGCTACGTATTTTACGAAAATAGTTTATTTCTTGTGGTAGAACATTTGACTAAAAAGACTGTAGAAAATGTTATAATCTTTGTACAATTGCCAATGACTTGTAATCTTTGGGGACTTTTTATTCGTTCATAGTGTTAAAGCTTTGTATGTCAGATTTGAGATTTTGATAGGATTTTCTACTACAAAATACAGTAGTGAGTATATGTGCTGAGCTGGTATTATAGGTGCACATAAATTTCTAAACATACTTCTGTACGAAGTCTGTGGACTTGTTCCACAATAATTCTTAGAAGTCAGAGTCAGCTTTTTTGACACAAATACTTTCTGCGCTTGTGAAGAATTTTACGGAGAAGATATCTTAAGTGAATTATCAATAAAAATACGCAAAAATTAATCACTTATTAATCGCTTGTTAATTGTTTTGGTGTGAAATTTACAATCTTTTAGAGATTTTATTTTATTGGGTCTTTATGTTAGTGTCAGCTGTAAGGAGTACTGTATTTGTAGATACAATCTGACAAAAGTGAGAGACCTTTTATGTATGTTAAAGACAACAGAGGACCACGAACGATCTCTTGGGGACATCACTCTCCGTGCTAAGTTTATAAACTAACTTGTGTTTGTAACTGTCTTTGATGCACATTCCTTTCATGCTATTAAAATCACAGTCCTGTCGTGCAACTAGCTTGTAAGACATCAGTGTTCTAATTCATTGAAGTTATTTTTGTGAATGACACAAGCATAAAATATTAATTCCAAATTTAGCGTAAATGTCTTTATGTGTTGCAGTGCTACAGGATCCATTAAAATATCACAAGTAAACAGGGGTTTTAGAAGGCTGATACTACCTTATAGGCTGGTACTACAAATGACGATTATTGCTCGTATTAATTTTACCTTTAGCCACCACAAAAGATATGGAACTACTACGAGTATTTACTTTTATTAAGACCAGGTTACTGTCAAATTTCAAATACACTTATCCCACTTTATGAAATAGGGAATTCCTAGAATACAATCAACGAAACTGGCGTCTTTTACACAGATCAAGAACTCTTGAATTTCAAATAGATGGAGTCATTATGGCTTCAGATAATGTGTTAACGAGTATGGTGAATGATCTGTAAAACTCAGACCTCGCATTCTGGAGGACGCAAGTTCAAAACCATCGTATGGTTTACAGATATCGGTTTCTTATAGTCTTCCGAAATCACTCCAGGTGAATGCCGGGATGGTTCCTTCAAAATCACTCCAGGCGAATGCCGGGATAGTTCCTATAAAAGCCATGGTCAAATTCCTTCGCATTTCTTGTCTACAGTCCTCTCCTACCTCTAATGAACTCAATGTTGACGAGTTGTAAAGCAATAATAAAAAAAATTGAGTTCGGGACAGACACAGAAATAAACAACTAGTGTGACTGATGAATTGCAGAAACCGGAATTTTGCTCAGTTTGATTACTTTATGGGCGGCCGCGTAGCTCAGAGATTAAACGTCGACTGCGGCCCGCACGATCGGTGTTCGGTTTTCGACAAAGCTGAGGAGTTTTGTTTGAACCTGAACGTGCGGGAAGCGTTCCAGGCCCACACTGACTGCTTTCCAGCGACTACCGCGGGAAGGTAAAGAATGGCCGGAGCGTGGAGCTGACCCCGTCACATCTATTCTAGTGCCAAAGGTTTGTTCAGGAAGTGCGTATCTTTACCTCCGTAAATCCTGCGGGAAATGGTAGTAGCCGTAGGAACCCCGTGACCTTTACCTATTAGATCATTTTATGCGTATTGTGGGAAATCACCACTGAATGATCTGATTTCAGTGTTGTTTTCTCGTACATTTACTGCTTCCCAGATATCTTAGATCAGTTTTGAAATTCAGCCAACGGCACGTGTATTTATAAATAACCAGTCTCGCCGGCTGTTCTGAATACAGCTTTCATTGGTTCCAGCTCAAAGCGTCAAAAAATATTTAAGACACACACACACACGCGCGATAGACTGACAGAAAGTAAAACAGTTGAACAGGTAATTTCGTATGGTATTAACAACCTGATAACCAACTTTCATTTTGCCGAGCATTCCGTTTCTGTGATGGAATCGAAAGCACGTGGACGATATGAAAATGATGTTAAGTTTGACAGTATCATTACTGTGTCTGTCCGAGAGAATTCCGGTGGATAAACAAGTTCCGAAAAGGAATATTGCGCACTCAGCTAGGTAACGAAGAAGAAGAATTCGCTTTATTTGTAGTGACATCGTTAAAATCCGATGCTCAAACACTCTTTTAGACTTCATGCGAATAGTAAGCTGACCAAGTTAACGCGATAACAGAAATATAGCGACCGAAAAGGATTATCGAATGTCCAGAGAACATTGGCTCACGTTCTTATTGTACACAGTACGATCAATACTCTCGGTTATATGTCCAAAACGAAACGCAGAACAACGAATACACACAAAACTTTAGTTCAGTTTCTGTATTACAGAAAAAAGCAAGCACCAGGCTTATGTTTTAAAATTTCTCATAAAAACTGTAACTAAAAACTTTATACTTCTTTTTTTCTTCAGACTTAACGGCCCGCTGACATCGATGTCATTAGAGTCGGTTTAGGATGGGGGGCAATGAAAGGAAAGGAATTTGGCCATGGTACTTTGGATGAACTACCAGCTTTGGGTGATTTGGGGAAATCATACAAAACTGAAGTCTGGATGGCCGGACGGAGATTCGAACCCGCGTCCTCCCAAATGCATTGCAAGAGCGTTACCACTCAGTCACCATGCGCGGGGATACAGATTCACCGAGACTGTTTGGTGAGCAATAACGTTCGTGCCTGACATGGTTTCCTCAAGCCACTCCAGACGAAGGCAGGAATGGATCCTTCAAAAGGCAATGGAGGAATTCCTAGCACCTAGTACTTTCCCGCCTCTAATGACCTCCACTTCGATGAGGCGTAAAGCCTTAAGAGGAAAGAATCCATATCCATCTTCATTGTTACGTAATTAGTCACCGAGCGTGGCGGTGTAACGGTTAGCGTTCTCGCCTCGCATTCGGGAGGACGGCGGTTCGAATCCCCGGCCGGGCATCCAGATTTGGGTTTTCCATGGTTTCCCAAATCACGCCAGGCAAATGCCGGGATGCTTCCTTAAAAAGGCCATGGCCGAATTCCTTCCCATTCCTTGCCCCCATCCTTGCCCCCCATCCTTGCCCCCCATCCTTGCCCCCCATCCTTGCCCCCCCCTCCTTTCCCGTCTCTAAAGACCTCGCTGTTGAGAGACGTAAAGCAGTAAAAAAAAAAAAAAAGACGCAATTAGTCTATTATTGAATTACGATTTAGCCTATTGGTTCCTGTCTTGTCATATGTGGTTCACAGTCGAAAGCTGATGTATTTTTCCCTACAAGGCGTGTTAAGCTTGGTTGCAGAGGTGCCACCACTTCTTTTCACTGATGTATGTTGAAAGTGTCATTTTTAAGTGCGTAAATAACAGTTTTTAAAGTGTATTGTGTTGATTTTGTTCACTATATGAAGATGAAAGAAGGAAGAGGGAGACCCGATGCCGGATCCCACCTGCCTTCTCTTTCTTATATCACAAGGTGGCCGCCAAGTTTAACATTTCCATCTGACGAACGAATCACCATCAACAATGTCGTATACTCGTTGAGGATAAGTTTGGGATTTAACAACTTTCGTTCAATAATCTTGTGTATAGGAATCATATCCCACCATCTCTCTTCGCTTGCTGACCAGCTCCTAATTGATGAAACTTTCTTTCAATACCAAGACTCTAACCGGCTAACCCTGTAACAGGTGTCTTTTTTTCCCTATGGCTTTGAGGATTGGGGCAAGGAGAGGGAAGTAAAGGCCCATTCACACTAGCGGTCAGCTCAGCTCAGGTCAAAAATCGCTATACAATGGGAGTATTCACAATTCGCGGTCCGCTCAGGCCAGAGCAAGGCAAAGAGGCAGGTCAAACCGAAGATCGTGCCGCCGCCGATCAACAACGGTCAATACCTGAACTGAGCTGAGCTTACCGCTCGTGTGAACGAGCAACGGTCATGGCAGGTCGGATCAAAATGGGTGACGAGCATCTAAAAACTTCTGCTAATAAGCAATAAAAAGAGTAATAAATAAAAAATAATTTTTTTAACAGTATGTTATTTCTGATTATTATAAAGTTGGTAAAATTTTAATATAAATTCAAATATTGTTACATGTTTTCGTATTCCCAAGAAACAGATCCTGCTTCATTATTAAAAATGTTGTGAATTTATTTTTTGTATCAAATGTGTTCCTCTCGTTCATCCTGAGTTTCACTTTCTACACTGCATGAAATTTTATTCTTCCGTAAACAATTGTGCAAAAGTTATGTTATCAGTTAATATTGGAGCAGAGTTAAGTTTTATAAATTAAATTCGAAATGTTTAAGACAAAATATCAAAAACATTTCCCACCACTCGTCTCCCACGGCATAGCAAGTAGATAAAATTTTTATCTCTTGATCTGTTTACGTTTTCAAACTCTGGATTCAACCTGAACCCTCGTCTTTTTGATCCTATTCACCCAAAATCAGTGCGATTTTAATTAACGTTAGCGTAGAGAGTGGCATCGTTTGCTGCGAGCAACTTATATGAAATGGGCATCGTCTATGACTTGATCTGGCCTGACCTGAGCTGACCTGACCGCTAGTGCGAATGCTATCCTGGTTCGTGATCTAAGCTGAGCTGAGTTGAACCGAGCTGAGTTGACCGCTAGCGTGAATAGGCCTTTATTCGTACGCAGCTTGTGATGTAACCTTTCTGGCGCCGGCCTCGGTAGCGTAGGGGCTAGAGTGCTAGCTCCGCGTGCCGAAGGCCGCCGGTTCGAATCCGGCCGCGGGCATGGATGTTTAAGTGTTGTGTGTCTGTGTGAATGTCCTGTCCGTCCTGTGGCGTCCATACACTGAAAGCAATTATAATTACCTTGAGCTGGCTGTATGGCCTCCGTTGCCAAATGCCATAATAAAAAAAAAAAAAAAAAAAAAAAAAAAAAAAACCTTTCTGGCATTGGCCTGTAGTGATTTCGAGAAACCATGGAAAACTGAATGGGATACGAACCCAGGTCGTCCCGCATGTCAGACCCGAGGACAGGTATCAAATACCCCCGCAACGAATTAAGACAACAAGGCAGGTTACTATCGGCTAAAATAAACAAAAAAATGTTTTTATTAAATTAGAACGCTTAGGAAACTACAAATGGCAGAAAATGGTAATTCTTAAAACAGATCTGTCAAATAAGCAAGTTGTTAGAGGCCAAAATAGATGGGTGAGTGGTAACGCCTGACCTGGCATTCGGGAGGACGCGGGTTCGAATCCTCGTCCGACGATCCAGATATGGAGTTTTTGTGTTTTCCCCAAACCATTCCAGGCGACTGTTGGTATCGTTGCTTTAGAAGTTTGTGCCGAAATTCCTTCCTTCTCCTTGTCCCTGCCTGTTGTATTCTCGAAGTTGACGAGGCGTAAAGCCACAGTAAAAAAAAAATGTTGCTGTTTTCCAGTAGGCTATGTATGACAAAACGAGGACAAATGGACAAATGTAATGCGGTAACATCGCTGTACCGAGCGATTTTGCTAATTGAACACAACACACTTTTTGAATCACTCAGTGGCGGTTTACATTTTTTTTTTTTTAAACTACTTAACGTCTCTTAAGAGCGAGGTCTTTAGAGATGGGAAAGGATTGGGGGGCAAGTAATGGGAATGAATTCGGCCATGGCCTATTGAAGGAAGCATCACAGCATTTGCCTGGAGTGATTTGGGAAACCATGGAAAACCCAAATCTGGATGCCCGGACGGGGATTCGAACCGCCGTCCTCCCGAATGCGAGGCCAGAACGCTAACCGTTACACCACCATACTCGGTGCTGTTTACTGTTACTATGGGCGAGACTTATAGCAACCTTCAATCCATTTGTATACTCTCCGAGAGGTATTTAAGATGTTTAAATGGATAGTTTGAAGGGGAAAAGACTGTTTATTGGGCTGAAATGCCCTGTCAACGCTCCACTACACCCCGTTTGTTGGGATCCTTCGACGGAATAGCTGTTATCTCTGGCGGTACACGCTATACTTCAACGGCTTTCGGCTAGGTAAACGGCAAAACAAACTGCCACACAGGTATTTCAAATTTCCTTTGTATGTCCTAACATCAAGCCGATGGTGATGGGTGAGCGGTAATGCTCTGGGCTCGCATTAAGGAAGACATGGGCTCAAATCTTTATCCTGATTTCTATTTTCCATGGCATTCAAAAGCACTTCAGGACAGTGCCGGAATTGTACCTTGCCGTTCGTTGCTCACAGACGTATAGCATCTAATGAAGTCGACGAGCAATAAGTAAAAAGTAAATAAATAAACAACAATAATTTTCATCAATTTAAATACTCAAATACAAATGATAATAATAATAATAATGGTGGGTAATCAGTGTATACACGCGTAGAAAGTGAAACCTAAATGTATTTTTCTGTGTATTTTTTATGTTTCTTTCGCATTCGAGTTGACGAATGGCACTGTATTATATTTGTACAGTATATGAAAACTTTCTCCAAGCTATTCTCGTAAACAAATGAAAAATATTAAAAATTTAATGCACTCTTTGCTAGATTATAGAATATTTCATCTAGCCTTAGTCTGTATTTTGAGTTTAGAACTTTTATATCAGAGAACGTCAAGAACAAAATTATCTGATAATTATTACAATCAATTTTCGTTAATAACTAGCTCGTAAGACCTTCAGAAATGAGTAGTTGATCGCAAATTTCTAGCGGATAACTAAAAAAATGCAACTTAAAAGTACTGGTGTATGTGTCAGTGCGTAAACATTTCGTTAATAGCTAGATTCTAAGACCGTCAAAAAGGATCGCTTGAACGCATATTTCTGGCTCATAAATGATTTTTGAACTGTTAAATAACTCATTTACTCTTCTGCAAAGATGAATGTTAATATTTCTGCATGAAAATGAAAGCTTTTATCGCAAGCGCATTAACAGAGTCACTGTAACGCGATATACTTACTGTAACAGAGAGCACAGAAAATAATGAAACCAACTGCATAGAATGAATATAAATAAGGAATATCACACACACATTAATATATTAACACCAAGCAGGCGAGGGGGGAGGGGAGGGGGGAGGTGAGCGATAAGCTGTGTCTGGCCTGGGAGTACGCGGATTCGAATACCCGCCTGGCCATTCATATTTGATTTTTCCATTGTTTCGCAAATACCTGCATGCGAATTCCGGAATGGTTCCTTGAAAAGGCCATGGCCGAATTGATTTTCGTTACTTTCCCCCGGTCATTTCCCGCCTCCAAAGACCTCGACTTCATCGAGGCGTAAAGCAAAGAACCACTTTATCGCGATATAAACGTGATTCCATATTTCTTTTCTTACTAGAAAACCGATCAGAGAATATAATGAAATTGTCTACATAGAACGAATATAAATAAACAAAAATGAACTAATAAACAAAAAAACTAAAAATACTGGTGCGTAATTCACTGTGTAATAATGGCAATTCGTCAGGATGTAAGTATACTGTCACGTGATTTTCAGTGAGTATTAAGGAGATTTATGCTCTAATATTTTTTTAAATTTTTTAAATTGCACATGCTCACAACGTAAAGTACGCATGCGCAGATCCTTAAGTACGCATGCGCAGAAGGTTAAGTACGCATGTGCAGAACGTTAAGTTCGCATGTACAGAACGTTAAGAACGCATCCGCAGAACGTTAAGTACGCATGTGAAGAACGCTAAGTATGCATGAGCAGAACGTTAAGTACCCTTGCGCATAACGTTAAGTACGCATGCGCAGAACTTTAAGTACGCATGCGTAGAACGTTATGTACGCATGCTCAGAAAGTTAAGATCGCATGCGCAGAACGTTCAGTACGCATGTGCATAACGTTAAGTATGAATGCGCAGAACTTTAAGTACGCATGCGCAGAACTTTAAGCACGCATGCGCATAACATTAAGTACGCATGCGCAGAACGTTATGTACGCATGCGCAGAACGTTATGTACGCATTCTCAGAACGTTAAGTACACATGTGCAGAACGTTAAGTACGCATGCTTCAAACGTTAAGTAGGCATGCTCAGAACGTTAAGTACGCATGCGCAGAAATTTAACTGTACATGTGCAGAACGTTGCGGCGCATGCGCACTAATAGCGTAACTCGTAGCGCTAGCAAATTTCTCCATATCGCGCCCAAAGAAGTTATCCTTCAATAAGTAGTATATATTAAAAGCAAACTTATATGGAGAAATATAGATTATTTGGAATCATTGGTTTGCGATTAGCTGCACGCACGCAAGCCCCTTACCTGCGCGGTGTGTAGGGTGCTGAGCAGCGTGTGTGGCAGTGCGGGGTGGTACGCCCTTGCGGAAGGTCAGTGCTAGAAGTCGCTGCGCGGCTGCGCGAGGAGAGGCACGGCGCTTGGCGGCTCGCCTCGCGCCGGCAGTGCCGCTGCTGCGAGCGAGCGGGCGTGATACAGTGCTGCCTGCGCCCGGCCCGGCTGCCACCACATGCTGTGAGTACCACAACACGTGCTCCCGCTACGCCTACACCTGGCTGCTTATAACTACGTTACACCCATGGGAACTCCAGCAGAAACAGCTATATCAGTTATTATTATTAGTTGTTTATTTACGGGGATATTTTTCCGGGTGCACTGTGGCGTACGGGATTTGCTGCCGAAGCCGTATCAAGAGTACAGGGGAAGAAAGATCAGTGCCCAAAAAGAAAATATTTGAGAAAAATGAATTTTTAATTTCAATACACTTTCCTTATATTAAATCTAGAATCAGAGTTTGTTCAACAGCAGTATTACGACTATTAAATTCTAAACCCCCTGTAGATTTAAAAAATACTCTTAAATAACTTTTTGTAGATAAGGATCTTCATCTTTATTGCCCTGTACATTTCATATACTTTTGCAACTTTGTTATTGAAATGTGACAATCATTAGTATTTCTTTTTGAGCTATCTGCGTCAGGTAATGACTGCTAAGGTTACTCTGCAATGATGACGACTGCAGAAAAATTGTCCTGAAATTTGTGTACTCGTTCGTTGGCGTTCTTATTTAAGAATATGTATATATTATAGCTACCAAATGTGTATTCGGAATTTGGGCAGTTCCATACAAGTGTTTATTGCGTATTATTACATTACGATGTGTAATGAAACTGTTGAAATGCAGCATGGACCAAAAACTGATGCTTCCAATTTTTCATCTATTCTTTCTATCCGTACAGCAATTGTACATTAAGTGTAATCATTATGGCCATCACGTCATGAATGCTGTGATCTGTTACTATCTGGCGTTATGGTAATGTAAAATAAGTATATATTTTTTTATGCTATAAGATACAAACGTTCGTAAATAATATTGTCGAAGGATCATGTTCTCAAATTTTCAGACGAATAGGGTAATTTCTTCTAGAATTGTTCTCTTTGCTGAGCCACCTGGAAATAGGTTTTAACTTCCTTGTTTGTGAATTATCTTCTCTTATTCGATAGGGAAATAATTGTTTCACAAACTTCGTCGGCCGCATGGCTTCTGGTAGCCGTTAACGAATTGCTGAACTGCTCCCACAATATACCCTTTTAGTGTGTTATTTGCATTAGTGACGAATTTAGACGATAATAAACATTCTTGAACTGTAAGAGTGTGAAGAGAACTTTTGCGATTGGTATAAAACAGTTTACGACTATCGAAAACCGTTTTAGTATTACGGAACCAGCATCCTGCGCTGGCTTTTAAACATAGTTTTACATCGCTGAAATTTCTTTACAACCTGCACATTATCGCTGGGACATCTCGCTATTTACATCCAGAAGTAGTTTCTCCGCGCTTGATACTGCCTCTGGCCGAATGTCACCTTGCAGCCAAACGGCTGACTGTCATTAGTATGTGAGAGGTTCATGGCAGCCACTGACTTAATTACTCTGCTTTAACCCGTTTTCAGTTACATACGCAGTGAACTGAGTTGTAGAAACTTTTAATCTTGACTGCAGTGATGGTTAAATTAACGTGATCATCGGTCAATTTAAGCGTATGGTTTAATTAATCTTCCTAAATGGAGTAGAAAGAGTGTTCATCCTTGAAAATGAAACTAAGTGATAATGTAAATAAACCTGGATACTTGGCCAAATGACTTTTGGTTTTGTACTCCTTGCCTGGAAAGATTTCGCTTAAACTATTTGTTCTAGTGAGAAAGTTCAGGACTATGGAGTTGTGACTGAATGCAATTAAAATTGTTCCTTACTTTACTTCCCTCGTTTGTGATATAGTTAGGAAAATGGTTTAGCACAGTACGGAACAAAAAACGGTAAAGTAAATCAATAACACGCGAAAGTTTAAGAAATGGTTGTCGCCACGAAAAAGGATTTTTTTTTTCTTATAGTTTTACGCCTCGTCGACGCTGAGGTCATTATAGGTGGGAAAGGTCTGGGGACCAAGGACCAATAAGGAAATAAGGAGTTTTGCCATAACATTTTAAAGGAAGCCTGTTTTTATTTAATACAGTAAAGCTTTAGTTATGTACACCTATGATTCTGGTGGACGGTGGTTGGAATCCTACCTAACTTGGTAGGTGAGCGGTTATCGTTCTGGTCTCGCATTCGGGAGGACGCCGGTGCGAATCCCCGTCCGGGCATCCAGATTTTGGTTTTCCATGGTTTCCCCAATCACTCCAGGTGAAGGCCGGGATGCTTCCTTCAAAAGGCCATGGAAGAATTCCTTCCCGTTCCTTTCCCCCAGTCCTATCCCTCCTCTAATCATCTCGACGTCGACGAGGCGTAATACCATTAGTAAAAAAAGGAAGTTGGAATTCCCGTCTGGCCATCCAGAATTCTGTTTTCGATGGTTTCCCAAAATTGCTCCAAGCGAATGCCAGGATGGTTCTTTCAAAAGGGCATGGCTGAATTCCATTCCTTATATTCTCCCGAAAATAATGACCTCGACGTAGATGAAAGGTAAACTCTGAAGCAAAAAACCCTGAATTACATTACTTGCATTCACGCCACAGCTTATTGAGGGAATTATGTATATTTTTTTGTAGCCACATGTCCAGCTTTATACTATTTTAAGAATGGTTTATGCAATTTTCAACCAAAAACAACATATTGGGTGACTGCATGACTTTGTCCACCTGTCAAAAAATGGAACTAACCTTTAGGAATTTGAATTAACTGCTTCGGTATATTTTCTTCACGTTTCAGACTCACATTTTACGGAAAAGTTGCTACAAATTAAGTTAAAAATGCCAAATATGAGACGGCTACCCAACTGCGAAATACTGTCAACACTGCAAGAATACCACACGTATTGTCTGTACAGGAATTGTTTTAAACTCTCTCTCTCTGTCTGTGGTGGGTAGGTTGAAATACAGCGTGGACCAGAACAAAAATTTCATAAAAGGACTTCCTTCATGAAATGCCGTATTTGCATACATCGAAAGCAATCTAGTCCCTCTATTGTCAGAACGTGGGGACGTAGCAGATAGAAAGCACTGCCGAATATTTTATGTTCGTAAACTTGGTGTGACTTTTAAAAACTGAAGGAAGCTGAAACGCCAAGATGATATTACAACGAAGGAATTGATCAGCATTTCAAGAAATTTGTATTGATTTTGCAGCGGTGATGGCACTTGATAGTATCTGACAACTTCGTGACAAATTTGTTTTTTGGCAGTTTTAATTTGTGCCCAATTTTCCGTATAACCTGAGTGAAGAAGAAATTACATCGAAGTAGTTAATCAAAATTCCAAGAAGTTGGTACCTTTTCTTTTTTTCATTGGTGGAGAAAGTCGTGCAGCCTCCAAAAAATGAAAGTGACGTAACAATTAATTTAACTGTACATACACCAGACTTCGCTGTAACTTATTGTGGATCGTTGACTTCGGGTGGATTGGTGGTGGCCTTTGGATGGAGTGATTTTAGAAAACCGTATTCTAGATACAGCCGGAGCAGGGGTCGAACCCGCGTTCTCCCGTATGTAAGTGTTCACCACTAGGCTCGAAGGGACTGGTATTGCAAATCCTGCCAACGAAAGGCATACCAAGCTACGCTGCCGGGAGTAGTTGTTTACCTGTAGCTCGTAACTACTTGTTGTCAGCTCATGGAGATAGTGTTTTTCACGATTGTAAAACAGTTGAGCTAATGTCCTCTTGGATCACTCTGCGTTGGCTACGTAGCAGTGCCGTAAATTCTGATCATCTTTATAATATTTTTGTCACCTTTTTGTTTGAAAACTTCTGAATTTGGCTTTCACGTTTGTAAACACTGATCTGTAATGTCGCATCTGTATCGTCAGCTGACACGGCTGGTGTGCGCAGCTAGAAGCTATTCTTGTCGCTGCCACGACACCGGTGTTGAAATCTTTCCAAGTGTTGAGCTGAAGACAGTTTCAAATGCTCTCAGAATTATTTTTTTGAACCCCTGTGATATTTAAGGTTGATTCTAAACAATTGAAACCTAATTTTAAATTTTTTTTTAAAAATAGGGTAGGTAGGAATCTGTATTGCTACTAGTATTAATTGCTACTGGTATTAATTACTACTAGTATTAAGGAATTAATCTACAAGTATTAATATGAATGCGTTATATTACGAATATAATCAGTGATACAACGAATATTGTTTATAACCTTACATTTTGTTTAGGTACACAAGAAAAACAAATAGGTATTTAAGCGCTAAATATTTTGTTTAGAAACATCACTAAATCACTACAACACTTGTTTCAGAGGAAGTTTACAAAAGTAAAAAAGCAAATGCTGATCGGCTGTGGAATCTTCTGGGAGGGACCTTAGTCGAAGAAAGTTCTGCTGCCGTAATTCCCGACCCACCGATATCATGGCTTCGCACTGGCTACGCTAGATCGGTAGAGTCGATACATTTCATTTCCCACGGGGTTGCTTCAATTATGTGTTCTGCTGGTTCTGCTTCCACTTACGATGCACTTCGACATTTTTGCAAGTATAGTAGTTTCCCAAAATTGACTTTTATCTATATAGAATACGGTATTATCCGCTGTAGTGTAGTTTGGCTTAAGTCATACGGCAAATTAGCGGGATAAGCTCTCTATGGTCACTCTGAGTTTGCTTATTAACAGTTTCTTTATCACAAATCGCGTCCCTTTTTCGCGTCGTGCGGAGGGAGGGAGAAATGTTAGCTAAGGGGGTGACCATTAATTACGCGAGGTGAAATGGGGGGGAGGGGGGGTTCCGGCGAAATCTCACCAAGCGGGAGGGAGGGTCAACGGAAATCTCACGTGAAGTTTTGAAATTCTTGTTGGAGTGTAGAGCTAAAAAAAAAAAAAAAAGACGCGAAAGTCGATTTTAGGGGGTATTTTCGTAGAAAAGTGGGGATGTAACCGGCTTTGGAAGGGTGAGACCTAAAAAAAAGTCTCAAAGTTGCGAGGGCAATTTCTACGGGGGGCTCTCACGAACCAGATCTCACCACTCTCCAAAAGGGGGGGAATCCGGAATCACCTCACGTAATTTGTGGATGCCCCCTAATATACTTTTTCCTTTTAGCCTTTCTCTATCGAATGCCGTCTATTCCGTTGCCCTCCATTCATTAGTTTATAAGTAATAGTAATTTAAACTACATAGTATTCATGTAGCTCAGTACCACAGGAAAACCGTATTAATTTCAAAAGTAAAAATGAAAATTTTGGAGAAAGTTTCTTACCTGAGTGCTAAAAATTGGAGGCACTATTTCCAATCAATGTTGCACCGAAAATAATGTCGCTAAGATGATTTCTAACTAACAACGAAATCCGGTTAGATCCTTATTTACCTCGCATGCCATTACTAAAGGTGAGAATATTTTGTATGCTGTATTTTTTTGAAATCCTGTGGTAAGGTCATATTGACCTCGAAAGGCGATATTCTCTTGATTGCACCCATTCAGATACTTGGCAACATATAACTATTGATTACTATCTCAAAGTATTTATATGTCTTTTTGCTGTTAATTACTATGATGAAAGCACACAAAAATTTCAGTAATAGTGTAACACAGCAGAATGACTAACGTATTACTTACTGAAATTTTCATTCAAATTAACAACCGATGATATACTGAATTGGGAAGACAGTTGCAGCGTAAATTAAAACGAAACATAACACTTGAATTGAATCATTTGTTTCCATAGATAGTCTCGGCAGGAGCGAAGAATTTTCTAGAGGACGATCCTTAGATGGTTACCACTACCGAATGTGTTCATGATGGGGTGATCGCGAGGCGAACGTCGCTCGTTGATCTTTCAGGACGATACCTGGTGTTCACTATTGGCTGAAGCACCAGTCATAGTTGCCCACTGAAAATGATTCTATATGAACAGGAAGATGGAGCGACTGTGAGTGTAATACTTATCAAAGACTGTGAAATAATTGTTGGATTACCGCGAGTCCACTGAGGCCTACTTGTTGAGTTCTTTCGTTTTCCCGTTAATGTTTGGCCAGTGAAGACGTCAACATAATACCGTGATGGTGGTTGCCTACTACAGAAGAGATGCATCTAGGAGTGGGGAGCTCTAGCTTCGCAGTATGCTAATAACTTCATTTGGTCTGTCCCCATTGAATAAAAAAAAACGCAGAGTCAATGAGCGGCAAGTTAAGCGGCCGAACAGACATGAGGTTCGGCACTAGGATGTGGGTTCGGGCGTGAATTTCATATTTATAACATGGACTGGATTTCTCTGCGTCCATCTGCAACAACCGTGCCTCTGGACTGGTTTAAGAATTGCCGCGAAATTCCCATACAGCGAACACGTGCCCTCGAATATTGGCTGCAAGCGAATGTATATATGTTATAACAAGTTTCACTGCACTTCTTTCTGAGATTAATAGTTTTCCTGACAGATAAATGGTACTGATAGACATAGGCAATTCCTCTTTTTACAGTTTACCAAATCGGTAAGAGAATTATTACTTCAAAAAATGATTTATAAATAATAAGCTACCAAATTAATTTTTACGAGATAATCTAGAGATGTTAGTTCTATAGCATTTGAACATTAATGATGAGCAAATCAAGGAAACAGATATAAAATTTTTATTATTGCCATGAAAAAGTTTTATTTGAAGGAGACTCTGTCATTTGATCGGAGAGTATAGTCGGATATTAATTAAAAAATTTCTGTGTAAGGGTCTGAAAATTTTATGCTGGTTTGTCTCTGTCATCTTGCAACTTGGTTAGCTATTATTATGAACTTGATGTTAATCAAAATTGTAGTGATACAAGACAATTCATCTTACCGCGGGCTGTATGTTGAAAGTAAAAGATAGTTAATATGCTTGGGAGTTGTTTCCACTCTGATGAAATTTGTTATATCTGGTAGAGGAATGTACGTGTTTGTACCCTGAATAAATTCAAGTTTTTTGGTAAAATTAAAATCATTTCTATGATAGATTTGAAGAGTGTCTCAAAATTTGATGATAATTCCGAAGTAAAAATAGAATCGGCCCTTCCCTAGTCAGACATTAGATATTGTGCTTCGGGATAGCGGGTCGACAGCTGCTGAGGGGTGGAACGATGTGAAAAAGAAGTGGTTGCAAGTGTAGAGGAAACCTCCTGCAGACGCAGATGCTGACCTAAATCATTTGTATGTTTGATAACTACATGCTGATGAACGTAAACGCCAGTGTTTACTTTGTTATTTAAGATAGTAATAAATTAATATACCCGCCAGTGTGGCTCAGTACTCAGGCGCTGCACACTGGATCGTCCAGACTGTGGTTTTTAGGCGGTTTCCCGCAATCACCGAGGCGTATGCTGGGACGATCCCCATCTGCGTCTCATGAACTACACATTTCACAAACAAAAAATACACTTATCATACAGTACACCCAAAGTTACAAATTTCACAGACAGAAGTTACGGAGCGTGGTGGGTGAGTGGTTAACGTCCTGGCCTCGCATTCGAGAGGACGCGGGTTCGAATCCACGTCCGGGCATCCAGATTTGTGTTTTCCATGGTTTCCCCAAATCACTCCAGGCGAATACCGGGATGCTTCCTTCAAAAGGCCATGGCTGAATTCCTTTCCGTTCCTTGTCCCCAGTCCCATCCCACCTCTAATGACCTTAGCGGTCGACGAGGCGTAAAGCAATAAGTAAATATATATATATATATATATATAGAAGGAAACACAAGACTTTCCTCCAATGGATTAGGAACGCCCGACCTAACAGGCCCGGTTATACTTATCAGAGGAACTCATTTTCTTCCATTTCAAATCATCCACATTGGCCACTTAGCCTAATCGGATGTGTGGAGGGGGGGGGGGGGTATGCATTATCGATACGTGATCAATGTGATCATGTAACTAGATCTAGCCGACCCCCGCAGCGTAGGGGTAGCGTTCTTGCTTCGCGTTATAATGGTCACCTGTTCGAGTCCGGCTTAGGGCATGGGTGGTTTTAATTAAATGTTGTGTCGTCCTTACAAAAGATGAACTAGATGTACGGTGTCTCAGCATGACTGAGGTACCCCGTTTGGTCTTGAAACTTTCAGGTACTGAATAAAGTAGCAAATATAAAGCTTTGATCAAAGTTAAGGGCATGTTGAGCCATACGGTACAACTGAAATACAATATTTGTCCACGCTATTTGTTTTACAAAAACATAATTGGTATAATTCTGCTTGGCAATCGATTTCATAGGTGGGAAGACACTAGAAAAACATTGTTATAGCCAGTGGTCACTATGAATTTTATGATACACAAACTATTAACATACTGATTACAGATAGAAGATTTTCGAGTGTTATAACGATTTTTTGCTCGATTTTTTATTCAATTTGAATAATGATTGTAATACATCGTATCTGTCAAATGCTATTTTCTTTTTCATTTACGTGGAAGAAACTAGTGCGGGCAGTATTGTGAACCAAGTCTATCGGTCTCCAGAATGTGTAAATTTTACTAACATTTGGTTTCAATTATGTGATAAATCAACAGCATAAGTGTAATTTTGTAACGCCCAGTTTCCTCCTTACCGGAAATAGTGTCTTTAACAATAAACAGAGTATGGGGGGATTTACTCATTTATAGTTACATGGAATATGTAATAGTAACTATGATCTAAATATGCTTATTATGCAACTGCTCATGCTTCTCTTCTATTACAACAAATTCACAGCGAAATTTCGAAGCAGTTATTATACTTCATTAAGTTGTGTGTATTCGATTATTTTCTGAGGTTTATTTTATGCCTAACATTCGAGCACCTGTATCTCAAAAACGAATGGAAATCGGACACATGTTTATATGAACTTTTTTACTCCATATTTTTCATACTGCCACCTCATTCAATATTAGTCCTTAATCACCCAGTATTGCGGATTAACAGTATTGTGGATTAACAGATCCAAGCGATTTGGAACCTGTTTCGTAATTTCCCTGATCGTCGATGGCTTAATGGAGATTTTACGAGAGTTACTTTTGATACTGTCTTCGTGCGGGTATACAGTCGGTGTGCAACTTAAGGCAATCGGTGATATACCGAGATTGTTGTGCAACTATTACACATGTTGAACGAATGCTTTTCACGCCATTAACCACCCTTTGCGAACATGGAATGTTGCCTTAATGGTCCATTATATACCTACCTCTGTGTTTAGCATACAGTCCAACTGCTCCTACAAAAATGCGTGGACATTTGGATGGCAGTTCGTATCTCATTCTGTGAAGGAAACTCGATTTGTGGTACAGAATATACTAAATCACGAATTGCATAAGCAAAGCCGACATAAATATTGTACAATGTATTGCGATTACTATCGATAGGGATTTCTCCAGTTTGCATGATGTTGCGTCACCAACCGTTCATTCTTAATTCTCTGATTACTCCAGAGGTACAATACATCTGAGTCGTAGAAAAGTTGACTCGCACTGGGGTGGAATAGCAACGCATTACCTATATTTCTAAATGGAGTGGCATGAATTTTACGGAATCTGTGTTGTGAGCGTATTGTGAAATATTGACATCTGAAGAATTATTGCTCAACAACAGATATCATACAATTCGGTTTTCACTGCATTACTAGAGATTTTGTTCTGACCAGTATATTTTACAAAATATGTGTACCTGACCATTTAACTCATTTTATAGAGAAGTTAACGACTTACAATGATTACTTTTGACTTCTTTCACAGAAAAATAAGTCTGTACTTATTATGATAGTTCTAGATCCTTTGGGGGCGTCCATTAATTACGTGTTTTCCCTTTTTGTTGAATTTTGGTCTCCCCTCCCTCTTGTGATATCTGGTGCAACCTCCCGTCCCCCTAACGCGAGATTTACATCGTAATTTTGAAGAGTAATTTTTTTAGCACTACTGCTCTTTCAAGGGCGGCAATCTGAAATAAAAAGTTGACGTGGGATTTTTTTAGACCCTCCTCCCATTAAACGACATATGGTGAGATTTTTCCGGACCCCTCCCTCTCCCCCCTATTTAGAGTTCGCGTCCTTTAGCAGGTAATTTTCAGATCCGTATCGTAATTAGAAAATCATATTCCCATAATTTAAATCGCGAATACAAACTAAACAAACTAGAATAAGATGGTAAATAACAGTACCATCTTTGGGAATTTATTACCTTCTACTGCAGTGTCTGTCTTTTGTAACTTAAATAAAATGATTTTTTGTGGCCCACTCGTTTCATTGTTAAGACTTGTAGGTGCCATGTGAACAGGTATATGGGTAATAGTTGAATCGTGTGCATAAACAAATAGATAATGTTTTGTTGGGAGGCTTTCCATACAGAGTTATTACACCGAACGACCCAATAATTTTAATAATATTTAAAATGTTCGTGAATGTATATATTTCACGGAAATTTGCCTAAGCAAATTGATGCTGGTTAATTTGCAGTCTTAAAAATTTAGTTCTGTTTTTTTAAGAGAGTGATACTTAAGCGGAGACTACGGTTGTATCCTCTTGTTCGATCTGAACATGCACAGTCAATTGATGAGGCTGTGATTGGGGATGAAATTGGCTCTGTTATTGGTTTCCGAGGGTCCATTCTTTCGCGGCTGACCACGAATGGGACAAATACTGTCGACGCTATTAGCTACCGTACTGCTTTTTGTAATTCGTTTTACCTTCGGATAACCAAACCTTACCAACATTAACATACTTTTATCCTGGTTTGTTCACTGTAAGTATTCGACAATCTGAAATTCAGGTACTTAATTCTATTGGAAGAGAATTCACGACTTTGTGTTCTTACTAAAAGTTTCTAAATAGAGGTCATGAACATATTTCTTCCTGTACCGGATAATGCAGAGAAGCAAGTGTAGTGTCGAATTTATTTTTATGACTTATCTCCTAAAAACAAAAAAAATAAGCGCCTACTCTTGTAATAGTGCCGCTATTTAAGCGAAATCACTTTCGGTTTCCACCTTCTTTTCGTGTATCTGGTTTAATCACTTCTGCTTCTTTAAGCTATACCAAAGATTTCCAGTATCACAGTAAAGTTTGTACCTGTGCGTGTTACATGACCATCTTTCATTGTTTTAAAAATGATCAAAGTAGTGAAGCGGAACAACCACCCCAAGCAGCAGCAGGTATTGCTGTTTTCCTAAATCCTCCAATTTTGTCTATGGCGACATTTTAGCATAGCCTAGTTTGTGTTTCACAGCTCTCTGGTGCACATGGTATCTCGGGTCGATGCTCTGGAAATGCACGATTTTGACTAAAATGCAATTTAAAGTAACTAACATCGCTATATCACGTGGTGAAGGCGCCGTTCCTTTTTTGCATATACAGAACTTGCCTTCCCAATGGTCCTTGCTAGCTAGGAATAGTTTTCCTATATTTTGTGGACAATTTTTCAAGATGTAGTAACTAATCAGACGCCGATAATTGCTTGAAAACAATACATTATGAAAAATATAAGAGTTAGGACTAATTGTAAACTTATTTTCTTTCTAAAAAGGAAAATGGAACAAACTAAATATTCATTTAGCGTAAAAGCATCCTAAATACGTTAAATTCAATTTTCCTAGAGACACCGAAACATCTAACAAAATATAAATCATTATTTTGGCAATGGATCAGTGATCATCACAACATAAAATTACTGAATCATTATAATGTTGACACTACACTTAAATGGTACGATGACTCTAAAATTAAGGTTAACAAGTATGTCAGGATCGGTTAAAAATGGGGCGAATCGAAAGCAGTTACCACCGTTGACATTAAACATGAAGGAAAATAAAGCAACCGAGGATTTTTTTTTTTTACTTATGGCTTTACGCCTCGTCGACGTCGTGGTCATTAGAGGCGGGATTGGACTGGGTACAAGGAACGGGAAGGAATTCGGTCATGGCCTGTTGAAGGAAGCATCCCGACATTCGCCTGCAATGATTTGATGAAATCAAGGAAACCCAAATCTGGATGCCCGGATGGGGATTCGAACCGGCGTTTACCCGAATGCGAGGCCAGAACGTTAACCGTTCACCCACCACGCTCGGAGCAAGCAACCGAGGAAGTGAAAAAAGTGTTAAGTAAGGCTTCAGGGCGAAAGAATTAATAGGCTACGATTTGATGCTGATATTCTAGTAATGCAAAAAATAACGAAAAAAAATATTTTGATAGAAATTGGGACTAATCATAAACAAAAGATAAAAGACGAAAATAACTATAACAAGAGACTAAGCATTAAAACTGAAACAAATGGAACAGGATTGGCAAGTTTTGTTTCTTAGCAAGAAAATCACAGATGACCAAAGCAAGGAAGATTTCAGAAAGATTATTTTAACAATTAAAAAATTATATCCGAAAGGAGTTAAGGATGCAACGCCATGTGTTGATCCCAGGAATCATTAATTCTTTAATAACCTTTGCTATAGAAATTGTACATTTCTATGAAGGAAGTCTTGAACTAACAACCGCCAGCGTTTCCCGGAATGAATTTCTTAATACCGTACCGTGGAGACATTTCGCTTTGCTAACACCGTTCGTGTTCAGAAGTGACAACTTGTCTGCGTTAAGCAATTGTTGAATGGTCTCTCTAGCTCTTATCTCGGGACAGCAACATTTTTTATTTTTCACATACGGTGTAATAAAAAGTTACTTTATACTGATGTGCAGCCAAAAAAAAAAAAAAGTGGCTAGCGTTTTTGCTGGAACTGATAGTGGTGTGAAAATCAGACTACATCAAAATTTAGATATCGTCCTTGAAAGCGTCTTAGTTCTACAGCTCTTAAATGATGTGCTTTAAGAAGTAATTAAACTTTTTTTCTGGAAATTAGTAGAACCGTGAAAACTTAATATTAAACTAGTATTCAGTTCCTACATGAAGACCTTGAAGATGTTGTATTACGAAATTGAAAGTTCTGATTTTAGAATTATTCAGAAGCGTGATTTAAAAATGAACTATCTAATCTGCTGCTGAAACACGCAAGTGACGCCCGTCTAGTAACGAATGATGAATAAGCACTTCACGTTACTGGAACTCTCTCTCTCTCTCTCTCTCTCTCTCTCTCTCTCTCTCTCTTTGTGTGTGTGTGTGTGTGTGTGCCGAAAAAAAGCAATATCGTCATGTTTAATTATTAAGCCTTAAACGTCTCCCTAATCTTCTAAATGTTTCATATTTAAAGTGAAATTATGTAGAGGATACAATGTACTTTGGTGCTGAAAGGTTCACAAGACAGTGCGTTAGACAATTCTGCAATAACAGTACGCGTTGATTGAAAATGAATGACTTCGTTTTTTGTGGTGACTGCCCAAAAAGTAATTAAAAAGTGGTGAGATTTTCTTCATCTTTTGTCTCTTGCAATGAAAATAAGTTTGTAATGTTTAAAGTAGTGGTGATAAAGAAAAAATGACGTAGCAATAATCATTTGCCTCTTGACACGAAATATTTCTGTTTTACTCCTACTGAAACAGTATAAAATTATCTACTATTTTGAGAGCTTAGCTACAATTTTCATCTGGCAGTGACTGGTATAAGCTTATCAGAGCGTCTATATACTTGAATGATCAACGACCAGTTAAAGTTTGGTTTCATTTAATCGAATTATTCGTTTCATTCCCACAGAGGTAAAAACAGAGAAATTAAATGTTAGTTGTCCAAATAGTTTTTCAGATTAATATATATATATATATTCTACTAATGTCAATAGTTTAGTACAGTGCAACGAGTGCAAGATCTTACTCATTTCCCAAATCTCTTAACTACTTAAATTTTATTTATCAGTTCTTCCAGCAGGGTTGTAAATGGACGCAGAAATGATAGCCTGTCTTCCATCCACTGAAATAGTGCGTTGTACATGATCAGAATACAGAAGCAGCTTTGCTGCCCTTTTGTCATTAGTTATTGAATCTCTGACACAAATCTATGATCGGTTATAAAATTTTAAGTGTGTCTAAAATAACTATCCCTTGCGCATATGAAGGTATTTACCGAAAGTGGACGATATGCTAAATGCGTAAGGTTCAACACGCACTATATCGTTTCTTTTTATTTTAAGATTCGTGAAAATCTTCATAAAAAAAACTAAAAAATCTAATTTCTATCAATATTTCCAAAACCACAGATGAGGGAGTCATTTCATAATTATAATTCTGTGTGGTCGTAATGACCTTGTGACAGGGTTTCTATTGGCCGCGCATTCCACCCCTGTCGTATCCGCCTTAACCTAACCCGGCAATCCTTCCGGGTACAGGAGACCTACAGTTAAACGTGGAAACCGAACCACAGTAGCGTTCTGGCATACTTCACATTACACAGCAAGCTGTGCCAGAGGTGAAGGTAGGGATAAGGGCCTATGAAAATCCCCGCCAAGTCAGGGATTCGAACAGGGGACCTTTCGATCTCCAATTAGACGTCTTAACCTCTGAGCCACCAGACCACTCATTTCATAATTAATACCGATATGTAGCGTTTTAAATATTACAGGAAAACTATATCGATTTTTCTTGATTATTTTTTTTATATATATTTTTTATTTATTTTTTTATTTTATTTTTTGCAAACTAATTGAGTTACTTTAAGAAAGTTATTTTTCAGTGCCTACTTTCTTCGACAAAATTTAATTTATGTAATTCGATAATTATTTAAGAGGGTATTGTCGTGCGTATATTTTCCGAAAATTTTCTCAATTTTCTATATTTTTTAGTTCCATCATGTATTTTTTCTCACAAAGAATTTTATATTTGATTTATGTATACCATTTACAAAACAATTCAGCAAAACGAATGATGAACTTAATTTAAAAATCTCTTGTTATTCATTTTTTTTTAAAATTTGCAAAGTAATTTTTATTGAATTAAATTTAAAACGCAATCTGCATACGGAACAACAAGATTGCGATAGTAACTTGCACTTTTCAAGATTTTCCATGATTTTCATCACTTGAGTACGTTCTTTCGGTTCAGCTTTACCTGGTTAGCAACTGCAGCCGTTACTAACGCCCCACGTTGGCGGCGGGGTTTATGGTTGTCTCCTTTACGACTGACACGGAACGTGTTCTCCTTATCATTCGACGCGGACCTCGCTCTTGCATCATAACACTAGCGGACAGCACGTAAACAATCCCACCCAACAGCTGAGATCATATACCGTACAGTGCTTGAGGTGTCTTCCTAAATACTACCAACACACCGAATCATTACGTTTTTAATCCTGCCTAACATTATGAGTTTAGAAATATTAAAAAATGATTTCTCCGTCGCTAAATGTGCACAACAAAATAACATGACGAATTACCCTTTCATCGAGATCACATATTTGTACGATTCCCTGGTATGGCTCCAGGCAAATGTCTGGTTATTGAATACAATCAAAGACCAGTTTATTGCCTGCAGTTTTTTTTTCACAATTAGACATCCTGACACCGCAGTCAGAACAGTTTCTGTGAATCTGGATCTCCAGATTAAGTGGTAATTCGTTCACATATTTCATCATATTCTGAAGTATTCCTCAAACCATTTTAAACTGTTTTTGACGTTATTTTGTCTAACATACTTCTTTGAATATGCTGAGTTGTAGTTGTAGACTGTCATGTTTTAATGCTTATGTTTGTGAACTGAATATGATTGAGAACCTAGGTATCCACCATTTCTGTCGTTAACTGCGAAATTTTTCAGCCATTCTTGTATGAAACATCATTGATAAATTTAACGCACATTAGTTATATGAAACTAAAATGCTTTAAATTTGTCTGATGTAAGTTAAAAGAAATACTCTAATGGAAGTTGTTAAAACGAAGGTACAACGATCCTAGTTTAAAATCTTGTGCCTGGCGAAGCTGTTTATGCGCTGTTTCGTAGTTAACGCTTGTACCAAATTCCCTTATGATGTATCTAAATAAAAAATCGTGAAAGTTTTCCCAAACATTCGAACACTGGGCATCAAGATTAGATAGTAAACATATACCTTTCACCCGTTTTTACTCTTCATTATCTACTCTATAATTTCGTAGGGTCACTCATCCACTCACCTCGACAGCAATTGGCTGGAGAACCCTGTCACGTGTCAGCCTTCGCTCACAAAACAGTGACGAGAGATACCATTAGAAGAAATTCGTGGTTATGTCTACAATTTAATAGCTAAGCAACTGCTACCAAATTAATTGGCATAATACATTCATTAAGTTTGCTTTTCATAGCGTTTTATAGTAAAAAAAAATTAGATAAATTTTGCGGCTGAAAAAACGCGGATCTGCTTTTCAGAAACATGTTACTAATTAAAGCAATTTAAAACACTTTTTAAAAAATTGAATTACTCATGGTCTCTGATGTAACCACGAATTCCAATTGTCATTTTGGTTTAGGATAAATTTCAGTTTAATTACAACTTTTACTAATGTCGTTGCTTGCTCAAAATTTATGCATTACGGTTTAATTGCTTTTTATGCATTTTACTGACCACTTTCGTTACTGGTCTTTATTCATGTTAGCTGTCGGCCTATGAGAGTTATTAGGTTATTTTAAGTGGGCATGTGTCACCGAATCGACTATTCTGGCAACTCATTTCTGCGGAGTTGCTTCATAATATGGAATGTGTATTAAGTTCTCTGGCCGTCACAGATACTATGACCAATGTTTACATTTTGCGTGTTTGTCCAATCTCAATAATAAACAACGTGATGCTTTCGAAGCAAACAGGATTTTTTTTTTAAATTTTTTTTGCAGAGTGAACTTAAAGGGTCAAATACAAGTCAAGATCGTATTTAAGCAAGTTCGAGTGTATGACCTTTGAAAAAGTTACACAATAGCGCAATCGTTCCTGTTCGTGTTTAATACCTACCTCTATTAATACTTCTGAGTTCTTTAAGCTCAAGAGATTTTATTCATCCTAATGGTGAAACACAGGTCAAGCTTATATTTGGCCAGATCAGATCAACCTGTCATAATCTTTCATCGCTAAAAACTGGAACTATTCTAGACCCGTGACAATACGCAAAAAACATTCACGGGCTTACACTAGTTTAATATAAACGCCGAATTACTCTTTTCACCTACTTGAGTAAGCAAAAAAGTTTTAAATTTCATTCTAGAAACTAAGAAACGTTTTCTCTACATGACAAGTGAACGGCCATAAATGTCTTAGTTAGATACCACTAGTGTGTTATTACGATAGTGGGGTGAAATATTTACCACTTTAGATATTTCATTTCGATTACAACTACAGTTTCATTATAATACAAAGTAAAACACGATTATCATAGACTGAAAACTGACGGAAACCTTATAATTCGAAGAAAATCATGTGACAGGGTGCCTACCGATTTATTCGTCATGAGAGGTGGATAAAATTATCGACACAATTCTCTGTGAAATAGCAATGTATGCTTACAGCTTCCTGTGATACCATCAGTCAGATTGCACACGAAGATGGCCTCGCATTTGGGAGGATACGGGTTCGAATCCGCGTCCGGCCACCAAAATTTCGATTTTCTGTGGTTTCCCTAAATCAGGTGAATGTGGAAATGGTTGATTAAAAAGACCTTCGTCGAATTCCTTGCACCAAGTTCTTGCCCGCCTTTGATGACATCGACGTGGCGTAAAGTCATAAGAAAAAAAACAAAGAAAATTACGGACGTAATAAAATGATTTGCCTTACTTCCTTTTTTATAGGGCGAAAAATAAGTAATATGGATGATAAGAGATGACAAATACCATAAATTATTTGTATACTTCCAACGTGCGGAATTGGAAAAGTTCTGATTTATGTGTAAGGTCTCTGGATTAAAATAAATAATCGATGGAGGTGTTGAACAGTTTAGTTCAAACAGTGAAATAATTCAAAGTAAAAATTCGGTTGAAGCAAAAGTTATATGTGAATACAGATTTCAGGTACAGCATAAGTTCCGTCGCGATCAATCGGATTCTGCTGTTTACTTGTACGAGGGTCCGTCCACTCGATTGAGATAGCAAAACTCGTTGTTCCCCCAGTAGGAAGGCCCCTCCTCTGGTAAGATTGCGCTCGTCCCCGCTAGCTGCTAACGAGTGCCAATTGAAACGGGCCAGTTGAAACAATCGTCTCACTTAGCGGCCAGTCGCGTCACGGAGTCACTCGCCGATAGCAGCGCAAACAACCTCACGTCGTTATGGCTGCGGTACTGGTGTTTACATTCCTTCTACAGCGCGTCTCTGATGTTTACACTATGTGAACTTACCTTTTCTCCTCCTAAAGAAAAAAACTTTTTAAAAAAGAACTGTACATTTGCATATGAATACAATGCTCTCTTGATATTTCGCGGCCTCAGTAGTTACCATAATCTGTAACATTTTACTGTAAAAAGAGACAGTACGAAACTATACAGAAACAACAACGCCAAAAGCGCTTTCTTTGAGACTTTAAATTGCGAATGTTTACTATTGTGTTGGGTTTGTGTTTTTGCGAAGAATGTTAGCTTTGGTTTAAAAATTTATATACGAGTGTTGCACTATGTAGAAGTGAATCGTGGAGGAGAGGGAAATGGTTTACTGCTAACTTTTGCAAGCAGGTGTTACAAAATAATTCTGAATATCGAGTGGAAGGTAAAAGTAGTGAAGACTTTTTTAAGAGTTGAAAAATCTAGATATGCTTTAAATCTATCAAAGACTAGCTAATCGGACTCATACTTCGGCATGATGGGTTAGTGAAGAGTGGCTAAAGGAAAAAGGGAGGAAAAAACAGGCCCAATTCACGACTGGAGTATTTCTTATATCTTTAAACGGGCAATTCTGATATATAATTTTGGATCTAGGAAATGGCTATTACGATTTGGATGAAATTTTATATTTAGATAATGTTTTGTTTTCTAAGTTTACCTTGCCGGCCTCGGTAGCGTAGGGGCTAGAGTGCTAGCTCCGCGTGCTGAAGGCCGCCGGTTCGAATCCGGCCGCGGGCATGGATGTTAAGTGTTGTATGTCTGTGTGAATGTCCTGTCCGTCCTGTGGCGTCCATACACTGAAAGCAATTAAATTACCTTGAGCTGGCTGTATGGCCTCCGCTGCCAAATGCCATAAAAAAAAAAAAAAAAAGTTTACCTAAATAGTTGTCTTCCCTGAAAACACGCAATATTTCGAGAAATTTTTGTATTTTGATTCTCTGAAACAGCTCTAACCTCATCGCGTAGAAGTTTCAGGTACCAGTTACCCTACTGATGTTACTTAAGTTTCTCTTTGATTAGAATAAGGAACTTTTCACCTAAAAATTCCTGGGAACCCTTCAAGAAAAACGATTTACTTTAATCAAACTTTGCTCAAAATCTTGCATACTGAACACAAGTCGAAAGATGCCGAGCGAAGATACTGGAAGTACTGAATCAAATAATGCATAATTACAATTAATAATATGAGATTAATAGTAAATAAAAACATAAACGCACAAACACAAACCCACACATTCAACACAATCTCTCTCTCTCTCTCTCTCTCTCTCTCTCTCTCTCTCTCTCTCTCTCACACACACACACACACACACACACACACACAAAACGCACAAAAACACACATACGTAGAGAGTGGAGAGATTATTATATTGGGAGACTGGGCGCCTTGAAACTGTAAGATGAAGGTTGACGAAGATCCACATTCACCCAGCAGCAATTACTTCTCATGTACCTACTGCACAGATAGTTCGTAAGAGAACGTTTGGTTTCAAAGAAACATTCTCAGCCTACTCTAGATGTGAATGGCTTATAATCAGTCTTTTTACAGACTGAGCTAAGACACACTCCTGATTTTTATGATACAGTATTGAATTTCATTGCCCTTCAAGGATTCACCTGTTAATGGATGTACAAAATCCGTCTATTTTATGTCATCAGCCATTGACAGTAACGATGATTGCATCACGAGTTAACCGGAAGGCAGGGATGTGACATCTCTAAATTCTAGCAAAACTGCTCGTTGGGCAGAGTTTCCAATAGCATCAACGGTTCTGTAAGTAATGTCCTTACGTTTTCAGGCCGTGCTGTTTTAATCCTATAATGTGCTACAATTTACGAAGACAGGGTTAAATTTCTCACTACGAGTTGGCATCATCTACAAACATAGCGCCAATAAACGACGTACCGACCTCTTCTTTGGGCGTACTGCCCAAAATTCTTTGGCTCGTTGTATTATCCCGTTAAATCCGTTCTTATATCAGCGTGGATAGTACTGTACATCTCTGACCCGTTAAAGACAAAAGCGTGACTAGGAATTTTATGTTATTGCATTTCAGCTCGGGAACAATTTGTATAATTACTTTCGTAAAGTTATAGTTAGAATACGTGTTTTTTAATGCTGGCATAATCAAGAAGTTCAGGACTAGTGGAATAATCGTGGGCTAGGGGAACCTAAAACCGGGTCGATTAGGATACTCAAGATATTAACACGGATTCTCTCAGAATCGACCATTAGACGGCAATAACAAATACAACATACCTGACAACAGAAGAAAAGTTACAGCAAATATATGATGGATACAGCGGAAGTCAGATAAAATGGGAGGCACATACAAGAGGAACCTCCATCAAATGACACTAGACATAATTTCAGGAACCTAGCAGGGATCCACTTAAGACCCTTAAGGAAGATTTTACCTAGTTGCTACCTTAGCGACCAACGAATGGAGATCCAAAAACCATGGAGCCTTGCGACGAAACTGAGGCTGCTATAAATGTAAGGGGTCTTTAATTAAATCCATCATGGCAGCGAAAGAAAAAAACTTTCTTTCGGTACCATGCAGATTTTCTTTACGCAGGGTCAGCTGCCGGAATGAAGAAAAATATGAGATATAGTAGTCCTTATATTGCGATTGCAGAAATGTAAAAAAGTTATTTGAGTGCCGTTATGTTATAGACGCCATATTTTTTGTTATAATATCTTTTGTATCACTGGGTTAAATGTAAGTTAAATTCCATAATCACTGTACATTTAACCAGAAGCCTACTGAATGATAGGGCAGTTTGAGTTCAACACTTTCTGCAGTACAAACGCAATTCCCATCAATACATTTTTCTGGATGGCCTCTTTTTGTTGGTGTAACCTGGTAGTTTAGATAGATTTTTCCGCGGAGTGTATGAGATGGAGCACAGACTGTTATCGTAGCTCGGATAAATCTTAGTTCCTCGTGCCCCACTAACGGTTCCGTTGATAGATACTTACGCTTTTTAAAATAATTCAGCAATCTAATCTATCAGAAAATAAACCAATCAACATGTGGTTTCTACGAAGAACTGTATATGGTCTGTTGTTCATTGGTACATGTTCATAACATTTGCAAGGTATACTGAAGACATCGTGAACCTTCCAGATTCGTCATGGGAGGTAAACAAAGATATACTTGTACGTAGTGATGTATTAATTTCCTGTTAATATGCTCCATGCAGATATCGTGTTTTTATTAAGATTTGTTGTTGTAAAAGGCCATATTCATTAGCAATTATGTTAACTACTGTCTCGTGATTATAATCCTGCACCTCGTACGAAATTATTTCCAGTGTCTGGTTTGTCAAATATATAATTCGTATCTGCTCCTGAGGCACCGAAGTTTTTTTACATATTGTAAATGCGAAGTAATTGTAATCACTGTTATTGATACTATAAATATTTATGCCCTTTAACAATGAGTGTAGGAACTTTACCAGACGAAAAAAACTTCAAGTAATCATTAATGTTAGAAACCGCTACGTTCTACACAGCTCGGGTAATAGGAGAAATAATTAAGCTGAAAGGAGAGCCAACGAACGCATGCGTTGTAAATTGTTCATTGCGTCATTAATGAAAGAATGCTGGGTGAGTGACATGAAATAGAAAATGAACAGATTCCAGAATATGGAAGATTTCAATCAAGCGAATGGAAATTACATCAGGTGTTACGCAACGTATGCCATGACTTGCAAGTAAATGTTTTTTTTTAATACTTAGTTTTTTAAATTGATGGCCTGAAAAGGACGAAATGATTAATGCGTCCAAGTCAAGCTGTCGCTTTTACGATAGTGTGTTGTTACGAAAATATCCTGCTACCTTAATGAGCTGAGGAAACTCCCAGATTGTTGCTTGTAAAATGAAATAAGTTTAAAATAATCAAATAATAATATGATGAGTGCAATAATCTCGTGGCGACAGAGAATTTCTTGATGACATCCGTCAAAACAAGTGTTTGCAAATCCTTCAGTCGTCTGTAGTGCTGAAACGTGAAGCGACAAAAACGCGATAGGTCACAAATGAACTGCCGACTGAGATAGCGACAGCTGAGATGGTTGGTAAGCAGCATCAGAATTTTGAACGATAGAAGAAACTCGCAATACTGCGTGATAAAAATGTTCTTCGTAAGATTTGTTGCAGTGATTTATGAGGCGGATTACACATCTTCAACTTTATTTTTTAGTAAATGTGTTTTTTTTTGGTTTTTGGTTTTTTTTGATAGTTGTATGAAATTATTCCTTAAGATAAAATAAAAATCAAGCAGCACTTGGCAGAACACAAGTCTGCAATGTTATGTAATATGTCGAAAAAATACTATTCTCTTCCACAAAAAACAGATTTCAATTCAGCTATCACAGCAGGTAGCAAGTAATTTTATTTCATTTCATAATAAAAACAACAAACTAGCTCCACAGCTGTGTCCAAAAATAAATTTCTTGATCATTATGCACATCAACAACGCACAACTTTCACCTTTCTTTGCGAGAAAAACTCGACGGTTGTTGGAGCCTTCATGCAGCCACTTAACATCTGCAGTTGATTTGCTAAGAATTTATTTTTCTGATCATAAAGGGCCTGCAATATTATAAATAAATTTACAGAATGGCATAAGAAAGTATTACTAACATGTACCGAATTTCTGTGAACACTTCACGTTTCGTTGTTTGACAACTGGATCATATTTATAGTAGTGCCACAACGACAGAGTAATGAGAAGCATATATCCGAACTGAGAGACATTGTGTAAAAAGTGAAGCAAGTGGTAGTTAGTTTGCTTAAGCCTTTGGATTAGTAATATGTACGTACTTACATGTGTGTGTGAATTTGAATATCATATTCCATATAACATGACGAATGAGCAGTAAAGTTCGGGGCTGGACTTCGGGAATCCGCGGGTTCGGCCCCCAAGATTTCAGTTTTATTTGTTTTTTCCAAATAATTCTAGACGAATGAAGGAATATTTCATTCATAAAAACTGTACCTTGCAAACAATTTTATCTCAGTTCTAATGATACGGGGTAAAACTATTTAAAAAACATTTTTCAGTACATATTTGCTTCGTAAAGAAGTTGGTTTATACTTCATCACCTTGTCAGGTAGCAAATTCGCTATGTCGCTATTTCGTCTAATAAGATGTTATTTGAACTGCCTGCTCTGAGGTATGAATTGTCTCTGTCCTAGAGCGTCTGGTATGCTGACCATATAGCGTTTTATGTCTCAAGAGGTGTTCGGCCGCGTTTCTCTTAGCAGCTGCTAGCTAAACATACTACATAGGTTAGCGAGGCATCGCTCAACCACCTGTTCCAAGACAGTTAAACTGTTAGATTCACTATCAGCAGAGAGATCAAACACGTTTAACTGAGAGTAAATTTAAAAAAAAGTGTCAGTTACACGTCCACCAATCTTAGTAATTTGTTGTTATGTTTGTATATATCTGGCTGGCCCTTTTACAGCCACACATTTTGTTGTTTTTAATCTTATTTAGACTGAATGGCCCTTTTACAGCCAATCAGATGTTTAGATTTTTTGGTCTGTTTAAAGCAAACTTTTTAGAATTTTACATTATTATGCTGTCTGTATGACCGACCTCTTTACAGCCGGCCATACGGACGATAATTAGATTCATTTTAAGCCACGTCATCATAGCGTTTAGATGTTGGGGTGCTTTTGAACTCGATGTCACGCCCTAAAACCAGAACAAAAAGAAATTCTGGGTAAAGCAGCGTTTGTTTTATAATGGATTGGTGGCTTCTTTAGAGCCACCGACCCTAGAATTCTGTTTTTAGTTCCATAATTTATTTATTTTGGTTGTTTTGTTGTTTGCTTTTTGTATCTTAGCTTTTTTACAGCTAACCAGAAATTTTGTCGTTTTAGCCTTCAATAGTCAATCAATTATTATTTGTAACCTTTTAGGTGTTTGCAGCCTCTTAACAACCATAGTTTCGTTATTTTTCCCTATTTTGCTGCCAGTGTGCGAGAGCATTTTACAGTCGGCCATATAGACAGTAATTTCGATTATCCTTAAACAACGAGACCATACCAGTTTAATGTTAGGTCACTAAAGACCACGTTGTCAACGCGTTCCAAAGCCCCAAAAACATGTTACACGATTCACTCTTCATGAACGTTTAGTAGAAATATGTATTCATAATGAGTTTGAGTTGTATTTGTGTATCGAAAAAGACATATATACACTGACATGTCAGAAGTCATGGAAGAGGAAGATGCCAATATCCAGATGGCGGCAGCATCGCCCAAGAAATGTGTAAGGTGGGTTAAGGGCCTTTGAAAGTCCCCGTTGAGACAGGGGTTCTAACCGGAGACTTTTAGATCTCTGGATAGACGCCTTAACTACTACAAGGGGAGGCCGCCAATTCTAAAATTTATATTTTGTTCTTACTGTGTGTAATAAAAGCTCCAGAGGTGTAAGGGGGCGTCCAGTAATTACATGAGGTGTTTTTCCGGAACTCCGGATCCCCCCTCTTTTTCTGCTGAGACTTCGTGAGATTTGGTCGGACCCAACCCCCCCTACGAATGGACCTCGTAACTTAAAAAAAAAAAAAAACTCTTCCATTCTACAAGACTACCAAAACCTCACGTGAGATTTCCATTGACCCCCCCCCCCCAAATTTCACCTCACGTAATTAATGGACGCCCCCTAACGTGGCAGAGCAGTAACATACGTTTCTCGCCGTTGTGGAGAAAATCGGCATTGAACTATTTAGTTACGTTCAAAATACTCCCTACGCTAGATAACTGTCAAAGGAAACGTGGCGTAGCGAGCAAGTTCTCTGCCTCATAAGCCCGTTGTCGCCGGATCGATTTGTTCATTTAAATATGTATGCAGTAAATTCCCGGCAATAAGTTTCAACAATTATGCGTCTCATAAGTTTTTTTAAATACCTTTTGCTGTGGAAAAACCGACAGCATCCATTTCGACCATCCTGTCTCCTGGTGCGGGAGTGTATATCTATCTAACTCTAACGATCAAGTAACGATATTTGTATTTCATACCTGCCGAAGCAAATATTTTTATTTTTTGAAATATAACTTTGTTTACGGAACAACATAACGAAGTTCGAAAGCGTCGGTATTTTCACACAAACGGCATTTAATAACCTTATTATATGCATAATTGTCGAAAAATATTGCCAGGAATCATTTGTACACACATTTGAATAAATAAAAAAATTTGCCAGCTGCAAGATTCGAACCGGTGACGGCGGGCTTATGTGGCAAACAGCTTGCTCGCTGCGCTACATGCCCCTAAAAATTTACGGAATATTTCAGTGCCGATTTTCTCGATAATGGGGTAGAAGCGCATGTTACTACTTTGCCACATTACACCTCTGGTCATGAGTTCTTTATAACACAGAGTATAAATCGATTCTGAATTTTACAACTGGCGGCCTCCTTTTGTGAGCCATCACACCACTCTGGTGCAGCAAAATATGGCGTTGATGGGATTATGGCAGCGGAAGATCCGCGCGACTGCCTCTGCCATAGGCTGCAGCGCCTCTCCTGGACTCGTGAACGTGTTGGTTACACCATGGTTGAAAAAATTTACTTGGTCTGATCTCACGATTCCAAAAGCTGACAGTGTTCAATGCGCAGCAGACCCTGCTGGGCCATGGACGCAGGTTGAGAGGAAGACTGTAAAAGTTGGTGGTGGCTCCATCCAGGTATGGGCTGTTTTTACATGGCATGGCTTTGAACTTTGGGTCAAACTGGACTATTTAATGGAAATAGTTATGTTCAGCTATTTGGATACTATCTGCAGTCATGTTCTCAAATAACGATGGATCACCGGGCCAAAATCGTTCACAATTGGTTTGAGCAGGGATGGCCAACCCGCGCGCCGCATGGAACCGCCTGAAACATTTTTCCGACCCTCGAGATTCATCACACTTTTACAAAATATATTTATTTTATAATGGCCAAAGTATTGAAACCCAATGTATAAAAAAATTATTTGTGCAACCATATATTCAAAAATTATTTGTCGAAATTATTAGTATAATTATTATTATATTATCTATTTTTTTTAAACTGTTTAACGTCTCCTATAACAACTAGGTCTTTAGAGACGGGAAAGGATGGGGGGGGGGGCAAGGAATGGGAAGGAATTCGGCCATGGCCTTTTGAAAGAAGCATCCCGGCATTCACCTGAAGTGATTTGGGGAAACCATGGAAAACCCAAATCTGGATGCCCGGACGGGGATTCGAAACGCCGTCCTTCCGAATGCGAGGCCAGAACGCTAGCCGTTACACCACCACGCTCGGTATATATTATCTATGTTTTCATGTAAGAATAATAGGAAAAACAATGATAATAACTCATTAAGTTCCAATTTTCACTACAAAAAAAGTCTATAGTTGGTCTAAATCTAATATGGGGATATATGATTTTATATGCGGCCCGCGGAGTTATGATGCATTTCTAAAGTGGCCCGCAAGATCATTTGGGTTGGCCACTCCTGGGTTTGAGGAACATTCTTGTCAATTCCAGTGAATGATTTGGCTACCTAGATCCCCATACATGAATCCAATCTAACATATCTGGTACGTGATTGAAATGTCATTTTGTGCACAACGTCCTGCACTTCAGCAATTATAGACGTTAGTAGAGAAGCATGGGTCAATAATTCTTCGAGGAGACTTTCCACGACTTGTTGAGTCAATGCAACGTATGGTTGCTGCAGTTCGCCAGATAAAAGTAGATCCCGCAAATTATTAGAAGGTATTCCATGACTTTGTGTGTATAAATAAAGGAATTGTGTGTTATAGCACTTCGAACAAAGATATGCTTAAGTACTTGGAGTAACTTCAAAGATTTGGCAGAGCACGTATTGTAGGAAAAATGTTAATTTATTCATGGAGTAGTAATCTAGATACCAGACGACTATCTCCGAACATCATCTGAAATGTTTTACAGTCACTGGCTGGGTCTGTCTAGAAAACGGACCTCTTCAGTGGCTTCTGTTCTTCCAACATTCATACTCTTCCATTATTAACAAAATTCACCGTGTATTACTTTGTTAATCCATTCTCTTGACCCAGACCTCTCCCACTATCAAGTTACACATTTTCTTTCGCGCTCTTTCTTTACTATTTTCCAATAAATCAAACCCCTCCACCACGTGGTGGGAGAGGGGAAACTGCATGATGTAGGGGATTATTTGCAAAGATGAATACGATAGGGAACCTGTTTCACGGAGAGATGCGGTAGCTGTGAAGGCCCTTTGAGAACCCGAAGATATGACTGTGGTATATGATATCCCCAATAAGCCAGTATTATTATCAGCGTTTTTCAAGATGGAATAGGCCTCAGAAAAATTCTCCATACCATATCACTCAAATTATTGGCCAATTCCAAATTTTTTCTTTATCGGGTGCTAAAAGAGATTAACATAAGCTAAGTTTCAACTGATTAACCAAGTTTGAGGTAATATGCAATGTAAACACTTAAATATTTAATTATAGTTGGACTGTTAACAAAAATTATTGCGGTAATCGCATATTACACACGCTTCTACTTTTTCTTCTTCCTTTCCAGTGCTAAGCCTTGTGGCCCGTTACGATCTCAATCATCTTCTTGGTGGTCTTCCTACATCTCTCCTGTCAAAATTTTTTATGTAAAATGATTAGTCTTCAGCAGTGTCGTTAAGAAAATCCACTAAATCAGAGGAAGCTATTAGAACCGAAATATTGAATTGCAGCTAAACACGAAAATTGCAGCTAAACACGAAAATTGCTGTAAACTACAGATAATCCTTAAACATTTTAGTCATAGATCTACTAAAAATGTCAAAACATGCATTAAAATATATCGGGTCGTTAAAATGCGTTTAAAACTTAAAGAAATAGTTTTTTGGAAATAAAATGGACTGTTCTTGTTCTCTTAATGGAGTAATTCAGAATTGCCTGGTCACTGCGTATTAATCTTTTTGAATTAACGACCAGCATATAAGCTATGTTTCGTGCATTACATAAATATTATTCGAACAATTTGGGTGTGTAAAAGGATATATTTAGATTTATTGCATTTTGCATCTTACCATACTTGTTAGTGCTATATATATATTTATAGTACTAACAAGTATGGTAAGAAGATTATATATGTATATATATATATATTTAATGCTTAATTTTATCTGGTAGGAATTTATGAAAAGCAGAAACTTAATTTCCTTTCACTACTTGTATTGAGAATGGATTTTAATTGTATTGCAAATATTTTATCATCCCGAGGTCAGTTTTAAAACTTGTCGTACAGTTTAAAAATTTTGTAATATTTCCCCTCTTTCTGATGTTTTAACACGGTAACTTTTTATTTTATTTTTACTTTTTGTTGGCAGCTGTTTGATGTTTTATTACGTTGATAAACATTGTGTTTAAGACTTGGGGAGCCGGTTATTGAAGCATTCAACCAAGCAGTGTACACGTAAAGTTGACCTTCTCGTTTCATTTCCAGCTGCCAGTCTGTAGAAATGGGAATCCGGATTGCACCGGTTCTGGGTTCTGGTTAGCGCCATCATGAAAATTGGCAAGGACGTCGGCAGATTTCGCGACTGAGGCAGCGATAAACGGCAAATACTATCACTAAACCAATCGCGCACTTTCGGTGAACCAAATAGACAACATAGTTCATCTTCAACACCGTACAAGTAAATACCTAAGAATAATTGTTTATTCGTGGATTAATTGAACAAATGTAGAACACACATCTACATTTACCAGCAATACACAAACAAGGATATACCCCCTACTCCATCACGAAGATCCGATATCAGTGCTTTATGAGCAGTTCAATTATGGTGGTGTTATATCGGTGACTAGGAAGTCTCTGTTAGAATCCTAAGGACGACAAAAATTTTAAGACCAATTTAGCTCTCAGAAATATCACTTTGTGTACAAGTACATGTAGTACGTTGAGATTATTCAGTGGTGCTGATTAATTCTTAAACTCTAGTTCTGAAAATGTACTGGACATTCTATGTATGACTGCCTGCTGCGGTCAGATTTAAACAAAATTCTTATTACGGAATCATTTAGTTTCATGTATAGCATTTCATTTTTATTTTTTATTTTTTTCGGTAGATTAACCCTGTTGTTACAACGCACGTAAATCAGCGAAACCAGAATTTGTGCAAATTCCAGGAAAGATGCAGTGAAATAACTTCATGCTTGTGTAACCTTTATAACAATCGTTAACCGTTTCCTCGGAGCAAAAGTACCCAGTGAGGGTTGTTGCCTTTGTTGAGTTGGTCTAAACCAGTGTTTCTCAAACTTTTTAGCTCCACTTACCCCTGTAAACATTTTCCAGGCAATGGCGAAACCCCTCAAGAACACTACTACTACTACTACTACTACTACTACTACTACTACTACTACTACTACTTTTTTAGCTCCACTACTAACTACAATGGGCAACAATGAGCAATTTTCACCGTTGTTCGTGACGGCGCGTGTTAGGGGACGCCTCTCATCATTGCCACATATGATAGCAGGTACGGCACGCCTTGACCCACCGCCAGGCGGTAAAAGATGAAAGGCGCATACTACCATACCACGCGCCGTGGGAATGGGCATTTATACATATGAGATAGCCAGTCCGCCATCTAGTCGCGAACTCCCTAAGATCAACTGGCGAACCCCTAGTAGTTGGCGTACCCCACTTTGAGAAACACTAGTCTAAACCTTTGAAATGAGACCGATCTCATGATTCGGATATCATCATACTTCATCCAAGAACTGGATAGCCAGTTGCTTTCTTCCGTGTGTGTTCTTGAATATTAGCATGTTGTTGCTCCACAGAACATGCCGGCTCATCACAGGTTGTCTCAGACCATCGCCTGTGAGCAATGTGGAGATACTAACTGACATCGCCCCCGTAGACATACGCTGGAAAGTTTCCACAAGCGTGGCAAGGCTTAAAGTGATTGAAGACGCCCGACACCCCCTACATGGCAATACACCAGCGCCATCGAGACTAAAGTCCCGTTCAAGCTTCATGCAAACTTCAAAGCCACCAACTGGAGTTCCAAGCAATGAAAGAATACTGGCTTGGAAGAAGAGAGTGCAACACGAGTTCGAATGGATGAAGCCAAAGAAGGTCTACCACCTGGGTGTGAACAACCATGGCCCATATGGAAGTCGCTAAACAGGCTTCGAATTGGAGTTGGCCGCTGCAAAGATACTCTAGCCACTTGGGGATACTTGGGAGAACAGTCAGATACCACATGTTCGTGCGGGGAGAGAGAAACCATGGTACATCTGCTGTCTTGTCCACAAATCGGAATAAATGTATCTCAATTTAACCTCCAATCAGCTACTGACAAAGCCGTCGCTTTGGCGGAAAAACTACCACATATCTGATGCTGTCATCGACACGAAAAGAAGAAGCATGTTGTTTACATTGTAGGTGGTCAAGCGTGGAAACCGGTACCAGCTTATTCAGGTTGAGATACTGAGGGGACGCCAAATTTTCCATCACAATCCGATGTACGAATCACAATCGTCAGTATCGTCTGCATTCCATACGCACTATGGAGGGATATTGAGGTTTAAGCCGGGACTTTGGAGCACAATCTGGTGATAAGAAACTGTGAACCACAACCTCTCCTACCCTGCCGGCCAAACCCTGATTGTGAAAATTTCTCCACCTTAGCCATAATACTCCAAAAGAGGATGTACTACAGTTACAGAAGCCTGTCTAATTTCAACTGGCTTTTGTTGTTAATCAAAACACAATCGTTCAACACGTTTTTCACCATTAGCTTTACCTGTTCGTTTTGTAATCTTACGTTCCCGAATGTTTTGGGCACTAACTTCGAGATATTTAATATGTCCCTGTAAGCATTTCTTAAATGAAGCATAAATCATCATCATAAGTGTTCTTCCCTAAGGCAGGATTTCTCACGGCTGCTCTCCATACTCTTTCTGCCCTCCATGTCCATATAGTTTCCGTTTCCCTTGATGTTATCTATGATCTTTCATCTCCATCTTCCTCTCACGTTTCTCTCACAAACTAGTCCTTTCACGGCGTCTTTTAGCAGTTCTTTCTTTTATGACTTGCAGTAGTTTCTTCTTCTCAGCAACCCTATCCACCTCTTCAACATTACTCACTTTTTCCTTCCATCTCATCCTCTCCATTCTCCTCCACATCTCAAACGCTTCTATCATTTTTTCATCATGTCGCACCGAACGTGGTGGGTGAGTGATTAACTTTCTGGCCTCGCATTCTGGAGGACACCTGTTGGAATCCCCGTTCGGGCATCCAGATTTCCAAAATCACTCCAGACGAATGCTGGGATGCTTCCTTCAAAAGACTGTGGCAGAATCCCTCCCCGCTCCTTGTCCCCAGTCTTATCCCTCCTCTGACGTCGAAGAGACGTAAAACCATAACTAAAAAAAATAATCTTCTCGCACATCCAATACAAAACGTCTGAAAAGTCTTCCTCGGTACTTTATCTAGTTTTATGGTTAATTATCTCTTCTTCCTATTAATCTTTCTTCGCTACAGCAATAAAAGTTTTCACCTCTTGGTGGCATTACAAGTCCACAGTGATTGTACGTCCAAGATATTTGAATGCTCTTTCTTGGCTGATATTCACTTGTCCTGGCTCAATACTTACCAGTCATAAAGAGTTGGTTAAATCATTGACCTATTTACCGCACCTGGTAACTTCATTTTTCCTGATTTTAGTTGGCATTAGTGACGGTTCAGTCAACAGAATGACGTCTGCTTTAAAACTCAGTTCGTCCCTTCACATTTTCTTATCCCGTTTCGAGTATATCGTAAGCAATGCTGCCATTTCTATGGATTTATCCGTAAATCTACGGATTTTTATGAAAAGTTAGGATTTTCGGATTTTGTTAAATATCTACGGATTTTTTACACTTTTTATCATTTGTTGATGTTTCCTTGTATTGGTGTTTTGTTAGACTTACGAGCGTTTAGTGTTAATGGCTTACAAAATTGTCATTAACTGTGAATCGTTTCCTTGCAACCGCTGGTGTGAACCAACGATTGAAATAAAACTCATATTTGGTTTGGTTAAAATTTTTATAGCTCTTAAAAGACCGTAACACAAATATATCGGTGCACTCTTTATGCACAGTGACACGCTCGATGGCAAGGCATTACAAAGTAGTGCCTTCCGAGAAGGCCTAGCCAATATCCGAGAATCAAAGGGTCACAGTTTTTAACATTTCCTGTACAGAAGATATGCAAAATTTAATGTCAACAAAGAAAATGTATGGTCACTAGGGAAAAATAAAACTACTAGGCATAGCAGTAGCAGTGATGAAAGTGACGATGTATAATACATGTTAAGAGATATTTCTTACTCCAATGTAGAATATTATTTTCGTAATTTTAAAAACCTGGAGATTAAAAATATTCTTAATTTTGACTCTCTTTTCAATAATTATTGTTTCAGTTTTTCAGTTAGCGAGTTTACGGATTTTTGTACCCAATCTACTGAAATTTCAGCAGTCATCTACGGATATTCAAAGCCAAGTGGCTGGCAGCACTGTTCGTAAGCGTCAGCGCTTGAATTCATCGCAAATTGTTGGTTCTACCGTTTCGTCTTATCGAGTCATGTCCTCGCTAACTGAAGGAGGCGTCGTTGTAGTTAACTTTCGCCACGCTGCCTGTCATGACATAATTGAGGACAGCTTAAGCTTATTGCGATTCTGCTGAGTAACGAGGCTGCCCAGGCGCCAACGTACACTTGTTACAACACTCCACCTGTAATCAACATATAGCGAGATAACTTATCTACCTACTTTTCTTAGTACAGCTAACAGGAAAATGGTGAAAGTTCCGTAAAAACCAATCCATACTCTTTCTCAGTATCTGCGCTGTTAAAATTTTTGTTTTTATGGATTTTTTTTTAAAAATTTAATTGGAATCATTGGTGGCAATGCGATAGTGTGTAACCATGCTGTAAAATAATTAATTTCCGGTTCTGGTTATCAAAATATTAGTCTTTGAAAGTGTTTCTAAAACACGTTCGTTTATATCCTAGAAATTCGTTCAACAGATATCGGCATCAACGCTCTGGCCTCGCATTCGGGAGGACGGCGGTTCGAATACAGATTTGTGTTTTTCATAGTTTCCCCAAATCACTCCAGACGAATGCCGGGATGCTTCCTTCAAAAAGGCCATGGCCGAATTCCTTACCGTTCCTTGTACCCAATCCCAACCCACCTCTAATGACCTCGACGTCGACGAGGTGTAAAGCCATAAGTAAAAACAAAGAAAGGCATCAAATTACAATCATGCGATGAATGTGTTGCGCCATATAATTGGTTCCATTAAGTAAACATAAATGTAATATTTGTAACAAATAAACAAACATCCTTTCATCATGGCGATCAGGAAACTTGCGGCGAACCTTTTGAATCGGAGGTAGCAGATGCCGTTCAAAACAGGCATAGGAGACAGTTTGCAAATTCATTATAACCAGACAGAAATAGATCACCTTTCATAATGCCTAAATTATGTTCCAGAATAATCTAATTGCCATGTAATATTTTGTAACTGCGTGTTTATTTTTTGACTTGAGAATAGTAAATCTCTTTCACTTGTATTAGTCTCATTGAGCTGTTACAGGGTATATTTTCTATTAGAATTTCTAAACTACATTTACATCTCGGTTTTTTTTTTTTTTTTTTTTTGCAAACTCGATTATATATGCCTCAACAGTTTTATTCTTTCTTCCTATTTTCCTCCATTTTTTTTCCTGTTTACGTTTTGCTAGTTCTTCTCTGACAGTGTATCATCGTTCCTTATATGATATGAGAGAATATAATAATAATATCGAGTCCTGGTCACCGTGTACCGCCCTCCATGATTGTAGTTTGTAAGAGGTTTCCCATAATCGTCTACGCCAGTGTTGAGCAATTGTTTTCGTTCTGGGGCCACTTTGTGTAGGCGGAATTTAGTGGAACGCTGCACCTTTTAAAATAATTCCGTTTGTAAGTTAATTTTGGTTTAGAAGAGATATAAACTGTGCCATAAATCAATAAATATAATTTAAATAGTGGCAGTTTCATTGATTTTTTTACTGTGCTAATTTCAAATCATCTACAGCTGCAAGAATATTTAATTTCATTTTAATGAGAGAAATGTACCCTATCACACTTTTCTAAAATTATTTTAAAATTAGGAATGATATTGTTTGATGAGATTCTGATCACAGCAAGCATGTCCGTCAAAGAGCATCTATATTTACTCATGTTACTTCAAGCAAGAAATATTTTGCTCATAGTTATATCAAGATCTAAATATGAAGAGAACTGCATTTAAAATACTTAGAGATTTCTTCATACCTGAAAATTTTCAGTGGATAAAGATTTGTAAAAGTCAACTAATATCACAGCGTTTAACATTTCTTTCACAACGTTATCTGACTATATGTCAGTAAATCAAGCTGTAGCTCCTCAGATGTTGTGTCACTATCAGCAGAGATGGGATAAGTGAGAAAATTTAATATAGGCTCAATTTGCTGAATGTCCTAAGAGTTTATGACCTCGTCAACAAACTATGCGGATGATCAGTAATCTTAAAAGAAACACATTCAGGCACTTTTTCCTAATGGAGGAAAATGACGAAAATTGCCATCACCTGCTTGCCTTGCAAATAGATTTAGTCTTTTTTCTCCTTTGAATGATTTTACAAGCTTCCATATTTCATGTGTAAACATCCCCTTTCCTGCAATGACACATTAAGTTAATTCAATTTCTCAAATACAATCAGTTTCAAACAAGGAAGATTCTTCTGACTGTCTTGGTGGGCCACAAAATAACTCTTAGGCATGCCGCGGGTCGCTATTTCCCTACCCCTGATATAGGCGAATGCTGCGATATTCCACAATCACCGCCTCATAAACTACATATTTCACAAATTAAAATACACATACCATACAGAAAATAAAATGTCAAACGTTTCGCAGACACACAACACACACTTTTCTCATATAGGTTAAGTGCTCCACGTCCAACAGACCCGGTTTGAATTCGGGCAGGACACAGGATCCCCCCCCCCCCCCCTATTCACGATTCACCTTAGGTGAGCGGATCAATATTAAAAAAATTGAATAAGAGGAAATATTATCACTACCTAAATACAATTAATCTGCAAGGATGTGTATAGTCTTTCTTTCAAATAGTCATCATGATATCGAATGCACAAATCGTAATTTATTAATTATTAGTATAAGCAGATGACCGTTTTTTGCGTTATCGTCATGGGTTTAGAATATTTGTAATATTTAGTGTAAAAAATAATGACAGGTTGACCTGATCTGGCCAAATACGAACTTGACCTGTGTTTCATCCTTTAGCTTGAAGAACTCAGAAGTGTTAAGACTTAAGATGTATTTAACACGGACAGAGACGATCACGCTATCGTATAATTGTTTCAAAGGTCTTTGTTACTAGACTCAAACTTGCTAAATATAAACTTGTATTTGACACTAAAAGTCCACTCTGCAAAATTTGAAGAATTTCTGTTTAAAGGGAGTGCACAATTGCTTCGAAAGCATCAGGCTGGACAACCATTCATAATGTAATATTTGGAAATAGTGACTGTAACGGCCAGAGAACTTAATACATATTCCAGATTATTGAATAGTTGAGCAACTCCGAACAAATGAATTACCAGAATAGTCGATTCGGTAACATATTTTAAGATGTCCACTTTAAATGAGCTAATAACTTACGTACAGCGAACATGAACAATGACAATTAACGAAAGTGGTCAGTAAAATACGTAAAATAACAAACCGTAATGTATAAAATTTGGTCAAGCAACATTAGGTAAAGTTTTCATTAAATTGAAATTTAGCCCAGGCTAGAATGACAATTGGCATTCGTGGTTACAGCAGAGACCATGAGTAATATAAGTTTTTTTTTTTTTAAAAAATAAAAAAAAAAATGTTGCTTTCACTAGCGACATGTTATTGAAAATAAGTTCCACATTTTTTTGAGCCGTAAAGTTTATCGATATTTTAACTATGAAATGATATGAAAAGCAAACTTAGTTAAGGCATTATGGGAATTTATTTGGTAGCAGTTACTTAACTATTAGATTGTGGACATAACCTCGAATTTCTTCTAATGATATCTCTGGTCGCTGTTAATTTGCAAGCGAAGGCTGACACAGGTCATCGTACTCCAGCCAATAGCTATCTACGTGAGTGAGCGAGCTCAAGAAATTATGTAGAAGACCAGTGACATTACCATTAATAACTGACTGAAATACGTTGCGCAGAGTGTGGATGCACATTCATATATTGTGAAATTGTCAATAGAAACCAAAGGTTGGAAAGGTGATGAAGAATGCCCTCCATAAAAACGAATGTGGTTATTAAAAATTGTAGAATTTAACACTGATAAGACTTCTTTATTATTTCTACACTCTTCGCTTTATACAATCTTATTTAGGGATAAGTTTCTGCTGTCATTTCGAAGTTTTCAAGTTCCAACTGCAGCTTGGTATGCCAGCAGAGCTAAAAGTACCACAAATCAGTTTTGATTACAGTTCTCTCTATATGGAAATTTTAGGTATCCTGTTTTTATAGCTCCGTGTGGAGAAAACTGGTTCTCATGTCCCACAGGCGGTCCAAATAGTCACGCGTTCTAAATTCCATTTGCTCTATACCAAGAATTCACGGACTGTTCGCTAAAAACCTTACAAAAGTTATAATTCTGTTATTACAGTAATGCAATATATTTCTTTCCGTTTTAGTGTAATTTGGTCGTTGGTTAAGATATGTTTTTAATTACAACCTTCGGATGATTCACAGTTCGGATAGGATGGTTAGATGGTTAGATAAAGAATGGACATGAAATTATTCTTGGTATTTTACGAAGCAACTGTACTAGAATTTGGCTGCAGTGATTCAGAGAAAACATGTAAAACGGAAATTCTAAAGGCAGCATCTGGAATCGGGCTAGTTTTCTCCAGAAAGCCAAGTTTTAGCGATAATCTCTTTAGGCTGGTTAAAATATGGTAACATGTTCACTGGTGTGGTGTTCCTGTCTTTCGTTTCCACGCGAACCTGGTGTTTTGGTGGTATTAGCCCCCGACGGTTGACCAAGCGTGGTGGATCAGTGGTAACGCTTCGACCTCGCATTCGGGAGGACGCAAGTTCGAATTCTCGTCCGGCCATCTAGATTTCGGTTGTCCATGGTTTTCCCAAATAATTCCTGGCGTATGCCGAGATGGTTCCTTCAAGATGCCATGGCCGAATTCCTCTGCGTTCCTTGCACCCTCTTCTTTCCCTACTTTAACGACCTCGATTGTAACTGTAAACAACTTTTCAAGAATTATCATCTGTAAGTACGCTCTTGTTTCTCAACTTGTGATACAACCTCTAGCGATACGGTTTCTTGATAGTATGAGCTATTGCTATTACCATAAAAATCGAGAGGCGTAAAAGAGACAGTAAATGTAATTCATACACATATATGAAGTACAAAAAGCTACATATGGCAATCAATATACTATTATACTACATGTAAAGCATGTTTCAAAGGGACCCTAAAGTCGTCTATCCATTCTTGTGTAAAATTATCCAGTAGTTTATCTTAAAAAAACTATTAATTTTCTCTTTAATAGCAGGTAAATGTCGTTATAATACCAAAATAAACATTCGCCGTTGCATGTTTACAACCTGCTGAAACATGATGCATGCGTAATTGCATGTCGTTGCATACGCAATTGCATGTCTCTGCATACACAATTTGTTGCCTTAACAGCGCGACACACACCGCAGAAAATTCGTTCATCTATCCAGACGCTGCAATAGAAGTTGAAAGTGGATGAAGGAAATACTCAAAATATTTCAATTAGTGTATGGTGCTGATGCATTGGTACTGAAGGCTGTTTCTAAGCTGTTAGACTGATTTCGTGATGTTTATGACTCTGTGGAAGCGATCTGAGCTCCCTTCGACATCAAAAAATCGAGCAGAATGTTAGACGATTGAGAGAAGTGATTGCGTTAAACAGGCCAGAATCTGAAGGTATATGATTCTTTTCGAAGCTTTTAACTACAAGCTGGATTCAGTCTTCATCACAATGGCATTCTTGTCAAAATCGTTTCTGGTACGGATAATTATAAAAAATATATATAAAATACAAAGAGATCGCCGACATCCATTCCATTTGGCAGATCTGAAATGATGAGACTTCTGGCTCTTACTTAAACTCAAAATGACCATGAAAGGCAAACTTCGTTTATTGTGGACATCAAGCCATCCTCGACAGCACAACGAAAGAATCTAACCTAAAAGACAATCGGTGTAAATGTTTCAGTAGGTTGTAGGACCGAGCGTGGTGGGTGAGCGGTTAGCGCTCTGACCTCTGATTCGGGAGGACGCCGGCTCGATCCTCGTCCGCGCATCCAGATTTGGGTTTTCCATGGTTTCCCCAAATCTCTCCAGGTGAATGCCGGGATGCTTCCTTCAAAAAGACCAAGGTCGAATTCATTTCCGTTCATTGCCTCCAGTCTAATCCCGCCTGACGAGGTGTAAAGCCATTTTTTTTTTTTTAAAGTGGGTGGTTAGAGCGATGGGATAGATGTGTTCAAACCGAGGGGGTATGCAGCGCGCATTGAGGGGAACTGATAGTAATTGTTGTCTATTGAAACATTTGCTGGTATCTTCGACTTCGTACGTGTGCTAGAATTGAAGAAATTATTTTTTTTAGATAAACGCAAAATAAGTCTGGTGCAGCACAAATCCACATCTATACTATATAATTTGTAGTGTGTTGGCATGAAAGTTATGAACAGATCATACACAAACTGACTGCGAGAGAAACAATGCCTGAGCTACAACATTACAGACAAACAAACGTTATACGACTGTTCGGTTAGTTTTCACGGAGAGTGGTGGTGTAACGGCTAGCGTTCTGGCCTCGCATTCGGGAGGACGGCGGATCGAATCCCCGTCCGGGCATCCAGATTTGGGTTTTCCATGATTTCCCAAATCACTCCAGGCAAATACCGGGATCCTTCCATCAAAAAAGGCCATGGCTGAATTCCTTCCCATTCCTTGCCCCCCATCCTTTCCCGTCTGTAAAGACCTCGCTGTTAGAGAGACCTTAAGCAGATTTAAAAAAAAAAAAAACGGTTAGTTTTCAGAATTTCGTGACGAATAAAAGACATACCGGAATAATTTTTGTAACTGTTTAAAGATGATATTTTTAAGATACTTATTGAAGTAGCTGTACACATCTTGGAACTACTATTCTAAGATTTTGGAATGACTTCCCTGTAATAATTAAAAATAAATAAAACATTACAACATAGTTGTATACTGCTCTCTCACCCAATGATGCTGAGTAAGGCTAAATCTATGAAAGAAAAGGGGACCAATTAAACTTTCATTCTAATATAACATCATTCTCCTACTTGATGTTTCTTACAGTCTCTGTAACTGCATGCCTTCTACTATATATTTCAAACAATAAAATACTGTCGTACAAAAATAGCTGACATATACAATTTTATGTATATATATATATATATATATATATATATATATATATATATATATATATATATATACCGTGACGAAATATATTATTTATCCCGAAAAAAAATATTCTAAGTCCTTATTGATACATACTATTATTACCTCGTCAAATTTCATCAATATCGTTACAACCATTTAGTCAGAGTTACATTCGCAATTACAGATTTACTGATTTTTTTAAATTACCTGGTAAAACATGCAGTGTTAACGGGCTATTCATAAACTTTTACGAATTTCATAGTTTTTTCCCTTCTCCCTCCTTGTTACGAAGCCTCGTAATTTTGGGACTCTGCTTCCGTAATGGAATTACACATTTTTCAATTTTAAATTAAGATTTCCATTAAAACGTCTCGGAGCTTTGGGGACGTCCATTGATTACGTGAGGTGTTTTTCCTGAATTCCGGACCCCCCTCCCATTCCCCTCTGGTGAGATTAGGTGAGATTTGGTCGGAACCCCCCCCCCCCATCTAAAATGATGCGAGATTTTGATGGAGATCCTCCCCCCCCCTGCTAATCGACCTTGTAGGTTTTTGAGACTTTTTTTTTTTTTATCTCTCATGCTTCCAAGGCCGGTTATACTCCTTCAATGTCAACGTTCGGATCATTTGTAGACTTTTTTTTTTAGGTTTACCATCCTTCAAGAATTTCAAAACCTCACGTGAGATTTCCGTTGACACCCCTCCCCTTGGTGAGGTCTAGTGAGATTTCGCCTTACTCCTCCCCCCCTATTTCACCTCACGTAATTATTCGACGCCCCCTTTTCTCCGTTATCACACGTTTTGGTTTCCTGCTCCCCCCTCCCCTCTCCCCTCCTCCCTCGTTAACGTGCGGTCTGATTTGTAGATGGGCTCTATACAGGGGCGTAACTATCGGAGGGCTAGGCGGTGCCGTGCACCAGGGCCCCCATCTTCAGAGGGCTCACAAGCTTAGCTCAGGAGGCCCCAATATCAGATCAGGGGGCCCCAAGTTCAGCTCAGGGGGCCCCCAAAGCTCAAGTAGCCCCTGCCAGCAAACATGACGCGACTTGGTAGAACTAACAAATAGCGTCGCCCATCTGGCCTGGGGGCCCCAATATGTTTTCTTTCTTTTTTTTGCACCGGGGCCCTTGTTAACCTGGCTACGCCACTGGCTCTATACCTAACTGAAGAAATCTGGCAGTTTTATATTTTTTTACAGATACTTAAAAATTATTCAGGAGAAAAAGTCATCTTATTCAAACAAGTAGCTTGGGGTGTTAGGAATAGTTATCTAATTTCTGGCTCACTTAATATTGAGACTGAAAGTGAGGAGTGGTGTGAGTAGCGGTACACTGACCCTTGTGTTGTTCCAGCCATTTGTAGTGACTCACGGAGTGGCTGTCATTTCAGAAGCAGCCTCGCAGGCCGGATCAGTGGCAGGTGTCCTGTTACGAATGTCATCGACAAATGGTCCGACACTGATTCATGTATCCACTTCTCTACTCATAAATATGCGCGGCTTCCGGCAGACAACGATCACAACAGCTAAGCGGCTCAGTTTCTTTCACTGCTACCGAACACAAATGTTTTTAACTTCCGAAGTTGTTGTGTTTTATTGCTAAGTTGAATGGATAATTGTTAAATTGCCTACTTGCGGAACCACGATGCTCTATTTTTTTATTTATTTATGTAGGTCATTTTTCAGTTGTCTTGTTTCAGTAGAGTTGAATATAGAAATTAGTCAACTTACTGAATGATCAGATTCCAAGAATTACTCACCCACTGTTGTATCCGAAAATTGATAGGTTCGCGGGGAGCAGAGATTAGGTAAAACTACTTATTACCTCTATTGTAACACTCCAGACAGTAAACTGAAACTACACTAAGAAGAATCGAAAAAATCGAAAGTCTACTTGTCAGTGAATAAGCGTGGACACGTTACTGCTTTGATCGAATCTTTTAAAAGCTTGTAGGTAGCAATAAAATATTCTTGGCTGTACCCCCGGATTGCATTGTAAAAAAACCGATATTTCGACAGTTAGCTCCCCTACCTTCTTCAGGTGTGAATCTTTTTTGTGTGTTGTGGCTTTACGCCTTGTCAACGGCTAAGGTCATTAGAGGCGGTATGGGACTGGGGACAAGGAACGGGAAGGAATTCTGCCATGGCCTTTTTGAAGGAAGCATCCCGGAATTCGCCTGGAATGATTTGGGGAAACCATGTAAAACCCAAATCTGGATGCCCGGACGGGGATTCGATTCCGCGTCCTCCCGAATGCGAGGCCAGAACGCTAACCGTTCACCCACCACGCTCGGTAGGTGTGAAATAATCTGTATTGGTAAACGGACCAATACCTGTTGGTCAACTGACGAGTACAGATGGATTCACACTTAAAGAAGACGACAAAGCTAACGCTCAAATATTGTTTCTCTGCGACACAATTCGGCGATACACCCCTTATGATTTCATTGCAATCGTAGGCCGGGAAAGTCTCCGTTCTTACAGTTTTTAAATTATCTGCGTAGAGTCTGTGCGGAAAAAGAATATCTCATTGTCGTCGAGTTAAAAAATGTATTAATAACAAATCCCAACTGAAATGACACAAAAGTCATTACGCTGAATAAAACATTATATAAGCATTAGATATTAAAATGGCCATATAACGATTACTGTAAGTATGGTAAAATGATATAAATATCTGTTTCGAATAATGTTGGTGACACGTAACATGTAAATAACGTAACAAAAATCGCATATGAAAAGGGTAAATTACACTTCTTTTTCAACTTGCCGAGAAGCTTTCGACATACATGACTCGCGTCTGTTTACAAGTTTGGTACTATTACACAGAATAATGCTGCATGTTTTGCAATCGTTATCTGAGAGGAAACCAAAGGTTGACGATGGTCATCTCTTTGACACTTCAATTACATAGCATCTCAGGTCACCGGCATAGTTGAGATAAAGAAATATCAATGCAGCGGTCAAAAGATCTTCCGAACCTAGCGTGACGGGTGAGCAATGACGCTATTGTCTCGAAATTGGGAAGACGATGGTTCAAATATCCTTCAGGCCGACTAGTTTTCGGATTTTCATGGTTTGTCTAAATCAATTCTTCAAAAAGCCATGATCGAATTCCTTCTCGTTCGTTGCCTCCAGGTCTTTCCGGTCCTTAGTAACGTCGAATTCGACGTGAGGCGTTAATCCTTAAGGTAGACATCAACATATGATAGCGCTTAGAAAGTAATTTCCGGGACGTTTCGTTTTCTAAATTTCAGTTAATCATCATGTGTCAGTGCGTACCATTTTTTGTTTTGTTTATTCTCTGCATTATTGGAATTTTCATCAAGAACAATATCTTGATGAGACCTTAGACTATACACCAAATACCAGCGGGAAATTAAAATTTTGGAATTCTGAAATAGCACTGATAAGTCCGTAGAATGGAAGAGAAACTTTGGCCAAAGAAAATTTTAGTATTGCCGCCATCGTCTAACCGAAACGCGAACATAGAAAGATCATAAGATGTGACATGTAAAGGGATTTGGATTGTGGACTAAAGACGAATATATAATGAGGATGAAATATTGGTTAAGTTAAGCTTTGTATTCTATTTTCATCTAGTAAGTACTTTTGTGTCACCCAATAATTTAGAAATAAAATGTTAATTTGGACGTAAAACTACAAAAGACAAAAAATAGGAGTAACTTACAGGCCGTCTGTTGATTTCTCGGAGTTCAAGGTGATTTGGCCACCCCTGAGGATCAAGGGCTTTCTGATGCCCTAACAGGACCAGTCGAGTGGGTTTGTGATGGAACTTGTTAGCTGCACCCTTTCCTCAAGGACAGACTGCGGAACAGCGTGTCGATTTCAATCCTATGATCACGAGTTTTAACAAGATCTGATCATGAAACGAGTCCCCCAAATAGCAAGCACTGTTGGCACCGTTGTAACTCCTTCAGGTTACTTAAAGGACTAACTATTACAGTAAAAGTAAAACTAGCAAAATTTCAGTGTCTTATCAAGCAATCACAATTTCGTCTATTAGCGGAAAACAAAATGGCTAATTACAAGGCAAACGATCAAAAAAATCGATAGTTTTACAGCATTTGGTAGTAATTAAATCATTAGCAAATAAATGGTTATTCAATTCTCGCCCACAATCTTTCCAAGTGGAGGACGCAACACAAGATTGTCTTCCCATCGCTTCCCATCGTCGCTTACTTGCCAAAGTCACTGGACCTTTTAGACAATTCAGACTCGCAACTTTCCGTTAAAGCCACGAAAAGTTACCCACTCAGAAGTCATTGGTAACAACTGATTGGATGCGTCAACTAGATTCTTTGGACCTTTGGAAATTCTGGAAGGAAAATAGTAGCATTAGAATCGTACGAGGATGTTGAAATTGGGCGAAGTGCTGTATTCACATGTTTTGGAAAAATGTTGGGTGTGAAAGATATCTGTGGAACAGTTTCATAGAATGAAGACAGGCGATTGGTCATAATTAAGAAGCTGGGGGATTGGTTAATTTGTTGATTGAGAGAACTGCTGAGGAGAATATATCTCATACTTCGAAACCAGAAGGGCTGTTGGGTTGTCCCTTCAGGAAGCATTGTAGGTCTGAATACAGTGGTACGGTGAGTAGTTCCTTTCCTCCGTGCTGTTGCCTTGTGTGTAAATGACTGACGACTGTTGTCAAATGTAATGTTTAAATGAGAGCATGAAACAGAGTATCTGCCCATTAAACCACTTTATCTGATCATCAAATATACCACCCAGTTTTACTTTCCCATCCAATGCGTTGTTGTACTACTGATGGTAATATTCCATCATTCCATGCGCGCTGCAGTGAGTCAATCTTAAGATTTGACAAAGGCGTTTGGTACCCAACCTGTTAATTAGTGATTGTCACACTACCTCTCTTCCCTTGAAGGACGTCCAGAAAATTCCATCCAGAACCAAAGTTCGAGCCAGGTAACCAGTTTAGAGCACATGAATATTAGGTAAACAGATAAAAACTACAGATTTTCTTGTCAAAGGCTTCAACTGTAAATATCTCGCATAACTTTTGATAACAAAGTCAACTGGCCAGAGCACATTGGTCAGGTGATAGGAAAAGGTTACAAAATCCTCCATTTGCTGGAGAGAGTGATGAGAGGATGTACCAGAGAAGTTAGAGAATTCGGTTACAAAACTTTGGTCAGACCATTGGTTGAATATGGTGGTGTAGTTTGGGACCCACATTTTGGTTATCAGATACAAGAGATGGAGGGTGTACAAAGAAGAGCATCTAGATTTGTTTTTGGGAATTATCGCAGTAACCAGTCAGTAACTGATATGATGGAGCTGTATTGGAAGTCACTGAAGGAAAGGAAGATGGTGAAGAGAGTGCTGGGAAAGTACTGGGCATATGTTGGTGATTTGACTTGGAGGAATATTGGTCAAAGAATTAGAAATAGTGCATGGAAGGGGAAAGACGACCACGACCACAAACTGGGGCTCGATTTCATGTATAAGGGAGTATTAAAATTTTCTTTTGTTGCTGACGGATGTCAGGGATTGGAACAAATTACCAAGTGAAGTGACGAATAATTTACCAAAAACGCTTAAGGAATTTTAAACTAAAATTTGCAGATTGGAAAAGTAAATTGGGGAGGAATTTAGTACTCCAGTTAGAAAAGGTAATTTAAGAAAAAATCAAAAAGGGATAATTAGGTGACTCGGGGAATTGCCACCGTAGTGTCAGCTCCATAGTAACAAAAAATTAATAATAATAAGAAGAAGAAGAAGGTAACATTATGGTTTCTTGGGCAGCTTGGTGGGGTAGAGTAACAGAATGATCAGAAAATATGGAGCAAATAATTCAGGATGTGGGTTGTGCTTGCTGTGTTAGATGAAGACATTATGTCGGATTGGGAAGAGGTGGAGAATTTCTTCAAATCAGTCAACAGAGTGATGAGAAAATGGTACTATCCCGTTCGGCTTTAATCGCTGGGGTCAACAAACTTGAGTGAGCAATAACTCAGTTTAGTAGGTGACATACTTGTGTTTGCTTGTTGTACAGCGATCAGAAGGTGTGGGTGTTGTCTGAGTGCCCGTGTAGGCAGGTCCTGTCACCGGACACCAGCAGTCCGCAAGGTGACACGGGACGGACTGCCTTCCTTTTGCTCTCTCTCTACCGTTCTGCAGCCGACACTCTACTCCAGTTTCTGGTGTCGACACCTAGCCCAAACGCTCTGTGCATATTCTTTAGCAGGAACAAACTGACTGTTCACCTCAAGAAGCTTCCAACTCCTAGGTAAATCGCTTTAGTGCATCTCGTTTTACAGCACTTAACCCAATGTAGCAAATAGTAGTTCTCAAGGTCACTGTGATATAGCGAGTTCACTCAAGAGCGTCCATAAACCACGTAGCTCCATTTTGGCCTCCTGTGAACCTCCCCCCCCCCCACCTCCTCCCTCCACGTAGCCCAACGTGGCTTTTGCCTCTACCCCCCCCTCGCCCCCGGGTAGCACGTAGCTTTTTCCCCTATTGATTACAAAAGATATTTTGTACTGTTTTCTCTTGTCAGACTATCGTAAATTACATACGGAGATAGTTAAATGGCTGAAATAAATATTCACATGCTGTTGTGTGTTCTGTACCTTATTTTAAATGAGACAAATAATATGAATAAGACGCTACGTGGTTTGGCTTGAACCCCCCCCCCCTCTCCCGCCACGTAGCTCAGAGTAGGTTTACACCCAACCCCTCCCCCCTACCCCCAGACGGAGACACGTACGTTATGGACGCTCCGTTAGTAGCATGGCAGGACACTGAAAGTGAATATTGCATAAATAACTTGCGTAGAACATCATGCATTGCAAAACAATGAAAATTTTTATACTAACATTAAAAATTATATATTATGTATAACATCAAGCATTAAAAGATAATTTGAATTAAATATTTGCATCATTTTTCCAGACATTTCCAAAACTTTGGTTTATATTTCAAACATGAATTTGTAATGTAGCAAGCAGTCAAATTTTATATAGGAAACGAAGATTTTTATTTTAATTTTCGTAGCTAAACTGTACTTTGTTTGCGTCATTATATTGGATCTAATAATCGAATTTTTACTTTATTTTGAAGCATCATTGCAAAGTATATGGCCGTGCATGTAACTGAAAATCAGTGCAACTAAATTTCATTTATGTGTTCAGTAAATTTCGAAACAAACTTAAAACTAAGTTGTTTCAGGAGGCGATTTAAATTTTGTTGGATGTAGTGGACAGTCGTAAAGTTAAAAATGGAATCTTGAAGTCGATATATACCTGAAAAATTATTAAGATACATAATCCTCGGCGCATATAATATAATCTGAAATGCTTGAGGGAGTTGACACATTTTACGCTTTCTAGCTGTTCTATAATATGGATAAACCTTGCCTTCCGCAAACTAGTTGAAGTATAAACCAGCATATGTTTCCTTAATGGTTTTAAATCCTGATTACTAAAGACTGAAGTCTCATTAAAAGAGATCGAACGTCTATTACTATTATTTTCTATTTTGCAGAATAATGATATTCTAAAGTTAGACGAAGTTGTTTTTCCGGTGTAACTGCCTTTAATATCAGAAGCAATAACTAGGGGCGTAGAATCAAGGTAACAAAATATTTCAAAAAGCTGATACCTTCATTCATTATAGGTTTGCTCTGACTTTCACAACACATAAATTATTTATAACTTCTACTTTGCTGCCTTCTTCCGTATGATCTCGTAAAAAGTGTTCAATATTTACTGCACATATACTTTTGAACGCTCACAGTGTGACAACAGATGAGCGGATAGCATAGAACTGATATATTTTAGGACATTAAATATTTTCTGTTAGTTAAATGGGCTATTCCTGTAGGAGATAACCTACTGCTCTCAACCAATTTTAACTAATTTTCCTTTCGTTGGAAATCTTTATTCCACTTGAAGCATAAAATTTTGTAATAACATAAAATAAGAAACTGTTAAATTTGAGGAAAGTAGCGTTAAATGGTGGTACATAATATATATACTGTATATATATATAAAAAAACAATAGGGTAAGCATTAACGTAGATGAAAAATCGACTGGAAATTCTTGGGGTAGGAAATGCAATATTAAAAAGGAGGATGTGCAAACAGGCATGCCACAAGTTAGTGTCCTGGTACCATTGATATTCATTATTAAGACATTAGGCTTTATCGGGAAAGACATATTGGGTTTTAACAGGTTTCAAAATCCTACTTCTACTGGAATGTTATGAAGGAATGTACCAGAGACGTTAAGGACTTCGCATGCAAAATCTTGATCAGATTATGGCGAGGTAGTATATTCATCATTAAATGAGTGAAATGGTGTGCAAAGAGATTTTCTAGATTCATATGTGAAAATTACTGTACAGCGTAACCAGTGACTGAAATGATGTAGGAGCTGGTTTCGAGTCACTGAAAGATTAGAATTGGGTGAAGAGAGTGCTCGGATTGTATAAAGCATTATTGGCATTCAGACCTTGGTGGATATTAGTAGAGCTAGGACTCTGTCATCCAGAAAATATGGCTGAACAATGCACTGTACTATGGGGAAAGGTAATATTCATCAGTTACTCAAAGATCACCATCGATACTGAGAAGCACCGAATTTCACAACCACTTCCGAAAAGATATACACCTTACGTCAATCTTCAACTATTCCACTATTAAACTCCTTATTTCTCATCGGATAACTATTATCTGGGTAATACACGGTTCACAGAACACTCATCAGTCCAAATGACAGACAACCATCTTCCAACTAACACAATTTTGACGTGATACGTGCGCCGCCACCATTTGGATACTGCTGTCCTAGGGGACGTCCATAAATGACGTGAGGGGAAATAGGGGGAGGGGGGTCCAGCGAAATCTCACGAAGGGGGGGGGGGATCTACGGAAATCTCACATGAGGTTTTTGAAAAATTGTTGGACTGTAGCGCTAAAAAAAAAGTCTACAAATGACGCGAAAGAGTCGATTTTCGATTTTTTTTGGGGGGGGGGTATTTTGTTGAAAAGTGGGAGTGTAACCGGAGTTTGGAAGGGTGATACCTAAAAATAAAAGTCTCAAAAAGTAGCGAGGGTGATATGGAAATCCGCAAAAAAACGCCACGTAATTTATGGATGCCCCCCTATGACATTTGGCAATGGCAACACAATCTGGTAGTGAAGGTAGTCCAATCAACCTCACAGAAGGTAACACTGAGGTCGGTGGATGAGCGGTAACGCTCTGGCCTGGCATCAGGGGAGGAGGAGGGGGGGACGCGGGTTCATATCCCCATCCGGACCAGATTTCAGTTTTCCATAGTTTCCTCAAATTACACCCGTCGAAAACCGGGATGGTGCCTTGGCTGAATTCTTTCCAACCTTGCCCCAACTCCTTCCGTACCCCTAAGGTAGCGTCCATGAACCATGTAGCTTCATTTTGGCCTCCTGTGAACCCCTCCCCCCACGTAGCCCAACGTGTCATTGTCTCTACCCCCCCCCCTTCCACCCCACGTAACACGTAGTCTCTTTCCATATTGATTTCAGAAGAAATTTTATACCGTTCTTTCTTGTCAGACTATCATAAATTACATACGGGGATAATTAAATGGTGGAAATAAATATTCACAAGCTGTTGTGTGTTTCTGTATCTCTTTTTAACTGTGACAAATAATATGAACGAAATAGCTATGTGGCCTGGCTCGGAACCCCCTCTCCCCTCATGTAGCCCAGCGTAGCTTTCAAGCCAACCCCCCCCCCTCTTTCTAGACCGAGCCACGTAGTTTATGCACACTCCCTAATGGCATCGATGTTGCCAAAGCGTAATGCTCTAAGAAAAGTCTCGACTTTTGGAGGGTTTGTTGTATAAGCAAATAGACTTTAGTTATCTGCGTTCTCGCTTATTTTGTTGTGATGATAACCTTGATTCTGATGTCCCTGTCTAAGTGAAACACGTTTTCTTAGGTTTTTCATACACGTCTAGAGCAGTGGATCTCTACAAGAGTCCCTTTCTGCCTCTTCTCAGACCATTAACTGCAATCAATGGCTTTCACAGCAGGTAGACTAATTACAGAAAGCCAAACGGCTGCCGATTGTCTCTCGCTCCTAATTTCCAGTCAATTAGAGTTCAAAGCACCGATTTGCACTTCGAAATTTCTGTTTACGAAACAAATAATTTTGATGTTCTGAAATATCATCAGAGGCTATTAACTATGGGGAACGAATATTTCTAGTGAGGTATTAGCCAAGAATTTTTGTGAGGAAGATTTTTAACAGCGTTGTTCTGTTCCATGTTTTTCAGATCTTGAACTCACCATTCTCCTAATAGAGAATAACTGCCATAAAGGTAGCCAGGCCCCCAGATTCATACCTTTGAATTTTACTGTTAAGTGAAATCTGTGACGAATGTTGTATGATACAGAAAAACTGCAGTAAATTGTGAATAAAACTCAACGAAGGCAGCCGACCCCAAAAAATTAGGAAAATGGTGATCAAGAAGAAGAGGATCAAATGATGCATGCATGACATACGTGTTTTTTTTTTTTTTGTCGAACATCTGTTTTTTCGCTGTCATAATGAGATTTTGGAAAGGGACTGTTACTGAAGCAATAAGTATAGTTCATTGACTGTGAGAGGCAGCATGGCGCACATGTTAAAACGCCACCTGTTGCTTACGAGGACACGCCTTCCAATTAGATTGTGTTAGACACCACCGTGTGAAGAACATTGTACTTAACACTATCAGGGGACCATGTACTGTCAATGGAGGTGTGGCAAGCTGCAGTTATCACTGTTTTGTTCATTTCAGACGGATGCTCGCACTCAGATTGCAGACGTAGGTATGCTGAAGTATTTAAACGCTGTGCTTAAACACATGATATAATGGATATTCCACGAGTCGTTGATCACGTGGAGCTTAGGCCTCCAAAATCTAAATTTCCTGTTCAAACATTTTTAATTTTGTCTCTGTCTCTAATTCATCATATATGAAATGCTGGATAGACAGATTTGGAGCTGGGGCCATTCGGGAGGACGGCGGTTCGAATCCCCGTCCGGGCATCCAGATTTGGGTTTTCCATGGTTTCCCCAAATCACTCCAGACGAATGCCGGGATGCTTCATTCATAAACGCCATTGCCGAATTCCTTCCGGTTCCTTGTTCTCAGTCCCATCCAGCCTCTAATGACCTTAGCCGTCGACAAGGCGTAAAGCTAGAGTAAAAAATAAAAAAAAAAATTGATGCTGGGATGTAAATTCAATTATCGATTAAAATATATTGATGCCAGAATTACACCGTAGAAATCCAATATCGAAAACTGGAAATGCTTGCAAGCTTTACAGCCAATCTGAATACCCAACAAATTAGAAATGTTTATTGACAGTGTTCTTGCGATTGAACGTTCTGAATACATGACGGTATCCAGGTAGATGCTGCCGGCAATGTCTTCTTGTCGCGAAACATAACACTATTAATTACAAAATATTAAGTGGACAGACAAAGTACGAAATGAACGAGTGTTGGAAATCATGGGTGAGGAAAGAAGTTCGTGGAAGAAGCTTACAGAAAGAAGAGTCAGGCTGGTAGATCATATTTTGTGACATGCTAAATTGGTTAATTTGTTAGTGGAGGGAACAGTCGAAGGTAAGAAATGCATAGGAAGACAGAGATTAAAATAAATAAAGCAGATAATTGAGGACGTGGGTTGTTAGGGATATGTATAGATGAAGAGGTTAGCATAGGGATGGAGGATTGCATCAAGCCAGTCGAAAGACTGAAGACAGCAATAAATAAATAAAACCGGAAATATAGTTCCTGGTATCCAATCACGTATAAAGCATATTATTATGCTGATGAAGGAATTAAACCTGAAAATTTCAAAAAAATATTCTTTTTTTGCGTTTGGTCGGCGTCCTATCATCTTTTGAATAAACTTGAGTCCTTTCCCCTATCTTTATTTTTATTTTAGAAACTGTTGAAATTAATAAGAAGACTTAAACAACAAGTGAATTAATATACTCGAAAACTGCTCGGTGTATCTTGTGAAACGGGCTTCAAAATATACTTAGTTAAAAATTATGTATGGTATTCGAAGTGCTATTTTCCAAGATCTATTGCGACTATTGCGAACGCACTACATCTAACCATGAAAGCCATGTATGGTTGGTGATTGTGGTCTTGTTTTAAGAAGTACCAAATTTTTTTTAACTTCAGATAATAGAGCAGCTAGTTTTAAAGGCATGTAAATAGTTGTTCCGGCTGCGCTTATCATTTTAGAGATAAATTGGTTAGTTTATCGCTTGAAAAATGAAGTCAAGTTCAGTAGAACACAAATCTAGTTTAATGATTTGATACTGATAAAATCGCGTAATTCCAATGTGTTACCGAGTAGAATGTTTAAGCTTTGTGGACCCTTCAGGTGTTTGGGCAGATTTACAGTTCATTATGGTTTAGGCAACACACCAACTGATGTCACCACAGCGCTAATATATACGACATGTTTACACAGATGGCTTTCCTTGCCACACTGTTTAGCCCTTTACACCTCATGTTTGACAACTTTATCTCTTTAGACCTGTGAGGTGTTAAATCAGCTTTGTGAAGTAATATTCCCTTTTAACGTAACTGTGTATCTGCAGTATCAATTAACAAAATCCGTTTTGCGAATAGGTATTTATCGGATTACAATCGTGGAGCTTATGTTGTCATAAAGGTACGATGTATACTTATACCATTAGCATTTCGACATTTAGCGTTTCGATGACATTAGTACACATCTTTCCTAATCAGAGATAAGTATAAATAAGAAATGTAATGTCGTTGGTGACCATTGAAAAGTTATGCTTGTTTAGTTAAATAATTATTAAATACTTGTGGTGCATCAATCAACAACGAAGTTTATGATGACGGATTTTCAATTTATTTGAATATAGAGAGGTTTAATTCATTGAAATATGAATTCTAGTTAACATTTTCGTGCTGCTGCTTCCGCACTAACTTTGTGTAAATTGTAATGCGTTTGCTCCGTTTTTCTCCCCCTAGAATTAAAATATAAACGATTGTAATGTAATATCTTTGTAACCTTTACTATTGATTAGAATTCAGTTTCTTTACGGTTATTGGACTGTTAAACTTTAATGTAGTGGTTTGATTAACCTTTTCCCTGTATTATAATTTACTATAGTTCAGAAAATTGAAGAAATAAATAACTAAAAATGACGAAGTAAAAAACAACAGAATCGAAAGGGCGGTATGTTTATCTGGTTGTAGCGTGATCTTTGGTGGGTATCTCGTAAAGGAGTGTTCATCTGAAATGCAGTATCAACTGTGGCGCCAAGCTGTTCTCGATAAGAAAGAATTATTTCTTGATCCGTTTCTGGATCACGTAGAATCATTCGCTTGATGTTATATAGCATTTTATAATAATCTCTAAATACTTGTGACATTCGTGTTGGGATGTTGACAACACTGGCTGCACCACTGCCGGTAGTCATGAATGAGGCCCCACACAGATACAGATAGCTGACCTCGAGTCGAAATTTAAATTCGTAGACTGGAGGATCAAATTCCAGTGCAACAATCAGTGTTTTGATTTTCCAGGTTTTCCTAAACCACTCCCGGTGAATGCCGGAATGATTCGTTCCAAAGGCCATGGCTGAATTAATTCCCGTACCTTGCTCCCAGTCATTCGCCGCCTCTGATGACCTTGACGTTGACGGAGCCTAAAGTCATAAGGTCTTACCGTGACAAAGCAGGATGTGTTCCTTTCCATTTAATAGTTAATATTGCACTGGGTACAAATTTTTCCTGAGACGATCTATAGTGATATACAAATCAGCTATTCGTACAATACCTGAAAATTGACAATGAACAAAGAGCTGGAACCAATGAATATGAAGTAATTATCCAAACCACACTCTGAGATTTCTAAATGTTGGCAGCAAACACTGATGCGAAAGTACTGACAAATAAAATGCATTACACGAGATGTGGGGGTCGACTTTAAGACTATTGCTGCCAGGGTACGCGCTGTGCCTTGATATATATCACGCGTAGTTTTTCTTCCCGCGCGACTTCTATCTCAAATTTATATCATATTGTATAAAAATTTCAACAGATGGCATGTCGGGCAGTGCCGGGTCTATTGGTGATTGAGAGAGGGGGGGGGGGTGGGGCAAACCGGGACACTTGGCTCCTTGCCCAGGGCGGCAACTTCAGGGGGGCAGCAAAATCGTGTTTGAAGGTTTGAAGGGCGGAAATCTACCAATTTTTGCCCTGGCTCGGAAAATTTATGGATCAGCCACTGATGTTGGGTCCCAGCATTAGATTTATTCTGTTAGCCTCAGCAGAGCTGGGACCTAGTAACTATACAATATAAATTTATTAATTATTTCAGTAATTGCAAACTTGTTCACCGTTTATGAATCCACATAGTTAAATATTAAAATTGGCCCCAGATTCTTAATACTTACGGCGGTTAGCAATAAATACACAGCCCATATAAAATATTGTTTAAACTGAACAAAATGGGAAACCCTAATTAAACTTTCTCTTTTACAAAATGAGACTGTTAGTAATGCACTGAGACAAGAGACAACTTCAAGACTGTAGTACAAAACTGAGAGAGACTAAGTTAGTAAGAAAATCTAAGTGGTAATCAGAGCTAGTAGTAACTGACTGTGGGAGAGAAGGTTGGGACAAGGACAACGAACAGGTGTATTGGTCAAGTCAAACAGATATCAAGTTTAGCTCTTGAGCAGGCTCTTCGAAAAGCTGGAAATCGTGAATGCTTGCAACCAGTAATGTCGCAAATGTACTGAGAAGCTCAGCATGGTAAGGGAGCGTGCATAAACCACTTAGCTCCATTTTGGCCTCCTGTGAACCCCCCTCCCCCCTTTCCCCACCCCCACGTAGCAAGTAGCTTTAATCCTTTTGTTTCTCTTGTCAGACTATTGTAAATTACATATGGATATAATTAACTGAGGGAAATATATATTCACATGCTGTTGTGTGTTCTGTACCTCATTTTAACTGTACTGCGTGGCCTGGCTCGGAATCCCTCCTCCCCCCACGTAGCCCAGCGTAGCCTTCCAGGCAACCCCCTCCACCCCCCCCCCCTGGACGGAGCCACGTAGGTTGTGCACGCTCCCTTAATGACTAATGATTTTCAGAAATAAACCGATCTACTGATTACTTCAACCAAAGAATAGATATACAGACAGATCTGTCGTGTTGTTGGCTTTGAATTGGGACGGACTGGTTGACAGTTATTTGTTTGAGTATTGTGACTGGCGCCTATGTCTGCGTGACACTGCTGGCTGGTGGGAATGCGTGCGGCGTGCCCAACTCGGGTGCGTGTCCTTGAGGTCGAGCTAAGAATAGCTTCCTGTCAGGTTGTCGACCCGCGGCACTCCTCAGAGTAACCTCCGCCCACTGACCTCACTGACTAACCACTGTCCTGAGGTAAACACACCAACAGGCAGGTAAAGATAAACCTCGGTGGATTATTCAGTGATTGTCAGGGCCGCCGCTAGGATTTTGGGGCCCGGGGTAACCAGTTTGGGGTCCTTGGCGAATTCATCAGTTAGGGCCCTCCCTCAGACCAAATGGGTGACCTTTTTTTCAATTAGTCAAGTGGGGGGCCCCTACAGCTTGTTATCGGGCCCCCCATCAGCCGGGCGGGCCCAGGTACATTTGACACACATATCTCCCCACCCCTCCCTAATTCCGGCCCTGGTGATTGTGCGTTACAAAGTAAAAATATTGGTTGCGTGAGTTATTTTATCCGGCAGTGAAGTGGAAGACTAACTTTTATCCTGTCAAACGATCTTTTTTCAAGGCCAATGTGAAGCCGTATCTCATTTCTCTCCAGTGAAGAATACAGCTGTTTTGTTAACTTGAATCCACCCTTCGATCACCCCGTTCACAAAGATAAACGCAAGGAAGAGCCTGCTTATTAGGTACACAGATAAAAAACTAAAGGAGCTACTTATTGAAGACTCAAAATGCAAATACCTTGGCATAACATTTGGTAGCAAACTTAACTGGGCAGGACACATTGGACAGGTAGTAGGGAAAGGGTTGGAGGGGGTGCAGATGAGGGCTACGAGATTTGTCTTTGGAAATTACCGCAGAACACAATCGGTAACTAATATTATAAAGGAGCTGGAGTGGGATTAATTGGAGAATAGGAGGCAGGTGCAGAGAATCAAGGGAGTGTACAAAGCCTATACTGGTCATGAAGCATGGAAATATATTCGTGGTAAAATTAAGAGAGGTGCCTGGAAAGGTAAGGTTGACCATGACCACAAGCTGGCACTTGATTTCGGGCATAAGGGTGAGGGAAAATTTTCTTTCTTAGGAAAGGGGGTGAGGACTGGAATAAATTGCCAAGAGAAGTAGTGAATAATTTACCGGAAATACTGTAGGAGTTTAAAGTAAAAATTAGTAAAGGGCAAAAGTAGGTTGGAAGGGAAAAGAAAAAAGGGGATATGTAGGGAGATTGCCACCGGAGTGGGTGCTCCATCGCAATTTTATCAATTATTAAAAATATTATAAGCTTCCTGCGGCACCGTGATGACGCCTGGCGCTGACACGGAGTTGACTGGTTCAAGTTATCAGGACCTGGTCGGCAGGATAATCACAAATTGTGCACCAATGAACTGGGTTATATCCCAAACCACTCCGCAGTGCGTATGGAGTGACACTGTCGGATCCAGACGTTAAGCTTGACGGTTCCCTTGTGACTATCCTAAGAAAAGCCCAGAATGGGCTAGCATCGGGTTTCACCCTCTGTCTCTTCATCTCTCGTCCACAACACAACTCTCCTCAGAACACACACGCTATTACAGTCGTCCAGACTTACAACAGCACTTACAAACAGTCACACTGAGGAAGGCAATGGGAAACCAATCAGTTCATATTCCCAGATGTTCTCATGGAGGCGTAAATGTAACTTTCATCACTTCATGGTGCATGACGATTTTTCCGCTTTAATACCCTACCCTTCTACTCTACTTGGACCCATAACAAGCCTACGTCCCTTCTTCCGCTTTGAACAAAGTTCCAGAAGTTGGCGTAGGGAAAATTAGTTGTGTCGGCGGAAAAGTTGGAGACGCGAAATGGATAGTTTTTCTGCTTCAAGTTTAATGGCTGTCGATGTCCGAGGGTGATTGGAGGGCAAGGAACAAGAAGGAATTCGGCCATGAAAAAATTAAATCTGGATGGCTGGACGGGAATTTGAACTCCCGTCTTTCTTAAACCGCGTTCCCACGATCTCTTGTAACGGAGACGAGACGGTTGGGACCTCATTAGCCGAAGTGTAATGACGAGCGCGTCCCGCAGGTTAGCCCATGCTTACCTCGCCGCCACCTTCCCACCACGTTGCCTAGTGTCGTTTGGCACAGAGCACTTTACAGCAACAGAAGGGGTGCGCACCGCTGCTGCAAACCGATGACAACAGCGCACCTCTACACACGCCTGTGATGTTTACCGACACAGAGTGGGTAGCTGCGTCTCGATCTCGCGCTAGCAGAGGCGGCCCTGTTCTCATGGCGTCTTGTTGAGTATTCGTCCCGTCCCGTCCCGTCCCGTCTTGTCTCACCTCTGTTACAAGAGATCGTGGGAACGCGGCTTTAATGTCATGCCCAAGGGTGGCTTTATTGGCTGTCCGGTTGACGCCGCGTCGTGATATCTAGTGCTGACGCCTAGTCCGTTATTCTGCGCAGAATTGCGTTTATTGGGGTTGATCGTGATGCAGTCTGAAAAATGACAGGATGGTGTCACTTTTGAAGACTTTCGTGATTTGTTTATTTGATCGGAACAGTTATAGGGAAGAAATGTTTAGGATGGATATAAGAAAATATAAAACAGATGAATGAGGAAATCAGATCAGGACAGGAAGAATAAGAGGAGGAGGATTACAACATCTGTAGTGACTGATGATCGAAATAAAAAAAGTGAAATTATCTCTGCTCACCGTAGGAAAGAAGCTTTAGTATACTAAAATATAAATATGTATGGCATTGTTGATCGGATAGGTCAATTCAATCGCCTATGAGCAGAATTTCACTCAAATTATATCAGACAATTAAAAAAAAAAGGAGTAATTGATGACTAAGGGAATTGCCATCGAAGCGTGTGCTCCATCTCAAATAATAACAAGTATACGTCGTTGAGCCATCCGCCTCTATCGTGACAATCTAAGTTGACTTAGTAAATCGTTAGATGAAAGGATTAGATGCAGTGCAAACCACGGAAGCAATTTAGCATGCTTTACATATTAAAATCGTGCTTTACTAGGAGCAAACGTAAAGTGAGGGCCAATTTACATAGAATCAGGCAGTGACTGTAATTCGTATTGTGTATGTATTACATAATAATACAGGGATTACAGTTGGAGACTACATCACTTCCTCCATTTTATATGCCAAAGGAACAGCTGTGAATCGTTACTACCTGCAAGAGCAACTTTATAGTTGACATATGTTTGACTTTTCGTTCTCAGAACATGCGTCTGCAAATTTTGTAGGTCGTCACGGCAAAGAGCTCCTTTCGGAGCCTGGCGATATCTTAACTGGTCCACGCGCTGTCTTTTGATGTACCGCTACTGGGCTGTTAGACTGGACGATAACTCCAAGGCTGCTGCTGAGTATGTATTACACTCGGTTCTACTAATATAGACAAACTCATCATTTCTCTCTTGCTCTGAAACCCACACACAATGTAAGTGTTAGAGTTTCGTGTTTGAAGACTTTCATTCTTTATGGACAGGTTTAGGTACTGTACGTAGAATCCAGAGACCCTTGAGAGGCCCATAAAATGAAATACTAATGCACTCTTGGAAGACTTTGCTGGGAATAGAACAGCTGCCTAAATGTAACAATCCTATAACACGACACTAACAACTAGCGAGGAGGAAATTTCTCTCAACCTTCCATCTAGTAAGGGGGCGTCCATTAATTTAGTGGCTCAAATAGGGGGGGGGGGGGGGTCAGGTGAAATCTCGCATCACCTTTTATTTCAGATTTCCGACCTTAAAACAACAGTAGAACCAAAAAAAGTCACCAAAATTACGAGAGCGATTTCGCGATTTACGAAAAAAACACCTCACTGAGCCAGCCTGTAAAATGATTTGGTATACGAGTGGATTTATGAATCTTGCTGCCAGGATATGACCGGCTGTTGAAGTGTGCAGAATATACCAAACTATTATTATATTAACAAAATTAACTTCAATAACACTCTTTATTTTCATATCTTCGTACTTGATACATTTATCGGCCTCAAATAATAATACAAGATTCTTCCCTTTTTTTTTGCTTATAGAATACTTCTCTCTGCCACTAAATCTGCCACAGTTATATTCTCTCTGGTCACATGACCCAACAACTCCAAAGTACTCATACCTTACAAAGACTATTATTACTAAGAATTTATAAATAAGCAGAGGCTGACGTCAGACCTGGCATTCGAAGGATGAAGGTTCGATTGACAGTTTCATTATCCAAGGAAGAAATCGGCAATGGCAATAGATTTCGGAAAACCATTTAAATCGTTAAATTGGGACGTTCGGACCTATACTCGAACCTGGGTCCTTCCGATTTACAAACAGTAGACTTGTCACTCACGAATCGTTTCAGAATTTAGATTTAAAAAACTGAATTTTGTTGGTGAATTCGTAGCTTGAATCGTTAATGCAGAATTGTATAAAAAGTATAACTGTAGTAGTATTATTAATTTTGACAAGAATGGTTATAAACACTTTGTGTATGTTTCCTCCTCCTTTTCTTTCTCTTACTACCGAAAATAGTCATAAATAGAATTCACTGATTTGGGAACATTTCTATTCATTGTTCTAATGAATAATTGTGTTGATTGTTTGGAGATGACATGGTATATAATAGGCTCAAGAAGGGAGAAGACTGTGATCAGCTGCAGGGTGATCTGGATCGAATATCTAGCTGGTTAGAGCAACATGAAATGAAGACAATTGTAAAGAGGAATCAGCTTATAGGTACACAGATCATCATCAAGGATTTTCTGCTATTCTGCAGGTCCATGCACAGTGACAGCCTTCCAAGTCTCCCTCTGTTCCGCTATTCTCTTAGTATCTATATAGTTCCCATTTACCATGATGTCATCAGTCATTTTATTCCTTCACCGACCTCTTCTTTTCCCTCCGTTTACAATCCCCTCCAGAGCAGTTTTAAGCAGGCACTCATTCCTCAACACATAACCAATCCGGTTCCTTTTTCTGTTCCTTATTGTTTTTATACGGGACCTTACCTCTCCTACTCCTACCAGCACTTCGTCATTCCTTACTTAGTCTTTCCAACTTATTTTCTCCATCCTCCTCCATATCCACAGTTCGAAAACTTCTAACCTCTTTAGATCTTCTTTTCGTAGCGTCCATGTTTCTACGCCATCCACCACATTAAAGATCTTAAAGGATTCTCTAGTAAGAGCATGGTGATGGCGCTTCAAGTAAAATGTTCCGGAATATCCCCTCGTTCGGATCTCCGGGAGGGGGGTACAGAGAAAGGAGAGAATGAGAATAAACTAGCCAAATGTTTTGTGTGGAGTGTAGGACTGTATGGAGCAAAACTAGCTAAATGTTTTGTATGGAGTTTGAACACAGATACAAAATAAATTTGTAATTATAGGATGGAGACAGAATTGCTTGTTGAAGACCTGAAATCTAATATTTGATAGTAAACTCTATTGCGCAGGATACATGGGGAGGTATTAGGAAAACGTTACAAAATCTGGATAGGATGAAGAGAAGATGTACGGGAGACGTTAGGGATTTGAGTTAGAACACATTGATCAGACCACAGTTTGAATATGTTGTAGTTTGTGCCCACATTTTTGGTATCAAATACTTGAGTTGGATGTCGTGCAAAGGAGAGCAGCAAGATTTGTTTGTGGAAATTACTGGAGGACCCAGTCTGTAACTGATCTGATAAAGGAGCTGGACTGGAATTCACTGGAAGACAGGAGGACGAAAGCGTGCTGGGAGTGTACAAATTCTATTTTGTGGTTGAGGGTGTCAAGGAATTGGAATAAATTATCAAGGGAAATGACAAATAATTTACCAAAACCGCCGAAGGAATTTAATATTAAAATTCGTAAATGGCAAAATTAGAAAAGGGGGGTGGGGGCGGAATTTACGCTGAAAGTATATAAGATGATAATAAGAAACAGGTAGGGAAATTGCCGCCGGGGCAGGCGCGCCATTGCAATTAAATTCAAACGAATGCACCGCCGCGAGAGACGAGATCCCACGCGGCTGAGCACGCACAGTGGTTGCGCAAGCGGCGCTGGATGTAGCGTGGGGGCCGTTAATAACCCTGGCAGTGCGCAGAGGATTGTCTTCTAATTTTACTTCTCGTAGACCGGTTGCGGCGCACGGAAAACGGGTTGCCGCCTACCAGTCGTTGCCTTTTACAGTCAAACGATCTGTTTTAAGCTCTCCCGCTAACAGTACCCCTGCTATGTCCTCCCAGTCCGGGGCTGCTTGGAGGCAGATTTTTAAACTGAGAAGTGGTTGAATCTAACCATTTGTTCCTATTATTCCTATATCTTCCCCCCCCAAATTTTTTATTTCCTGTCATCAGTGTTATGCCCTAAGGTAGGTTTTCAAATGGCTCTTCTGTCTTCTGCCCTTCTCTTCATATCCATGTACGAGGGAGAGTCAAATGTAATCTTTAAAAGTGTAATATAAAAACGAAAGTGCGCACCAGTGGTCTGTAAGTTGGTACGCCTGTTTGAAATAATGTGCCAGATGTCCCCAAATGGGGCAGCTCAGTGAAGATGCGCAAGTACCATTGCAGGAACAGTATGAAGACGACCGTCCCACTAGCAAAGTGCACCGGAGAACAGCGTTTGGTGATTAGATTTTTGCAAAGTGAACGAGTAAAATCTATAGACTTTCATCGCTGAATGAAAGTACAGTACGGGGATGCCTGATTATCACAGCAGCAAGTGTATGAATGGTGTAGGAAGTTCGCAAACGGTGTGACGTCTGTAGCTGATGCTCCGTGCACATTGTGTCGTGACTCCTGAGACCACAGTAGCAGTTGAAGCCATCGTACTGGAAAACCACAGAGTGATACTGGATGATATAGCGACAGCTTTAGACATTAGTCATGGTTCAGCACATCACATTATGAATGATGTGCTCAGGTTTCATAACGTGTCTGCACGACGGGTGCTTCGGCAGCTGTCTCCGGAATTGAAGCATGGCATGTTGATGTGTGTGAAGAACTTCACGGCGTCTTGCCTTTCTTGCACGAAACGTCACCAGAGACGAAACCTGGGTGCGTTACCATCAGCATAAAATGAAAAGAGTAGCAAAGAATGGCGCCATTTGACATCACTAAAATCAAAGAAGTTTCGAACACAGCCATCCGCAGGAAAGGGGGCGTCCATAAATTACGTGAGGTGAAATAGGGGAGGGGGGGGTCCGGCGAAATCTCACCAAATCTCACCAGGGGGGAGGGGGGGGTCTACGGAAATCTCACGTGAGATTTTGCGAAAAATTTGGGGATAGTAGAGCCAAAAAAAAAGGTCTACAATTTGCGCCTAAGTCGATTTTAGGAGGGTATTTCGTCAAAAAGTTACGGTGTGACCTAAAAAAAAAAGGTCTACAAAAGTTTCGAGTGCGATTTCTAGGGGGGGTTCTCACGGACCTGATCTCACCAGAGGGGGGGGGGGGGGGTCCGGCCAGATCTCACGAAATCTCACCAAGGGGGAGGGGGGGGTCCAGAAATCCGGAAAAACACCTCACGTAATTTGTGGATGCCCCAAAGGTTATGCTGACCCTCTTTTGGGACGAAAAGGGCGTCCTCTTGGAGCACTACACGCCACGAGGGACCACTGTTACCAGTAACACATACATACTCAGACCACCTCAAAAATCATCTTCGATCTGCCATTAGAACAAAACGACGAGGATTGCTATCTACAGGTGTTCTTCTGCAACATGACAATGCACGGCTCCATACAACTCGTGCAATGGTTGCAACAATCGCAGATATGCGGTTTAAATGTCCGTCTTATCCACCATACTCGCCCGACCTTGCCTCAAGTAATTTCCACATGTTTGAACTCGTGAAAGAAGCATTTTCTGGGACAAAATGTCTACCAGATGAAGAGGTGCGGCAGGCGGTGTGCGAGTAGTTATGTGGTCTCACAAAATATATATATATATTTTTACTGGAATTTAGGCACTTCGGAAGCGCTGGCTGACATACATCGAGTGTGGCGGAGATTATATCGAAAAAGGATACAGGTGAGATGTATGTGTGCACAATACATATTTCTTTTTTTAAATGAAGGTTTTCGTTTGACTCTCCCTCATAGTTGCCGTTTTCTCTGATGTTATCTGCAATTTTGCACCTCCTCCATCCTTTCACTCTCCTCCCACAAAGGGGCTTCCATAAATTACGTGAAGTGGTTTTCCTTATTTCCGGACCCCTCCCCCCCCCCTTTCTGGTGAGAATTCGTGAGATATGGCCCGCCCCCCCCCCTCTGGTGAGATCTGATCCGTGAGACCTCCCCCCCCTCCCTAGAAATCGCTCTCGCAACTTTTTGAGTGCTTTTTCTATTTCTTTTAGGTCTCATCCTTCCAAAGCCGGTTACACCGCCACTTTTCGACGAAATATTCCCCTAAAATCGATTTTTTTTTTTAGCTCTACAGTCCAACAATAATTTCCAAAACTCGCGTGAAATTTCCGTTGACCCCTCCCCTCCCCCTTGGTGAGATTTGGTGAAATATCGCCGGATCCCCCCCCTCCATTTCACCTCACGTAATTTATGGACGCCCCCAAACTAGTCCTTCCAAGGTGTCTTTTAGCAGGCACTCCCCTCCCAGCAAGAGTCCCATCCAGTTATTCTTTCTCTCTTTTATGATTTGCAGTAGTTTTCTCCTTTCACCAACCCTATCCAGCATTTGAACATTACTTATTTTATCCATCCAGCTTATCCTCTCCATTCTCCTCCACATCCACATCTCAAACGCTTCTAACCGTTTTTCATATTCTCGCCTCAGTGTCAACGTCTCTGCCCCATAAAGCACACTCCATACAAAACATTTGACATGTCTTTTCCTGAGCGCTTTCTCTATTTTTCCAGTTAATAGTCGCCTCTTCGTATTAAACTCTTCCTACGCTACGACGATGAGAGATTTTACCTCTTGGTGGCATCTCAAGTCTTCATTGATCGTACTTATAAGATATTTGATGGATCTTAGTTGGCTGATATCAGCTGGTCCTATCTTAATATTTATTTGTTTTCTTCCTTTGCCAATCACCATACTCTTAGTGTATGCTGTTTTTTCTATAGTTATATTAAAATAGAAGTGTTTTGTATCTTTTACAGGTCGTGTTATAGCTATTTGCTGTATTTTTGCTGTAGTAAGAATCTGAACGCTGTCAAACTTTCAATGCTTGTGAAATTTAAAGACCCCGTACCTGATATTAGATTTCTGATTATCTTTAATATCTCGTATATGTTCTTCAATGTACAATATACAGCTACTGCAGAGGCTGAAATTCTACAGATATTCATTGAACATAGCATAAAAGAAATCCACAGCAAAATCTTTAAAGCGAACCAACAGAATTACATTTAGAACGTAGTATCTTGTTAATTAAGGCTTTACGGCTTCTTGAAGACGAGACCATTAAATCTGGAAGACAATTGTGGACAGGTAAGGTGAAAGATAAGTGCTATGGCCTGTTTTAAATGAAGTAATCATCCTGTATTTCAGCTGAAGTAATTTAAAGGAAAGAAACTAAGAATAACCTAAATAGGTATGGCTGTTCCCAATAACGAAACTGTGTCCGTCTCGCATACCTCATCAGAACATTAACGGCTCATCCACTAAGGTGAATTTTTATCTGCATGGAACTATACATTTTTGTGGGTGGATATTTGAGTCAGATATTTTAATTTTTTTTTTTATTGATAGAATTCTGGTGATGCAATCATCCACGCTGCAGCTCTATCTTGTTTACCTTTTATTATTTTTCTCTTATGGCATTAAGGCCAGAGCCTCAAAAAAGAGAAAAGGCTATCATCGTTAGCTATACTGTTTGACAGTTGGTGAAACAAGTTTCCTTTCTTTTATATATACGGCAATCGCAATAGGTATAGTTAGTGCGAGGTTTGATTGGCACATTCATAGCCAACCAAACTTCGCCATTCTGAGCAGACTGGATTCGAAAATTGTAAAAGCAGGTGTAGGTGCGAGCAGTTTATAAGGCTCACTGCAAGCTTGGTCAATCATTAGCTAGGGTGAAAGACCTTTTACACCCACACCAGCTTACGGATGTTTATGAACTGCCTTGTAGTTGTGACGATGTTTACGTCGGTGCGACAGGTTGCACTGTGGCGAACAAGCTATCATAAACAAAACAGCGACGAATCGGCCTTAGTTCGCCATGCCAGCAACACCGAGCACGCTACAAAATTTGAAGACATGAGACTGCTATGGTGAGAAGACGAGTGGTGGCTTCGACGGGTAAAGGAGGCACGAAAATGTTGAAGAAAACGAACAACTTCAAGGAAGATGGCATTTAGTATACTGTGACGTTTCGCGCTCTTTGCTATGTAAACAAATATCAGCTTGTCAGCTGAAAACAAATAAGTTTTTTAACTGCTTAACTTTTCTTAACAACGAGGTCTTTAGAGACGGGAAAGGATGGGGAGCAAGTAATGGGAAGGAATTCGGCCATGGCTTCTTGATGGAAGCATCCCGGCATTTGCCTGGAATGATTTGGGAAACCATGGAAAACCCAAATCTGGATGCCCGGACGTGGATTCGAACCGCCGTCCTCTCGAATGCGAGGCCAGATCACTAACCGTTATAGCACCACGCTCGGCAGCAAATAAGTAACGCGGCGTTCTGGTAAAATCCAGTTACTATTAACCGAACTTAAGTTTAATATTTCTGAATCAGAATTTCGACCCTCCCATTTTTAGTTCGCAAAATTTCATGTTATTACCACTGCTAAATTTGATTACCTGTATTCTGATTTCCGGAATGGCACCTTGAAAAGTGCATGGCCAAATTATTTCATTTACATTGCCCACAAACATTCTAGTAAAATAACAGTGCACAGTTTGTTGTGTTTCATGAGAAGTTTTTACGATCCGAGTATTGACGGTTCATTTTCGTAATATATTGCGGATGGAGTTGTACGTTGGCCCTTATCTCTGTGTCAGTGACCCTTTAAGAGGATAACAGGGTACTCTACACGGCCTGTGGCGTACGTTCTACCAGTTGCCGACGGACCATAACTTCCAGGAGAGGTTTACAGCGAGCTTAGACAGACAGCGGACAAATTGCGACGTGACGGGAGGTCTCGTAAAATACTTTATGGCTTTTGCGTCCATTCACTGCGAGTAGTGATGCCTTTCGTTATAGACTAGCTGCCTATTTGTGTTATGCCTCCAACGAAATTAATAATAGATTTACTATAGGCTGCATTGGTATTGCAACACCAGTGCTTTCTCTACACACATTTGCCTTAGCTGATTTTGTTAAGATTGTTTTGATGTATTATACAAATGTTGGAGCGATCGGGTGGCTCAGTTAATAAGGCATCTGGCTGGAAATCGAAAGGTCTCCGGTTCGAATCCTCGTCTCGGCGGGAATTTTTAAAGGCCCTTAACCCGACCTTCAACCTCTGCCACAGTTTGCTGTGTAATGTGAATTACGTCACAGCGTTCCGTGGTTTGAATTCAACGTTAAACTATACGATTCCTTCAGGGGTTTCGCGGTGAATAGGCTTTAAAAATAAAAAAACGCAAATGTATTTATCATCCTCATCTTTTTTCCTCACTTACGTCTTTACACCTCGTTTACTTCGAGGTAATAAGAGCAGGGAAAGGACTGGTGACAAATAATGAAAAGGAATCCGGCTATTGTCTTTTGAGGGAACCATCCCGGAATTTGGCTGGAGTTATTTCTGAAAACCATGTAAAAGCGAAACCTCGATAGCTGAAATTGGATTCGATCCCACGTATTGCCAATTGCTTCGCCCTTGGTTCTGTTCACCTACCGGTTGCGGTTTTCAGTTTTTGTCTTGAACAGTAAATTAATTTCGGACATTTTATCAGAAATTGTTTTAACTGTAAGCGTAATATTTATTAAAAATACAATATCTTTTTTGAACTAAAAGTAGTTTTGTATGAAATTAGAGTCCCGCGATCTTCATTATGGACGCTGTGTAGCATTCCCATTTCGTGTAGTAAGCATATAACGCTAAAACTGCAACTTCAATTGATAAAAAAAGTGCGCGACGTATCTGATAATATTGATTTTTTTTAAATTTTGTAGTTTTTTATGTCTATGCTGTGATATTATCATATTAACCTGGTTCCCAATAAGGTCGAATAGTTGTATAGTATACATGCTCTAGTAACTTTGAAACAATTTCCATTTTGAGGTCATTTGTACCTGTTGGCAAACTGGAGGAACGATTATGCCTTGAGTGATTTTATATATATATAAAAGATGGAATATCCGGGATATTTATATAAAAACGAAGTTTCCCTTCAAAATCTCGACCTCATTAGCTTTTATACCATGTTTTCAATGACTCGTTTTACAAGTTCACTATTAGTGCTTATGATTTAGCAGTATTTTCAAATTAATTATAATGTAAGGCAAGATGATTACTTCTAAAATTATATTTGTAAATAAAGATAATGGCGGTAGAATGTTTATTTGATGGTTTAACATTCGGGGGACCCACAAACTATTTCCGCATGGCTAAATTTAAGACACTTGTACGTGTGATCAGTGGCGCTGCAGATTCATCGGATGAGACCCTTACTCAGTGTTAGTGAGTGACCTTCCTTACTTTGAAGGGCCGGCCCCATCAGCCTTGGGCGGGGGCCCCTCCGGCTGGGGACCCGCGGTATTTTGCCAGCCCTGTCACTCTATTATTATGGCACTGCGTGTGATGGATTTTCACAACTTCCTAACCACTCTGTGAGGCTTAAGGACTTCTAGCGTTACAAGTGAAATGGTTTTGTTTGAAGAAAGGTAATTTTTCATACCGAGCGTGGTGGGTGAACGGTTAACGTTTTGGCCTCTCATTCGGAAGGACGGCGGTTCGAATCCCCGTCCGGGCATCCAGATTTGGGTTTTCCATGGTGTCACCAAATCACTCCAGGCGAATGCCGGGATGCTTCCTTCGAAAAGGCCATGGCCGAATCCCTTCCCGATCTTTGTTCCCAGTCCCATCCCACCTCTAATGACCTTAGCCGTCGACGAGGCGTAAGGCTACAGTAAAAAAATAAAAAAAAAAAAAAAATTTTCATGGATACCATTTATAATTTCATGACACTAAACCAACAAGTAGTTTACATTTATTACAGCCTCTGTTTGGAACTTAGTTTTCTCTCGACAACTGTCACTGAAGTTGTATGGAATGCAGGTCATATGTCAGCAAGTAATTTTTTTCAGCCTACGTCTATTTTTTTGAAAAAAATTTGTTGTGTTATTAACCTCGTCAATAGTAAAACTCATATATTTCACTAGCGATTTGTTGAGGAACCTCAATATTACGTGCCAAAAAATTTCCTAACATAAGTCTGTTGAAATTTATTTTGCTTTCGAAAAAAATAAGCTCTGAAGTGGACTGTGGGTAGCAACCGAGCATTCGCTTACAACAGCGTTTCTCAAACTTTTTCAACCCGAGGACTTGGAAATTTTCAAATAATTCTATGGCCTACTGAATTACGGGGACCTAATTTTTTTTACCTATGCGTATATTTTCAAGTAACCATACCAACATACCGCTGCTCCTTAACACATACACCTAAAATATTCTTTGATGTGGACTGAAAACGTATTTAGTGAACAGACTATAATAGTAACAAGTAATGCAGGGCGTTCGCCGGGAAACGCTACCCTCCCAGTCTGTTGCCGTCGGCAACTTGCTGGGACAGTGGAGCTAGCAACTCCCGCCACACGGCGCCGTGAATCACCGCACTGTAGCTAGTTTGTGACTTCAGTCTCTTATTAATCAGTGTTGTGAATAAACGTTTCTTTGCGGTGGCTGGTTTGGGGCTTCATACTCTTACTAATCTGTACCGTGTTTGAGTGTGAGTAAAATTATGGTACGTTACAGTTTGCAACAAAGAATATTTCTCTACGATACATATGTGAAGAAGAAGTCGTTTAAAAAGTGTCGCAGTAAATTTCATCGCGAATATCCTGGCGCTTTACTGCCAGCTAAATCAACAATTCTGCGTCTGGTTAAAAAAGTAAGAGAAACGGGTTCATTTTTTAACAAAAAGAAACTGTCGGTCAACCGTATTCTCACAGAGGAGAAAATTGACGATATCGCTTTTCGACTAGAACAGTCACCCAAAAAATCATTAAGTCAGTTAGGGCAGCAGGCAGGCGTATCTAAGACGTCAGCTTGGAAAGTAACAAAGCTAGTTCACTTAAAGCCGTACAAAACAATTGTGGTGCATAAAATTACAGAAATAGACCAGGGGCCTAGGATTAGATTTTGCAACTGGTACCTGCAGGTTGTTCACGATGGCACTGTTGATCCGCAACTGACGTCACATTTAAATGCTTAGCACATACAAGTTTATGAAGCGTAATTATTATGAAATTGTCCGCGGCCGACGGTCGAACAATGCCGGAAGCTGACCGCTCGCTCGCCGGGAGCAGTTTCTTCCTTGTAGCGCTAACAGTGGGTAGCGTTTCCCGGCGAACGCCCTGTATTATGCAAATACCAGATTTTTGCGGGTCGTAGAAATATTCATGGCTTTCAAACAGTCTTACAGCAACAGTACAACATCAATTTTATGTGAACAATTTTTAATAATTTTAAGTACAGTATCTTTAATTCAGTTAGAATTAAATTGTTAATATTCCGCTGACTACCTGACCCATCTTTGCAGACCACAGTTTGAGAACTGTTGACCTAGATGATTTTGAAGACAATATCACCACAAATCAAGCATGGTGGAACATCAACCCAATCAGTTTCTCTGCAGAGTATGTGCTAACATCATCCTATCGTAGTTTAAACTGGAGATAGATAAAACTGAGCGACATATTATTATGTGTGAGAAGAGCTTACTGCCAATTTGTCTGCCTTCTCATTCTTGAGGAGATTGATCTGAAATGTTCGGCCATCGTGCGATTTTGTGTCACAGAAGGAAAGTCGCGCTTGGACTTTGTTGCTATTTTGGATGTTAAAACGAAATAAACTAGTTTTATTCCACAAGATTACATAGTAAAATTTTTCTTAAATACATTATTATTTCTCTGAACGAATTCAGATTAAAATTTATTTATACACGACTGTGAACGAATGTCAACATGCTTAATCTAAAGCAGAAGTTGTAGATAACGGTGTAACTAATTTCTGGACTGATTTATTATTTTTATACAAATTATTCGATAAATATTTTTTCGATATATGGAACTGCGATATTGATACTTTTAAAAATCTCTCCAAATTTTGTAATATGGTTAACTCCTGGTTACCTCGTCTAAAAGTTACTAAATCTCTGAAATCTCTCTCGCAGGAGAGAAAGGAAAAATCAAGAGGTACTGGGAACGAAAGCGAGCATCTAAAAATAACTAGTCATAAGCGCCTCTTATTGGGTAATGTTCCAACGATATATCGGTCAACCGATAATATCGGTATTTTACATGGTTGATACGATAATATCGGTATGATGCAGTGAAATATCGAAAACTAAAATCCTCTTAGCACTAAAAATCCTTCAACTAAATGTATGTGTGGCAGAAACCAAACATGATTATGCTAAACACTGAATTAGCTCGATAACTATATCGATAACGTCCTTTCCTACTCTGTGGTTTCACTCCGTGTTGTGTGCGTTATTAATTACTCATTCACCGTTTTATTATTTAATCTGTTGCATTACGCTCGCGTTCGTTGGTTCTTATTTCTCGCTAGGACTTTTTGAAATATTCTCAAGGGGTTAAAAAATATCACTTACTCATGCAATTTTTTATTTTATCATTGTTTTAATGCAGTTGAAGAAAAAGGTTACACAAAATCACTTCTCGTGGAACAATCGAAAAAAAGTTGTGCAGGAGAAGTTGAAAAATGTGAAGCTTTTTCATATTTTTCTGGTCTAGAGCAACACTGGCTATTTGGAGATTACGGTTAATTTTTTGCTGCCAAATGAATTAAAATCAATTATGATTGGTATAAGAGTAGGATTAAGATTCGTTAAAAATCGCGATTACTTATGTACTCAAAGTAGCCTCATCAATACCTTTTGAACACCTCTTCTCAAATTAGGAATAGACTTCATGAGAAGAGTTTAAGCAAACTACTGTTTTCAGGATCTGTTTATGTTGAATATTTACAGACCAAATTTTTTTAAAAATAAACTGCCTCATATTTATTTCCTGATTTTGAATTTCATTTCTAATGCAATACGTACAAATATAGGAAAATATAGATATTGGCTTAATGCGGCCGATATTATCGATATCTGCCTGGCTTCGATATTAATCTATATACTTATCATTACTGATATTAATTTTCGTCTCTACTAGGGATGGGCAAAATATATCGATGTATCGATATATCGATATTTTTTCTAAAAAATATCGATATTTATCGCCGATATTTTTATTTTCGATATATCGATACATCGATATTGTATTTAGTGTATCGATTTTAAGCACCAATTCGATATTTTTTCTACGAACAAAATTCAGTATCCAATTTAATCGTTACATATATATAGGATAAATATACATACATATCCAATCTTCTGAAAGTGTCTTAAAAAGTGAATTCGTCGAAATATAACAGCTTCATCAGCGGTTGAGAGGTTAAAAAAAGCCATTAAATTTTAACAACTTTAAGTTAACGTCATTTTTATGTTAGCATGTAAGCGATTATTTTATCTTTGTAGTTGAAATATTATCTTTTCAACTGTTTTTTTTTCATTTACGAATAACAATTAATGGGTTGATGAACCACAAGTCATTATTAATGACTTAATTCATTTAAATGTCTAAAATCTAGTCTACAGTCAAAACTCCTTAATTTCAAGGAATGCGTTCCGCTAATTAGCCGCAAATACGAAAATCTTGAATACGGAAATCTTGAATACGGAAACCTTGAATACAGAATGTTAGTTTATATAGGATTATAGGGAATACGTTCCAAGTAAACAGAAAAATTTTGATTTAATGGAGTGATTATCGCACTTTGAACTTAATAAACCAGTTCTGGGTTGCTTTGAAACCTCTATCCTAAAGTTAATTGTTATGCTGTTTAAAATATGCATTAAGACATATAGCTTTCTCGTGAATTACAGCCCCACTAAAGAATAATTTCTTGTGATTGGATTGATTTAGTGAGAGCGGTTTTTAGTTTTTTAATCACTGAGACACCAATAGTTTTTACTTATAGTAAGATCCTCTTCGATCGCCTCTTCCGTGTCAGGTTGTAGGCGATTACCATGGGTGATGTATATCCCTCCAAGGAAAGTCCTAGGAAGATGAACTGGGGTGGTTTCCCGTTTCACCGAACGTGGTGGTGTAATGGTTAGCTTTCTGGCCTCGCATTCGGGAGGAGGGTGGGTCGAATCCCCGTCTGGGCATCCAGATTTGGGTTTTCCATGGTTTCCCAAATCACTCCAGGCAAATGCAGGGATGCTTCCTTCAAAAGGCCATGGCCGAATTCCTTCCCATTCCTTGCCCCCCATCCTTTCCCGTCTTTAAAAACCTCGCTGTTAAGAGACGTTAAGCAGTAAAAAAAAAATCCCCGTTTCCTTCCTCAGTGTGACAGTGCTCCTAAGTGTGGATGACAGTGACACTGTGTGGTTCAGTATAGAGTGTTGTGGATGAGAGATGAAAGAAGGGAGAGGGTGAAAGCCGGTGTCGGCATGTTCAGGCCTACTTTTGCGAAACATTCTAAAGGGGGCGCCAAGCTTAACATTCCCATCCAACGGATGAATCACCATCAACAACATCGTATGCCCTCGCAACATACGCACTGCAGAGAGGTTTGGTGATTAGAAATTGCAACTTACTGGTCAAGCCCTGATGATGAAAATCGTTGATGGAGTGTTAAGTGAAAATAATTGATTTGCAGCACTCTGCGATCACGTAAAAAGTATTGTGACTTATTTTAAGCAGTCTGTCAATGCTAGGGATCTATTAAGATCTGAACAAGAAGCATCTGGGGAAAAGGAAGGAAAGTGTTAACTTTGACTCAAGCTGTTAGCACCAGATGGAACTCCTGCTTTAATATGTTAGAACGATTTGTTAGACTCTCTGCAATTGTAGCTAAAATATTAGCTACAAAAAGTCAGTCAAATATAAACACACTTGATATGGTTGCAACTTAACAGCTTAATGTAATACGTGACCTCATTGTCCTGCTTGGTCCTTTCAAAGAAGCCACTTAAGAGGTTAGTTGTACAAATTATGTGACTGCTAGCTTAGCCATTCCTGTTACAAATCTGATTCGACAAGTAACAGAACAAGCTACTCCTTCGACCACTTTAGAATTCACGGTAAAAGAGGTTTTACTCCAAAGAATTCAAGAGAAATTAAGTCCTTTAGAAAGAAATTAATTCCTTGCAGCAGCTACCATTTTGGACCCTCGTTTCAAACGTATACACTTCACTTCTCCAATCGGTGTGTCAAATGCGGTATCTAAAATAAGTAATGATATTCGCTTGGAACTTAGACGACAAGGACAACGTTCTCCAGAAGTAAGGTCTACAGCAGCAACACAATATATCGCAGATAACGCATCAATTTGGTCCGCACATGAAAAGCTATTATCCCTTAGCAGTACTGTTATGCAAGAGGTTCCAAGCTCTGGCTAAGTTCCTAATGAGCTTAAGCAGTATTTGGACCAACCATTAATAGACAGAAAATCAGATCCAGTAAAGTTTTGGGTGAATTGCCAGTGCTCCAGCGCGCTGAAATACCTTATATGTCAAGCTTCTTCTGTGTCGTCCTGCAGTGAACTTAGCTGTACCGAACAACAGGAGTAGATTGACGGGGGAGCACATAAAACAGAGTGTCCTTTTGATGTACATATCAGACGAATACTGGTTTGATTGATTGAAAAAATAATAAATTAATAAAGTTTGTATAATTTCTACCTGTGTCTTTAATTTTCAGAATTTTCTTAGATATTTTGATGTATTTTATGATTTTTTAGATAATTACTCCCTTTAGCCAAAAATATCGAAATATCGATATATCGCAATATCGATATTTTTTCCCCGATATATATCGATAGTGTTTGTAAATATCGTTTCGATATTTATCGATATATTTTTTTAAATGCCCATCCCTAGTCTCTACTAGAGATCTTGTCTTCTCACTTATTATAAAATAAAATAATCGATATAAGAACAATATTAAGTCTTGAGATACTCCCTTTAAAGATGGTTGGCTGTCAATTAGATTTTTTATATAGTTATATTTACATATTTCAACTGCAAGATGGAAATTCTGTTTTAAGTGCGTTTTACGTAAAACAACTGGATGGGTTTTCATAGGGTTTCAGTTGAATGCAGATCAGGACTAAAACGAGGTATAGTTTCTTTATGCAACGATCGAAAGCTGAGAATTAAAGAAAATCGTATTTGCTCGCCTTCTTTATTCCGTTGCGGGAGATTCACCGCGAATGCTGCTGCTCAGCTATGGTCCAAGAATAAAATAGTGTCTTTAATTTTGATGAACATCGAAAATCTGAGAAATTAAAATGTCCGCAAAGTAGTATCGATTTAAAAGTAATTTTTCGCATGTTTGCTGGGATATGTTCCATCCGAATTAAAACTGATGTTCATAGTCAGTCGTTTCTAATTTCTGACAGTCGTGGACCCCATCGAATTTCTCACTGTGTTTGCGACACTCCTGTGTATTCGTTGAGTGCAGATTAGGTCAAATTACCCGCGTGAGTAACTTTGATAGAAGATCTGATTTCATGCCGTAAATCTACGTAAAACAATAAAAAAAACCGTGCTAATGAATTTCCGGCATCACGTTAGAAATTCAACTGAACGAAACTTCTTGGATTAGAAATTGATGCGTGTTTTTTTTTTTTAAACGAAGTTTTCTTTTGTGGTCTATCGATTTTTAATACTTATACCTTGAGCTGGCAGTAATTGGAAGTAAATCTAGTTTAGATTTGACATATCCTCTTCAGTCTCGAGCTCATAATAAAAGTGCAAGAGAACTAGTATTGCGTTATTTACTTTGTGTTAATGCTAGTTAACAATGAATGACCATATTTTTTTTTGAGACAATTTTTGTAGATGGTATATATATGATACCTCTGGAGTCAAGCAGGAAAATTATACACACAACTTTACTGCTTCATGTTACTTTATTTCATGAAAAAAATATATGTCTTTACCTTTATTTCGACGAGCCATGTTGTACAGCTGCAGGATCCCAAGTTTCCAATCAGGGCTGCGAAAAGCAGAAGATCGAACATATGAGCTGTGAGAAGCGCGATGTATATTGTAGATGATACGATAGGCCAGAAAATTCAGCTGTGCAGTGACCCAAGAAAAAAATAATTCCTGGAGGTATCATATATGATACCTCGGGACTGAAGAGGATATCAGACATACTTCGAAATATTTAGATGCAGTTGAATACTAGCAAGGATATTGTATAGAGGTCTTACATATGCGTATCAATATCCCTGAACAGATATGCGCAAGAATCACTTACTGATGACAAAATATTGTTCCTCTAACAGCGAATATCATTAGGCTTCATCTATTCGATGAGTCGCGGAACGAAACACCTCCAGCAATCTTTGTAAATCTCTTTCTACTCATTTCTGTGCTAGCTTTGACGTCTGATATAGGTATTCTGTTACCTTATTTCTGCATCCGTGATTGTACTCTAGATCTGTGATTGTCTTCTGCTTCACCACCTTGCCCCAATATTACGGGTCGGCTTACTTTTCAAGTTTTACTCATCGATCGCATGGTCAGATTTGGAGATATGGTTTTGCGGCCGCATGCTATTTCTGACGCCTAGGTCATGGTAGGAAGTAATGCCATCTGTTTGCGAAATACTGTATGAGACTATGTTCTGTGTGTGATAAGTGTATTTTTTGTCTGTGAATGTGTAATTTATGAGGCGGAGATTCGGGATACGGTACTAGTGTCCTGGGATCGTGCCCGCCCCCGTTACACCTCCCCGATCCAGTGTGCATGCGCCCGAGTCACACTGGCGGGTTATGGTTGTCCTATTGTAGTAAGAATATTTTTTCTAAGTATGAGTGTAGCATTAATTTTTGTGCATGCACGTACTACGTAATTCTGCAAATGGTTATTTTACTCCACAAACTGTCGATTTTTGCTAATTGTTTTACCTTCTTACTCTTCATTCGAGCCTGTCTTGCCTTCCAAAAAATTTTAGTGACAAAATTTATCTCACCTACTTGGATCGTCGTCAAATATCTTTCTTCAACATCTACCATGTAATCATTGGTCAAAATCTGTCTATAGTAATTTCTGCACGTGGTTTGTTTGAATTTCGCCGTAATTTTGACTCCGTGTGAAGCCGCATTCCCAAGGCGCGCGGTGTGGTAGTATGCGCCTTTCATCTTTTACCGACCAGCGGTGGGTCAAGGTGCGCCGTCCCTTCTAGCACATGCTGCAAAGATGAAAGGCGTCCACTACGACGCGCCGTGGGAACGCACCTTAATGTGTGTAAGTTTCCACCAGCACGGATCTCGTTGGTAATTTCGTCAGTCGAACGGATGTCATTATTTCAGAGATACTTGAAATTATCGGTCATTTTCAGTTTTTCCTTCCGGTTAGATACATTTCCATTTCTCTGCATGATTTCACTTCTCTACTGACTGAGATGATGCCTCGAACTCCTCAGCAATCTTCCTCAAGGCATTGATTCCGTGAAGTAGTTGGGCGTAACAGCACGAAGCAACATGAAATGAGGCTTGCATATTAATTCGGTTCATAGGTCGAATTACGAAAAAATTGTAATGCACCAACAAAGGAGATAGTGTACAAAACTCTCGTGCGCCCACGTTTTGGACTACTGTTGCGATCCGTTTTGTAGGAGGCTGATTGATAGTATAGAAAAAGTACAGCCGCTTGATTCGTTATTGCTTGCCACAGTCCTTACTGAAAGCGCCACAGAACTGATTCGTAGTTTGGGCTGGGAATACTCTGGTAGACAAACGACGTAGGTTTCATTTGAACTTATTGGTAAACATGCGTACAACCACTTTCATTTACGAATGCGATGAAATACTTCATCCAAACTATTTGGGCCGCAAGTGATAGGGCTTAATAATAATAATTCCGTGTGGTCGTAATGACTTGGTGACAGGGTTTCTACTGGCTGCCCATTCTGTCCCTATCGTAGCCGCCTTAACCTATCCCTGGCAATCCTTACCGGGTACAGGAGACCTACAGTTTAACGGGGAATCTGAACACGGAAGCGTTCTGGCAGTACTTCACATTACACAGTAAGATGTGCCAGAGGTGAAGGTCGTGTTAAGGTCTATGAAAATCCCCGCCGAGACAGGGATTCGAACCAGTAGATCTTTAGCTCCGCACTCAGACACCTTAACCAAGTCACCAGACAGGCGTGACAAGATTGGAGAAATAAGGTGTCGCACTGATGCTTATATGAATTCTTTCTTCCCTCGTGCTATTCGGGATTGGAATCCACCGAGTAGATTAATTTTGTTGCAAAGCACCCTCTGCCATCCATAATTTTGTGAATTGCAGAGTATATAATATGTAGATTGATCTGATGTTCTAACTCTGTTTTGAAGTCTCCCCATAGAAATATGTAAGTTTCACTTGATTTTGATACTTTGTGTTCATATAAAGAGTGAATTTTAAGTAAAACATGCTAGGGGGCGGCCATAAACTAGGTAGCTCCATTTTGGCCTCCTGTGAACCGCTCCCCCTCCCCCATGTAGCCTCACGTGGCTTTTGCTTCTACCCCTCTCCCCTCTCCCCTCCCTCCGTGTAACATGCGGATTTTTCTCTACTGATTCCAGAAGACATTTTGTACTGTTTTCTCTCGTCAGAATATCGTAAATTACTTACGGAGATAATTAAATGATAGAAATAATTATTCACATGCTGTTGTGTGTTCTGTACCTTATTTTAACTGTGACTAATAATATGAACGAAAAGCTGGCTTGGTTCAGAATCCCGCTCCCATTTCCCGTAGTGCAGCGTAACTATCTTCGTAATCCCTGCCTCCTGGACCATGCCACGTAGTTTATGGACGCTCCCTAGACAAACTCGGATATCTTGAAGGTAATGGTAAAACTTGCTTTAGATGACAGAAAACTGAGAAAATTCGTTGAACTCATTTGATCGATGTTAATCATTATTGTTCCAGCATGCCTAGCCTTGCGAGAGGAGAGACTGCACGTAGTGTTAGATTCTCACTGGATGGTGCGGACGTGCGTAGTCAGCTGGCTCTGGCCACTTGTTGCCTGGAAGTAGGTCGGCCGCCCCTCCGTTCATTGATCGCGCAGTTGCACGCATTATGCGTGACCCACTGAGTCCCCTCCTTCCCGCACACTGGGTCGATACAGCCAGCTGGAAGCCAGGGATGCCACCACCACTCTCACTTTCACCTAACATCTCACTGGAATTGGAAGGGTGTAAAATAGAGGTTTATCATTGTTTGGGAACCGACCATCCAGATTACGGTTTTAATTGTTTTTCCGAAATCACTTCAAAACGTGTCTTGACCAATCTCCTTACAATTCCTAGCCAAAAATCCTATCTCGTTTCAAATATACTATGAAGTGCTATGCAGTCTCAAATGTGTAAAATGGAAATACAAATAATACACTCGAACTGAATAAAGTATTACTACTTCTTTCCCACTAAACTTCGAACTGGAGTGTGTCTAAAATGGACATAAATTATTTTTGGGATCTTTACTTGGAATTAGAGGTTTTCCTATATTTCTGGTTCGAGTACACTAATCTTAATTTTCTCACGTACCCTTGGTAATTACTCGAGAATGCTCTAATTTGTTTCAAAAGTCAAGATGGTTGTAAGCCATATGTTCATAGTCACTAAATTTTGCTATTAGATTGTATGGCTAGAGTCCTCTCTTTAGGGTAGGCAAACAGTTTAGAGAATGTGTGTTCTTTTAGTTATCGTATGAACTTGGTCATTCAGTGTTCCTTCGTCTAGTGGTAAACACTTTGGGACCGTAACATCCACTCATCTCGAGTATTGTTATTTTATCTTTGAATGTAATTTTTGGACAGTAAATCTCTGTACGAGACCGGTGATGTCAAGAAAAATCGCAAGGCAGTTTTTATTTCTCAACATATGTATGCGGTTAATAGGTGTAACTCAATGATCGTATTTTGGGTTTGTTCGCTGGTCTAGAATAATTCCCAGCTGGAAGACAGGTACAGATATTTAAATGCTTACTTTGTCCTCGGTCTACCATTAAGACTTGTTAACTGTTGATTTAAACAAAAAAATGCATTTCTTAGACTAAAAGTCAGAAAAAATTAGTTTTTATGACTAAAGGTTATGATTCGTGACCTGATATAGCTTAAATATAAAGTTTACCTGTATTTGACGCGAAGGGTTCATTCTGCAAAAGTTTTAAGGATGATAGTTTGAGAGTACTTTGTCCCACATTAATATTCCGTATGTAGTAAAAGTGTTGACCACCCTCTTTCCAGCAACAAGCTGCTTAATTCCCCCACACCGACAATTAAAATTTATGTGTGACCGTTTTGCATCTTGATGTTACAAATGATTCTTCGTCATTGAAGAAGTAGCAGTACTGAATTGAAAGGATAAATTAAATTCAAAAGTTAATTTTTCGTTATTTGCTATGGTCAACAATTTTTTGTTTGGTTTATCATAAGATAGCTAGATTCCCAATACTGTTCAACTAAAATGACCTTTAGTAGTGATGCAACTGAAGTGTCATAACGGAAGCAGAAAGGGAAACAGATGTCAAAAGTAAGTCTTATCGGAAGCGGATGTGGAAGCGGAAGTGTAAATATTATGAAGAAAAAGTACAACTTTCAACTATTACGTGTTATCAAATTAATATTAAAAATTAAGAAGCTGTAAGTTATATTTTATAAACAGTAGTTTTGCCGCTTTTACACCTTGCCATATGTTCCCGTGTTCTTCACATATTAGATCAGCTCCGCTAAAAAAGTACTCACTGTTTACGCTGCTGGGGCAACTGATAAAGATGATGGTATTTGTGTGCATTTGATCTCCAACACATAACTGGATCCTCATGTAAAGGTAAACTCTTTATGTTTCGTATTCCTGAAGATGTGACAGTAACTCCAAAAGAAGTTGTAGTCGAGACTTGCTGGTCTTCATTCATATTTAACATGGATTTCAACATTTGTAATGACGACGACGTAGACTGGACTTCAATTTGAGTTTGGCATCATTTAGGGGAGGTATGCCATTATTATCTTGAGTGGAATTTGTTGTATCTCTTGATTCTTTGGTTATGCTGATCATCATATTTAATAATTTAGACTCAACCTGCTATTTAGTGATGCTGGTGAAAAATGAATTTATATCGCGGATCTAAATACGCCGCAATTGTGTAATTGGTCGTCTTTGGTCAGTTCTCCAAATCTAGCACTTGTGTTCAATTCATCGCGTAACCTTGTCAAATTCTGGAATTGTTCTGAAGTACGCCGCACCTGCTCCGCCCCGTTGTAAACTTCCGATTAAACTTCCGCTATAAAACTTGAAGAAGCAGAAGCAGAAATGGATGTGAAAAAATTTGTAGAACTTCCGCACCTGCGGAAGGTGAAGCAGATGTCTGTTGCATCACTACCCTTAAGTACCGGGATCTGCCTATTATTATTATTATTATTATTATTATTATTATTATTATTATTATGACTACTCCGCAATTCACTAAAAGTGTGTGGCGGAGGGTTCATTGCACCTATCCAAAAGGGTGATAGTTTGGAAGGGATATACGGGATATGGCAGGAGGCGCCCATGATATATTGTGAGGAACCATCCTAGCATTCGCCTGGAGTAATCCGGGAAAACCCAGATCAGGATGGCCGGAGTGCTTTATCGAAAGCTACTCCTGTCGGATTTTTCTCGCCCGGTAAATCCTTTCTATTCCATTCCCTAATCGCTCGTGGGAAAAATGAGTACTGAAATGAATCGGTTCTGGCCCTGTTTTCTCTTATCTTATTTTCGCGGTCATTCCGAGTTATGAATGTTGCTGGTAGCAATATTTGCTGGCTGTCATTCCGACATACGTCAGTCGTGAATTTTTCAAGTAGCTTCCGTCGAGAGCAACGCCTTCGGTGTTCCGGTCTTCCCAACCTAACTCCTTCAACATCGCACTTACGCTTTCCCTCCAACTATGTATACATGTGACAAATCGGGCGGCTCTTCTTTGGACCTTCTCTAAAGCCTCCATTAACCCCTTTTGATGGGGACCCCATACAGAACAACAATATTCTAAGTGAGGACGTACTAGTGACTTGTATACAATCGCTTTAACTTCCGGAGTGCATTGATTTAAAGTACGACCTAGAAATCGGAGCATACGATTTGCTTTCCCCATTACATTCTCGATATGCTCATTCCAAGACAAATTATAACGAATTGTTACCCCTAGGTATTTAGCGGAATCTACCGTGCTAAGAACAGTACCATTAATTGTATATTCATAGTTAAATGGTGACACCTTTTTACTTACACGCATGACTTGGCACTTTTTAGCGTTTAACTACAACTGCCAATCTTATTTTCATAATATCGTATTGTAACAAAGCGCAGTCATCCTGGGTTTCGATTTCACGATAAATAATAGCATCATCGGCAAATAATCTTTTCATCCCCCCTATTATGTCGCATAAATCATTAATGTATATGAGAAACAACAGAGGACCTATCACGCTTCCCTGGGGTACCCCGGACCTCACTTCGGTACGTGATGAACGCTCGCCGTCGAGAACTACACACTGTGTTCTGCCCTTCAGAAAGTAAGCCTATTGTATTAGTGCATCCCGGACGGATCGCCGAGGAAGTCGGGAAGGAATGGAAAATAGTGTGCAGCGACACGTGGCAGCCGGAAGCCCTTCCGACGGCTATTCACGTCCCTCTGCGTCGCGGGAGACTGAGCGACCGAAATATCCCCGGCACTTCAGACAGCAGCACCCTCACTCTCCAGGGCCCCTCTCAGCCAGATCAAAACGAAAAGAGAAGCGGCGCAAAGCTGGCCTCGAAACACAGTCTCCATAAATCTTTGAAGAGAGATCACTTTTAATTTGTTAGAGTTCGCTGATAGATGGATGACATAGGAACATAACATTCGTGCTGCTTCGAGGACGCCCAAGTTTTAGCATCCCGGGTGCTGACATTTACCAGTACGATACTATTTCACAAGAACCTCCTCATCCTTTGCATTTATATATAAGCATTGACTAGGATTTGAGAAGCCAGTTGACTTCTCTCTTTATTCATATCATTCAGTTTGGTTTTCCTAAAATAATTTCGAAATAAATTAACCACTTCATTCCAAAAACATTTGTCCATTGTAATACCAAAGTGTTCCAGCAATTGAGTGTCATTCTTAGTTACTTCTTACTTCCTCTTCATGGATAGGCCAAAAGACTGTTGCCACCTCAGTTGTTTACGCTGAGGTTTGAGTAATATACATTTCCTGTGAAAGGGATACCAGATATTCGCACAACCCCTCAACATGCAGGACCAGGGTTTTGTTTCAAGGTATTCCATCCCTTAGGCAGTGTGTCCCAGATTTAAGGCGCCGGGGACTCGCCTTCCATCCTCTACCGTTGGCTGAACTACAAGGAGAGCAATACCCAGGGGCGACGTGGCTTTAGCATTCGCGGACGTGGGAGTAGGGTTTGCTGCCAGAACTGTTAAAATAGATCGCAGAGGAATTTCTTAAGGTTTTATTATCTGAGCCCATCCAGCATAAGCTGAAACTCTTGAGACCACGCTAGCCTTCGACCCCTCTAGATTGTCATTCTCGGACAGTAAAATAAAGTTAAAGGCAGGAGTATTCTGGTTGCACAATGCTTTGGACTCTAGAAAACTTTGTGAAAGAATCATTACATCAACATACATTGTTTCAGTAGTACACATACAAGCTTGAATTGATTATCTGTTATTAGCTTCTACTCGAGTTTCAAAACTGTTCGTAGTTAGCACAGAGGACTCACTCGAACCATCGGCCACTGAACCCGGAGGTGAGCAGTAATAAAATGGGTTCTTTTCCTGTTTCATCCACATTACCCGCAATTAGTTTGGTTGCCTGTCGAGATGGTTCGTTGATGAACGTCATTTCAGATTTTCATGTTCATTATCTCCATTACAGATGATTTTTATGAGCACTTTGTCGTCCAACCATATAGCCCTAAAATCCCTTACAAAATATTGGACTTTATTCGTAAACATGGCCGAAAAGGTAGGTCGTCTTTCTTCATGTTATGCCCTTTTTCAGCGCATCTCGTGTAAGCACGCATTTTAAGCCCCGAGAAAACATGTGGTATCATCGAATTTTACACTAATTGGTTTATCGAATAGCGTTATAACTCGATATTCTGAAATTTAAAAACAATTTCCATTAATTTTGGAAAAATAATGTTAATTGGCTCGATATCACTTTGGTATAAAAATACGCTACTTAACCTTTTAATTGACAGTTATTTCATGATCCGTTAGCAATTAAATCTGAAGGCAGCTAGTCATTATACGGCAGACTTTGCGGTACGAGGAAGAAGAGACAGTATGTGGGCAGGGTTTATGATTCCATATACGTAGTAGTTTGATATCCAACCATTATCTTGCGTTATGGTTATTACTGTTAGACCCTGAGTAATAAACCTTGAGTGTTTTCTTGGTTATGTAACTTTGCTTTGCAAGACGCGAGTTGACAACTGAGAACATGTACACATTCACATAGAAAAGAAAAAAGTCCAGCTCTCAAATAGGGTTGTAATGGAGGTTATCTCTGCGGATGCGGATGTTCAGTGCTTGACCTTGCGGAGTTCACGGATCAACTATTTCGAACGACAAACACATAAGGCCAAGACACCGCACATCACCCCATCTGCCTTTCCACCGCTCCAACAGACCAACTTGTAGGTTTTTTTTTTCAGTTATCCGATTTTCCGATTTAGGATTCTTGTGGTCGTGAATGGGGTTAACGTGTTACATTTTGTTGGACTCCCAGACGAACCAACACGGTTTCCTGCCATTCAAAACCATTCTGCGTTGGATCGTGATTGGGGAAATCGTCCTAAAATTGTGCGATAAGGGAATTGCTGTACTGCGAGAAAGTGTGAGTGAAGAGAACAGTTTGAACAGTTTGTTGGACCCTTTATAGTGGCGAGAATGGGCGAGCGTATCCTTTGGTAGTTCTGCAAGTTTGACCACCAATAACTCCCTTTGCTTAACACGCAAGTTTAAATTTTCAAATTCGTCGCTTAGGTAACAACACCGTTCAAATAATTTTTTACTCTCATTACATAGCCATAATAAAAAAATAACCACAGTAAGCTACGATGGGTCATATATTGAAAAAAGGAGGTACATGACATATATACGAGGCATGTTTTTTTAAAGTAAGTACCGTTTTGAAATTAAAAAAAGACGTGCAAATATATATCAATAATTTTATTTTTACATGAAAGCCTGTACCTTATTCTATTTTTCTACATAATTCCCATCAATATTGAGGCACTTGTCATAACATAGTACCAGTTTTTGAAAACCCTCCTCATAGAAGTCTGCCGCCTGACTTGTTAACCACTGCATCACAACTGTTTTGACTTCGTTATCGTCTTCAAGACGCTGACCGCCCAGGTGTTTCTTCAAGTGCCGGAACAGATGGTAGTCACTGGGCGACAGATCAGAGCTGTACGGAGGATGATCTAGAGTTTCCCATCGAAAAGATGTGATGAGATCTTTGGTCTGATTAGCCACATGTGGACGGGCATTGTCATGCATCAAAACGATGCCCTTGATCAACTTGCCACGACTTTTGTTCTGGATTGAAAGGTGCAGATTGTTCAATGTCTCACAATAAGCTGCTGCATTGATTGTCTCATTACGAGGCAGAAATTCCACAAGCAATACTCCTTTTCTGTCCCAAAAACTGTGCACATGATTTTTCCGGGCAGAAATCGTTTGCTTGAACTTCACTTTTTTGGGTGAATCTGAATGCCGCCATTCCATGGACTGTTGCTTTGATTCAGGTGTGACATAGGCAACCCACGTCTCATCGCCCGTAACAATTTGGCTTAAGAAATCATCACCAAAGTCAAGGCACTACCTAAACGTTTGTTTTTGTGCACATCCGTTAACATTTTCGGTACCCAACGTGAGCACAATTTTCGGTAATTCAAGTGTTCGGTCACAATGCCATACAAAACACTACGAGAAACATTAGGAAAGCCATCACACAAGGAGGAAATCGTAAAGCGTCTGTTTTCTCTCACCTTATTGTCCACTTTCTGCACCAAACTTTCATTAACGACCGAAGGATGCCCACTCCGTTGTTAATCATGCACATTTGTGCGGCCATCTTTAAATGCTCTCACCCACTTTTTCACCATTCCATCACTCATAATGTTTTGTCCGTAAACTGCACAGATCTCACGATGAATATCGATCAGTTTTAGGTCTTTAGCACAAAGAAATTTTATAACAGCCCGTACTTCACAGTCCGCGGGACTCACGATTATCGGAGGCATCTTAAACACTCAGTGAACAACGTAAACAAGGAAGAATTAGACTGTAATGGCGTTAGTGCGAAGGTAAGATGTGCAGGTACCCAGTGCGCATGCGCGGAACACCGACCATAGGGCTGCAGCCACGGTGTGACAAAACGGTACTTAAAAAATACGCCTCGTACATTGCTATATGTTGTAGGTAACAACACCGTTCAAATTATTTACTCTCATTGCATGGCCCTAATAAAAAAATAACCACCGTAAGCTACGATGGGTCATATATTGAAAAAAGGAGGCACATGACATATGCACATTGCTATATGTTGCCATGTAAACAAAACCTCAGTTTTACTTCCGCTTTAAAATTTGCGGAGGCGGAGGTAGGACTTCATGCGGATGTTCCGCATATGCAGATGCGGAGTTCCGTTACAACCCTACTCACAAACCTTCTCGTTTTGGTGTTCGGCCAGCCACGTATTGGCCAGGAGGAGATATGACCTGTCACACAGAAACAGCCGTCCTTGTGCATAAAGTCCGATAACGGCCACGTGGATTTGTGTTTATCGCGGCGTGCTGTTCACTGCGCGGTCGTGAATATTGTTCGAAGACCAGCTGAAGAGCAACAGCGTCATTGCTATACCAGCTGTGTACAGTGAGGTTCGTTAAGTTAGAAGGAGCACCTACAGAGACGGAAGTCAACTGCATCTCCACTGTCCCGTAACAATAATCGGGTTGAACCGATCTCATAGGAAAGGTATGGACTTGTAACAGTGCTGCCTACGCTACCGGCAGCTTGTATCAGCCTACAATACGAGTGCGGACAGGATACTTCCGAGAGAGGCACACCACACCTGAGGTAGGGTGGCAAGTTTCTTTATATCCATGTGGGGATTGTATGTGTGTATATGACGGCGATTGTTACTTGTATAGCCCTATATGGGGATAAAGAAAGAGATGGTGATACAGGCTACTGGTCCATCCCATGCCTACTCCTTCGAAGTACACCAGGAAAGCATCGTGTTTTTTTGTTTGTTTTTTGTTGTTTGTTGTTTTTTGGTGTTTTTTGGTGTTTTGGTGTTTGTTTTTTTTAAGTCTTTCATCTGTTAGTCCATATGCTGCTGAGAAAGGTTTCGAAACAATCCCTTAATTATGGTACGCAATCCGGCGATTAGGAATTGTGGACCTGCACCCCTCCTGTCCTGGGAAATTACGGAATAATATATTTTTTTACAACAATGGCGCTCTAACCACCTACTTCATTTTTTGTTTTTGCTGAGGGCTTTTCTTCTTGTCGACTATGTAAGGGTTTTGTTTATTAACTGTCATTATGGGCCAAATTAATTCAACAACCGATTACAGAACATGGATTTCATCATTTACATGTGATATTATGAGTGTGAATCTGATTTAAGAGTATGGTGCTGCTGGTAATTCTCGTTGATTAGAGCTAATTATGCTGTTTACGTGAACGCGACACTACCAGATAAAATAAATGATGTACAATTTAGCATGGTTTGATGTATAGTAAACTTAAATGTTTTTGTCATATTTAGTTATTGTTATTTTTCCTTTGTTAATGTCATATTTTCATGCATATTTCTCTATTTTTTAAATTTTTTGGTCATAAAGTTCCGAACCCTAGTGATCACTCTTATTTAACTTGCAACAAGCTATATAATTATGATGTTGCTTGTAAGATAAGCTAAATCACAACAAGACAATGTCATTAGCTTATCTGAACATAATTCAGATACTGTAAACTTACAGAAGGTCTTGTGTAGTTAACCTTTTTTTTTTTTTACTGCTTCAAGACGTCTCGTTAGCGATAACATAAAGGCTTCTTTTTAATTGTTACCATGTTACAAAACATCTAAACTGTAGTTTTAGTTCATTTTTGCTCCTTTCGTGTTCATATACGTATCAGCTATAGTTTAAGGATGTTGACATTTACGACATATGATCAGAATAAATATCTCTGTTACGTTGTTTGTGGAAGACATATCATTTATGATTTCAGAAGCTATGCAGCTTACTAGCTTATCTCAAAATGGACTAACCAATTAATCTGACAATCCCTTTTTGCATCAGTTAAAAAGGGCGTGACATGGTTGAAGTCTATCCCCATTAATAATCAGTTTGTATGTAGAAGAAGCAATAAAGGAAGTGAAAAAATTGAATGTGGCCTAAGCGTTCAAGTAGAAAAAAATCGGTACGCTATGATATGCTGATGACCGTGTTAGCAGAACAGGCTGAGGGTACTGAGAAGTTACTGAATGGCATTAAAATAATACTGAAGGAAGATTTTGGACTAAATATAAGCTAATACAAGATAAAAGTGATGAAAGGTAACAAATGATAGCAATAATAATAGATTTAAAAAAATAGGATCTGATGCCTTAGGAGAAGTAAGATAATTATGCTACTTGGGAAGTAAAATTACAACCGACGGCTGCAGCAGGAATGATGTTAAAAGCAGAATAGCACTAGCAAAAAGAGCCCTCATGAAAAAGAGAAACTTTTAGTTTCAAATATTGATCTAGGACTTAAAAAGAACTTTTTAAAACTCTGTGTGGAGCACAGAACATTATGGTAACGAATCATGGACTTTTGGAACACCAGAAAGAATGAAAATTGAAGAATTTGAAAAGTTGTGCTAAAGAAGGATGCTGAAAATTAAGTGTACAGGTAAAGTACGGAATTAACGAATATTGGGAATGAAGAGTGAGGAAAGAAGTTTGTGGAAGAGGCTTACAGAAAAGAAACAGGTTGGTATGTCATATTTCGAGACATGCTGGATTGGTTAATTTGTAAGTGGCACTCTGAGGAAAGAACTGTAAAGGTAGACGAAGATTAGAATATATGAAGCGGACAATTGAGGAAGTGGGCTTAAATGGTATGTTGAGTTGATGAGGTTAGCGCAAGATAAGAAGGGATGGAGGATTGCATCAAACCAGTCGAAAGACTGACGACAGCAACAAAAAAATTCTAATTAAGAAATTAAACACCGTAGTTTCTCAATGCGACTGACTGTTCCAGGAAACCTGTGACCTATGCTATGGGTATCGGATGTCTTCCGAATACCCAGATATCGAATAGCTTATTCGACCTACGTGTTAGTTTTCAGAAGTAGACCTTCTAACAGTGTGTGACATTGAACGTTGATTCCTTGCTAAAGTCGATGGAATCTCAGATTTTTGAAACGGCTGAGCTTGATCCATGGCTATGACACGGTTCTAGTAAGGTTTTGTTCCGTCGACTTTGAATTTCTTTACAGCCCTATAAAGAGAGTGAATTTTGGATGCGGGATCGACGGCGGTTAGGGCCGTCTAGATTTAATTTTTGCATTGTTTCCAGAAATCACTCCAGCCGAATTCCAGCATGTTTTTTTTAAGGTCATGTCCGAAAGCCTTCCAGTTCTCTGCCACCCGTTCTCTCCAGTTCTAATAATTTCAATATCTACTTGTCCCGAAACCCTAGAAAAGAATCGGCGGTATTTTGCTTAAGTTTTCTCCTCGTCTTAGCGGACTATATCGCTATTGGAGAACACTATTATCGCTTTTTTGAATATAGAAGTCATTGAATCACTAAGATAATTTTAGTTCTTTTAGAATCTACGAAACTGATAAATACTATTTGAACAGAAAATCCCGAAAGTCAGAAATAAGGAATAAAAGTTGCATTGTTAAGAGTAAGGGTGCATTATTTGAAGTCAATCTTTATTCCATCATTAGGTGATTCGCTGAGTAATTCCATTGCGTTTCATCCATATTAACTCGGCCCTAACGCCATCTGTTGTTTTTCGTCTATAAATAAACTGTACTAAAGTGTTTCAGCCTTTAGAATACAAACATGGAAGGCCAAATAACAATATAGAGAAAAGCGTGTTGCTTCTTGATTTATATATTCTGTATATTCAGTACACGATATTTTTTTTTTTTAAATAGAGGTGATAAACATACGAATAAAATAATAGCCGACGAAAACTGTAGCGTCAATATCTGTGATGAAAGTGTTGTGCGTGTAAGAGTAGATTATACCTCATTTTTTGTTGCCTGCTGCCTTAACTATGTGTTGATCATTTAGCAAAATATAATACTGAGTATTTACTTGAATAAATTAACTGTATTAACTGTTTCCAACAAAATTGGCGCCGTTGGGAAAGTAAAATAATACTAAAATGTAATTATGAAATTAAGATCCCCAATATTATATCTTTATAATCATAGTTGAAAATAGTTCTTATTCAATAATGCAGTGTTCAAAGCGGAAAAAAAAAACGAAATACCATACTCTTCCATTCTTTACAGGCTGCAGAGGTGAAGTTATTCTTCCACCGCTCGCGAAAATGTCTTACAGTATCTGAGCAGATGAAACAGATTCTTACTGAACGGTGCTCCTCAGTAAGAATCGTCGAACAGTCGGCGAGTTATTACCGGCACCTGATATAGCTTTGAATGCAAGGACTCGGATAGGTTCAGTCAAGTGCTGCATGGAGGAACGGAGTATTTTGTGCGTTCTGAAAATTGAATGCGGTTCAGCGCCAAACAGCTGCACCGGGAGGGGGCCGGTGTTCAATATTTGAGGTCCGTGTAAGGCATGCTGTTTGCCATTCTGGTAAGCACTCCGGCGCCCACAGTTTGAGCTGGTCTTTGTTGGCACAGAACACACTCCACGTTCCTGTGCGTACACCAAACATTACCTGTAACCTCCGTGCACAAAAAGGTCAACGACACAACTATAAAATTGTATATACGTCGTATGTAATAGGGGACATGGACTTCTTTAAATAATAGCACCGGGGATACCGGTTGACCTCTGAGAGCAGTTATAGCTTCGGTTAGTATACAACCGAGCGTGGTGATTGATCGGTAACGCTCTGGCTTCGCATTCGGGAGGGCGCGGATTCGAATCCCCATCCGGCGATTCAGATTTGGGTTTTCCATGGTTTCTCAAAATCCCTCCAGATGAATATAGGGAGGTTTCCTTCAAACCATGGCCGAATTCGTTCCCCTTTCCTGCCCCCAGTATTTTTTCGTCTCTGATGACTTCGAAGTCTCCGAGGCGTAAACCATAAGCAAAAAAAAGTTATTATAAACACACAGGGCGTGGTGAGTGGGTAGGAACGTTCTAGCTTCGTATTCCGGAATTCTGTTCCCGACCGGACATCCAGATTTGGGTTTTCCATGGTTTCCCCAATCACTCCAGGCGATTGCCAGGATGAGTCCATCAAAAAAGGCCATGATCGAATTCCTTCCCTTTCTGGCCCATAGTTCTTTCCCGGCTCTAATGATCTCGACGTCGACGAGGCGTAAAACCAGAAAAATAAGTTGGTATGCAGAAGAAATACAGAACGATCTGTTTTAGAGAAATCTGGATACGCAATTTCAGATGGCAATGTTATGCTTTTGAGGTAAATGTAACGAACGATAGAGTCCAAGATAATAAGTTCATTTCATAAACCAAATTTAAGTAAATTTGCTAAACCATTATCATCATGTGCTGACTTTGGATGTCTGGAAAGACTGATACATGAATTACAATTACGAAACAGAATTCTCTCTAGCTCAATATCAAGATACGCCCATTTCAGATTCTATGGCAGCCAGATTGAGGACGAAATGGAACGATCTTTCGTTATGATTCAGTAATGCGAAAAAAATTGTTTTAGTATTCTGTGTATGGCAAAGTGATCTAGAATTCAGGTATAATGATGATAATTATTCCGTGTGGTCGGAATGACCTGGTGACAGGGTTTCTACTGGCTACGCATTCCGTCCCTGTCGTAGCCGCCTTAACCTAACCCGGCAATCCTACCGGGTACAGGGAACCTACAGTTTAACGTGTAATCCGAACCACAGAAGCGTTCTGGTAGTACTTCACATTACACAGCAAGCTGTGCCAGAGGTGAAGGTCGGGTTAAGTGACTATGAAAATCAACGCCGAGAAAGGGATTCGAACCAGGGACCTTTCGATCTCCAGTCAGACGCCTTAACCACTGAGCCACCAGACCACAGAATTCAGATGGTTGTATTGTATAGACATGGTCATGCATCCACTTTACTCGTATAATGTATGGGGATTGGTTCTGAACATAATGTAGATACCTAAATCTGCATATTTACTCTGTAATTAACGAAAGTGTATGTGGCAGAGGGTACTTTGCACCAAAGCTAATGTCTGCTCTGTGCATTCCAATACCTAGTAACACAAGCAAAAAAGGAATTCCTATAACCATCAGGGCGGTACCTTATTTCTCTTATCACTATCACTGCGACCCAAATAGGTTGATGGACAAAGAATCTCATCGAATTCGTGAATGGAACTGGGTTTAATGTTTATCAATAAGTTAAAAAAAAAACCTACGTCGCTGACTACACAAAATTCCATCCCCAATCTACGAATAAATTCTGTGATGCTTTCCTAATGACTATACGAAGGTTAATCCAATTTATACCATATTTTGAGCTTGTCTACCACTAAAAGAAACAATTACCGATGTTGGTAGCATAGGTTAATGCGTAGTGTGAACTAATTACTTTATTAATCAACCCACCTAGTCGTCAGTAAGCCGATTGTGAGCTATTAACTGAGGGATTCTTCCCAAATTAGGTAGTAATTAATTGTGAATAGAGGCAGCAGGTGATTGCTGGAGGTACACATATCAGTGCAAAGAATAAGTCAGCATACAAGAGGAACCGGTATGTTTCGCCGCTCACCCAATAACAATTTACTTCAATTAATATTTAGTTCTCCCTGCACATTATGAAAATTATAGTCACTTCTACTGGTTCAGTCCACAGTGATCTTAATGTTGCAATGTATACGGGTCACTAACACAACCATTAACATATATTATTACATAACCACAAACTTAACATAAAGCACCTCAAAGACTTTGCCCGTGGAACCTCTACGGTTACCAGTATGAATATACAAAACACATTATTTACATCATAAAGACATACATATCGTTATAATGAAAACACATTAATCTATTTCAGTCATTCACGATATATCTGAAGATTAGTGTATTGCACAGTTGTCAGTAAACAGGAAATGCTTCCAACTGTTGAACGCATTACTTTTAAATTTCTCACTAAAGAAAACGCGAACACAATAGGAAAGCTTAGTAAGAGTTTGGTAATGGAATATATGAGTTTATAAATTTAATACAGCTTTCGAAAGTGGGTGGTAACTTGTCGGGAACCAACTCTGCTCTTGATGTATGGAAACATCGATAAAAGAGAACTGCCTTGTGCAGCGTTACCGGAAAGATGACGCTAATCCACTGAAAAGAAGTAAAAATAATATGTTAGTAATACATATAATTAATTATGATTTGAGTCTGAACTTGTTTCTCCGTGTTTGCCTCTCAGATCGTCTGCGTATTACAGGATAGTGCTCTAGCTAGCAGGATTTCATCAGACACGAGTTCCTGGTAGCACGTATTCTCCCCTGGCCCGGCCTGTGTCGAGAGCACATCTGGTAGTTTAGCGTAGGCGGCGTGAGAGAGCTGCCCTATCGATCTCACGTGATGTCGCCCACACGGAGTTAGAAAGGATGTGGCTGCAGGAAGTAAGCCAATTGAATCAAGACTGTCTGTCTGCTTGAGCCGACAAGTATCATGCTCGAGTAACTCGCGCATATCGCTTCCCTGTCTATTGTAAGTGAACATATTTGGGAACAGACAAAACTCCACCCATCAAAGGTGTTACACATTTTAAGACTAATGATTTTATGCGTAAATTGATAAGTATCTGATCGGAAAGCGATGATATAGTGTGAAGGAGAGAAACTAAATCTTGACGTGCCGCTGGTTCGATTCAACAACGATCGTGAGTGAGTTTAGCTCATGTTGCTTGCCAGGTACCGCTTATAATCTGCTAAATTCACGCCAGTAGTGCGTATCACTAAATAAATTTACTGTGTATGGCTGTGGTAAGAAAAAACATAAACGGGCTGGCTGAAACGGCATTTGAAAACATTTCACTGATAAGAAGCGTAGATATCTGCCATATTTAAGGTTCATTTTCACGATAATGTTTCATAAAGTCTATATCATTTTTGTTGGATGTAAATAGATTTAATCTTCACTTTTTTTTTGCTTTACGGTTCGTCGACTTGTGGATCATTAGAGACGGGAGCGGATGAAGGTAAGGAACAGTAAGGAATTTGACCATGGCATTTTGAAGGAACCCTCCCGGTACACGCCTGAAGTGATTTTGGGAAACCATGAAAAAGCGAAATCTGGAGGGCCGGACGGGGATTCGAGCCCGCATCCTCTCGAATCCGAGGCAAGAGCGTTACCACTAACCTCCCAACCTGTTGAAATGAGCCTGGATATAAAGAGAAAATATGAACGTCCACTTGATCACGCGTGACTGTGGATATTACTATAATGTAAATTACGGGCTCCAGTGTCCATTTTGTCCATCATCACACATAGATGATGATTTGCAACCAGCAACCCCGAGACCCAGTTCTCGCCTAAAATAATGGGAAGAGTATTGTCATATTTTATTATTTTATTTGTTAGTCTTTAAATGTACGTGTGCATGAAGAGAGAGAGAGAGAGAGGTTGTATCGTTGAAGAGGATTATTATTTTTTTTTTTTTTTAAATTTGCTTTCTGCGTTTTCAGCCATACAGCTACAACTGTGTTATTTTGTTTCTCCTAGTGTATATGTACTGTATCATCGTCATTATCGTTTTACTTCTCAGTGTGGACAAGATAGGACGGATACAACACTTAATTAAAACCACACATGCCCTCGGTCGGAGTCGAACCGGTGACCCTTGCAATGTGAGGTCAGCTTGCTAGCCCCTACGCTACGAGGACCAGCGAACAGGAATTTGTGATCGAACGTGGATGAGCGGTATCGGTCTGGCCCTGCATTCGGAAGGGTGCTGGTTCGAATCCCCGTCCAGCTATCCAGATTTCAGTTTTCCAAGCGAATGACTGGGTTGGTTCCTTCAATAGGTCATAGCCGAATTCCGGCCATTTCCTTACCTCTACTCCTTTACTGCCTCCAATTAACTTCGACGTCGACGAGGCGTAAAGCCATAAGCAAAAATAAAAAAGATGAAACTGTGCCAGATATGATGTTTGGTAATCGCTTAATATGACAACACAGATTAGCACACTAATTGTACGTGTAACGACACAGCTGACAGCAGAATACTTGGTGGCTCCGCTCTGATCGTGCACAGCAGAGACGGGTCTGTCGTCCTTGGCCGTGGAGCGCGTCACGTGGCCTCTACGTGTCGGACAAGTAAACACGCATTCGAGGGCCTCTCGCCAGGAATAGAGACTCTCCGGGGTTATCGCGCCCGCCTGCAGCGTTTTTGTTTCCACAGTAAGTCCGGCACGCCTATGTCTGTGGGGTCAATATATTAGCAGTCAAAAGATAGCTTCACTAACTAGTAACGTAAGTAGGTATTCGGACTCAGGCTAGCGAGCGTCAACACTCTAGTTCTACATATCTGCTCAACGTCATAATTACCTTTTTACTTAAAGATATATGGTACTTGAAGCTATTTAAGCAGTTCGCCTTGTTACTGCTACACTTGACGTGTGAAATTCAGCTTTTTGTTAACAGCTTGTGTCAGTTTTTCACTCGTAGAGGGATGTTGTCGAAATACAGAAGCTTAAGTCGGTAGTGAAAAAATAAGAGCGAAACATATCAACTTCACTGAAGCGTTTAGGTGGAAGTATAAGGTGAAGAGTTAAGTAAATCTGTCTGAGCCTGCTGTAACCTGGGATAGCGTGTCCTTTACTGTTTGCCGTGTAGCGTGAAATGGAGGAACCACGCTCGGGCGGTCGTATGTCTCTGATCTCCTGTCCCTTAACATGAAGTTATGTTGCAACAAATTTTTGAATTTGATATAGTTCCTAAATGATTAAGAACCGAAATGTCATGTTGTTCCCAATTTCTTTATGGAACAAAGGATGTTACGTTGTAAAGTCGATACAATACAAATTCGGTGTGTAAGGTACTTAGAATACTGACATTGCGACAGGCAAGGATGTGCGGAATTTGTTAATCGAATACATAGCACATTTTAATCACTCAATAGAAGCTTGCTCCTGTGGTGAGTGGATATCAGTTGCTAACTTAAGCCAATTAATACTTTGAGGATTTTTCCCCTTTTAGGGCTATGCGTATTGTTAACATGGAGGTAATTCGAGGGGATTGGGGAAAAGGAATTCGACCATGGCTTTTTGAAGGAACCATCACGGAATTCACCTCGAAATATTTCGGGAAACTAGTGGAATAGTGAAATTTGAAAGGCCACTCAGGAATCAAACACGTGTCCTCCCAAGCGTTACAAAACGTTACTTTGAGAGCCAGTTTTGGTACACTTATTATCTTTGGCAAGAACTTCTGGAAGACAACTTTCATCAATGAATGTTGAAATAAAAGCTTTTAAAACTAATTATAAATTTATTTTGCCTCTCCTTCCATTAATTAAAACACTAAAACCAAAGTATCTACTATACACGAAGATATCTGTGAGTATTTGATAATTGTAACACCTTCAAACACGACGTAAATTCTTTAAATTCTGCAATCTCTTAGTCAAATAGAAGAAAAGTTCGTGTTTAAACCAGAACAGGTCATGTGTAACTATCCGTGACCCTAAAAACTTATTTTTTGATCACGAACGAGCCTGATCATCTCTGGTGCTACTGCTAAGATCTAACCTCTACTAATTCAGGATAAAAGATTCTAATGTTTCAATGATTTTTTTTAGTTTTATTCGACCTTAATTAAATTGTTGCAGTGATGATCAAACTCAAGAAATAGATTCTCTTGTGTGTGCAGTCAATTTCAACACCACATGAAAAATAAGATCATTGTAAGATAGTAAATTCGTGATTTGAGAACTATTCTAGGCGCATAACCATCCCAAAAATAGGGCCACGATCTTAGTCCTAATAGTGCATAATAAAATATACGATTTTCCATATATTATAAATGAAATACGTTCATTTTAATGGCATAAATATTACGTAGTTACAGCAACCAGATTGTCTATTTTTTATAGCAATAAAATGTAACAGAAACGATAGCAATAATAGTTGATAGTAGATTATTTATATAAATAGAATCGGTTGCGATAGGAGAACTGAATTCTGTTACTTAGGAAATAAAAATTACCACTGATGGCAAAAGCAGGAATGTTGTTATAAGCGGAATAGCACTGACTGCAAGAACTTTCTTGAAAAAGATGTATCTTTTACTTTCATACATTGATTTACGTGTGTCAAATAACTTTTTAAAACTGTGTGGAGCACATAACTTTATTTAATTTTTAATTTAATTTAATTGCAATGGAGCACAGGCTCCGGCGGCAATATCCCTACACACCCATCTTCTCCCTATCCTGCACCCACCTACACTTGCCCTCTACAAATTTTATCTTTAAATTCCTTCAAAGTTTTCGGTAAATTATTCATCATTTCTCTTGGTAACTCATTCCAATCCCTGACACCCTTACCTAAAAAAGTGAATCTCCCCACACCCCTGTGCCTGAAATCAAGTGCCAGCTTGTGGTCATGGTCATCTTTTCCCTTCCATGCACTACTTTTCATACCTATTGCAATATCTTTCCATGCCTCATCACCAGTACACTCTCATGACCCTCCTCATCCTCCTCTTGTCTTGCAATGAATCCCATTCCAGCTCCTTTATCATATCCGTCACTGATTGCATTCTGCGATAATTTCCAGAAACAAATCTAGCAGCCCTTCTTTGCACCCTCTCCAACTCCTGTATTTGATACTCAAAATGAGGGTCCCATACTACACTACCATATTCGAGCAATGGTCTGACCAAAGTTTTGTAACCCAATTCCCTGACTTCTCTCGTACATCCCCTCATAACTCTCTCCAACAAGTGCAGAACTTTGAAACCTTTTCCTACCACCTGTCCTATGTGTCCTGCCCAGTTAAGTTTGTTATCAAAAGTAATTCCAAGATATTTGCATTTCAAGTCTTCAGGAAGCAATTCTTTCCCCACCTTATATTCATAATTAACCTTTTGTTTTTTATTTGTGTATCTAATAAGCTGACTCTTCTTTGCATTTATCTTCATTCCATGTTTACCAACCCAATTAGATATCCTGTCCAGATCACCCTGCAACTGTTTACAATCCTCTATCGTTTTGATTCTTTTATACAGCATTATGTCATCTGCAAACAATCTAATTTCAGATAGTAAACAATCAACACAATTATTCATTAGAATAATGAATAGCAATGGTCCCAATACGTTACCCTGTGGCACACCCATTTTTACTTCCAGTTCTTTTGATACTACATTTCCTACCCTAACTTTCTGTTTTCTACATTTTAAAAATTCTTCTACCCAGCAAATGACTTTCTTATCCACTCCAATGGTTTTTACCTTATTTACTACCATTTTATGGCTTACTCTGTCAAACGCCTTAGACAGATCTAGTGCTACACTATCAATTTGGCCTCCCTTGTCCATTTCATCTGAAATATCTTGCATATATCCCACCAACTGAGATTCGCATGAATATCCTTGGCTGAAACCATGTTGCCTGCTTGAAGACCAATTACGTTCCTCACATATATTTCTGATGTGGTTGCATATCAATCTTTCCATTAATTTACCTACCACTGATGTCAAACTGATTGGCCTGTAATTCTCAACTCTATTTCTCACCCCTCCCTTATGTACCGGTACTACTATTGCACTTTTCCATTCCTGTGGTAAGCAGCAAGTGTCTAGACTCAATTTAAATAATATTTCAAGATAAGGTACAATGTCACATCCGGCTATCTTTAAGATATCTGTAGTAATATTATTTTCACCAGCCCCTTTATGTTTTTTCAGCTTTCTTATTTCCTTCATGATTTCCTCAGGATGGATATCAAATTTTTTACTATCGTCATTTCTAATTGTGTTGTTTAGCTCGTTCTCCGAATTAGACCCTCCTGTTTCTGATTCATTGTCCCTAATGCTTTCACTGAACCAGTTACTTAAAATCTCTGCCTTTTTCAAATCGTCAGTAAGTTCTTCTCCATCCTCCATCCTTACAGTAGCGAAGCATGGACTTCAGGGATACCAGAAAGAAGGAAAACTGAAGCATCCTATTATATAAAACGCTAACGTGGCGTCTGCGTGCGTCGTCTATAGCTGCTACACGTATTGGCTACAGAACGGTCAAGTGACAGCCGTCACTCGCCAATCAACAGCCACCATATTGCATTCCTTCCTAAATGTTGCATTTTGTTTATTTACTACAGTTAGATGCAGAAACTCGTGTAAGGAGAATGGTGTTCGATGTTTGTTATATTATTTGTATCAGTTATGCGCCAAAATTCATGTAAGGAGAAGGGGATTCAATATTTACGCTATTTTATCTGTATCAGTGATAAGGACTAGGTTAAACCAAACCTAAGAATTTTTAGGCAGACGATAAGAAATTATTAAAAACTAGGAGAAACGTACGTAATGCGAAATGTATTAGTCAAATAAATAACAGTTATCCGTTTTCGAAATTATAGTCCCCGTCATATGAAGTGAAATGCATGTATTTATTTTAAAATATTAACCAAATACTCTGATAATCTAACCAGAGAAACGTATTCATATAACGGAAGATATATTTAAAAATGATTCTTTTCCTTACAAGCTTTTTCATGAATAAATTCCTACTACCATTATAGTTGATACCCTTAGTATTTGATACATGTGTTAGCTATTAAATGAGATTTAAGATAACCTTTTTATTAGATTTAAATCATCAACTGTATAAGCCATGTGACACTCGCAATTCAACAATGATATTATTGCCGCAAAATAGTAGTGAGCAGAGATATTAGAAATACGGAGAGCAGGGGAAAAAAATTAATGCGAGGCAATTATATGTCACAAAGTTACAATTAGTACGTTCGTTTAAATTTACATATTGCTTTTTATTTATCTACGACAGCCAGATGCAAAAATTAATGTAAGGAGAAGGGTATTTATTCTATGTTTACATTATATTACCTGTATCAGTTAGATGATGAGAAACAATGAAGTTAATTCAAAACTCAGAGAAATGTACGATTCGCGAAATGTATCCACCCAGATAAATGACCGTTATCCGTTTTTGATATTATAGTAAAATTAAAGTAAAATGAATTTATTTAAATAAATCATAGTAAAATACCCCGATAATCTAACCACAGTATCGTACTCTTATCACGAAAATATCATTAAAAATGGTTGATATTCGCTTTTCCATACAAGTTTTTCAAGAATAAATCCAGACTACCACCATAGGTGCTGCCTGTCGTTATTCATATGAGGGTAATGAAATTTATGATTTTTCGAATGCAACGTTGTGGAGGTTGTGGCTAAGTAGACCAGAATCGTAACTGACACATTTTGTTGCAGCATAATTCGCTCTGAAATCAGTTTTACAAACCTTTTAAACTGCTTTCATAAGCGCCATGTTACTGAACGTATTAATTAATGCGGGTGAAAGTAGTTCCATACCTATCGTGCTGAATTGTGCCTGGACCAGGAATAAAACTGATATTACATGGACAGCAAAAGTTTTAGGGAATCCTAATTTGTTTTTAATTTTATTGGTTCTACACTTACGTCGTCATTAATTCAGTAGAAGTTACTGCAGTATTGCTATGTGAACAGCAAATCAAATATTTAGAACATTACAAAATCAAAGAAATTAGCATTATGTAATAACAATGCCGTATAATTAACCAAATGCAAAAAAAGGAACTGCCAGAATATGGCGTTCAAACCGTCATTTTTGACGGGCTTGAAGCTAGTTCGAAATGTGGTGCTATAGAAGGATGCTGAAAATTGTGTACAAGTACGAAATGAACGTTTTTCGAAATGACTATTGAGGAAAGAAGTTAATGGAAGAGTCTTACAGAAAGAAGAGACGGGATGATGGGTTATACTTTGACATGCGGGATTTGTTAATTTGTTAGTGCAGGTATTAATTGTAGAGGAAGACAGTGGTCAGAATATATGAAGCAGATAATTGAGGACGGAGGTTTATGGGGTATGTTAAGACGAAGAGGTTATCGCAAGATTGCATCAAATCAATCAAGAGGCTGAAAATAGTTGAAAAATCGTGAAAACTATCCAAATTCGCCAAATTTGTTGAAATTCATAAATACTAAAAATCATAAAATTGCTAAAAATTGCGCAAAATTCTCCACCCCCAGAAAGACGTCATCAGTTGACATGACACACCTGCAGGCATTGCAGAGCGCTGTTACCCGTATGATGAATGTTTCTCAACGGACTACAAAAAATGAGCGGTATCTATATAAGTGACATGTTTTGGCTGACAAGACTATTTTCAGAAAAACCTAACGCAAAAAAAGAAAAATGGAACCGTTGTAATCAGTTGACAAGGAAGCTGATGCTGAAAGCTCGAGACTGTTTGATCCCTTGGAACACATTATGAGGCGTGACTGGTCTGGTCCCTCCCGGTGGGAGTTTGACTGACAAGCGGCTGCAGTATTTCTCCGTCTGCCATGTACTGTGCCTGCTTGCGTCACGTGACCCTCCCTCCCGCCGGGCTCGTAAACGCCACCTGTTCTGCTTGCGCAGCCAACAGCAGGTTTGGACCCGGTCCAAATGTGTCATTGCGAGACACAATACTGGGAAGTCAGTTATAAATGATTCATAAAAAGAACAGAATTTCTCAGGCTTAAACTGATTAAATTTATACTGAAATTGGGTCGGCTATTTCCTCAGATAAAACTGAAAAGCTCATTAAATAAGTGACGGTACTTCAAATATTCAGTTTGAGTAATACCTGCAATCCGCCTCTAATTAGGAGTTACAAGAATATATATATTTTAAAATAGAAACTACGTTTGGATTTATTTCCCTATCACAGTGAAGTGAGTCCTCACAATGTAATACAGAAATGGAGTTCTCCAAAATGTCTCTGAATTAACTGCTTTTGAAACAACCGTTTTCTGAAAGATTCCATATTATGATTTATTTTTTGGTGTGAGGGTTCAGTTATGGTTCTCTAAAGATTTCCTCAATTGTGATACCGTGGAAAATGGAATCCCAAAATTTGTAACCACTTCCTGAATACTGTGACCTATGCGTCGGGCTCCTTATTTCGCCTTCAAACTTGGCTCCTTCACGTCGGGCAGCCAATATCATGTTAAGGAGTGTCCAGACCATGCTGATCGAGGAAACCGTTTGGTAAAGCCGATCGCCTAAAATTATCTCCCGTTTATATTGTACAAGCAGTATGTACTGCTGTAAAGCTGTTCATAGCAAGATGACTCACGAGAAGATATTAGGAGCTGCAGCTCCTACAGTTCTTGACGCCACTATTTGGAAAACTAAGAAAGATTTTGAATTTGCCTGCGTTTCGTTTGCTGCAAAAAAAAAAAAAAAAAAAAAAAAAAAAATCTTTGAAACGTTGTTGAATCTGGTAACTAAAAAAGACACTATATTCGGAACAACTATTCCAACCTCTGAACTTCTCCCAATAACGCTACGCGTTTTCGCTAAATGACTGAGATGATATCTTTTCTCTTCATTTTTTTTCACACACCAAAAAAATAAATGATAAAAATAAAAAAACTCTTATTTTTAGCAAAGTATCATGTAGTTTTTGTTTTTTTGATCAGTTGGTTGACAGTCCATAGTACAGGCTATTCACGACACATGTCACAATTAGTCTTTTCTTACGTCTACCCGGTAAATTCGCTTTGTTGACAAACAAATAAACGAACTCGTGTAAACATAAAACACAGAATGTCGTTTCGACGCAACTGAATGTAGGCCGATGCATATCAGAATTTCTCCACTTCTAATGGATCGCTATAGTTCGGACAGGGATCGGATTTGAGAATTGGCTTTGTATCTTTCGTTAACGTTTCATTGGACTTTAGAAACCAAGAGGCAATAGTAACATCCACCTACTTACTTGCAGATTCACTTTTCATGTCCTGCTGTGCCGTGACTGTAGACATATAAAGCCAAAATGGAAACACAGGTATTTCAATAACATGTATTTCAAATAGAATTTACTTATGGAGAACGGTCACAGATTTTCATTATTCATGAGGAATTTTCGTCATTTAAGTAGCTACGTACAAGGATTCCAATATTTCTAATCGTTGTAATCTTAAATGTAAACTTGTATTATTTTTTCTGTTGGGTAGGTTCCATTCTCGGAATCAAACCCACTGAATCTGTGATCCAAACGCTACGTGCCGTCTAGAGGATATCTTTACAGCTTTTTCCTGTGTATTTTTGAAGTGAAAACTTCTTCAGTTGCGTTACGCGATGTTTGGGTGGGGGTAAATCTATAAGTTCGCAAGAAGCCACCTGTTGCACGCGCCAGCATCACGGCCACCTGTTGCGCATATGATATGCGCGTAGGACGTTTTTCGCAAAATCTTTATACAAATACAGTTTTTATCCGATTTTGACGGAATTTGCATACGTATACTTTGAAACAAACAGAAAAACACTGTTGACGTTTGATTTACAGAAACATAAACCTTCACCTCCTTTACCCCCTCACTTTAATTTGTCACTGTTGTTTATACAAACCCACAATTTCCATCCGATTTTGATTGTAGTTAGCACATATATACTTCAAAACAAGGTGGTCTGATAGCTCAGCGGTTACGGCGCTCACTTCCGAAAGTTCTCTTTCCGGGTCGCGATGAGCAGGAATTTTTTAGGAGTTGTATTTGATTATATGAGCTACGCCGGGACGTTCCGTGGTTCTGATTCCACGTTAAAATGCAGGTCCCTGAAGAAAGGAATTAGCCTTCCAGCCTCTGACACAATAGCTTGCTACATCTCCTTCGGGAATATTCGATGAACCTTCGGGTTGTGAACTAAGTTAAATTGTTAGTTTTTGTAGTGAAAACTTCTTTAGGTGCGTTGGGTGATTTTTGAATGGGTAAAATCGTATGAGTTCGTATTACCGACATGCTAATGTTAATAGTATTTCTGTTGTGGTCAGGTGCTTAGTGGTTAAGGTGTCTGATTGGGGAACAATAGGTCTCCTGCTCGAATCCCTGTCTTGGCGGGGATTTTCATTGTCCATTAACCCAACCTTCACATCTGGCATAGCTTGCTGTGTAATGTGAAGTACACCAGAATGCTTCCGTGGTTCGGATTCCAAGCTTAAACTGTAGGTCCATGTACCTGGTAGCACTATCGTGTTAGGTTAAGGTGGCTATGACGGGCGGAAAGCCCAACCAGCAGAAACGCTGTCACCAGGTCATTAAGTCCACACGGAATTATTATTATTTAGTATATCTGTAGGTATAAGTATGACGTGTTGCGTGTATGACATTAAGTTTTAAGATTTCACTATGACTGACATGGTTTTTTTAAATGTTTTTTGTGCTGTGATACCTCTGTTTGATAATTTCAACACAGAGTGTGACTTCCAGTTGACTATGTATTATGATAGAAACTAATTGGATGCTTATTATTTATAAACAATGGAACGATTCAATGAAAAATATATCCTTGTGTTTGTTCAAAACAAACTCCCTGTACCGATCACAGAATGATGCGCTTTGTTGGTTTGTCAGTCAATCTGGAGCATTTCGTGCTGTATCAGACGTAGATAGCCCAAGCACTTATAACTCCCATACTCTTTAAAATCTGCCGAGCTATCTCTAAGCTCATCCGCGTGTGGTTATATCCCGTAGTGCGGTGAGATGAATCGATGCATAAGGTCTGTTCCCTCGTGTTGGCGTGCCGTCTTTAATTAGAGGAGCAGTGTTTGGCTTGGTGATGTGGACGCGTCAGATGGCAGTTTCCGATTGGCGCCCCACGCCTGCGGACTCTCTGCAACGACGTGGTCACGCAGGTTGTAGTCCAATCACTGTGAGCATCTCGGACGCTTCGGCATTGCCTCAGTTTACCTTCCTCTCTGGACTGCCGCTTATTAGACCACAGCACATACATCAGATAACCAGTTTACTGCACCACATTTCAGATCTGCGATAAAATTAGTCTTGTGGATGGAGCAGAAGTTTTTATCCCGATATTCTTGAAATTACTTCTTCTGATAGGTCGATTACAGCAAGGATAAGATATTTGGCTGAAATTAGACCTTACTGAGGCATGCGTAAGTTCGGAATACTGAATTCTTATACCGAGTTGCTACTTTCATAACAGCATTTAATGCTCTTTGGTAATAAGCCGAATGGACACGATGTTTCTACACGATATTTCGGCGATCCATTACTACGTCGCCATCTTCTCGTTAAAATCAGCCAACGGAGAATTCGATCGACGAAATATCGTGCGGAAATATCGTGTTCATTCGGCTTGTTACCCGAAACTGTTATGCTCAACGCCGCGGAAGACTTCGATTTTATATAAGACGCTGTTTGCTAAATACTATTTCTTCAAACATGGCCGCCCCATTGGCTCAATTGGTTGCGGCACCGTGATGGTGTCCTGCACCGACGTGGGGTTAGCTGGTTCGATTCCTGGTGGTGGAAAAAATGGAGAGGTGGTGATGCACAATTCCTAATCACTAGGCTGTGCACAAGTTAAATCCCAAACCTCTGCGCAGTGCGTATGGAGTGATAGCATAAGACTCTGTTCGTCCGTCTGATGGGGTCGTTAAGCTTGACAGCTTGTTCGGTGTCTTTCGGAAAAGTAGGTCTGAATGTGCCGACCCAGAGTTTCAACCCTCTCTCTTCCCTCATCTCTACCGATCGTGGTGGGTGAACGGTTAACGTTCTGGCCTCGCATTCGGGAGGACGTGAGTTTCAATCCCTGTCCGGGAATCCAGATTTTGGGTTTTCAATGGTTTCCCCAAATCACTCCAGACGAATACCGGGATGCTTCCTTCAAAAAGGCCATGACCGAATTCCTTCCCGTTCCTTCCGTTCCTTCCCGTTCCTTGTCCCTAGTCTCATCCGCCATTAATGACCTTAGCCGTCGACGAGGCGTAAAGTCGTAAAAAAAAAAGAAAAAAAACCCTAACTTTCATCTCTCATCCAAAAGACACACACACTGCACTGAGCATATACTCACAGTCATTAACACTCGCGCTGGGGAAGGCAATGGGAAACTATCCTAACTCTACTTCATGTTCCCAGACTTTCCAGGATTTTTTATCCTTCTAGTGCAACTAAAATATTGTTTTTTGCAGATGCGTTTCGATTTCTTAGATCATCTTCGGTGCCAGTTTTATCCTTAACATATTTCAATCGAGAAGTGTTTCATCTTTGTCTTTTGGCTAACTTTCACACATGCACTATAGTCTTCTGTAATACAAAATGTTTCATTTTTTTTTGTATGCGCAATATTATTATACACCTGCTGCGTTTAACTAATAAAAACATTTCCCAACTGAATTGTGTTAAGGAACTGAAAACGGGCACCGAACGTAATCTAATAAGTGAAAACACTTATACCTAAAAAAAATAAATAGATTGTTGTTTCAGTTGCATTAGAGGGATTAAAAAAAAAACCTCGTTAGAAACCTTCATCATGTTTGTGCTGTTTTAGTAGCTTAATTTACTACTTCTCGTCTGCAATGGATGCATTATTCATTTTACTTCATAACTTGTGCTCTGCCACATGCTGCACTTTCATGTAACTTTCTGTGAACTACAGAGTTGAATCGTTCCTGGTATGTTCAAGCTCATTTCCATAAAGATCTGCGTTACACAAAGATTTAGGTTTTTACCAGATTCAGTTATCGATGTAGCTTATTTTTTGTTTTAATTCGTAGCGAATTGGAGTTCTGTGAAACCGAGATACAGAAGGTTCAGCAGAACTTTTTTCCGCTGACGTAGACACCAACCACCTGATATAGGGATGTCGTCTTCTTAGTTTTCAGTTAATCAGAACTGAGTTTCTTTCTTCGTGTATTCAATTAAAATACAGGTTCTAGGTATACATAGAAACAGGTGGAGGGGATGAAAGTATGGTAGGGATTATCGGATTAGATATAATGTCTGCTTTATTTGGGACACGCATATTTTAGTTACTATGGCTGAAGGGTAGCAGTATATCTGTTGGATACTGGGAGGAGCTTGCTATACTTTTTATTTACAACACTTTCACCCACAAAATTATCTGTCTTCACAGACATCGGTATCTCTTTGAGATTGGACACCAGCATCTCTTTGAACATCTCTTCTGTAGTGACGATATATACATCTTGCCGGTCCCAGTAATGGCGGTAATTAAGGGGAAATGCAAAGCAGAGCCCTGCTTTGGACATCAACTTGCGTGTGCGATTCGGTTTCATTTTATTAATTTCTGAAAATAAAAACTCCCACGTAATTACGTTGATACATAGTCTTTACTCGAGACACGTTAATCCGCTGAGTCAATGCGTACCAACTGCTTGAAATAAAATTATCGCCTCTGCTTTCCACCTAGTTGCATTTCACTAAAGAGCAGTTACAAAGCACATATAAAATACGTGCTAGTAATTTAATGCATTTTTAGCAACAGAATTTTTAAATATAAATTGGCGAAAGTACACAGATTTTAAAGTATTTATGATTAGCATTTGCCCGCTGCTTCGCGGGTGTATGCTTTGGTATAAGTAGAAATTCATTACAGATTTTTTTTTTTATTACCATGTATTAACTATGAAAGGCTTGAATGTCATTATTTCAGTTGCGGGCTTAGATTCGATTGCAAAACAATGATTATTTTAATGAACACATGTCAGAAGCTATTATTTTCGAACGGAAACATTATTGAAATTCATGGTAAGTTTGAAATACAACCAAGATTTATTGTTAATTAGCTTTGCTTTCAATGACTATTGTCATTGTTTCCGCCACATGTAAGTAATTTCAAAGAGTCAAGACTCTATCGTGATACAATTAATATATTAATCCCCATGTGACAGAAGCTATGATCTTCGAGCGGAAACATTAATGAAGTTTGTGGTTAGGTTGGAATGCAGCCTGAACCATAATGTCACCTGGCACAGTTTGTTAAAACATAAACGATGGCTTTAGTTTTATAAATTACGAGGTGCAGCATACATTTTTGGATTCCTAGTTTCATTGCTGTCGTCATAAACTCAATAGCACGTGAGGACGTTTGAACTTTATGATGATAAAAGAGGGTCTGCACCACTTTAGGTACCTTCTCGAAACTGGTACTAACCTGTTGAAATTTGCTTCAGTCGCTTCGTCAGCATGTCCTCTTCACGTTCTGCGTTCTTGCTTTGGGGAAAAAGTTGCCAGGAATTTAATTAAAAACGCCAAAATATGACAGCGACGTTCGGCCATTACATGTTGCAAGCGTTGAGAAATGATTGAAAATCTTTGGAAGTGTTGTTTAAATCTTTTGTTGTAACGTTTTCTTACCGTTTCAGCTCTTCTACGTTGTAAAAAGTCGCACAAAATTGACAAATAGACAATATTTATCAGAGCTGTAAATCTGTGATGCCCGCCATCTTACATGGAAACGAGCAACCAGAGATAATCGATTGCTTCCATTGTAAACAAAAGGCCATTTACGTGATGGATGCCGCAGAACGAAAATTTTGTAAATTTTTTTCTTTTGATCTAGGCCGTATTTCAACCTAACCACGAACTCTGATGAAACGAAACTATTTAGGTTAATATGATCCCTGTACCGATAATTTTTATGTTATTTTTGCAGTGCTGATAGTATTTCGCAGTTGCGCAGCCCCTCATATTTCGGCGTTTTTATTTAATTTTTTCCTCAAAGCAAGAACGCAAAATGTGAAGAGGACATGGTACAAGTGAAGCAAATTTCAACAGGTTAGTACCAGTTTCGCGAAGGTTCCTAAAGTGGTACAGTCCCCGATAAAAGCTACAACCGCAAACATTGCAGAACTAGGGTAATGAGTGTTAATAAAAATAACATATCATTCTGCTGGCCGCGCTTTGAACAGCAGCCAAAATTTGTACACAAATTCCTTGGGAGATATTACAAAATACCTAGGAAATACGTATTGTTACTTGTTTGTGTTTACTGTAGGCACCTTTCTGAACTGCGCACCCATGACATGTAGCGAAAAAGTATCAGTGCAGATTAACGTTTTTATAAAATTGTACAGCATTCAGCGACGATTGCAAAACATGTACCAGAGACAAATTGTGTAACTTACAAAGATGTTAATAATCTTACAGTCAATTATATATTAGGCCTACTCATCCTTATAACCACCACTGTATACTTCACGTGTATACATCCCTGATGAAGGCCCCGGGTTCGTCGCCGAAACGTCGATAGTAATACATCGATAAAAGCATCGCGAATCCCGAAAAAAGTAAGTGGAATATTTGATTAATATGACACTAGCTAAAAGCGTAAAATAATGTGTAAAGATATTGGTCATTATCCGGTTTATTAATTGCATGTCTTATTTTTGTGAAGAAAATCGTACATTTGGCCATCTGACACGAAAGTCATGGCTGTTTTGTTTTCCCCCGAATTACTGCATAAACAAAAGAAAATTTGAAATAGTTAAATCTGAAATAAACATGAAAAAAGGATCACCATTACAAAGAACGTTTTCCACAGATAGTCTTCAATAATAAGCATTAGTATCATCAGATTTTTCAAAGGAATCTTAATACAGCTATCAATTTCTATCCTGCAGTGACTTACTTTTGGAGATTTGTTATTTTCCTATAGAAATATTGACGAAAAGTTTAAAACAAATGTGTAGGAATGATGCGTCTTGAAATCAAAGCTACACATGCTTACTGCAGCGAAGTACTGCGTAGACCGTAATCTGGCTGCACCTATGCATTTCGTCGAAATGTTGTTAAACAAAAGCGATGTTCCGCTTGTTGATGGGACTGGGTGAAGTGTCGGAGCGGAGGGCGGAGGCTATCTTATCAGCTGGACGGGGGTAGGGGGCGGGAGGGGGGGGGGCAATGAGACGGGTCAAGCTCTCTCACACGCGCCGGCCAGCTAGTCAGTAGGGTTCGGACTAACTTGAGCGATAAAGTGAAATGGAGCGAGAGATGTCTTCTCGGAGAGCTGGTAACGGTAAGTGGTGGGACCTGACGCTGGAGTACTGTAATTGTTTCCATCTGTCTGATAATCGTGCAAGCTCCATGTTACTGTTGTTTGTGAAAAGTATCCCAAATTGTCACGAAATAAAATTACCGGATCGCCTTGCCTTCACGTCACAATACATCGAGGAACATTTTCAAGACCTGGAGACTAATCTGAAATAATATTTCCTACCATCAGTAGCATGACGGTTTGGTCGGTCAGTGGTTAAGGCTCCTTGCTTTCAATAGTTCGGGGTCAGTCTAGGTTTTGAGTTCCGATGAGGACAGTAATTTTTAAGTCGGAGACGCAATGCGCGGCACATCGAAACTCTTTGCACCAGGTCGCAATACCACACGAAGTTATTTTTATCAACAGCTATAAGAATCGATAAGGAATTTATTTAACATAGAATCCGAGACTGAATTTCTGGATTTATATTTCGTGTCTATAACTCTTGGGTGACACATTTCTCTAGGCAAGTAAGAGAGAATACCACTGATGCATTTTTGGCTGTTCTATCGTGCGGGGCTTAAATTAGAAAAAGCTTTAAATTTTCTGATGTTTTTTTGTTACAAGTGGCGGATCTACGAATTTTCTAAGCTGGGGCAAAAACTTGAGAATGCCGCCATTACAACATTAATTTGACGCCCATGGCAATGTAGAGCTATTATTTGATTTTTCCACCCCCTGAAGGTTGCCGCCCGTGGTAGTAGAGCTAAAAGAAAGGTTGTCACCGCTCGAAATTGCAATTTACCGCTCCTTCAAACATGATTTTGTTTCCGCCCGGGGCAAACGTTTGTTTGTTACGAACTATTAGTGTGAAGCCAGATTTCATCACTGGTTTTCCTAAAAATAAATATTGAAACAGTTTTAAAATCGAAACGGATCTTAAAATTTAAGTTATCTTTTTTTGTTAGCAACAAACAGTTTCCCACTTTTCACTAACAATTTAATTTTTGCAATTATCATTTCATATGAGACATATAAGTAATTATTAAAGTACATGAAAGTTATATCTATGTCAAAATGTTTTTGTCTAGCCTCATTATAGGCAGTAAGTTTTTGTGGTTCATAGAAAAAATGAATCTATAAATAACAGGGTTACAGGAAATAAAAGTTTATTAAACGCTGGCCTAAATTACGGAAAACTGCAGGCAGGACAGCCGGTACACCAGGTCAGAAGTTCACACGTGGTTCCCCTGAACCACTGAAGACTGATAGCGACTTAATAAGATCGGGCAAACCAGAAAAAACCCACAGCGTCTTAAGAACACTCACGTCAAAAATTTAAATAAACATGGATCGTAGATTTCCCTGCTGGTCCTGAAAGTCGTTGAAATTAAATGTGAAGCTTTTTTATTTAGCTTTGCTTACTATCTAGATGGTAAAATGAACATGTTTACTTTTTATATTGTTTCCGGATGACGATGATAATGATATATCTGAAACAGTAATTTATCTCAAATTACTTTCTTATGCGTAAGAAGTTATACAATGATACGCTGATAAAGAAGAACCCGTTAACTGCTCGATTCTGAAATGATTTCGTCGTTAGCCATTGGCAACGTCCATAAACCACGCACCTCCTGTGAATTCCCCTCCTCCCACGAAGCCCGACGTGGCTTTTGCCTCTACCCCCCCCCCCCCCCCCCGTATCACGTAGCTTATTTCCCCTATTGATTTCAGAAGACATTTTGTACTGTTTTTTCTTGTCAGACTATCGTAAATTACATACGGCGGTAAATAGATGACGGAAAAAATTATTCACATGCTGTTGTGTGTTCTGTAACTCACTTTGACAAACAATGTGAATGGAAAAGCTATGTGACCTGGCTGGGAACACCTCCCCTCCTCTCCCCCGTAGCCCAGTGTAGCTTTCCAGCCATCCCTTCCTCCCCCTAGACCGAGCCACGTGGTTTATAGACCCTCACTTATTACTGAAATAAAATTTTAGTGTTTATCTGTATGCATCATCGCGATAAATAATAATTGTGAAAAACTTAACATCGTACCGGAATCTAAATGAACAGTAGTTTCATACGCCTAGTAATGCTTCATTTCTCTTAATTGTTTTCCGCGTTTCAAGTACCATACCCTAAAGTCGAGATATTTTGCTGTTCAGATATTGCTTTAATGCAGTTACGTCTACCCCTTTTTATTCTTTCAGACCAGTTATGGACCAAGTTCGACTTTTGTTATGTCGGCTTTTAATATTTTCCCAGTATTCCCACATTCGTTTACGATATCCTTCCTCCCTTACTTCACTCCACGTTTTGGCTGTTAATGTTTTTTTTCTTGAGGTAATAGTGCTGTTTGATTTCTTCACGTGTGCCCCATTTCCTGCTGATCTGTTCCTATCTCACTGAACCAGGCATCCTTGACCTTAAAATTAGATTAATTAAACCACTAAGCAATATTCGTGCATTTGTGTGTTCTGCTGATGGTCTTATGCCTCTCTCACGGACCAGGCAGCTCAGAGTGTATGCCAGTTCAAATGGGGAGGGGTAAGACTTTTTTTTTCTTTTTTTCTTTCAATGGCTTTCGGCATCTTAGGCTGCACAGCCAGCCTGATGAATTTTTCCAGATAATTAGACACACCACAGGACGGACATGACATTCACAGACACAACAGTTAAACACCCATGCCCGCGGCCGGACTCGAACCGGCGACCTTCGGCACGCGGAGCTAACACTCTAGCCCCTACGCTACCGAGGCCGGCGGGTAAGACTTGACAGTTATTTGCAGCAGGCGTGAGAAGTTGTACCTCTGAAGGTATTGTCCAAGCTCGGTAGGCAGCAAAATCACCTAAAGCACGCCAGCCCAGATCGTTCATGCAATGCAATGATGTCGCCTCTATGGATGATCTCCAGCAGTCTTCTCTCTACCGAGCCTGATGGGTGAGCGAACGTTCGGGCCTGACATTTGGCAGGACGCGGATCCGAATCTACGTCCAGGCAACCAGATTTGGGTTTTCCCGTAGTTTCCCGAAATCGGGCCAGATGCATGCGGTGATGGTTTCTTCGGAAGGCCATGGATGAATTCCTTTCCGTTCTTCCCTCCAGTCCTTTCTCGCCTCTACTCATTTCTCGCCTCTAATCATCTAAACGTCAATGAGCCGTACAGCAATAATAATAGTAATAATAGTAATAATAGTAATAGTAATAGTAATAATTAGTAATAAAAAAATCTCGCAATGCCAGTCCGCTTCTCTTCTCTCCGGAAGAACATATTCGTACAATGTTTCGCTAGTAGTTGCATCCATCTGAAAGTTTAATTGGTGAATTAGAGATTAGTTGCATCTCCTTATCTGCTAATGCTGTACAGTAATCACTTGGCTAGGCCTCTTCTAAATATAGAATCCACGTGTCCTGGACGAATGTGTGTTCGCTAGTCGGTGTCTGTGACAGATTAATTTAGGAAGGTCAATCGAGTAACGTACATACCAAATATAAAAGTACTTTGCCTCCATGGTCCGCATACGTCTGGCATGCCATTCAAATGAATGCACTCTGCATTTCGAGTCGATCAAAAGTGGCTACAGCATTTTGATATCACCATCTGAGAATATCTACTTAGGATATTCAGCTATGAGAAGTATCACTGAACTCGTGGACAGTATTCTGTTATAACCGATACTAATTTCTTCTATGTAGATTCAGAATAAACAGAAATATAAATAAGTTTTGTAATTCCGTAATTAAAATCTGCACTAACAAATACACAAATGAACTCTGAATTGAAATAGACCACAGTGTTTATGTAGGCAATTACCGATATAAATACTCAAGTCTCATACTCTTACAGTAAATTTAAATAATGTGGAGTCCAGTTTTCGCTTAGTGGTGAAAAGCAGAACTAAGCCAAAGGTAAAGTCTTAGTTTTATCGAATGGTCGTACGATAATACATCTGTTGCAGAATATAGACACTCTTCGGATAAAGCAGCTGTTTAGTAGAACTAACGGTAGTAGTTTGTGTTGTAGTAGTGTAATGCATAATATGGAAAATGAACCATATTTAAGAGTAAACGTAAGAGGGTCATATGAGGTACTTTACTTCCAAAAAAGAGCGGTACTTTAAACATAGCAAAATAATTTAATACGAACTATCTGATTGTAACAGGTTTACTTACATTTTCCGTAGTTATCTTAAGGAATCCATCTATTCTTAGTTACGTCGGGCTACATAGGGGCGGGAGAGGAGGGAAGGGGAAAGAGGGGGGGGGGGTTTATGGTCGCTCCTTCAGTATCACCGAACGGAACGTGTAATCTATCGTCGAATTGGGCGGGCGTTCAGGTGTGTGTGTGTGTGTGTGTGTGTGTGTGTGTGTGTGTGTGTGTGTGTGTGTGTGTGTGTGTGTGTGTGTGTGTGAGAGAGAGAGAGAGAGAGAGAGAGAGAGAGAGAGAGAGAGAGACTGATTTATATGCGTGCTCGCTGGACAATGGGACAGTCTGTTTCCCTTAGAAATTGAACTGTTTAACTGTCAATGGAAACAGCTCGAGCATCACATGTAGACTTTATACTTGATAAACAGTATTCCGATTAATGGAATGATTTGAATGATTGTGGAAATTTGTGAACGTCTGCCCTCTTGAGTAACTGTGTACGAATTCAGCAGAGCAATTAGTTTTTATAAACTGGAAATTTGAGTTTGCATTATTTTTTCTCGAAAGTGTGATACATACCGTTTTGAAGGAGCCTTTCTCTGTCGGGAGGCTGCTGCACCCTTCTCTTCCCACTGACTTAAGCCCAGTGGACCCCACGGATTCCTGAACTACGTTGTTGATAATCAGCGCTCGAGGTGACTTACCGATACACGATGGAATGGGAGTGACATAAGAGATAGCAGACGCGGCAAGGAGCGACGATAGCTAATGTGTGACACATATAGTGACTGATTTCGGCAGCAGAGCTGAGACAGAGCGTTATTACCATCAGCATCACGACGTGGTGGCTATGAAATGTTAACATGCCCACGTTTAAGTGGGAGGCTACAGTTGAAAGCAATGCTGGAATCGGCGAGTGGGGAGAAGTCTCATTTCCACAACTCCTTGTTGGTCGATAAGGGAGCGTGCATAAACCACGTAGCTCCATTTTGGCCTCCTGTGAACCTTTCCTCCCCCCACGTAGTTCTACGTGGCTTTTCCCTATACTCCCCCCCCCCCCCCCCCCTTACGTAGCACGTAACTTTTTTCCCTTTTGATTCCAGAAGACATTTTGTACTGTTTTCTCTTGTCAGACAATTGTAAATTACATAAGGAGATAATTAACTAAGGGAAATAAATATTTACATGTTGTTGTGTGTTCTGTTCCTCGTTTTAAGTTTGAAAAATGTTATGAAAGGAAAGCTACGTGCCCTGGCTCGGAACCCCCCCCTACCCCCTACTCCAGCGTAGCCTTCCAGCGTAGCCTTCCAGCCAACACACCCTGGACCGAGTCACGTAGTTTGTGCACGCTCCCTAACAGTCGACACTTGCACATCGCTGTTCATCGGCCGACATCACCTAGGTTCACTTCAGCGCCACAATGGCAGCACATAATAGTTCCTCACGAGATTCTCAATCACCCAGTTGCGACTTGAGCTAGCCGCCACGGAAATTAAAGACAATCATTATTGTAAAACTATCCTTGTTTGTCAACGAATAAATAATTCCATCAAAAACAAATCTCCTTTTCTATCCCTCATATTTATGCCAAATTTAAAAAATAGGGAATAAGGGTTTGGTAGAACAGTTTAGGAATACCAGAAAACCGAGCGTGGTGGTGTAAGGGCTAGCGTTCTGGCCTCGCATTCGGGAGGACGGCGGTTCGAATCCCCGTCCGGGCATCCATTTTTGGGTTTTCCATGGTTTCCCAAATCACTCCAGGCAAATGCCGGGATGCTTCCTTCAAAAGGCCACGGCCGAATTCCTTACCATTCCTTGACCCCCATCCTTTCCCGTCTCTAAAGACCTCGCTGTTAGGGAGACGTTAAACAGATTTTTTTAAAAAAGAAAAAAACCAGAAAGAATGAAAATTGAAACATTTGAATTGTGGTACTATAGAAGGATGATGAAAAGAAAGTGGACAGATGAAGTACGAAATTAATGAGTTTTGGAAATGGTGGGTGAGGAAAGAATTTTGTGGATGAGGCTTACAGAAAGAAGACAGGGTAGTACGTCATGTTTTGAGACATTCAGGATTGATCAAGTTGTTAGTGAAGGGAATAGTCGAAGGTAAGAACTGTAGAGAAGACAGAGATTAGAATATATGAAGGAAATAATTGAGGACGTCGGTTGTAAGAGGTATGTTGAGTTGAAGAGGTTAGGGCAAGATAGGGATGGATGGAGGATTGTATCCAACCAGTCGAGAGACTGATAACAGCAATGAATGAATGACCAATTCATATAAATTGTAGAAGTTGTCGCGCTAGACTCTCCGGCACCCTACAATAGATTTTGTAAAGTAGGTATGGCAGAAATAAAGGTAGACAAATATGGCACTACAAAAGTACGTGTTTTTAGAAAACGATTGCATAGGGAATCAGTTACCAGTAATTTTAGATAATTTTGCTATTGGCTAAGAACACAACTGACTTTGAATCAGTTAATCTGCAACATTGTTTTTCTTTGCAGTAAAATAGGTTGATAGCTTGGTGCTGTAGTGGTATGTGAGATCTTTACTGCCAACTTCTGCCACACAGACCTCAATCCAGAATTTCTTGCTAGGTGATCCTTGATGGGCGAGTTGATCCTCGCAGAATGAATGGGTCTTCATCCTTTACGGTGTCGCACTCCGCAGGAACTTCTAAGAGTCGAAATTTTCTGGAATTTCTCGTGCCTTTTCAGCAGCTTTGGAATGTGAAATGCTATTTTTTTAATTAGATGACTAAATTAAACTAGTAGAGAAAATATCTATCTGTTTTTATTAAGTTTTAGTGTAATTTGTTTGGTTGTAATAGGCGAATCTGAGGGGAAAGATTTTAGTGTAATTTATTAGTTATTAAATGACTGATAATTATACGATGCGGTAGCTTTCCTCAGCACTGATGAACTTAATACTTATTCAATTTGGAACACAAATAAAATAAAAATGAAATATTAATTAATGAAACTTATTCCTCAATCATTTTAGTAAAATTTAGAGACAACAAAAAACTAAAAATTTTACTGTTTTGAAATGAAAGCAAACAGTTAAAATTTGAACACTGTGCATTGTGACTATTTTCTCAACTTTCAGTGAAGGGTGATTTCCGGTAAAATTTTGTTGTGTACAGTTACGTAAATCGAAGTTTTATTGCATCATGGGTGGAGAGAGAGTGCAGGCAGCCGGGGTATGTTTCGGAGCAGATCGGCCACGGCTGCCCAGTCTTCAAATGGTGGCGGAATATGTTAACCCGTGGCTTGCTGTCTGCCTTATACTCCTGCTAGCAAGCAGACTGTCCTTCTGTCACAGCCATCCTCATCGTATTTTTTTTTTTTTCCTTCTGTTTGATGGGGAGAATTGCCAACTGATCTCATACGATATGCGAGAACTTGATTCTCCCAAAGGCTGACATACAACAGAACAATCATCTTTTGTTACTTCACTCTGGAATCTGGTTTGTGATTGGATTGAAAGAAGATTGAAATCTAACGCGATTTCACCAAGTCAAATTAGCAGATTTTCTCCAAAAACGTGCATAACAATAATTAACACCGCAATTTCATGGCCTCAGGTTGTACAGTGTTTCTGGTTATTTTGGTGAAATAACTTTCATGTTTAAAACTCATCAATCACGGTAACTTGCTGACAGTCGTGTCATTGTGCCTGTCTTCAGAGCTTGGACACCTTATCTCCGTTGTCCCCGGAAGCATATTACATCACATAGCAGAACGAACTGAATTACCAGGAATTCAGAAGCCGCGGAAATCAACGTCTTTTCCTTTCGATGCTGAACGTCCGGAATTGCTTCATCGACCTGCTGACCCTGCAGTAAAATGAATACCAGCGAGGATACACACTGCTGGAAAGTAGCCATGACACTTGCACTTAATTTACTGTCTTGAGGAGGTGAAGGCTCCCGTCCATTGGCAGTTTTCCTGGCCAATGTCTGGGGTAAGGACAACCTTCAAATGAAGGCAATTTACATGACGTTAAAATCTATCATACATAATTTAAGTTTGGAGTAAATGGCTATAATCATTTTTATTTTATTTAAAAAAAGACTATTAGCTGCTGGGTTGAAATAAATCTTGTTGATATAATTCAACAAAATAATAACTTAGTTACATCTTTTGCCATCTTATATTTGATGTGCTTGACGTAACTGAGAAAGTAAGAATTTGCTTGCGAAAGTGGTTGTTTCAATTGTCTCTGCTGTAGATAGAACAAGGTGGTGTTGCTGCCAGGTCATTAAATCTTGAATACTGTGGAAAAGACTGGCCTTTAAATAAACTCGTGCGCAGAAGTTTTAAAAGTGGCTTCTCCGTTCAAAAGACGCATCCATCAAGCCAAAAGTATTCGAGCGTTTGACTCTTTCTGAACCCCATGTTTACTGTAAACCAAAAGACAGCTGGTCTGGCCTTCATCCAATGTTCTCAGGAAACTCGCCAGCCAAGGGAGTACTAAGAACTACGTTGGCTCACTAACGTGACACTGGTTCCAGTTCTCAACCTACACAAGCAGTGGCGCTCGAAGAGGCTTCATCATAGCGCTTGAATATGGCTGGACGCGAGGATGAAATTACCAACATTTTTCCTGCCCAATTACGTTCTTATATTAACAATGAGAAAAAATGAAGATAAGGAGAAGAGTTTTCTGTTTATTTGCCTTTCGTATTGTATAAAGCGGGGGGGGGGGGGATGGTTGTTATTATCATCTCCAACACCTACCTTTCCTTCCTTTATACTTTAATTATTATGAATATGATTTAATTAAATGGTTGCTAAAAAGGTGAACTAGAACCATGAATATTTTACACAAGAAATTATATTCATATTTATTTAGTCTCTGGCTTATAGAAGGCCGGGTAATAGTTAACGTTACGTTAAACATATTCCAAAGACAACAAAGGAAAGCAATACCCGACGTTTACAATCCGCCGATGAAAAGCAAACATAAAACTGAATTAAATATTTCAATAATTAGCAAAGTCAACATATTATCAACGTGGCAACACAGGTCATCAAATTGAAGTTAACATTTACCACAAAAAGAGTATCCCAGGGGCGCCGTTTAATGTTAAAAAGCATCGTCTGAATTTACACAATAGCAAGATGCTAGGAATTGAAGTTATGATCATGAAATATTAGTTAGCTCAGTGAATTTAGGATGAGAGCAGAGTCTTATCTCAGGAGCGCTTAAGGGTTCGCAAGCCTCGTTAAAACCCAATGAACTGTGACCGTTTGCGTAGGTACTTTACCATAATTGCTTCGTCGTGATGATGTGTGACTCGCACAGTGCCACTGCAGCTGCGAAAGCCAGGTTAGCGGATACGACCGCGTTACCACAACAGCTTCCAGATTATGGCAGGCATGCCATACAACTTCTAGCTCCCCAGAGCAAGAAAATGTGATCAGAGACAGTCACTGATCACCGGACGAGAGCGTGTCGGCTGACACGTCTGCACAGTGGCTCGTCCCGACAGCAAGTGAAGTAGAATATGGCGTCTTCTCTTCTCCTCGGAAAAATGAAGCTTCCCATCTCGGCACATGTAACAAAACCCTTGAATCAACAACTGTGAACCCCTATAAACGTTCACGATTGGTGCATTGATATGTGGCCATCATCACGTGTTTCATATCGTAGCTGGTATTTGCTGTCCGCTCGCGCCTATTCTGGTCGACCTTCAAGACACCAGGGCGAGGGTGCGAGGTCGGTGGACCCTCCAACTAACGGTCCGCGCGCGTCCTCTGCTTTGTGAGCTAAGGCGCCTGTCTGCCGGCGAAACTTGTCATTGTCCTGGTCTCTGAGCGTTTAAAATGGCAGTTCCAACTTCCCATACTCAATACATTACTGAATAGCAAGTTTTGCAGAAACTGAAGCACATAATAATAATGACTCTGGCTGCCCGGGTTTAATACACAATTATTTACGTATCAATTATCCCTATTATTTACAATATTTACAATTTAAATAACTGAATATTGCAAAGAATCTGAATATTAATCAATTATTTAATAATATTCATTGTGGGTGACTCTGTCATACCACAGTATTCTAACAGTATTACCATACTTTTAACAATGAAATGAGAATAGTACGGCTCTACAGCAAGTAAATGGAAACATTCAATAAAATAACTTGTTTACTGCTTACGCGTATTTCTAGACTTTTAAAAAAAATGTTATACACTACAGCAGCTTACATCACCGTGCTGCGGATTGCTGCTGTAGTTTGACATCATAGTCACCGATCAAACCACCGCAGCGGTCAACTAATTGGTATCTCATTCGGGAGTATTTCAGTTCGAACTGTTGTTCCTATTCGTTTTCCGGGGTTTCACGGAATTCTGGTATGGAGTTCTTAAAATTATACTTTCATTTTATTGGGTTTTCACAGTGATAAACACCGTCTATACTCGGAGGAGGACTGTATTTGTGCGAGGTACAAGCCTTCGAGCTGTCTCCATTCCGAGTACGATGGCTCAATCTACGTCTTGTAGCGGTTAGGACAACTGCTAAAGATCTAACAACTGACTGTAGACGCTTATACACATGGTTGAAGTTTTGTTGCTGACTAGTTCGCGGTGAACGTAGATCAAGGCAGTGCGTTATTAATATATCTGTGATCTTTATTTCCAGATATCAAGTTGGTTTACTGTCACCGAGAGTGGTGGGTGAGCGGTTAACACTCTAGTCTCACATTCGGGAGGACATCTGTTCGAATCCCCGTTCGGGCACGCAGATTTGGGTTTTCGTGGTTTCCCCAAATCACTCCAGGCGAATACTGGGATGCTTCCTTCAAACGTCCATGACCGAATTCCTTCCCGTTCCTTGTCCCAACCCATCCCGCCTCTAATAACCTCGATGTCGACAAGGCATAAAGCCATAAGCAGGGGGGAAAATAAAGGTTTACTGTCGATGCAAGAATTTTCGTTTACAGCAGTTTTCCGAAATTATTTTATTCAAATGTGCGGATTCATCTTTAGTTGGTAAATTAGTGGAAACATTTTATACGTAAAACTGTGTAAATTAAAGTTTACCGCAGCAGAGAAAAAATTTTGTATTTTAGTTGGGTAGATTTTCTTTATTACTTGATAAATTAATCGGCGACTGATGAACCTGATTTTGCGTCATCACGTAAAGCCTGTATTGAAACAACAGAGTATTTTAAGAGGGGCATGAAAATATTAGAACTGAACTAGACACGGGCGTACCACAACTGCACAAATTCAAATAGTGATTAACAGGATGTTGAGCGTTCTGGTCTCGCATTCGGGAGGACGGCGGTTCGAATCCCCGTCCAGGCATCCAAATTTGGGTTTTCCATGGTTTCCCAAATCCCTCCAGGCAAATGTGGGGATGCTTCCTTCAAAAGGCCATGGCCGAATTCTTTCCCATTCCTTGCCCCCCCCCCCCAATCCTTTCCTGTCTCTAAAGACCTCGCTGTTAAGAGACATTAAGTAGTTTTTTCTTTTTAAAAAAAAAACGATGTTCTTCCGCCAATGTTATTTGACATGCTTGAATCTCTGTTCTATGTACGCAAAACACTGAGAATGCTACCCTTATGGCCTTTGATGGGTGGTCAGTTTTTTTTGCTTTATTCTCGTCGACGTCGAGGTAATTAGAAGCGGAAAGGACTGATGGTAAGGAACAGAAAGGAATTTGTCCATGGCCTTTTGAAGGAACCATACCTACATTCGCCTGGAATGATTTGCAGAAACCGTGTAAAAACCAAATCTGGATTGCCGGATTGGGACTCGAACCCACGTCTTGCCGTATGTAAGGCCAGTACGTTACCGCTCACCCACCACGCTCGATGCTCACTCTTCTTCAGCTTTGTTGCCACTGGAGAGGTTTGGGGCAGGTTAACTCTCGATTACCCCAAATGTTAGATTTCCTTCGCTGATATTTAACTGATATGGAAAAGGTCGAAAAACCAGAACAGCCGCCTGATGTGTGGCTCCTAGCACCGTCATATTTCTTTGATCGACGACAGTGTGTGTATCTTCCTGAGCACGGCCAGCAAATATTTCGGTGGCGAGCAGTGCGGTAACTAAGAGTATACAAAGCAACGGGTGATGTGAAGTCGTCTGTTGGCAACTCGTTCGGCACTTGCCACCAATCTGGCAAGTTCAGTTATTTCGAAATAGAAACGATGCGAGCGTGGGTTGTTAAAATTTCAAGCTGGCCTGACTGGCTCAGTTGCAATAAGTATCATCCCGACAGCTGTATCTGTATTAATATTTAAATACAGGGCGTTCGCCGGGAAACGCAACCCACTGTTAGAGCTACAAGGAAGAAACTGCTCCCGGCGAGCGAGCGCTCAGTTTCCGGCATTGTTCGACCGTCGGCCGCGGACTATTTCATAATAATTACGCTTCATAAACTTCATAAACTTGTGTGCTAAGCATTTAAATGTGACGTAATTCATTAGCTTACCTTATAAAAGATGCTGGAAGTGTTGACCCTCTTGTGTAATGCACATTTCACATCTTCTGAACATATTTCGAGACACACGCTGCCCTAACTGACTTAATGATTTTTTGGGTGACTGTTCTAGTCGAAAAGCGATATCGTCAATTTTCTCCTCTGTGAGAATACGGTTGACCGACAGTCTCTTTTTGTTAAAAAATGAACCCGTTTCTCTTACTTTTTTAACCAGACGCAGAATTGTTGATTTAGCTGGCAGTAAAGCGCCAGGAAATTCGCGACGAAATTTACTGCGACACTTTTTAAACGACTTCTTCTTCACATATGTAACGTACCATAATTTTACTCACACTCAAACACGGTACAGATTAATAAGAGTATGAAGCCCCAAACCAGCCAAACCGCAAAGAAACGTTTATTCACAACACTGATTAATAAGAGACTGAAGTCACAAACTATCTACAATGCAAAGAAACCGTTCTTAACAATGTAAGGGTCACTGCAATGCACTGTGGGGCAGCGGAGATGTTAAACAGTGCGGTGATTCACGGTGCCGGTTGGCGGAAACTGCTGGCTCCACTGACCGAGCAAGTTGCCGACGGCAACAGACTGGGAGGGTAGCGTTTTCCGGCGAACGCCCTGTACTATGTTCAGTCACATTCCTGTTAGGCCAAAGTATAGGTAGATCTGACAATGCTGTAGCGAGACAGGTTGGGCATCAGATCAGATTGTTCACGCTTCCTTACCTACCATGAACTCTAGCTTGCCCATTCAGCTGCTGTGTATACTGACACGTATATTTACATGTTGGATTCACCTGCGAAGTATTCGAAACAGTGATAAATTATTCATTCGCGAATGATATGACTTACTCGTGACAGCAATGAATGAAATTGCCACAACACCTAAAGTTAGTAAACTCTGTTATCCTCGGGGAGATAAATGGCGTAGTACTGTCTGGCTTTTCTCGTTAATTCACCTGGAATACGCCTTTTCAACCCAGAAGGCTTTGGCTGCCCGTCATGGAGGTAAAATGTAAAATAATGTTGTCCCGAGAAAGCTACTTAAATTCGCAGTTCTTAATTGATTTCTGCGCTTCAATTTAACTAATTATTTATGTGTAAAGATTTTGGCTGCAATAAGGAAGTTTCAATGCATTTGTATAGTTGTTTCATAAATATTTTTTCATATCATGCCGGTATGCTGGAGTTGCGTGTCTGGTATATTCTCTATCTCTGTTTAGCGAGAGCCTCTCTCTGGTTCGAACTCAAAATTTTGCAGAATTAACCCTTTGGAGCAAAAACAGGTCAAGATCGTATTTTGACCATTCATTCGGTAGGACGCCGGTCCGAATTCCCGTTCGGGAATCCAGATTTGGGTTTTCCATGGTTTTCACAAATCACAGGAATGCCGGGATGCTTCCTTCAAAAGGCTAAGGCTGAATTCTTTCCCGTTCCTTGTGCCCAGTCTCATCCCGCCTCCAATGACTTCGGCGTCAACGAGAAGGAAAGCCACAAGGAAAAAAAAAACTAATTTCTGTTAGATCAGGTCATGAAGTCATAAAAGTTAACCCTACAAACTATTTTTTTTTTTTTTTTTTGCCCCTTACGAACTCTGTGTAATGAATTTTTGGTTTAATTTGTCTTTAAGAGGTCAAACAATGATCAAACTCGAAAAATAAATCAGATCGGATTACGCGTACATGGCTCCAAAAACTCTGGTATTTACCGACCTGGATGTGTGTGAACTATTCAGAACGCGGTCACAGATGTACACTTGCTTCAATGTTATTCTAGTGGCCCGGAGAGAATTTGCTCACATGGTGGCCTCACAAGGTGATTGCCTTGTGCCAGCAAGTCAGCAGCCAACTGATGACGCGTCAGCAGGGCCTACCGGAATAGACCTCCGCTCTGCCAACGCCACCATTCAGCTGACCACACAGTTAGCAACAACTTGTAGTGGCAGTCAGTGCGATATTCTACGATCGATATCTGACAGAGTAGTGATATCGTAAGTTTCACTTAGTCTATTCTGATTGCTGGATAACAGTAGAAATATTGAAAACTACATGCATGTGTTCCAAATCTTATTTTCATGTGTCTTGATGCGAATGAGGTAACTAGAGTGATCTAATATTTAGCCACATTTGACGAAGAGAAAATGTGGTTTAAAATCAAATCAGCTCTGTTCGATTTCGATGCAATTATTGTTTCGCGTGGTAATATACTTGTTGAATTTTTTCAGCATTTCTCTGATGTTCAGATTACGCGTCAGTATTGTATTAGAAACATGCAACCACTGTTGTTGTATTTCGTTTTTTTAATTTGAATTTCCAATCTTGGATCAATTGGATTTCTTCAGACTTTACTTGACTGCAGATCTTCTGCAAAGAGAATAACACCTACGAGAGGTTGTATTTCATTTGGATGAACGTTCATCCTCTTTACCTGGTGACCCTTTAAATGTAATTGTTACAGCTAAGACTGGGAACTTCAGTACAAGAATACTGTTAACAGTGGTTCTGAATACTTTCGGCAAATCTCAGAAAACATACTTCCAATTTGTGACCATTTATAGTGAGCTTGCAGAGCTGTGATTCAAAGCCTCCTTGATTTATTGTCTTTCAGATTTTGCGTCTGCCAAATGTCATGTATTAGAGCAAGCTATGTTCATTTGGTATGTAGTGTACTACGTGGTGAAAGATATATCTTACTCAGCTAGGCTTACTGTTACAGGATTTGTGCGTATTCGCTGTTGGGCTTTGAAGCCAAATGTTTCACACATTATTTCTGTAACAGTGAACGTATCGTGTACTCGCCGTTTCGACCCCTTTGTATTGCCGTGATTTATTTATGTAAATGCAAATAGTCTTTCTATATATCTTAGGTGAACACTTGGAAGTTTAATATAATTTCAAGAAGCGGGTTAGGTGACTGTTTGGTAACGTGCTACGTTGATGAATGGTAATTCGTACTCCAGAAATGTGGAAAGACAATGACAGTGTATTCACAAGGGGGTGGGAGAGTCTCTCAACCTGATAACCGGCTATGAATTATAGAAGCTGAGTTGAGTAATTTGAAGTGATGTAAGATTGATTGGAAATGTGTAGTGTACTAGCGTGACAATTTGACCTGCACAGTTAAATACGTCTTGATGGGAGAATAAGTGGAAACGTTACGAGTCTGGCCATTAAGAAATATGACTATAAATAACGTAATTTTGTTACGCAAGTGGAAGATTGAAATTATGGTAAAAGTTTTACTAATAATATATTGATTGTTGGTTTTCTGCTGCATGACAGTGTCCGTTAACTCTAAATTCTCAGGAGCATAAAGTAATGTCATAAACAAATAGTAATCCCAGTGATTAGCTGATGGACATTTTTTTGTACAGTATTTTTACCAGCTAAAACATTTCTGCTTGCAGGTGTGGCTTTTTTAAACTGTCCTATTTGTTCTCATAACACTTTTAAGCTACTATTAGGTCTACAAGAGCTTTTTTCTCGAGCAGTTTTTTCATGCAGTAGTTGTTTCAAAGTGAATTGTAACACAAGATTTTACTTCTTGTAAAATAGATATGTCGCGCGTAAGAGTAGTTGATTATACCTACGCTACACGCGGAAGTTTGTGACTGTAAGAGCAATTCGTGCCCAATCTCGTAATAGCAAATTTTAAAACTGTTGAAATGTGTCTCCATGAAAGACAGTACGCTTAAGCCGTAATTATGGAACTCATCAATGCATTAATTATGTCACACAGCTAACGATTATAGTTTTTAACAGTCAAACCTCGTCGAGGAGATTCCCTGATGGTGATGGGACAGCCATCAGTGTTTTAATCACTTTTTCAGCTTATTAAGTGTTCGATGTATGGATCGAGAAATGGACAGTGAGGGGAAGAATAGGAGATATTCCAGGTTAGAGGTTAGATGCTAGTGATATGTTGATGTGAAGAAAGATATAAAAATTTTAAAAAATTAAAAAATAAAGGGATGAAGAGGATCCGATTACGAAAAACGAATAAAAAATACGCTGTTCGATGATATAGAAATAGTGTACGTGAATACGCAGGTAACATTGATTGTGTTCCATAGAAACTTCAGAGGAAATTTAACTGAGATTGTGTCACTTTTCCTTCTCCAGGGTGAGTAGTTTTATTCAGGGAGTCAGTGTTTGTGGTTGACTGTGTTGGAGTATGGGAATTCATTGTTCTGAATGAGGGAGGAAAGAAGAGATTTTTGCTGTCCTATGAAGGCCTACTACGCAGATGCCGATGGATACAATGGGTCTTCAAAGTTCATCGTTTCCACCCTCTGGACGAATGTCGTAAACCCTCTCTCATAAAAACTGAGAAGAGGTTTGTAGAAGAGAATTGCGCCCTACAGCGTCTCCTATTTTGCCAATCATGTCTTTAATGAAGAAAAGTTCTTCCATTATCAGATCTAGAACAGGAAAACGCCACGTTGAGCTCCAGATACCGCAAAACTGTCGTAGCAATATAGGCCACTACAAGAATATAAACAGAAATTGAAAATTGCTTTGGGACATGTCAAAGATACCAAGATCAACACTTAAACTGGTCACAGTGACCAGTCTACAATGTTATTCAGGAGGAATGGTAAATATTGAAGGAGGTGGCAGTAGTAACATTGTTGAGTAAAAAAGTTTATATAAAATTTTTGGAGAAACAGGTGCTATAATGTTATGCATAAAAAAAAAACTTCGGAAAATACTGGAAGACACACAAATAACTTATTGAAAAACTTTATTCAAGCAAAAATGTGTATATTTTATAAAAGTTTAAATCATCGAATTCAATACAGCTCCCTTCGTAATAGTACGTGTAGCTCTTCTGAGTAAGTATTGGTGTACTTTTATGGGGGTAGCAGTGTTTACAATGCGAGCGTGTAATAATTCGTCTCTCGTGTTTACTTTTTCTTTATACACTTTGTTTTTCAACTAACCTCACAAAAAAAAAAAAAAAAAAAAAAAAAAAAAATCGAATGGGGTAGTGCATAATATTCCTGCTTCTGTATCTCCAAAACGAGTGAAATCGGATGCATGTTTATATGTTTTTTTACTCAATATTGTTCATAATACCACCTCCTTCAATATATACCATTGCCCGTGAATTACCCTGTAATATATATACAAAAGTTTTTGCACTGAAACCCGATCTATCACATTATACGTTTCCCATCGTCAAAACCATAATACTCCTGAGTGTACATCTTTTATCTTCTTCATAACCATGTTTTCTTAAAAATTGAAGTAAGTAGTAGTACTAGAAGGAGGAGGAGCCACTAAAAGGGTTATCCTTAAAACGTCTTTTCTTTGCCATTTTTTACGCGAAACGCCAAATAGTTTATAACTTAACATTTTATTTAGAAACGCAAGAGAAACAACAGAACAGTATTCAACTGTTGCAACACGTATTTCTGGGCAGGTTTACAGAAAGTAGATAAGCCCCGGCTGATCGAGTGTGTTGTTATCACTGTGACCCTCTGGGTAATCCACGTCATTCGGAAGAAGTTCAATTGCCAATCTCCCCCCCCCCCCCACCCCCTCCGCTCCCCCTCACCCCACCACACTCTCCACTCCCCTCCCCCCTTCCAACCTCCACCTTGTGTTCCCACCGAGATTTTGACCCCGCGTTTCTTTCTCTGGTTGGCTTTCTTATTCAGTCTGCAGAGACTACACCTCTCTGCATTTCCAAAGAGGTTGTCAGTTCTATCCGATTCCGCTGGTTCCGTTACAACTTTCTGACCATTTTCACTTGCAAAGTATTTACTTTTATTAAACTGACAATTTTTCTCACAATTCCTTGACTACTTACTCAATATTTGTAGTGATGTACTACTACCGTAATTCACACCCTGTTTTTTCTTCTCTTGATTCCCTGCTATGACATAGGTGTTAAGAATTAAGAATGTGCTCCTGGAATGTGCCCAGCAATAGCGATTCTAGAGTCTATTCCCGACGTCCCACAGTTGGCATCTCGAATTGATCCACTGATAGCCTAACGATCTGTTGGCTGCCAATGCCCTGTGATTTAACGCCTGGCAGCTATATGCGTCACTTGATCAGCTCTGCACCAAAGATAACACTGGTCGATGACGCCCTCATGAAAATAAATAACGGAATGTGTCGAGCAAACACAGAACTAAATTATAAGTCGTCTTTGAGTATCTGGTGTAGTAAATTTTCTGCACATATTAATTTCGTACTCAATTCGGAAGTTTAAATTAAATATTGAAAGTAGAAACTGGTTTATTCCCATTTGTACTGAATCGTGTTAAGCCACCCATCTAATGGTTAAGTGTCCTAAAGTAATTAAATTGTAGGTACTTTAAATGTACAGAGCGCATTCGAGGTACCACATAATGCAACTAGCATCAGCTTACAATTCAATACAATACAATCCGCATGTTCTGAGGGGGCGAGAAGTACGTACAAGTGTAACTACTTCTTAGTTCCTCCAGCGAGCTGGCGACTGAGAAAATCCTTGCGCAGAAACAGTAGAGTTTCTGGTCTATTCTACTTGTTACTTCACTCTAATACTGGATGGTTGCTTGAAGTTGATAGTTATTGATTTTCTTTTAGTTTATTCGTATTAAAGTTCTTCCGCGATTTCGCTGGCGCTTTCCTTTCAGGTTCGGTAATGAATAAACATTTCTTCAGGATGGCACAGAAGTTTAATTGCAAATATTTAATAAAATAAGTCTTCGGATGCAAATACAGTGATGTACATCAGCAGAAAGACCACATTTCTCACTGCATACGGAGCCAACGTCCAATAATTGTTTTTAAACACTTGCCGGTCATCTTTCTAACCTCGTCTAGTATTACCAATTAAACAAGCTTGATGGAACTTTTCGTTCCTCCGCAGTGTTTTCCTTGATATTGTGTTAATCTGCCATCAAGTTTTGAATTATTAATTCAGTACTTCCAAACTGTATTGCTGACTTGAAGATGGTTTTGATTCACTGATTTTAAATAAATTCTAAATAAAATCGTAACAAATAAACAGCAAAGAGATTAACGTAGTATCAACACTGAGGACTCTTGTAAAAAAATCTGTAAATGTGATAATTCCTTAATTATGTGTTGGGCTCTTTTATAGACTGAGCGAAAAGAATTCTGTAACGTCCCGCTTTCTTGGAATTATAAATAGTATGTGTGTCAGCAGAGCAGACATTAAGTTGTTGGGTTCTGCCAAGACGTCTTGGACGCATCGGTACATCAGCTTATCTTTTAGTCACGAGGACAGTAGTAACCGATATAGTGAATGTCTGTATCAATAAGCCAAGTTCTGGAAGTTTCCTTCCGCAGCAACAAACTGTATTTAGTAGTTCCCTCTGATAGTCTGAAGTATTTAGAATTCATGTTGACGTCTTTTCAGGTGGAATACGGTCTCTATATAAGCTGTTCCATTATCATATCATATCTTGTCTGTTACTGTCTTCAATGTTCTGGTTTTTCATAGTGTGAACAGTAGTCCTGTATGATTTAACTAGTCTAGAAATTAGCAATTTGTTCAGAACGTAAAGGAGGCTCCGGATTGGCATTAGAGTGACGTGCTGGAAACTGGTGCCAGCATTTCAGGTATTCACTTTGCTGTTTTCTGCAGCTTTGAACGCACATATTTGTTTTCTGTAGTGCTTAAACTGAACGCCAAAACTTAGACTTCAGGTACTACTTACCAGACAATTATTATTAATTTAATTGCGATGGAACAAATGCTCCGGTGGCAATTGCACAAGTCATCTAATTACCTCTTTTTTGTTATTATTTTTTAAATTATCTTCCATTCTTTGAGTGTCAATTCCCCTCTACCCTCCCACCCACATATGCGATTTGTGAATTTTAATATCAAATTCCTTCAGCGTTTTTGCTAAATTATTCATCATTATACTTGGTAATTTATTCCAGTCCCTGGCAACCTTAACCACAAAAGAAAATTTTCCCACTCCCTTATAAATGAAATAGAGTGCCAGTTTGTGGTCATGGTCATCTCTTCCCTTCCATGCACCATTCCTAATTCTTCGGCCAATATCCTTCCAAGCCTCGTCATCAACATATGCCTCGTATACTCCCAATACTCTATACCCTCCTCCAGTCTTTCAATGACTCCCGTTTCAGCTCCTTTATCATATCAGATACCGATTAGGTCCTGCGATAATTTCCATCAACAAATCTAGCTGCTGTTCTTTGCACGACCTCCAACTCTTGTATTTGATACTTAAAATGTGGATCTCGTACTACACCACCATATTCAAGCAATGGTCTGACTAGTGTTTTGTAACCCAGTTCCATAATTTCTCTGGTACATCCTCTCATCACCCTCTCCAGTAAATGGAGGGTTTTATAACCTTTAAATAAAATGGAAAATAAATAATTTCCACCGTTTCAGTTCTTATTTGTGAAGTGTACTCTGCAAATTTTAATTTCATATTACAGCTTTTGTTTTCTTTAGATATTATGAAAATACTGTATTAATCTTAATCACATATCTCGTTATAGGTTCATCCGGATCACTGTTTTTACCAAACTGAAGTCTATACTAAACAAATTCAGTTAAATGGTTGAGAATCATCCGACGCAGACTTTACGTTAAAATCAACAGAAAAAATGAGCGGTAAAATGTGATAATTTTCTCCTCATTCTTTACAACTCATATGGTAATAGATAAATAAGTATTATTTTTGTTGTTAATAGTTTTTGCGTAAGTTTATGAGGTGGCTTCTAAAGTGGAGAGTCACGAGATAAGGAGTTGATCTTCTCATTTTCAAAACCACAGGGATGGTATTTGCAAAAGAAGTATATTCCACTTGTATACAGGGTGATTCAGGAGAAATGGTAAATATTGAACAATCTTGAGTAAAAATGTTCATATAAACCTGTGTCCGATTTCCATTCGTTCTGGAGATACTAGTGCTGGAATATTATGCGTAAAATAAATCTCAGAAAATGACCTTACCCCATTAGATTTGTGTTTGGTTGGCTGAAAACTCTCTCTCTCTCTCTCTCTCTCTCTCTAAAAACTCAAATATATATATTTTTTTAAATAGAAAAGAACCTACAGAATACAATAAGAAATAAACATCAATTATGATTTCTGATTTTAACTTGCTTCATTCCATTTTTGGTAGAGACGTTTCTGTCTGAATTATGAAATAAGAATGTAATGTAGAGGCCATAAGTTTTTCTTCCGCTTCGTCGAATATAAGTGAAATCACTCGTGAGGCCTGATTCACTTTCCAGAAAGACAGCTGATGTATTTATTTTCATTAGCCTTTTACTTTTATCACCCCCTATCTCAAGTTTATTAACTAATTACATTAGGTCGCTGGAATGTGTACAGTATAATATAAATTTACTAGCGTTTTTCCACAATTTCCAACCATTTCGTTATGTATGCGAACTCAAAAACATTAAAAGCGGAAATGCGTGTGACAATACTGGTCAGGTGCACGCAACATGTGGTATGGCTGCGTGATAGTTTGTTTGCCACGCAATCCACCTCTGTCGTAAACCTACTGAGTAATGGTAATACGTAATACGTATATATTTGTGCCTGGAATCCGAAAGGAGCGTAATAGCGTACTTCTAATGAATCGAGCAAAGATATTCCGGAGGTGAAGGCCATTTTATGGGCGCAAGACCGGGATTTCTACCGGGTCCACTCGATCCTTAGTCAGGTACTCAACCACTCCACTCAATCCGAAGTAATAAGCTATTTTCAGACTACGAGCATAGGCTGCGAACGTTGAGAGTGAGTGTGGATGACTATAGTAATGTGTGTGTTGAGTATAATGTGTTTGCATTGTATGAAAAAGATATGAAGAAGGTAGTGGGTGAAACCCGGTTCTGGCCAATTCAGGCCTGCTCTTCCGAAAGACACCTTGGGGGTCCACCAGGCTAAACGTTTCCATCCGACTGACGAATCTCGTCAACAGTGCCGTATGCCCTCACTCCAGATGCACTGCAGAGAAGTTTGGGATTTAAAACAGGAGTCCGTTGCACAATATGGTGATTAGGAAATTTCTTCCACAAACGGGACTCCAACCGCTAACCCCGTGTCAGCGCCGGGCACCATAATTGTGCCGCTACCAAATGAGTCAACGGGGAGGGCACGAAAAGAATTGTTTACTCATTATTACCTTACCGATTATCGCAAAGTTATTAAGCTCTTTGTATGATGACAGGCACGTTTTCCTTGCTACCGTTAAAGCTTTAGAAAATATAAATAAAAGGAATGCTGGGTCTAGCAACATCTTACAAGTATTTGCACTTCTGGTCGTTCCGTATTAGAGGTGGGCGCCGCTTACCAAAATCTCGGCGGCGGCGCGCCGAACATTTTCAGCCGGCGGCGGCGTAACGCCGGCGGCGTGACTACTTTATATCTACATCTACATCTACATATATACTCTGCAATTCACAAAATTGTGGGTGGCAGAGGGTGCTCAGCACCAAAGCTAATCTCTTTGCTGTGCATTCCAATCCCTAATGGTACGAGGGAAAAAATAATTCATATAAGAATCAGTCCGGCACCTTATTTCTCTAATTTTATCTTTCCTGTCCTTCCGACTCAAATAGGTTGGTGGAAGAAGTATTTCACTACACTCATGAGTGAAAGTGGGAGTACGCATGTTTTCCAATAAGTTTAAACGAAACGTGTGTCGTCTATCTACCAGAGACTCCCAACCTAATCTACTAATCAGTTCTGTGACGCTTTCATACGGACTGTAGCAAGCGTTCACGAATCGAGCGGCTCTTCTCTGTACTTTCTCTATACTTTCGATCAATCCCTTACGAAACGGGTCCCAAATGGCACAACAATAATCCAAATGTGGACGCACAAGAGATTTGTACGCTATCTCCTTTGTTTGTTCATTACAATTTTTCAAGATTCTACCTATGAATCGCAGCCTAGAATTTGCTCTACCTACTAAAGAATTAATGTGTATGTCCCATTTCATGTTCCTTTGTACTGTTACTCCCAAATATTTAATAGAATCGACCATATCAATAACTGTATTGTTTAACTCGTATTTCTGTACAATCGGATTCTTTATGTTAGTTATGCTCATTGTCTTGCACTTTTTACAGTTTAGAGTAAGTTGCCACTCAGCGCACCAAGCCAAAATAACATCCAGATCGCGCTGAATTTCTAAGCAATCGGCCAAAGTTCTTACTTCCCTATAAATAACCGCATCATCAGCAAACAATCTAAAAAGGCTTTTCACTTTGTCTCCGAGATCGTTTATAAAAATTAAGAAAAGTAGTAGTCCTATTACACTTCCTTGAGGTACACCCGATGTAACATCTAGATTAGAAGAACTTTCTCCTTCAACGACAACATACTGCGACCGACCAGTTAGAAAATCCTTTATCCATTCACAAAGCTGATCCGATATACCGTACGCTCGAAGCTTCGCTAAAAGGCGGTTGTGTGGCACAGAGTCAAAGGCTTTCTGGAAACCTAAAAAAATTGCATCTACTTGTGAACCTGTATCGATAACTTTCATTACGTCGTGTGTAAATAGGGCCAGCTGTGTTTCACATTATCTTTTCTTTCAAAATCCATGTTGATTTGTTGTAAGCAAATTATTATAATCTAGAAAATTCATAATGTTCGAGCATATAATATGCTCCATAACTCTACTACAAACAGATGTTATAGATATGGGACGATAGTTCACAGGATCACTTCGATCACCTTTTTTGAAAATTGGAGTTACTTGCGCGATTTTCCAGTCTGAAGGTACTTTTCGCTCTTCTAATGATTTACTGAATATATCAGACACAAATGGCCCGATTTCTGCAGCATACTCTGAAAATACTCTTACTGGAATTCCATCCGGGCCCGGTGCTTTCCCCCACTTCAGGAGCTCTAATTGCTTAACGATACCTGCAGTATCTATTCGTAATGATTCCATCACCGACTCGCCACGGCGTGGGAAAACGGGAATACTATCCTTATGTTCATTTGTAAATGAATTTTTGAATAAAGTATTTAGCACGTTAGCTTTATCGCGGCTTTCATTAACCTCGGAACCTTCACGAATTAGTGCTGGAATATTGCTGTTGATACAATTAACTTTTCGTACATACGACCAAAATTTCTTTGGGTTTTCTGTGAGACTCTTAGAGAGAGAGTTGGAGTGAAAATCGTTAAAGGCCTCGCGCATTACATTCCTAATACGTCCTCTTAAATCAGCTGAGGTTTCTAAATCGCTGCGACACCCTTCTTGAGCGTGCGTGTATTTTCCTTTGTTTTTTGAGTAATCTTTTGACTTCGCATGTGTACCACGGTGGATCATCCTCTCCCTTTATTGTCCGCTTTGGTATATGTATTTCCATGCCTTCCCTGACTATATGTATAAAACGATGCCACATCTCTTCAACGGTGTCCTTTGTTGACTTGAAGTTATGGTATTTATTCCTCAGGTAGGTTCTAAAACACTCCTTTGAGGCCTTACTGAATCTGTATACAATCCGCCCTTTTTACCTTTTTCGCTCGGTCATTAATTTGATAGTCGCAATTACCGCTTTGTGATCGCTTATTCCTGTGGTCGTTGAAATGTCGGTGAATAATTCTGGCCTGTTGGTAACCAGCAAGTCTAAAATGTTTTCGCTACCGTTATGACACCGCGTAGGTTCATTAACTAGCTGCTCGAGATGATTATCTGACAACAAATCGAGAATTACTTCAGAAGCTGCCTTATCCCTGCTACCTGTGATGTGAACGTAATTACGCCAGTCAATATAAGGCAGATTGAAGTCGCCTCCTAGAATCATAGCATGATCTTTAAAAACGGCTAGCTATACTATTTACATTATTTCTTAACTCCTCGACGATAGTTATATCCGAATCAGGTGGACGGTAGAAGGCACCTATGATGAGTTTTGACCTAGCAACGTTGAGTTTAATCCATATGATTTCACAGTTCGTATCGACGTCTATTTCATTACATGGGAGAAATTTACTCACAGCTATAAATACCCCACCTCCATGAGAATGTAATCTGTCTTTACGAAAAACGTTCATGCTATCTTTAAAAGTTTCGGCGGAACTTATTTCCGGTTTCAACCAACTTTCTGTACCGATAACGATATCCGCTTCTGTACTACAAATAACGCTTTCAAGTTCCGGTTGTTTGTTACAAACGCTTCTACAGTTAATTACGAGAACTTTTAACTGACGAGATTCTTTTACGTTGCTCCTACATTCCGGTGTTGTATCTGATTGGGTTGCCCGTAACTGAATTTCGTGTTTCGGGTCTTCCTCCCTCAGCCTAAAAAACCACCCAGTGCATTCCACACGGCCCCTGCCACCCGTGTAGCCGATTCACGTGTGTAGTGCACACCTGACCTATTAAGGGGAACCCTACAAGACTCGACCCTATGGCGAAGATCGAGAAATCTGCAGCCAATGTCATCACAGAAACGTCGTAGTCTCTGGTTCAGCCCCTCAATACGGCTCTGAACCAGAGGTCCACAATCAACTCTGTCTACGATGCTACAGATGGTTAGCTCTGCCGATATCTTGCGGTCACTGGCCACAGAGTTCACCCTTTCAGCCAGCCGTCGCACACAGGGGTATTTCACACAAAAAGCCGATCAAAAGTCAAAATTTTTTTTTAGCAAATTCAAAGAACCCATATCTACCTGACTCGAGGCAAATTTATAGAATAACCATCAGCTATGTTTTTTTAGGTAAGCTCCATTCCCTACCCGGTGAACAGTCATCTTCTGAGCACTTGCAAGACCCACGTACTGATCCGAAGCAAATACGAGAAAATTATAAGTTGTACCATTTTAAGTTGTGAGTGATGTTAAGTGAGTAGTGGTGATTTTAATCATGGATATTGTTCAGCCAGGTGCTAGAATTGAAATAATAGTAAGATTATCCAAAGGTATCGCACAACTTTATTTCTGTACAGTTTTGTAAGCTGACTCATTTTGTACTGTTTTTTTATTACGAAAGTATTAAAGAGTGATTTTGTTATATTTCCGGACCTTTCCCGAGTCTGATTTTTTTGTATGGTATAGTTTAGTGTACTATCTTGGTATTCCATTGAAAAATGGGTGCCAAAAAGTGCCAAACGTCTATTTATTCGAAATATCCTAGATTATTTACAATGAATCAAACTTACTTTTTTCGGTCACATTTTTTCATGTAGGATTTTCTTGTTATGGGCTCTTCTGGTATAATGCTCATGACCCGAAAAGTTATTATGATGATTAAACACGAGAAAGGAAATTTTTTCGTGCAAAAGTTGCAATTAGTCGAGGAAAATATTTTAAATCACCGAAATTCATGGTCGAACAAAGCAACAGTTCGAACAAGGTTTTTCGAGGCTTAAATTGGAAATTAAAAGAAATGGCACGCTGCTAAGAGAATTGAGAGTGTATTTTAAATAAATACCATGATTGGTTCAAAAGATCTATCGAAATTCCCATAAAATCCAATCCGACCAATGTGGATTGGCCTATAAAATCTTTCGATGATTTGACCGATTTTTAGCAAATGATGTCCACAGAGATAATAGTTATTAACAAAATATTGATTGACAGGTTTTATACTATTATCTGAATGAATATAGTGGGCACAAGATAGATATTAAAAAAAAATTAATCGCCACTGCCAAGAAAAATTTAAAATGTACTGTACATTGAACTGTACTCGTGGCATCCAATGTCACCTAAAGAAGAAGTATTGATTGAGGGCCCACTTATAATTGAGTATGCACTTTTGCCTGTAGGCAATCTGTCAAAAGCAGCAGCAGAAGCTAGAAACAAATATTTTTGATGATTTAGGAGAGACACTCCAGAAAACTTAGTGGGTGTAGCGTACACAGATGTCATTAATAGCTTTCATTAACTTAGGATCCGTATTTGAGCTTCATCACGCACAAAATCCCCAAAACATCTAAATCATTCAATCCAGAAAATTCTAAATATACTTTAATGGGGCCCGAGTACTCAAGAAGAGAACGAGCCATAAGGTGAAGGTTCCGACGACGAAGGATGGACGGTTTCGTCAGAATGATATTTTGATGTACATATATGATTATTGTTTAGATATTTTGTAAATATTCGCTTAATATATTATAAAGTGTATGAACACAGTACGTGTTCTTTATGATTACTCCTACTTCATAGTTATAAGTTAATACACAAAAGAAGCGAAACAAAATCCAAATTACGTAGAAATAATTTTGATCGACTTTTTGTGTCAAATACCCCTGTGTGCGTCGGAAGGAAGAGAGGATAACCTCCGACCCAAAGCGACAAGCATCATTGGTGCCGACATGAGCCACAATCTGTAGTTGGCTACACCCCGTCCCTTCTGTGGCATCCGGGATGGCCTGTTCCACATCTCGGATCAGGCCACCGGAATACACACTGAATGGATGTTGGATTTCTTCCCGAGGAATCCGCCATTTCCCTAAGGGGCACTAATAACCGCTAAAATTAGAGCTCCCAACTACCAGAATGCTGTTCTGCGTTTGCTCAGACCTGGCGGGCTGGGGGGCCGTCAACTCGCAGGATGACAATTGTGGGACTGAGTCAGCCTCCGACAATACATCAAACCGGTTGGACAGGCGAACAAGTTCAGCGTCTTGGCCTTTAAGCCTGTTCGACTGCCCCCGTGTGTGGCTTCGAAGTCTAGAAGCCATACGCCAGTCACCGACAGGTGACCGTGGCACAGCATCCAATACTTCAGCCTGGGTTGCAGGTGCGATGGTCGATATGGGAGAATCTGTGATAGGCATGGCTACATCAGTTTCCCCAACATCACATCTGCTGCATCCTTTTACGGCAGCTTCCAGCTGTGTAACTTTCACTAACACAGCTGCAAGCTGTGCGGCAGATCAGCCACCTCAGCTCGCGTCTGCACACAGCAATCACAGTCCCTAGACATACTGCTATGAAAAACGCAAAAAAGAAAGGAAAAAAAAGTACAGAAAAAAGGAACAGAAACTCAAATAACCTGTACTACCTACAAATAATATACACTCGGAGATTGTACTAACCTAATCTACACCCACAACAGATAAGTATAAAAAACAAAGTATGCTACTACACTCGTCGACTGTTCAAACGCTACTAACGACCACTGTTTACAAAATGTAAACACTCAGAGATAGACTAATCAAATCCCCACACCACTAAAGATAAAATACAACAACAAAATACGCTACTGCACTCGGCGACTATTTAAACGCTACTAACGACCACTGTTTACAAAATGTAAACACTCAGAGATTACACTAATCAAATACCCACACCACTACAGATAAAATACAACAACAAAATACGCTACTGCACTCGGTGACTGTTCAAACGTTACTAACTAGTACTGTCTACAAAATGTAAACACTCAGAGATTACACTAATCAAATACAATACCACTACAGATAAATGTAATGAATTTGGTCTTCCCTCCTGAGGCTGTTGTTGCCGTCATCCTTGGCACCCGGAAACATGGGACATGCTTGTTTGACGTTAAATCCAAGTATAATTTTTCTGAAATCTCTGAAATTTCCACACCTGAATCTAGCAGGACTTCTATAGTTCCATTATGAATATGGAATGGTATCACCGGTGATCTCACAAGACATCTGAATCGTCCTCTGCCTCCTGCAAGAGGTCTTCTCTGGGGTTAGTTGTTTGTCACATACTCGCAATTTTTGTAAGCGTATGGTCCCTTGGATGTAATTGCCCCTGTTGGACCTCATCAGTGGCAAGATCTAGTTTTTTCGTTTCTCAGTACCCGACTCGTCCGTTTGTTCAGGTTGGGAAAATTGTGGGTTGCTTCGCACATCTTGTGAGTGATTGGTATCCTCTTCACTCAGAGTTGACTGATGTGTATTCCTTCCTCCCCTTCTTCTACCCGAGCCTCATCTGTTTACCCCTCTCATTACATTAATTCCTCTGTCATTTCCTCCTTGGGATCGGTTATCCCTCCTATATGGTTGGTTTCCTGGTTTGGAAAGTAATAATTTCTTTGTAGATCTAGATTTCTGAAAAATTCCTCGGCCTTTTTAATTGTGGTGACATTTAGTGCAGCCAGAAGCTGTTGTACCTCTAGAGGCATTTTTCACGTGATGTGCGCTACTATTTCACCTTCGGGAAAAGGGTCACACACATTTTGCACTACTGATGTTCACACTTTCCTTTTATGTTCGTCCAGGCAAGGGCCCTCCACGATTCACTTCACTATTCTCTTTTTAATGTACATATCATGTGCAAACCCACCACACAGCCGACTACTACAATAACTCCCGCCAGACTGCCCAACCTCCTGAGTTGGCCCATCGGCTCTCTCCTCGGGGTCACGTGACTCGTCTCCGCCAATCACTGACTTTCTCTCCCATACTGGAGCTAGTCCACAATATGTCCTCCTTTCAATTCTCCTGAGCCTCGTAAGTGGCCCATTACAGTTATCTGGTCAGTTACTGAAATCGGATCTTCAGCAAAAATGATTATTTAATATTTTCAGAGCTTCATATAACAGTAGGCCACCCTCCCTTTTCTTATTTAACCAGTCACATTATATGACTGTACAGTCCTAGGACTGATTAGTATGTATGTAACATGGTGTTACTATATACTGACTACTGTAACCACTGCGATCAGTTAATAGATATATGACTTATTATTCTTAACAGGAATATATTTTTGTAACTTCAGAAAATGTTCTCAATAACATTTCACACAATGGTTACTTTATATGTAATCGCTGCCTTATAAATGGTTAAATGTTACTACTGGTTTTCATGATTTCTTTTTTTAATTAAATCACATTTATCCTCTACTTACTTCAGATATTTCTAGTTTCTGTTGCTTGATTTCATTATTTTTTGGTTCAATTTGGTGGATGAGCTCTTCAATTTTGTGGGTCAGAACATATTTGTATTTTCTAGTTCCTGATTGTCTCTTGTAAGCAAATAAATTTGCTTCTCCTGCAAAATTAGAAGTAAAATAAATTGTTAGCAATAATTATCTATTCTATCTTCTTATTTTACAGCTAGCATTCTCATAACTGACAATTGTTGATAAATTCTAATATATCAATAAGTCACTTAGGAACATCATGTGTAGAAACTTCTTTAAGAAAGAAAAATAATTATTGATGATAATCATTATAAGAATAATTAGTTTGATCATGCATTTCAACTTGGTACTGTCACTTCCTCAATTTTTCACACATTCCAATACAGAGCAATGAAAAAATGGGCTCTGACCATCAAAATGGAATTACAAATTAGGCTATCGAAATGAATTACTGCTTACCTTAGATGATGGCTTTGACCATGGCCATGGTAAGTTTAAATGTTGGGAAAAGGAAAACAATTTATCACATGCAGTAGGAAATTACTGCCTTCATCACTAAATATTTGTTTGATTAGAATTTGCAAGCTATATTAACCTTCTTTACAAAAATAGCAGCCCATTAAAAACAACCTGCATGCAAATTAGAATTTCTCACTGTTTAAGTAAACACATTGCAAAATCAGCATGATACAACCAACTTTTGCTTATTTTCCATCCTTCCTACAGGGGAATCATTTGCTGTTTATGGAAATATTACATGCATTTCTTCATACCTCACAACCAACTCTTACATAGATACCTCCTGTTCTGTGACCAATTGTATACAAAAGTGGAAGGTCACAGTAAGATAGTCTTTACTAATACCCTCAATTGCTTAGCTGCTGCTGATTTCAGGTCCAATGACACAAACATTATCCTTCTTGATTGCCTTGACTGTAAGAGTAGTGGCACTCAATGTTTCTGAACTTGGAGTCATCAGTAGGACAGAAATCATATCTGCCTCTTGTAAGCCAGGACCTTGTAAGACCCAAGGCTGATACTGGGGCTGAAGTATAGCCTTAGTGCCTCAACTAAACAGTTTGTGGTTGGCTCAAAGTTCTATAGAAAATTTACGAAATAATTTTGATTTGGTTTGACCATGCAGCCGGATCACTCAACCTAAATGCTTGAGGTCGCCACAATATTTGTTAACCCACAAATAGAGAAAAGGTAGTAAGCAAACTACTGAAGCACACAATTTCACTTCTAGAAAAAATCCAAAGTTTTATTTTCAGAATCACAAGTTCAAAATTGCATTTAACAGTTGAGCAGGCAAATCGAACACTCTTTTCTAAAAGTTTGCAGGTTGTGGAGAGAGATTTTAACCGACCGAACACCTTTTGGTGAATTTAAAAGTTCATATTAAGAATTAGAGTTGTTATATAACCCAACAACATCCAACATGTTCGAATACAGTTCACTGACCAGCATAGCAAGTTACGACCCGCGACAAAATCGACGTAATGTTACTTCACATACTTTTCCCGAAGTACAGGCCAGAAGAAAAGACAGACTACATTCTGCTAAGTTCTTATTTTACACATCACTGATCAAGTCATGCGCGTAGTTGCTCGATCACTTCCCGGCATAAGAATGAGACAATGTGTGCTTATCGCACGAACTAATATAGCCCTGCGCGCGTCTATGACCTTGGCAAATCTTTTTTTAATTAATATCTTTAAAAGTATACGATAGTTGAATCTGAGATTTTTATAGGGACTTTCTATCATCCTGTTCTATCTATTTTAATTTAATTTACCATTCCAAAAGGTTTCTATGGTCTTAAAACCAAATTCATCACGTGACCAATCTTGGCGAACTTTGAGGACTTTCCCGCAACTTCCACCCGACAATCAACGACAATCAATTTTTCCAAAAACTTGATTACCAGACAAATACTAAAACTTTTTATGGAAAACCAAATATGAATGAAATCGTCTTAATTAGGGCTATCCACTGGTGTAATTTTTAAATTAATATCTCTTTTAGATAAAAAGCTTATTTTTTTCTCTTAATTAAAATTGCTAATAAAATTTTACGAAATTACTTAATTTTACTGCCAAAATATCGGGGATAGTGCTGACTACAGCTGGCGATAAAAGTTCGGTTGTAGCTTTACGCAATTTAGAGATATTGAAAATCTTAGAATTTCTACTCTTCCAATCGCGTGTTTCAAAACATGAACAAATGGGAATATCTCTTAAGCTAAACGTTTCCCGATATGATAAATACATTTTAAAATGATTTTTATAATGAATTGTTACTATGGGCAAGATTACAGGGAAATTCCTTAAAGTTGAAAACTGCACTTCTCGAAATTTCTAAGTCCCACCTAAGCAAAAATAGAATTTGCCAAAATTCTAAGGTGCTAACAACCTGTGCCACCATTCTTTATATTTCAAACTATATTGATATCACTACCCAATATATACATCCTGGCTTCACAATATATGATATTTCATCACATTACAAGAACTACTTGTAATCTGACATCCTAATGATGGGGATATGCTACCTGTGATAGCTCCCATGTAATATCAACTAACATGCAACCATTGCCTGGCCTGATACTTAAGATCTGACCACAAATCTATTGGCCATCAAAATGAATGGCTTCAGACAAACAATATTAATCCAGAACCCTCACTACACAGTAACTCTTTATGCGACCACTCATAAAACCAACAATCTTAATTCTGGTATCAATGTCCATATCCTCTTACTCGTCACAAACAAAAGCTGCATCTTTGAACTGGAAGGTACTGGCTAACAAGTGCAAACTGGGTACCAGACAGTCATTATGTCTTAAGATAATTCCAAATAATTTTACTTCTATTCCACACAATCCTTTTCCCTTCCTCTTTCTATTCCCATATGAACCACTGCTCACAACTTAGTAGAGCTGATTTTAAGTAGTGTGTAATACATTTGAGCTTCTATTCAAGATCTTTTCTATTTCAAACTTATACAAAAATTTTACTGCTTAAAATTTTCTGCTAACTCCTTATTTCTGCCTGTAACTTGTACTTGTAAAATAGTTTCCAATTTTACAATGCTTGTGTGTATGCTTCGCGAGTCCCAATCTATACTTTGCCATATTCCACCCCATTCCTACCACTACAAGTTGCCATTCAACAATCTGAGCCTCCATTTAGCTGCCAGCCACAATTATGCAACTATCTCACTCCATTGTGATGAGGTTATATAACTCGAATATTTCAATGTTTAATGTGCGTACGTATCTATCTGTGTTTTGTTGTCGCTACAGCCTTCAACTTTGGTGACTGGTGCTTATTCTGCTATCCAATGTTAATTTATCCTGCTTTATAGTGCTTTGTTTCCTAACAACCACCGCCTACCACAAGTTAAGGCAGGATGGCATTGAAACACAGACAAACAAATAGACATTAAGCGTTGAAATTTTCAGGTTTCCCTTTATCAGCCATTGAGTGAGGTAGCTGCAAGATGGTGGCTGGCAGATAACTCAATACTGGCATCACTGTCCATCTACTCTTACTGCTCACAAACAGAAGCAGCATCTCTGAATGGATTAATATTGATTAACACATGAAATCAAAATAAATTTACTATCTACTGTTACAATTGTTTAGATTACTTTGTCTTCCAGTGTGTTATCTCTTTCTCCAATCTCTGTCTTCAAGTCAGTGATATCCTTTTTTAGTGAAACAATCATTTCCTCAAACATTTTCTTATCATTTTCCATAGAATGTATTTGATGTTTGTATTCTTCCACATCTTTGCGGGAACTGTAAACACACAAACAAAAGAAAAGTTTATGAACAAAAGGACTGCCTGCAATTTATTAGGTTTTCTTATATCCTTTCTTTTAAAGTGCATACACATTTTCTGCAAAATAGGACTGAATCACATCTCGTGCTTACACATTACAAAAAATTAATGTTTCAAATTGGAACCTAAATCACTGGAGGACGTGGAAAGATTGCTAGAAGGTGAAAGTTATTTGTTCGGGGCAAATAAAATCCAACTTTTACTAATTTTCAGCTACTGTCATCTATTTAAAGTCAGACACAATCATTCTTGTAACAAATTTTGTGATGTCTTTGAATGTATTCGTAAGTATTAAAAAATTACTGATTATTTGCTGGAAAATTGAGACATAGTTTGTTAGGTGAAAATGAAAACATGATTATTTCAGAGTTCAGAATGGGATGATGAGAGAGTAGCATCATAATTT
>CM061920.1:318308123-318654692 GCA_031002005.1 Vandiemenella viatica | reverse complement strand
CAAAATGTTAGAAGTAATCTTAATGCAGCTATCAATCTCTGTCGTGCAATGACTTATTTTTGGAGATTTGCTATTTTCCTACAGTTATATTGACGAAAAGTTTAAAACAAATGTGTAGGAATGATGCGTCTCGAAATCAAAGCTACACATGTTTACAGCAGCAGAGTAATGCATAGGCCGTAATAATGGCTGCACCTATGCATTTCGTCGGGATGTTGTTAAACAAAAACGATGTTCCGCTTGTTGATGGGACTTGGGTGAAGTGTCGGAGCGGAGGCTATCTTATCAGCTGGACGGGGGTAGGGGGGGGGGGGGCAATGAGACGGGTCAAAGCTCTCACGCGCCGGCCAGCTAGTCAGTAGGGTTCGGACTAACTTGAGCGATAAAGTGAAATGGAGCGAGAGATGTCTTCTCAGAGCGCTGGTAACGGTAAGTGTGGTGAAGTGGTGGGCTTGAGGCTGGAGTAGCGTAATTGTCTCCATCTGACTCAGAATCATGCAAATTCCATGTTAATTTTGTTTGTGAAAAGTATCCCAAATTGTCACGAAATAAAATTACCGGATCACCTTGCCTTCACTTCACAATATATCGATGAACATTTTCAAGACCTGGAGACTAATCTGAAATAATATTCCCTACTATCAGTAGCATAATGGTCTGGTCGTCAGTGGTTAACGCTCTTGCTTTTAATAGTTCGGGACCAGTCTAGGGTTTGAATTCCAATGAGGACAGTAATTTTTAAATAGGAGATGCAATGCGCGGCACATCGAAACTTTTTCACCAGGTCGCAATACCACACGAAGTTATTTTTATCAACAGCTATAAGAATCGGTAAGGAATTAATTTAACCTAGTATCCGAGACTGAATTTCCGGATTTAGATTTCGAGTCTATAACTCTTGGATGACACATTTCTCTAGGCAAATAGGAGAGAATACCACTGAAACATTTTTGGCTGTTCTATTATGCGGAGTTTTAATTGGAAAAAGCTTTAAATTTTCTGATGTTTTCTGGTGTTTTTTGTTACAAGTGGCGGATCTACGAATTTTCTAAGCCGGGGCAAAAACTTGAGAATGCCGCCCTTTCAAACATTAATTTGACGCCCGGGGCAGTATAGGGATATTCTTTGATTTTGTCACCTCCTGAAGGTTGCCGCTGGTGGTAGTAGAGCTAAAAGAAAGGTCGTCACAGCTCGAATTTGTCAATTACCGCCCCCTCAAACATGATTTTTCCGCCCCCCCCCCAAAGTTGCCACCCGGGGCAAACGTCCCGGTTCTCTCCCCCACCCCACACTTAGATTCGGAACTGTTTGTTACGAACTATTAGTGTGAAGCCAGATTTTCATCTCTGGTTTACCTAAAAATAAATACTGAAACAGATTGAAAGTCGAACTGCATCTTAAAATTAAGTTATCTTATTCTCCATAGGTGAATTTTTTTTGAAGCAACAAACAGTTTCACACTTTTCTTTAATAATTTAATTGTTGCAATAATTTAATTGTTGCAATTATTTATGGGATAATTTCATACGAGACATATAAGTAATTATTTAAGTGCATGAAAGTTGTATCGATGTCAAAATGTTTATTTTGCTTAGTCTCATTGTAGGCAGTAAGTTTTTAGTGGGTCATATAAAAATGAATCTATAAATAACGGGGTCACAGGAAATAAAAGTTTAGGAAACGCTGTACTAGGTTACGGAAGACTGCTTGAAAACTGCAGGCAGGACGGCCGGTACATCAGGTCAGAAGTTCGTACGTGGTTCCCCTGAACCACTGAATACTGATAGCGACTTAATAAGATCAGCCAACCCTGCAGTGAGCGTAGATTTCCCTACGTGTTCTGAGAGACTTAGAAATTATATGTGAAGCTTGCTTTTACTTTTGCTTACTATATAGATGGTAAAATGAACATGTTTACTTTTTATATGTTTTCAGATGACGATATAACTAAAACTAATTTAACTTAAAGGGTGGTATACTCAAAGTACTTTATCTTATACGTAAGAAGCTGATATAGAAGAACCCGTTAACTGCTCGATTCTGAAATGATTTCGTCGTTAGACCTCGGTAACGTCCATAAACCACGTACCTCCATTTTGGCCTCCTGTGAACTCCCCTCCTCCCACGAAGCCCGACGTGGCTTTTGCCTCTACCACTCCCCCTCCCCACGTAGCACGTAGCTTTTTTCCCCTATTGATTTCAGAAGACTTTTTGTACTATGTTTTATTGTCAGACTATCGTAAATTACATACGGAGATAAATAGATGACGGAAATAATTATTCACATGCTGTTGTGTGTTCTGTAACTCACTTTGACAAATAATGTGAATGGAAAAGCTATGTGGCCTGGCTGGGAACACGTCCCTTCCTCTCCCCACTTAGCCCAGTGTAGCTTTTCAGGCATCCCTTCCTCCCCCTAGACCGAGCTACGTAGTTTATACACGCTGTCTTATTGCTGAAATAAAATTTTAGTGTTAATCTGTATGCATCATCACGATAAATAATAATTGGGAAAAAAACTAACATCGTACCGGAATCATACGCTTAGTAATGCTTCATTTCTCTTAAGTGTTTTCCGCGTTTTAAGTACCGTACCCTAAAGCTGAGATATTTTGCTGTTCAGATATTGCTTTAATGCACTGTTACGTCTACCCCTTTTTATTTATTTCGACCAGCTGTGGACTAAGCTATTTCGACTTTTTTACTTCGGCACTTAATATTTTCCCAGTTTTCCCGCATTCGTTTAATATATTCTTCCTTCCTTCACTCCACGTCTTAGCTGTTCATGTTTCTTCTTGAGGGAATAATGCTCTTGCATGTTTTCACTTGTGACCTATTTCCTGCTCATCTATTTCAGTCTCACTGAACCAGGCATCCTTGACCTTAAAATTAAATTAATAAAACCAGTAAGCAACAATCGTGCATTTGTGTGTTCAGCTGATAGTCTTATGCCTCTCTCACGGACCAGGCAGCTCAGAGTGTATGCCAGTTCAAATGGGGAGGGATAAGGCATGACAGTTATTTGCAGCAGGCGTATCTCTGAAGGTATTGTCCAAGCTCGGTAGGCAACAAAATGCCCTTTAAGCACGCCAGCCCAGAACGTTCATCACTGCAATGCATTGATGGATCGCCTCTATGGATGATCTCCAGCAGTCTTCTCTCTACCGAGCCTGATGGGTGAGCGAACGTTCGGGCCTGACATTTGGCAGGACGCGGATCCGAATCTACGTCGAGGCAACCAGATTTGGGTTTTCCCGTGGTTTCCCGAAATCGGCCCAGACGCATGTGGTGATGGTTCCTTCGAAAGGTCATGGAAGAATTCCTATCCGTTCTTCCCTCCAGTCCTTTCTCGCTTCTAGTCATTTCGCGCCTCTAATCACCTAAACATCAATGAGCCGTACAGCAATAATAATAATAAAAAATCTTGCAATGCCAAACCTCTTCTCTTCTGCAACTTCGCTCCTGAAGAACATATCCGTACAGTGTTTCGCAAGTAGTTGCACCCGTCTGAAAGTTCAGTTGGTGAATTAGAGATTGGTTGCATATCTCCTTATTTGCTGATACTGTAACCACTTGGCTAGGACTCATCTAAATATAGAATCCATGTGTCCTGGACGAGTGTGTGTTCGCTATTCGGTGTCTGTGACAGAGATCAATTTCGGAAGGTCACTCGAGTAACGCATATATCAAATATATTGGTGTTTGGCGTCCAAGGTCCGCATACGTCTGGCATGCCATTCAAATGAGTGCACTCTGCAATTCGAGTCTATCTAAAGTGACTACAGAATTTTGACACTACCATCTGAGAACATCTACTTAGGATATTCAGCTATGACAAGTTTCACTGAACTCGTGGACAGTATTCAGTTATAACCGGTACTAGTTTCTTCTACGTAGATTCAGAATAAACAGAAATATAAATACGTTTTGTAATTCCGTAGTTAAAATCTGCGCTAACAAATACACAAATGAACTCTGAATTGAAATAGGCTACAGTGTTTACGTAGGCAATTACCGACGTAAGATGGTCATATGTGATGCTTTACTTTAAAAAGAAAGCGGTACTTTAACCATAACATAATTTTATACAAACATGGTTTACTATATCTGATTTAACAGGTTTAATAAAAATTTTCGTTGTTCTCTTAAGGAATCCATCCATCCTTAGTCACTTCGGGCTACATGGAGGGGGGGGGGGGGGGAGGGGAAGCTACGTGGTTTATGGTCGCTCCCTCAGGACCACGGAATGTAACTTGTTTCAAACAATCTGTCGTCGAATTGGGCGGGCGTTCACGTGTGTGTGTGTGTGTGTGTGTGTGTGTGTGTGTGGAGAGAGAGAGAGAGAGAGAGAGAGAGAGAGAGAGAGAGAGAGAGATTGACTGATTTATATGCGTGCTTTGTGGACAATGGGACAGTCTGTTTCCCTTATAAATTGAACTGTTTTGCTGTCAATGGAAACAGAGCATCACATGTAGACTTCATTATATACTTCAGAAACAATATTCGGATTAATGGAATGATTTGAATGACTATGGAAATTTGTGAACCTCTACGTTCTTGAGTAACTGTATACGAATTCAACAGAGCAATTAGTTTTTAAATCTGGAAGTATGTTGAGTTGAAGAGGTTAAGGGTTTTTTCTTTAACTGCTTTACGTCTCTCAACAGCGAGGTCTTTAGAGACGGGAAAGGATGAAGGGCAAGGATGGGGGCAAGGAATGGGAAGGAATTCGGCCATGGCCTTTTGAAGGAAGCATCCCGGCATTTGCCTGGAGTGATTTGGGAAACCATGGAAAACCCAAATCTGGATGCCCGGACGGGGATTCGATCCGCCTTCCTCCCGAATGCGAGGCGAGAACGCTAACCGTTACACCGCCACGCTCGGTGAGGTTAAGGCAAGATAGGGAGGGGTGGAAGACTGCATCAAACCACTCACTAGACTGACAGCAAAAAAATATATAAAAATGACCAGTTCATATAAATTGTAGAAGTTGTCGCGCTAGACTCTCCGGTACCCTACAACAGTTTTTACAAAGTAGGTATGGCAGAAATGAAGATAGACAAACATGACAATAGGAAAGTATGTGTTTTATCATTTTTTAACGATTGCACAGGGAATCTGTTACCTGTAATTTTAGATAATTCTGCTATTGTCTTATAGCACACCTGACTTTGAATCAGTTAATCTGCAACATTGTTTTTCGGGCACTGTCCTCTGACACATGGTTTCCTTGTCCGCCGAGAGGACCCTCCGGAGTGTGATGCATGTGGCGTACCTTTGACGGTACGCCACATTTTAACCGAATGTGTATTGTTTTTAGATCTAAGGGCAGACGTTGGCTTAGCCAACGATCTGTCCCTTACTTTAAGCGATGACCGTGGCAACGTGGCTAAGGTTTTAAAGTTTTGTTGCTTGGCCGGTCTTGTCCCAAAAATTTTGGGCAGATCGGCCTAGGTTCTAGATTGGATTGGTGGTCGTATACAACCACCAATCCAAGTACTGTTTTTATTTGTGACACTGATTATATGGCTGGCCCTTTTACAGCCAGCCATCTAACTTGTTTTTTAACTTGGTTGGCCCATCTACAGCCAACCAGTTAATGTATGTAATTTTATATTTTAGTCATAGTTTCATATTTTATGTTGCCGTCTGTGTTGCCGACCTCTTTACAGTCGGCCACGCAGACGGTATTTTAGTTAGTATGTTAGTATTTTATTGTGCTGCCTTTGTGGCCGACCCCTTTACAGTCGGCCACACAGACGGCAATTTCGCCACGTTGTCACGCCTGGTTTTTGTTAGGGCGCTAATGACCTCGTCGTCGACGCGCCCTAAAGCCTAAACAACAACAACAACATTGTTTTTCATTGAATTAAAATAAGTTGGTAGCATGGTGGTCTAGTGGTATGCGAGATCTTTTATGCTAACTTCTGTCACGCAGACCTCATCTCAAAATTTCTTGCTAGACGATCTTTGATGGGCGAGTTGATTCTCGCAGTATGAATTTGTCTTCATTCTTTATGATGTCGCACTCCGCATGAGCTTCTGTGAGTCGAAGTTTTCTTGAATTTCTCGTGCCTTTTCAGCAGCTTTGGGAATGTGAAATACTGGTATTTTTTGTTGGATGACTAAATTAAACTAGCAGAGAAAATATCTACCTGTTTTAGTGTAGTTTGTTTGGTTGTAATAGATGAATCTGAGGGGAAAGATTTAACTGTAATTTATTATTAGTTATTAAATGAATAATAATTATACAATGCGGTAGCATTCCTCAGCACTGATGAACTTAATACTTTATTTCGAACATAAATAAAATATTAATTAATGAAACTTATGCCTCAATTATGTAAAATGTAGAAACAAAAAATAAAGATTTTACTGCTTTGCAATGAACGTAAACAGTTAAAATTTGAACACTATGCATTGAGACTATCTTCTCAGCTTTCGGTGAAGGGTGGTTGCCGGCAAAATTTTGTTGTAGACGGTTACATAAATCGAAGTTTTATTCGAGAGTGAGTGCTGATGACAAATGACAGGCAGTCGAGCGATGTTTCGGAGCACATCGGCCACGGCTGTCAATGTCTGCATACCCCTGCTATCAGACTGTCGTCTGTCACAACCATCCTTATCGCTTTTTCCTTCTGTTTGGTGGGGAGAATTGCTAACCGATCTTGTACGACATACGAGAACTCGATTCTCCTAAAGGCTGACCTGCGACGGAATAATAAAAGTTTGTTACTGCAATCTGGAATTCGGTTTGTGATTGGTTTGAAAGGAGAAGGAAGTCTGACTGGTTTTCACCAAGCCAGTTAAAAGATTTTCTCCAAACACGTGCATGATAATGAATTTCAATACTTAAATAATAAATTGACGCCGCAGTTTCATGGTCTTCGATTGTACAGCGTTTCTCGCTATTTTGGTGAATAGCTTTCATGTTTAAAACTCGTCAATAACTGTTGCTTGCCTACAATATTGTCGGTGTTTCTGTCTTCAAAGCTTCGTTATCCCCGGAAGCATGTTACATCACATGGCAGAATGAACTGAGTTACCAGGAATTCAGAAGCCGCGGAAATCAACGTCCTTTCCTTTCGATGCTGAACGTCCGGAATTGCTTCATCGATCTGCTTACCCTGCAGTTAACAAATCACTGGAAAGTAGCCATCACACTTGCACTTTAAAAGGATTTTGACTCTCGTCCATCGGCAGTTTTCCTAACGAATGTCTGTGGTCTGTGTAAGGAGATCCTTCAAATGAACATTCAGCTTACACGACGTTACAATCTACCACACATAATTTAAGTTTGGATAAATCAATATAATCACTTTAATCAGCTGCTGGGTTGAAATGAATCTTAATGACATAGTTCAACAAATAAAAACTTAGTTACAGCTTTTGCAGTCTTTTATCTGACGTGCTTGATGTAACTCAGAAAGTAAGAAGTTTTTTGGGAAAGTGGTTGTTTCAATTGTCTCCGCTGTGGATGGAACAAGGTGGTGTTGCTGCCAGGGCATTAAATCTGAGTAAAGAACTGATCTTTAAATAAACTCGTGCGCAAGAATTTTAAAACTGGCTTCTACGTTCAAAAGACGCATCCATCAAGCCGAAAGTATTCGCAAGTTTGACTCTTTCTGAACCCTATGTTTACTGTAAACCAAAAGACAGCTGGTCTGGCCTTCATCCAATATTCCCAGGAAACTCGCCAGCCAAGGGAGTACTAAGAACTACGTTGGCTCACTAACGTGACACTGGTTCCAGTTCTCAACCCACACAAGCAGTGGAACTCGAAGAGGCTTCGTCATAGCGCTTGAATATGGCTGGACGCGATGGTGATATTACCAACATTTTTCCTGCCTATTTACGCCCTTAAATTAACAATGAGAAAAAGTGAAGAAAAGAAAAGTTTTCTGTTTATTTGCCCTCCGTATTCTAACAGTATTACCTTGCTTTTAACAATGAAGTGAGAATAGTAAGGCTCTATAGCAAGTAAATGGAAACATATCCAATAAAACAACTTGTTTACTGCTTACTCTTCTATCGAGACAGTTTTTAAAAAAGAATTTTATACACTACAGCAGCTTATATCACCGTGCTGCGAATTGCTGCTGTAGTTTGACATCATAGTCACCGATCAAACCACCGCAGCGGTCAACTAATTTCTCATTCGGAAGTATTCCAATTCGAACTGTTGTTCCTATTCGTTTTCCAGGATTGCATGAAATTCTTGTATGAAGTTCTTAATAAACGTAATTGTGAATTACACTTTGCATTTTATTCGTAGTGATATACACCTTCTATACTCGGAGGACTGTATTTGTGCGAGGTACAAGCCTTCGAACTGTCTCAATTCCTAGCACGATGGCTCAATCTACGTCTACAACCGCTAAAGACACTGGTCTACAGGGTATTTGTAACATACATAAAACTACCATTTTTAATATCCGTTGGGCTTCCTAATAACGTATTAATAATTGAAAAAGTGCTACCACGTCACATTTGTATGTTATCACCCCACATTATATAGTTATTTTACTATATATCTGTATTTACAACTCGAAAGTTGGCAACACTGCAGAAGAGTGGTGGAGGACTTTGAGTTTCTTTGTTTATTGTTTATTATTGTCAGTGAAGAGACAGACCTGTAAAGTGCGATTGTGTAGTGTTGTACATAGTTTAGTTTGAAAATGTTATCAAATAATCGAAGATTGTGTAAAAATTCACAAGATAAGTTTTGTTACATTTGTGGACGTTACGTATTGAAATCGCAAGGTAGGCCTATAACTGAAGACGTAAAAAAAGCATATTTCTTGTATTATGGTTGCAAATTGGGAGACCAAGATAAACACTGGGCGCCTCATATCTGTTGTGTGAGCTGTAATGTAACACTTATTCAATGGATGAACGGTAACCGAAGTTCTATGCCATTCGCTGTGCCTATGGTTTGGCGTGAACCCACTAACCACTTTAGTGATTGCTATTTTTGCCTTACGAATACTGAAGGATATTCCAACAAGAAGAAGAACAAAATTGACTATCCTACTATACCTTCTGCCATTAGACCCGTTCCACACGTGGAAGGCTTACCGGTTCCAACTCCCCCTTTGAATAGGGGAAATGTGGTAATTCCAGAACTACAGGGCGTTCGCCGGAAAACGCTACCCTCCCAGTCTGTTGCCGTCGGCAACTTGCTGGGTCAGTGGTGCCAGCAGTTTCCGCCACACGCCACCGTGAATCACCGCACTGTTTAACACCTTCGCTGCCCCAACAGTGCAGTGCAGTGACCCTTACATTGTTAAGAACGGTTTCTTTGCATTGTAGATAGTTTGTGACTTCAGTCTCTTATTAATCAGTGTTGTGAATAAACGTTTCTTTACGGTTTGGCTGGTTTGGGGCTTCATACTCTTATTAATCTGTACCGTGTTTGAGTGTGAGTAAAATTGTGGTACGTTACAGTTTGCAACAAAGAATATTTCTCTACGATACATATGTGAAGAAGAAGTCGTTTAAAAAGTGTCGCAGTAAATTTCGTCGCGAATTTCCTGGCGCTTTACTGCCAGCTAAATCAACAATTCTGCGTCTGGTTAAAAAAGTAAGAGAAACGGGTTCATTTTTTAACAAAAAGAGACTGTCGGTCAACCGTATTCTCACAGAGGAGAAAATTGACGATATCGCTTTTCGACTAGAACAGTCACCCAAAAAATCATTAAGTCAGTTAGGGCAGCGTGTGTCTCGAAATATGTTCATAAGATGTGAAATGTGCATTACACAAGAGGGTCAACACTTCCAGCATCTTTTATAAGGTAAGCTAATGAATTACGTCACATTTAAATGCTTAGCACGCAAGTTTATGAAGTTTATGAAGCGTAATTATTATGAAATAGTCCGCGGCCGACGGTCGAACAATGCCGGAAACTGAGCGCTCGCTCGCCGGGAGCAGTTTCTTCCTTGTAGCGCTAACAGTGGGTTGCGTTTCCCGGCGAACGCCCTGTATATGACAATGAAGATTTGCATTCTGAAAATGGACATTTATTGGAAAACACAACTGACCCTACTTAAGTTCCGTCGTCGAGTGAACCTCATCTCATTACGCAAAACAAACTAAATTATTTGGCCCGTGACTTAGGCTTATCAAAACAGAAAGCTGAACTTCTCGGTTCAAGATTACAAGAATGGAATCTTTTGGCCAAAGGCACAACCATAACTTCCTTTAGAAAGAGAAATGCTAACTTCTCTGTATTTTACAGAATTGATGGCCCTATGTGTGTATGTTTCGACATTCTGGGGTTAATGAAAGAACTTGGAATAACACATATTTCTGAGTGGCGCCTTTTTATTGATTCTTCCAAATCTAGCCTCAAGGCTGTTTTACTCCACAACGGAAATACAAAGCCATCAATTCCAGTTGCTTACTCAGTTTCAATGAAAGAGACGTATGAGACCATGGCTGCAATTCTAAGAGCAATCAAGTATGATGATTTTAAGTGGCAAATTTGCAGTGATTTAAAAGTGATTGCTATTGTAATGGGACTTCAAGGTGGCTATACAAAATATTGTTGTTTTTTATGCTTATGGGATAGCAGAGACAGTAAGAACCACTTTGTAAAAAAAACATGGCCTTCAAGAAAATCTTACACTCCAGGAGAAAAAAATGTATTGTTTGATCCTTTAGTTGACCCTAAACATGTGCTTCTTCCTCCTCTGCACATAAAATTAGGGCTGATGAAGAATTTCGTAAAAGGTATGGATAGAGAGGGGCCAGGTTTCAAATACTTGTAGGAACTTTTCCCTAAACTTAGTGAGGCTAAGATAAAAGAAGGTGTTTTCACTGGACCTGACATCAAGAAGGTTATACGTGATCCTGAGTTTCAAGAGACGCTAAATAAAAAAGAACTGGCAGCATGGAAGGCATTTGTGAAGGTAATAAAAGGATTTCTTGGAAATAAAAAAGTAAGCAACTACAAAACTTTAGTTAACAACCTCTTGAAGACTTACAACGCCATGGGTTGCCGAATGTCTCGAAAAATTTACTTCCTTCACTCGTATATGGATTTTTTCCCTGAAAATCTTGGGGCTGTAAGTGATGAGCAAGGAGAGAGATACCACCAAGAAATAAAAACCATTGAAACAAGATACCAAGGACGGTGGGATCCTGCGATGCTTTGAGATTACTGCTGGTTTTTGAAAAAAGAAGATGCAACTCCGCATAAAAGGAAAAAGTGATAAAACCTTTACATTTATGTAATAATTCATTAATATACTTCATAAATAAATATAATTCATTAATACGTAAATAAGGGTATATATTGATTAATAAATTTTACACCTTCTGTTTTCATAGAATTGATTGTGGTGTTCGTTTTCCCTTTGTCATCACACTTTTGACAGTACCTGCAAAACAAAAACTAGACGTGGTACGGTTTTTTTCATTGTCATTTTCGGATTTCGGAGTGAAAAATACATAGGAATTAGTGTAATTAATTTGTGTTACAGAAACAAATATTTTTTTTGTAGGACAGTGAGATCTAACAATTGACTGTAGACGCTTATACACATGGTTGAAGCTTTTGTTGCTAACTGGTTCGGGGTGAACGTAGATCAAGGCAGTGCGCTATTAATATATCTGCGATCTTTATTTCCAGATATCAAGTCGCTTTGCTGTCACCGAGCGTGGAGGGTGAGCGGTTAACGCTCTGGCCTCGCATTCGGGACGACGGACGTCTGTTCGAATCCCCGTTCGGGCACGCAGATTTAGATTTTCGTGGTTTCCCCAAATCACTCCAGGCGAATACCGGGATGCTTCCTTCAAACGTCCATGACCGAATTCCTTCCCGTTCCTTGTCCCAACCCATCCCGCCTCTAATAACCTCGATGTCGACGAGGCGTAAAGCCATAAGCAGTGAAAAAAATAAGGTTTACTGTCGATGCAAGAATTTTCGTTTACAGCAGTTTTCCGAAATTATTTTATTCAAATGTGCGGATTCTTCTTTAATTGGTAAATTAGTGGAAACATTTTATACGTAAAACTGTGTAAATTAAAGTTTACCGCAGCAGAGAAAAAATTTTGTATTTTAGTTGGGTAGATTTTCTTTATTACGTAATAAATTAATCGGCAACTGATGAACCTGATTTTGCGTCATCACGTAAAGCCTGTATTGAAACAACAGAGTATTTTAAGAGGGGCATGAAAATATTAGAACTGAACTAGACACGGGCGTACCACAACTGCACAAATTCAAATAGTGATTAACAGGATGTTGAGCGTGGTGGTGTAACGGTTAGCGTTCTGGCCTCGCATTCGGGATGACGGCGGTTCGAATCCCCGTCCAGGCATCCAGATTTGGGTTTTCCATGGTTTCCCAAATCCCTCCAGGCAAATGCCGGGATGCTTCCTTCAAAAGGCCATGGCCGAATTCTTTCCCATTCCTTGCCCCCCCCCCCCCAATCCTTTCCTGTCTCTAAAGACCTCGCTGTTAAGAGACATTAAGCAGTTTAAAAAAAAAAAAAAAAAAAAAACACGATGTTCTTCTGCCAATGTTATTTGACATGCTTGAAGCTCTGTTCTGTGTACGCAAAACACTGAGAATGCTACCCTTATGGCCTTTGATGGGTGGTCAGTTTATTTTGCTTTAGTCTCGTCGACCTCGAGGTAATTAGAAGCGGAAAGGACTGATGGCAAGGAACAGGAAGGAATTTTTCCATGGCCTTTTGAAGGAACCATACCTACATTCGCCTGGAATGATTTGCAGAAACCGTGGAAAAACCAAATCTGGATTGCCGGATTGGGACTCGAACCCACGTCTTCCCGTATGTAAGGCCAGAACGTTACCGCCCACCCACCACGCTCGGTGCTCACTCTTCTTCAGCTTTGTTGCCACTGGAGAGGTTTGGGGCAGGTTAACTCTCGATTACCTTAAATGTTAGATTTCCTTCTGATATTTAACTGCTAAGGAAAAGGTCGAAAAACCAGAACAGCCGCTTGATGTGTGGCTCCTAGCACCGTCATATTTCTTTGATCGACGACAGAGTGTGTATCTTCCTGAGCACGGCCAGCAAATATTTCGGTGGCGAGCAGTACAATAACTAAGAGTATACAAAGCAACGGGTGATGTGAAGTCGTCTGTTGGCAACTCGTTCTGCACTTGCCACCAATCTGGCAAGTTCAGTTATTTCGAAATAGAAACGATGCGAGCGTGGGTTGTTAAAATTTCAAGCTGGCCTGACTGGCTCAGTTGCAATAAGTATCATCCCGACAGCTGTATCTGTATTCATATTTAAATACTATATTCAGTCACATTCATGTTAGGCCAAAGTATAGGCAGATCAGTATCATCTGACAATGCTGTAGCGAGACAGGTTGGGCATCAGATCAGATTGTTCACTCTTCCTTACCTACCATGAACTCTAGCTTGCCCATTCAGCTGGTGTGTATACTGACACGTATATTTACATGTTGGATTCACCTGCGAAGTATTCGAAACAGTGATAAATTATTCATTCGCGAATGATATGGCTTACTCGTGACAGCAATGAATGAAATTGTCACAACACCTAAAGTTAGTAAACTCTGTTATCCTCGGGGAGATAAATGGCGTAGTACTTTCTGGCTTTTCTCGTTAATTCACCTGGAATACGCCTTTTTAACCCAGAAGGCTTTGGCTGCCCGTCATGGAGGTAAAATGTAAAATAATGTTGTCCCGAGAAAGCTACTTAAATTCGCAGTTCTTAATTGATTTCTGCGCTTCAATTTAACTAATTATTTATGTGTAAAGATTTTGGCTTCAATCAGGAAGTTTCAATGCATTTGTATAGTTGTTTCATAAATATTTTTTCATATCATGCCGGTATGCTGGAGTTGCGTGTTTTGTATCTTCTCTATCTCTGTTTAGCGAGAGCGTCTCTCTGGTTCGAACTCAAAATTTTGCAGAATTAACCCTTTGGAGCAAAAACAGGTCACGATCGTATTTTTACCGTGCATTCAGTAGGACGCCGGTCCGAATTCCCGTCCGGGTATCCAGATTTGGGTTTTCCATGGTTTCCACAAATCACAGGAATGCTGGGATGCTTCCTTCAAAAGGCAATGTCCGAATTACTTTCCGTTCCTTGTGACCAGTCTCATCCCGCCTCTAATGACCTCGGCGTCAACGAGAAGGAAAGCCACAAAAAAAAACTCATTTCTATTAGATCAGGTCATGAAGTCATAAAATTTAACCCTACAAACTAATTTGTCTTTAAGAGGTCCAGCAATGATCAAACTCAAGAAATACACTCCTGGAAATTGAAATAAGAACACCGTGAATTCATTGTCCCAGGAATGGGAAACTTTATATACACATTCCTGGGGTCAGATACAACACATGATCACACAGACAGAACCATAGGCACATAGACACAGGCAACAGAGCATGCACAATGTCGGCACTAGTACCGTGTATATCCTCCTTTCGCAGCAATGCAGGCTGCAATTCTCCCATGGAGACGATCGTAGAGGTGCTGGATGTAGTCCTGTGGAACGGCATGCCAAGCCATTTCCACCTGGCGCCTCAGCTGGACCAGCGTTCGTGCTGGACGTGCAGACCGCGTGAGACGACGTTTCATCCAGTCCCAAACATGCTCAATGGGGGACAGATCCGGAGATCTCGCAGGCCAGGGTAGTTGACTTACACCTTCTAGAGCACGTTGGGTGGCACGGGATACATGTGGACGTGCATTGTCCTGTTGGAACAGCATGTTCCCTTGCCGGTCTAGGAATGGTAGAACGATGGGTTCGATGACGGTTTGAATGTACCGTGCACTGTTCAGTGTCCCCTCGACGATCACCAGAGGTGTACGGCCAGTGTAGGAGATCGCTCCCCACACCATGATGCCGGGTGTTGGCCCTGTGTGCCTCGGTCGTATGCAGTCCTAATTGTGGCGCTCACCTGCACGCCGCCAAACACGCATACGACCATCATTGGCACCAAGGCAGAAGCGACTCTCATCACTGAAGACGACACGTCTCCATTCGTCCCTCCATACACGCCTGTCGCGACACCACTGGAGGCGGGCTGCACGATGTTGGGGCGTGAGCGGAAGACGACCTAACGGTGCACGGGACCGTAGCCCAGCTTCATGGAGACGTTTGCGAATGGTCCTCTCTGATACCCCAGGAGCAACAGTATCCCTAATTTGCCGGGAAGTGGCGGTGCGGTCCCCTACGGCACTGCGAAGGATGCGACGGTCTTAGCGTGCGTCCGTGCGTCGCTGCTGTCCGGACCCAGGTCGACGGGCACGTGCACCTTCCGCCGACCACTGGCGACAACATCGATGTACTGTGGAGACCTCGCGCCCCCACATGTTGAGCAATTCGGCGGTACGTCCACCCGGCCTCCCGCATGCCCACTATACGCCCTCGCTCAAAGTTCGTCAATTGCACATACGGTTCACGTACACGCTGTCGTGGCATGCTACCAGTGTTAAAGACTGAGATGGAGCTCCGTATGCCACGGCAAACTGGCTGACACTGACTGCGGCGGTGCCCAACCGCTGCGCAGCTAGCGCCCTTCGACGGCCAACACTGCTGTTCCTGGTGTGTCCGCTGTGCCGTGCGTTTGATCATTGCTTGTACAGTCCTCTCGTAGTGTCCGGAGCAAGTATGGTGGGTCTTACACACCGGCGTCAATGTGTTCTTATTTCAATTTCTAGGAGTGTATATCAGATCGGAATACGCGAACATGACTCCAAAAACTCTGGTTTTAACCGACCTGGATGTGTGTGAACTATTCAGAACGCGGTCACAGACGTACACTTGCTTCAATGTTATTCTAGTGGCACGGAGAGAACTTGTTCACATGGTGGCCTCACAAGGTGATTGCCTTGTGCCAGCAAGTAAGCAGCCAACTGCTGACGCGTCAGCAGGGCCTACCGGAATAGACCTCCGCTCCGCCAACACCACCATTCAGCTGACCATACAGTTAGCAACAACTTGTAGTGGCAGTCAGTGCGATATTCTACGATCGATATCGGACAGAGTAGTGATATCGTAAGTTTCACTTAGTCTATTCTGATTGCTGGATAACAGTAAAAATATTGAAAACTATATGCATGTGGTTTCAAATCTTATTTTCATGTGTCTTGATGCGAATGAGGCAACTAGAGTGATCTAATATTAAGATACATTTGACGAAAAGAAAAAGTGGTTTAAAATCAAAACAGATCTGTTCGATTTCGATACAATACTTGTTTCGCGTGTTAAAGTACTTTTTGAATTTTTTCAGCATTTCTCTTATGTTCAGATTACGCGTCAGTATTGTATTAGAAACATGCAACCACTGTTGTTGTTTTAAGTTGAATTTCCAATCTTGGATCAATTGGATTTCTTCAGTCATTACTTGACTGCAGATATTCTGCAAAGAGAATAACACCTACGAGAGGTTGTATTTCGTTTGGATGAACGTTCGTCGTCTTTACCTGGTGATGCCCTAAATGTACTTGTTACAGCTAAGATTGGGATCTTCAGTACAAGGATACTGTTAACAGTAGTTTTGAATACTTTCGGAAAATCTGAGAAAACATACATCCAATTGGTGAACATTTATAGTGAACTTGCAGAGCTGTGATTCAAAAGCTCCTTGATATGTTGTCCTTCTGATTTTGCGTCTGCCAAATGTCATATTAGAGCAAGCGATCTTACTAGCTAGGCTTACTGTTTACAGGATTTGTGCGTATTCGCGTTTTGTTGGGCGTTGAAGCAAATGTTTCACACATTATTTCTGTAACAGTGAACGTATCGTGTACTCGCCGTTTCGACCCCTTTGTATTGCCGTGATTTATTTATATAAATGCAAATAGTCTTTCTATATAACTTCAGGTAAACACTTGTTAATATCATTTCAAGAAGCGGGTTAGGTGACTGTTGGGTAGGGAACGTGCTACGTTGGTGAATGGTAATTCGTTCTCCAGAAATGTGGAAAGACAATGACAGCGTATTCACAAGGGGGTGGGAGGGTCTGTCAACCTGATAACTGGCTATGAATTGTAGAAGCTGAGTTGAGTAATTTGACGTGATGTAAGATTGATTGGAAATGTGTAGTGTACTAGCGTGACAAATTTGACCTGCACAGATGAATACGTCTTGATGGGAGAATAAGTTGAAACGTAGCGAGTCTGGAACATCACTATTAATCCCGCCATTAAGAAATATGACTAAAATAACGTAATTTTGTTACGCAAGTGGAAGATTGAAAATCGTGTAAAAGTTTTCCTAATAATATATTGTATTGTTGGTTTTCTGCTGCATGACAGTGTACGTTAAAGCTTAATTCTCAGGAGCATAAAGATAATGTCATAAACAAATAGTAATCACAGTGATTAGCTGATGGACATTCTTTTGTACAGTATTTTTACCAGCTAAAATATTTCTGCTTGCAGGTGTGGCTCTTTTAACTGTCCTATTTGATCTCATAACATTTTTAAGCTGCCATTAGGTCTGCAGGAGAGTGTTCTATTTTATCTAGTAGTTTTTTCATGCAATTGTTTCAAAGTGAATTGTAACACAAGATTTTACTTCTTGTAAAATAGATATATCGCGCGTAAGAGTAGTTGATTATACCTACGCAACACGCGGAAGTTTGTGACTGCAAGAGCAATTCGTGCCCAATCTCGTAATAGCAAATTTTAAAACTGTTGAAATGTGTCTCCATGAAAGACAGTACGCTTAAGCCGTAATTATGGAACTCATCAATGCATTAATTATGTCACACAGCTAACGATTATAGTTTTTAACAGTCAAACCTCGTCGAGGAGATTCCCTGATGGTGATGGGACAGCCATCAGTGTTTTAATCACTTTTTCAGCTTATTAAGTGTTCGATGTATGGATCGAGAAATGGACAGTGAGGGGAAGAATAGGAGAATTTCCAGGTTAGAGGTTAGATGCTAGTGATATGTTGTGAAGAAAGATATAAAATAATTTAAAAATATAAAGGGATGAAGAGGATCCGATTAAAAAAACGAATAAAAAATACGCTGTTCGATGATATAGATATAGTGTACGGGAATACGCAGGTAACATTGATTGTGTTCCATAGAAACTTCGGAGGAAATCTAACTGAGATTGTGTCACTTTTCCTTCTCCAGGGTGAGTAGTTTTATTCAGGGAGCCTGAGTTTGTGGATGACTGTGTTGGAGTATGGGAATTCATTGTTCTGAATGAGGGAGGAAAGAAGAGATTTTTGCTGTCTTATGAAGGCCTACTACGCAGATGCCGATGGATACAATGGGTTTCAAAGTTCATCGTTTCCACCCTCTGGACGAATGTCGTAAACCCTCTCATCATAAAAACTGAGAAGAGGTTTGTAGAATGAGAATTGCGCCCTGCAGCGTCTCCTATGTTGCCAATCATGTTTTGAATGAAGAAAAGTTCTTCCATTATCAGATCTAGAACAGGAAAACGCCATGTTGAGCTCCAGATACCGCAAAACTGTCGTAGCAATATAGGCCACTACAAGAACATAAACAGAAAATGAAAATTGCTTTGGGACATGTCAAAGATACCAAGATCAACACTTAACTAGTCACAGTGACCAGTCTACAATGTTATTCAGGAGGAATGGTAAATATTGAAGGAGGTGGCAGTAGTAACATTGTTGAGTAAAAAAGTTTATATACAATTTTTGGAGAAACAGGTGCTATAATGTTATGCATAAAAAAAACCTCGGAAAATACTCGAAGACACACAAATAACTTATTGAAAAACTTTATTCAAGCAAAAACGTGTATATTTTATAAAAGTTTAAATCATCGAATTCAATACAGCTCCCTTCGCAATAGTACGTGTAGCTCTTCTGAGTAAGTATTGGTGTACTTTTATGGGGGTAGCAGTGTTTACAATGCGAGCGTGTAATTCGTCTCTCGTGTTTACTTTTTCTTTATACACTTTGTTTTTCAACTAACCTCACAAAAAAAACAAAAAACAATCGAACGGGGTAGTGCATAATATTCCTGCATCTGTATCTCCAAAACGAGTTGAAATCGGATGCATGTTTGTTTTTTTACTCAATATTGTTCATACTACCACCTCCTTCAATATACCTGTATACCATTCCCCGTGAATTACCCTGTAATATATATACAAAAGCTTTTGCACTGAAACCCGATGTATCACATACGTTTCCCATCGTCAAAACCATAATACTCCTGAGTGTACATCTTTTATCTTCTTCATAACCATGTTTTCTTAAAAATTGAAAGTAATAGTAGTAATAGGAGGAGGAGCCACTAAAAGGATTATCCTTAAAACGTCTTTTTTTATTTTTTAAACGCCAAATAGTTTATAACTTAACATTTTATTTAGAAACGCAAGAGAAACAACAGAACAGTATTCAATGTTGCAACACGTATTTCTGGGCAGGTTTACAGAAAGTAGATAAGCCCCGGCTGATCCAGTGTGTTGTTATCACTGTGACCCTCTGGGTAATCCACGTCATTCGGAAGAAGTTCAATTGCCAATCTCCCCACCCCCTCCGCTCCCCCTCACCCCACCACACTCTCCACTCTCCCCTCCCCCCTTCCAACCTCCACCTTGTGTTCCCACCGAGATTTTGACCCCGCGTTTCTTTCTCTGGTTTGGCTTTCTTATTCAGTCTTCAGAGACTACACCTCTCTGCATTTCCAAAGAGGTTGTCAGTTCTACCCGATTCCGCTGGTTCCGTTACAACTTTCTGACCATTTTCACTTGCAAAGTATTTACTTTTATTAAACTGACAATTTTTCTCACAATTCCTTGACTACTTACTCAATATTTGTAGTGATGTACTACTACCGTAATTCACACCCTGTTTTTTCTTCTCTTGATTCCCTGCTATGACATAGGTGTTAAGAATTAAGAATGTGCTCCTGGAATGTGCCCAGCAAGAGCCATTCTAGAGTCTATTCCCGACGTCCCACAGTTGGCATCTCGAATTGATCCACTGATAGCCTAACGATCTGTTGGCTGCCAATGCCCTGTGATTTAACGCCTGGCAGCTATATGCGTCACTTGATCAGCTCTGCACCAAAGATAACACTGGTCGATGACGCCCTCATGAAAATAAATAACGGAATGTGTCGAGCAAACACAGAACTAAATTATAAGTCGTCTTTGAGTATCTGGTGTAGTAAATTTTCTGCATATATTAATTTCGTACTCAATTCGGAAGTTTAAATTAAATATTGAAAGTAGAAACTGGTTTATTCCCATTTGTACTGAATCATGTTAAGCCACCCATCTAATGGTTAAGTGTCCTAAAGTAATTAAATTGTAGGTACTTTAAATGTACAGAGCGCATTCGAGGTACCACATAATGCAACTAGCATCAGCTTACAATTCAATACAATACAATCCGCATGTTCTGAGGGGGCGAGAAGTACACATGTAACTACTTCTTAGTTCCTCCAGCGAGCTGGCGACTGAGAAAATCCTTGCGCAGAAACAGTAGAGTTTCTGGTCTATTCTACTTGTTACTTCACTCTAATACTGGATGGTTGCTTGAAGTTGATAGTTATTGATTTTCTTTTAGTTTATTCGTATTAAAGTTCTTCCGCGATTTCTGGCGCTTTCCTTTCAGGTTCGGTAATGAATAAACATTTCTTCAGGATGGCACAGAAGTTTAATTGCAAATATTTAATAAAATAAGTCTTCGGATGCAAATAACGTGATGTACATCAGTAGAAATACCACATTTCTCACTGCATACGGAGCCAACGTCCAATAATTGTTTTTAAACACTTGCCGGTCAACTTTCTAACCTCGTCTAGTATTACCAATTAAACAAGCTTGATGGAAACTTTTCGTTCTTCCGCCCAGTGTTTTCCTTCGATATTGTGTTAATCTGCCATCAAGTTTTGAATTATTAATTCAGTACTTCCAAACTGTATTACTGACTTGAAGATGGTTTTGATTCCAAGAATCTATTTTAAATATTCACCGATTCTAAATAAAATCATAAAAAATAAACACAAAGAGATTAACGTAGTATCAGCACTGAGGACTTGTAAAAAATCTTTAAATGTGATAATTCCTTAATTATGTGGTGGGCTCTGTTATAGACTGAGCGAAAAGAATTCTGTAACGTCCCGCTTTCTTGGAATTATAAATAGTATGTGTGTCAGCAGAGCAGACATTAAGTTGTTGGGTTCTGCCAAGACGTCTTGGACGCATCGGTACATCAGCTTATCTTTTAGTCACGAGGACACTAGTAACCGGTATAGTGAATGTCTGTATCAATAAGCCAAGTCCTGGAAGTTTCCTTCCGCATCAGCAAACTGTATTTAGTAGTTCCCTCTGATAGTCTGAAGTATTTAGAATTCATGTTGACGTCTTTTCAGGTGGAATACGGTCTCTATATAAGCTGTTCCATTATCATATCATATCTTGTCTGTTACTGTCTTCAATGTTCTGGTTTTTCACAGTGTGAACAGTAGTCCTGTATGATTTAACTAGTCTAGAAATTAGCAGTTTGGTTCAGAACGTAAAGGAGGCGCCGGATTGGCATTAGTGACGTGCTGGAAACTGGTGCCAGCATTTCAGGTATTCACTTTGCTGTTTTCTGCAGCTTTGAACGCACGTATTTGTTTTCTGTACTGCTTAAACTGAACGCCAAAACTTAGACTTCAGGTACTACTTACCAGACAATTATTATTAATTTAATTGCGATGGAACAAATGTTCCGGTGGCAATGGCACTAGTTATCTAATTACCTATTTTTTGTTATTATTTTTTAAATTATCTTCCATTCTTTGAGTGTCAATTCCCCTCTACCCTCCCACCCACATATGCGATTTGCGAATTTTAATATCAAATTCCTTCAGCGTTTTTGCTAAATTATTCATCATTATACTTGGTAATTTATTCCAGTCCCTGGCAACCTTAACCACAAAAGAAAATTTTCCCACTCCCTTATAAATGAAATAAAGTGCCAGTTTGTGGTCATGGTAATCTCTTCCCTTCCATGCACCATTCCTAATTCTTCGACCAATATCCTTCCAAGCCTCGTCATCAACATATGCCTGCTATACTCCCAGTACTCTCTACACCCTCCTCCAGTCTTTCAATGATCCTCGTTTCAGCTCCTTTAACATATCAGATACCGGTTGGATCCTGCGATAATTTCCATAAACAAATCTATCTGCTGTTCTTTGCACGACCTCCAACTCTTGTATTTGATACATAAAATGTGGATCCCGTACTACACCACCATATTCAACCAATGATCTGACCAGTGTTTTGTAACCCAGTTCCATAATTTCTCTGGTACATCCTCTCATCACCCTCTCCAGTAAATGAAGGGTTTTATAACCTTTAAATAAAATGAAAGATAAATAATTTCCGCCGTTCAGTTCTTATTTCGATTATTTGTAAAGTGGACTCTGTAAATGGCACAAAAGATCAATGATTGCTAGAATTTTAATTTCATATTACAGCTTTTGTTTTCTTTAGATATTATGAAAATACTGTATTAATCTTAATCGCATATCTCGTTATAGGTTCTTCCGGATCACTGTTTTTACCAAACTGAAGTCTATCTCAAACAAATTCAGTCAAATGCTTGAGAATCATCCGACGCACAGTTTACGTTAAAATCAACATATAAAATGAGCGGTAAACTGTGATAATTTTCTCATCATTCTTTAAAACCTGTATGACCATAGATAGTCTTATTTTTATTATTTTTTGTGGAAGTGTATGAGGTGGCTTCGAAAGTGGAGAGTCACGAGATAAGGAGTTGATCTTCTCATTTTCAAAACCACGGAGATGGTCTTTGCAAAAGAAGTATATATTTTTTTTACGGCTTTACGCCTCGTCGACGGCTAAGGTCATTAGAGGTGGGATGGAACTGGGGACAAGGAATGGGAAGGAATTCGGCCATGACCTTTTTGAAGAAAGTATCCCGGCATCCGCCTGGAGTGATTGGGGAAACCATGGAAAAACCAAATCAGGGTGCCCGGACGGGGATTCGAACCGCCGTCCTCCCGAATGCGAGGCCACGAGAAGTATAGTCCACTTATATACAGGATGATTCAAAGGAATGGTAAATATTGAATGAGGTGGAATTCTGAACAATAGCGAGGAAAAAAGTTCATATAAACATGTTTCGGATTTCCATTCGTTCTGGAGATACTAGTACTGGAATATTATGCGTAAAATAAATCTCATAAAATGACCTTACCCCATTAGATTTGTGTTTGGTTGGCTGAATACCGAAGCGTGCAAATAAAAGTAAACACAAGAGACGAACTACTCCCTCGCTTTGTAAACACTGCTACCCACTGAGAAGTACACCAATACATTCTCAGAAGAGCTGCGAAGAGACCTAAATTTATTGAAGTCGATAGTGGGATTTTCGAAAATTTAACTTAAAATCTTGTAAAATAATATTGTTTTTGCTTGAATAAATTACTTCAATCAGTTATTTGTATTTCTTTGGTCATTTCTAAGGGCTTATTTTACGCATAACATTCCAGCACCTGTGTCTCCAAAATGAATGGAAATTGTACAGATGTGATATGATCCTTTTTACTCAGTAGTTTTCATATCATCACCTCTTACAATATTTACCATTCCTACTGAATCACCCTTTAGAATACGACGTGTGCGGAGTTTTCGGTTAAAAATGGCTAGTAAAAATTCGAAGTTTGAAATTGTTGCATTTTGGCTTGAGCGATGTAACCTAGACGAACCGCACTCTCTCTCTCTTCATTTTTTTTTTTTAGAGAAAAGAACCTTCAAGTTATCATAAGAAATAAAAATCCATTTTGATTTCTGATTTTAACTTGCTTCATTTCATTTTTGGTAGATAAGTTTCTGTCACGGTGAATTATGAAATAAGAATGTAATGTATGGCCATAACTTTTTCTTCCGCGTCTTTGAATGTAAGTAAAATAACTTATGACGCCTGTTACACTTTCCAGCACGACAGCTGATGTATTTATTTTCATTGGCCTTTTACTTTTATCATCCCTATCTCAAGTTTATTAACTATTTATGTTAGGTAGCTGGAATGTGTACGGTATAATATAAATATAATAGCGTTTGTACATAATTTCAAACCATTTAGTCATGTATGCGAAGTCAAAAACATTTAAAGTGTAAATGCGTGTGACAATACTGGCCAGGTGTTCGTGACATGTGGCATGGATGCGTGATAGTTTGTTTGCCACGCAATCCACCTCTGTCGTAAACCTGCTGAATAAAGGTAATATATATTTATACCTGGAAAACGAACGAAGAAGCGTAATTCTAATGAATAAAGCAAAGATATGCCAGAGGTGATAAGTTTACGGATGCAAGACCGGGATTTCTACCGGGTCCTCTCGATCCTTAGTCAGGTAATCAACCACACGACTCAATCATGTCACCGTGGACACAGTAACGTGTGTGTTCAGTATGATGTGTTTGTATTGTATGAAAAAGATATGAAGGTAGAGGGTGAAATCCGGTTCTGCCCCATTCAGGTCTGCTCTTCCGAAAGACACCAAGGAATCCACCAGGCTAAAAGTTTCCATCCAACGGACGAATCCCGTCAACAGTACCGTATGCCCTCAATACAGATGCACTGCAGAGAAGTTTGGGATTTAAACCAGGACTGATGCACAATACGGTGATTAGGAAATTTCTTCCATCAACGGGATTCAAACCGCTAACCCCGTGTCAGCGCCTGGCACCTTAATGGTGCCTCAACCAAATGAGCCAACGGGGAGAGCACGAAAAGTAATATTTACTCATCATTACCACACCGATTACCACAAAGTTATTACGCTCTTAATATGGTGACAGGCACGTTTTCCTTGCTACCGTTAAGGCTTTAGAAAATATAAATAAAAGGAATGCTGGGTATAGCAACATCTTACAAGTCTTTGCACTTCTGGCTTTTCCGTATACCCGTCTGATTACGAAAGGGTGGTCCATTAATTACGTGACGTGAAAAAGGGGGGGGGTCCAGCGAAATCTCACGAAAACTCAACAAGGGGAAAGGGGGAGGGTCAATGGAAATCTCATGTGATGTTTTGAAATTCTTGCAGGATGGTAGACCTAAAAAAAAGTCAACAAATGACGTGAATGTCGACTTTAGAGGGGGGGGGGGGGTTTATATGGTCTAGAAACTACGCGGAAACCGAACTTAGAGGGGTATAACCTCCTTTGGAAACATGAGAGCTAAAAAAAAAACATGAAAAAGCTACGAGGTCGATTAGCAGGGGAGGGTCTCCCCGTCTAATTCCCACGTCATTTTAGAGGGGGGGGGGGCTTACCAGATCTCACCAAATCTCACCAAATCTCACCAGAGGGGAGGGGGGTCCTGGAATTCCGAAAAAAAAACACCTCATATAATTAATGGAAGGCCGCAAAAACAATTAGCATATATTAAAAATTAGAGGGCTATTAATTGGAGAAGCAACTGGCATGATTATTAACTGCGCTTTATCTTAGTAATGCTGTTCTATTAGATTATCAATGTACTTCGTACGGACTAACACTACAATTAATTCATGACTTGTGTTCCTGCTGTAGCCTGTATCGTGAGAGCATTTTATTGGGTTTCCTTAGAATCATTTTAAGACCAGTAGCTGCGACGGCTGACTAGGTGAGTCAAGTCGCCACCTGAGGAGATAAGGACAGGCGAGGTATGTGAGACTCCGCTGTTTGTTTACACTCGTCATTCGCTAACCGGTTTTATCCGGTGACAACTTATCTTGTAAATGTCCTCTGGCACACAAGTCACAGACCTCTTTACATTCCGTGTTTGGCAGAATAGCAGATAAAAGCAACAATCACCAGAGGCGCAGAAATTAGCAATCGGAGATAGCGCCATCAACAGGGTGCGTGTTGCATCATACTGAAAGCACGTTCTTTGTTTTTCTAGTTAATGTGATTAACAGGTCGTTTAAAATTATCATTCTCGAAGCTTATTCGCTAACGAAATGATTGATTTTCATGTGTTGTTGCGTTAAGATTTCCTTTAACAATGCATTCACCCATGAGATCTGTTTAAGATTACGAGATTTTTCTAACAGCTGACCTGTACAAAGATTGACGTTAATTTTTCGGTCAGGATGCTCGTTACCTCGATTTTACCGCATTCATAATTTTATCATATATTTTAATCAGAAACTATGCGCTTTCACTAATATTTGATTCACTTACGTTATTAAATTTTAGTATTAAATATAGTTCACTATATAATCGCTTTAGCATTCATATAGTTCATTTAACACCCTGAAAATTATCAGACCAAACGCGCACAACAAAATAAGAATGAAACTGTTGTATACCCAAACCGAGCGTGGTGGGTAAGCGATAACTGGTCTGGTCTCTCATTCGGGAGGACGCCAGTTCGAATCATCTCCATTTAGCCGAATTTTTTTCAGTTACTTGACCCAGTTCCTTTGCCATCTCTAATGACCCCGACGTCGACGAGGCGTAAAGACATAAGAATTAAAAAATGTATACCCAAGGTAATTTCGAAATTTTGGACAGTTCGGCAAACTTAACTCAAAGTGATTTAAATAATAGTAGATGTTGAGGGCTAAGAGACATTCTAAAAGCATATTGACTAAACTTTGCTATTAACGCAGACTAAAAGAGATCCATCCCGCAAATGTATTTCCAGGCTGCGCAATCTTTATGCTTATGCTTATGCCTTTACCCCTTGTCGACGTCGAGGTCAGGGGCGCATTTAGGCGTAGGCTACCTAGGCTAAAGCCTAGGAGCCCGCACCACAAGCAAAAATAAAAATATATTAATGGTTGTCATCCTGTTTTGCTTTGGTGATGTTAATCATCATTTGTTTTAAATAAATATGTTGGCCTACTGTTTCATATTATTACTAAAACTTTTCAATTTGTATTTTTTCGGGCTTTTGCTGAGGGCGTTTGGTTGCAACAACAATCCTATAATAGGCAGCACCTTATCTATCGATCATCAATCAACCAATTGAACGTGCGAGCATCGTTCACTTACGTCTTGGAAACGATGAAAAAAGCACGTTGCGACATTTCGATTACTCAGCAAGTTATTCTCGTATAATTTAACTATCATTACGTTATTCAATATTTTGTAATAAAATGTTTATTAATTTAATAATATTGCTTTTTATATATATATATATATATATATATATATATATAGGGTGCTTCAAAAAAATGTATACACACTTTGAACTTCCATAGAAAATTTATTTACCGTTCTACAAAGTTAAATTTCAGGAAAATAGAAAGCTAAAAGTCCAATGTAAATCAAACATAAACAACAAATGTTAATACTGTTCAAATTGGTGACCTGCAGCATCAATACAATTCTGAGTACGAGTCACCACAGATTCTGTACATCGTATCAAAACGTCCAATGAGATTTCTCTACACACTGCTTGAATCTCATTCCAAAGAATGTCTAGGTTACGTGGTTTACGTTTGTACACCTCATCTTTTACTGTGCCCCACAAGAAGAAATCCAGTGGTGTAAGGTCTGGAGAGCGTGCTGGAAACTCGATTGGCCCCCTGCGTCCTATCCACCGGCCCGACAAATTTTGATCCAGGTAAGCTCGTACGTCCCTGTGATAGTGCGGCGGAGCACCATCTTGTTGAAAATAAAAATCATCATTACCGTATAATGCACGAATGGCAGGAAATATGGAATCAGCAAGTATTGTTAGGTAATTAATACCAGTTACAGTGCCTTCAAATCGAAAAGGTCCAATGAGTCCCCTTGAAGACAAACCGCACCACACATTTACACCTGGCAAATTTACAGCTTTTTCAATTGTAATGTGAGGATTTTCTTCACCCCAGTAAACACAATTGTGCCTATTGACAGTTCCATTAAGTTTGAATTGGGCTTCATCCGACCAAATGATGCTACCCATAAATCCCGGTTCACGTATCACCATCTCCTGAATCCATTCACAAAATTGCAACCTTCTATCTGGATCGTCGTCACTTAGCTGTTGCACCAGCCTTGGAATGTAAACACGATACTTGCCTCTCTTCAGAATGCGTAGCACGCTGCTAGCACTTACATCAGTTTCACGTGCCCCTTGCCTTGAAGATTTGTTAGGAGAGCGTTGAAACAGTTCCAAGACTGCCATTGATGACTCATCACTTGTAGCTGTTCGAGGCCGACCTGAATGACCTTTATGCACATCACACACTGTTCCATGAACTTCGAACTTGTCTCGTATGCGTGTAATTGTTAATCTTGAAGGTGGTTCTGTATCATACTCCCTTCTCCACTGTCTTTGAACTTCATTTACATTCTCAAACTTCCAGTACCACTTAATAACCTGCTTACGTTCTTCAAAACTCAAACGTACGTCCCCCATGTTGATATTACAAATTCCAACTGATAATATAACATAGAGGGACGATTATGCTGGCACCTGGCGAAGAAATATAACACTAGCCTTGTAGAGCGGGAAAACAACAATAGTTTAAAGTGTGTATACATTTTTTGAAGCACCCGGTATATATATATATATATATATATATATATATATATATATATATATAAGGGCCCGCACCACAGTTATACCCTAGGGGCCTACAGATAATAAAGGGGCCGCACCACAAGTGTAGCCTAGGGATCTAAATTACCTAAATATGGCCCTTGTCGAGGTAATTAGGGAGGGGGGAGTGGGGGTGGCCTGGAACAGTAAGGAATCCCAACATTTGCCTGGAGTGATTTGGGGAAACCATGGAAAACCCAAATCTGGGTGCCCGGACGGGGTTTCGAACCGGAATCCTCCAAAATACGAGGCAAGAGCGTTAACGGCTCACCAACGACGGTCGGTGCCATCTTCATATTTCTTCCCAGTTCGCGAGCTTACTTGGAGACGTTTGCGGGCTCTTAACACTATCTACATATACACAAAACAAGAATTACCCGAGGTGAACGCTTTGAGGTATGCGTCTACACTGTGGTGTCGCAGTTTAGTGATTGATCGAAAGCCCAGATTTGGCGGTCAAAAACTGTAAAATTTCACTTTGGTGTACCTTCATTTATGGCATACTTATTTCTGAAATATGTTGCTGAGTCGTGGAGAATAAAGTAACATACCTTCTGCAATTAAAAATTTTTTTTAATAATACATCAATTATAAAGGATGTGAGACAAGGTTGTAGTCTATCCCCGTTAATATTCAACTTGTTTGAAGAAGTTTGTGGAAGAAACTTGCAGAAAGAAGAAACAGGCTAGTAAGTCATATTTTGAGACATGCTGAATTGGTCAATTTGTTAGTGGAGGGGAACAGTCGAAGGTAAGAACTGTAGAGGAAGACAGAGATTAGAATATATATGAAGCAGATAATTGAGGACGTGGGTTGTAAGGGATATTTGGAGATGAAGAGGTTAGCACAATATAGGAAGGGATGGAGGATTTCATAAAACCAGTCGAAAGATTGATGACAGAAAAAAAAAAAATAAAAAATTAATGGTGGAAATTAATTTTAGGAATAGAATAGGCTATTGACTGTAACTTTTACTGCACTTCTTATTCATTTACTGAAATGCAAGGATAGTTTCACAATACTTTTTGATTTCAACGTCCAAGGTTGCTAGCTAGTGTACAGGCATGTCTCGGAATATAACTGGGAGACTGAGAAACTCGTTGGCGACTGCATACGTCACACGTGGCAGCGATTAGTTTTAATGTCTGCTGCTATTGCAGCGGTGAAGTCAACCTCGTGGTGTCGCTTGATGAAGAACAGAGGATTAGGTTGGTTGAAAATGGTCATTGAGACCCTTCATCGACGCACCTCCTAGACTTAACTTGCGGGAATGTAAAACAAGCATCGATATGCGGTTCTAAACGACTATCATCCTACCGCATTACAAGAAGTTCTGGTTAGGAGACTTCTGTTCGCTCGTTGGTTCTAACAGCTGTTTCAACAACATTACTTTTTGCTTAGACGTAGGAATGGTAACACTTCATTGTCACCGTGTTTGCTGATAGTAAGAACACTGACGATGAGAGCTCAGCAGTTGGCAGCACCGTTTGTTCATTCCCGCACCAAGGGACGGGAGGGTCAAAACGAGACGCCGTCGGTTTTTATTAAGCAAAAAGCATTTAAAAAGCTTATTATATCCATAATTGTCGAAACTGATTGGCGAGAGTAAAATATACAAAAAAGTTGCCAGCAGCGAGATTTGATCCGGGTTTATGAGGCAGAGAGTTTACTCGCTGCATCACGCGCCCCCTTGAAATAGATCCGTCGTAAAAAGAATTTAAACACGACAAAATATTTCAATGCAGATTTTCTCGACAACGGCGAGGAAGCCCATGTTACTGCTTTGCCACATTACACCCCTGGCCATGAGCTCTTATTACACACAGTATGAATTGAATATGATTTTTACAGTCGGCGACCTTCCCTTGTAAGTGTATCTGGAAGTTCTATGTCTGCTTTGGTATCGTACTGGCTTTGTTACGTAACTGCCACAAATGGCAAACTTTAGCAAATGAGCTTTCCTTGAGCACCATTAAAAGATTCCAGCAGAGTTTTTTCTTATGGTTTTGCGCCTCGTCGGCATCGAAGTCATTAGAGGCAGATAGAACTGAGTGCAAGGAACGGGAATAAATTCTGCCATGGCCTTTTGGAGGAACCATTCATGCATTCGCCTGGCTCGATTTCGGGAAACCGTGCAAACCGAAATTTGGATGACCGGACGGATATTCGAACCCACATCCTCCCGAATGCGAGGCATAATGTTACCACTCATCCACAACGCCCATTAACAAGACCGGTATTCGAACCAGTAACCTCTCCATCCCCATTTGTCACCTTACCACTAACCTACGCGACTGCACTGTTTTGAAATTGTGGAAGGCAATATTGCTTTCTAACAAGTTCAGTTGTTGACTGGCTACATGAAGGTTAAATAAATGATTCAGCATGCAAAACATGAAGCTGATATTTGTTACCTCACATGCCTGAATCAATAATAGGACTTTTCCGATGAATTGCACTTGTACGAACTGTATTAATTAGAAGTGAAATGAAGTTATCACACACAGTGTAGGATCGTCAAGTATTTAAAAGCTTTATTTATGCAAATCATTTGTGAACTTATCACTTTCTTGTATATAGCAATGAAAGTAGCCTGAGATCCAAGTTGTTGACATCTAAGGTGGAGTCCATTAATAACGTCAGTTTTTTTTTGGAATTCTGGACCTCCCCTTTGGGGAGATTTGGAGAGATTTGGAGAGATTTGGAGAGACTGAGATTTGGTGAGATTTGTTGAGATTTGCTGGTGGAACCCCTTCTCCCTATGGTGAAGTGAGATCTTAAGGGGACCCCTGCCCCTCTGCTGACAACCTCGCAACTATTGGGGAGACCTTTTTTTTCTTTTAGCTCTTACGTCTTCAAGTGCAGTTATACCCCCCCCCCCCAACACCCTATCATTTGAATCGACGTTTGTAGACCCTTTTTTAAGTTCTACTGTTTATCAAGGAATTAAAAAGATGATGTGAGATTTCAGTCGACCTCTCCTCCTTTGGTGAGATTTCGCCGAACCCCCTCCTCCCCTGTATTTCACCTCGCGTAATTAGTCGCCCCAACATCTTGGGTGATGTTACTGAATAGTATTAGTATACACGTTTTGAACGAGTTGATTTAACGAATAATTTTTGACTTACTCCGAATGGTTGGACTCTCAACAATAAGACTACCAATATTTTTATAGCTGGCTCTAATGAATTGCTGAGGAGATTTGCGTCTAGTTGTAGTGTGGCCTGATCGGGAGGCGTGTGTTGCCGTTGACATTGGCCGTGTTTCGAGGCCCGTGGAGGACGCTTTCACCGGCGTGCCGCTCTACATAGCACGGCACATACTAAGTGATAAATAATCAACGCACCGCTTCTAGCGCGGGAGCAACATCATAGCCTCAGATAACCTCCGCCTCTCCGGTTGACCTGTTTTCCTTACGTAGCTACTTTTTACGGCGATAGTTTAGCTTCCCGGATGCTTTTTCAGGGATAATAAATTTAAGTCTCTTTCGAGAATATGCTGATATCTGATTTCGATTCTAGCAATAAAAGGCGGCAATGGTCGGCCGTCGGCTAGTAAAAATAATCTTCAGCCAATTCGACCATTAACCGAAGTTGCCTTTAAGAGTTGACGATCCCAGATATGGCTTCTACAGTCCCCTGCATGTAGAGCTGTCTTCGGCTATTCTATGATAGCTGTCGCCAACGATCTTCATTTAATCGTCTCATGTATATTGTGGTTGCATCACTAAATAAAATGTCTTATACAAGTTTGAGAATCGGGAATACGCATGATACAAATGGAGCTACTGGCTTGGATAATGCTTCATGCAAGTGCAGCTTAGATATCTGGAACGAGCAGCCTTTTTTTTTATGTTTTCTAATTTAATTTAAGGAAACTAAACTACAGTCTAAACCTAAAATTAATTTTGTGTATTGTATGGTTGTGAGAAATGAATCTAAGTTATCATATGAAACTAGCAACATTTTTTTATCATTTTTCTAAAAGAACTGTCGATAAACACATTACTGTTAGTTCTAGTATGATTCTGCCGTAGGTAGCGCTGATTCTATGCTGCAATTCATTGGTCGAATTTTGAAAAATTGTGATGCAATAACAAAGGATATACACATTTTGACTACTGTTGTGTCATTTTGGATCTGTCTCGTAAGGGGTTGATTGACAGTATAGAAAAAGTCCACAGAAGAACCGCTTGAATCACGAGTGTTGCCTCAGTCTTTACGAAAGTATTACAGAATTTATTGATATATTAGGCTTGCATTATATGGTAGATAGAAGACGTAGATTTCATTTGAACTTATTGGTAAATATGCGTACTCTCATTTCCATTTACCAATGCGACGAAGTACTTCGTCCACCAATCTACTTAGGTTGCAGAGACGGGGGAGATAAGATTAGAGAATAAGGTACGCACTGACACACGAATTGTTTCTTCCCTTGAGTCTTTCGGGATTGGAATGTAAAGAGTAGAGATTAGTTTTAGTGTGAAGCACCCTCTACCACTCACAATATATATAGATGTACACAAGAAGTTTTAGATTTCAGTTGTTTATTACGCTTTACGTAAACTCCATTCACGAAGTTGGATCATGCAGCAAAAAGTTTGGAAATATTTTTAAATTCAAACAAAAGAATTCGACCTATCAGAAAATTTCCTTTCTTGTAATATTAAGATATCATTAATTAAAACTCTACAATGAATTGAACCAGTGGCCAAGCCTGGGGAGAGCGATTTGGCTTTGAATCAAAATCCCCCTCCGGCAATCATGTTTTTTTTTTTCATGGTTTCCCAAAATTGACAAATTGCTGCACGTTTCTTACCTCCCATCCACTGTAGCATATAATCAAATCTACGTCCATAAGTTTTAAAGCAGAAACAAAAATTTATCAAATTTGTATGAACGGCTATATTCGCAATTATCAATCTCTCAATGATTGGTAAAACAAAAGTCCAAGCCGTGTTCAAATATAAAAAATAAATTATGTACTTATAAACAAACAAAGTATGCAAAATAATATTATACTTGAACATTGCCTCCGTCCTTATGGACGCAGTGACGCCAACTTCCCGGGAAAAAAATCCTTTTGGCTGCAAATTTTGCCGGCTTTGAAACTGCAGTTCATTAGCCTGTGAAATCACTTTATTTGATGAATTAAATAGCAGGTAGTATACAACATTTGACAATAACGAAGATTAACTTTTCCAGACGCATAGCGCTTTCATTTGTGTCAGGTCTTTGGCGTCCGGTGCCTGCCACGATTTTAGCTGGTTCGAATTCCCCAGTGTTCTGACGAATTTTCACCATCGAGGAGTGACCGCCAGTTCAGTGTAGGGTAGAAGAGGTGACGCACGATTCTTATTCACCAGATTGTGTACCAAAACCTTACAGCTGTGCGTATGGCTTGACGGAATACGTAAGTGTCGTTCATGAGTCGTCCGCCGGATTGGAACGCCAAATTTTGTGTTCCAACTGGTTATCTGTCGGAAAAGTAGATGAATAAGGCAAGGCTCCACCGTTTTTTTTCTCTCGCTTCTTTCTTCTCCGTAAACACACAGAAAATCACATTACATGTAACAACCAACACCACCGCAGTCACAAACATTATGGTGTAAAAAAAAAAAAAAGAAGTTGTTTTTTTTTGAACGCATACCCTCTTAATTTATTTATGATTTCAAAACAATTGTAAATAAAATTTCATAAGCGTAGGATCTCAGCAACCCTTGCCGACTTCTATTCAAAAATGTAAGTTCTTGTAATGTAAGGCGCGACCTAATGCGTCGATGTGCTCGTAATCACTTGCTGTTTTCTTAATAAACGTATTGTTTTTAAGGTTTCTACATGTCAGTGGAATTACTTCTAAAAAGTGTATATTTTGAATAGGGGAGGTAAAACATCCAATAAAAGGTTCAAAACTGCCCTTGGATAAGGTCTGGTAATTTTTGTTTATATAATGTTGGTGAAGTGAATTTAACCGTCAATGAAAGTGTATATCTCACTATTAGCGAATGTATTATCTTTTGGGAAAAGGCCTAAGAAATACCTAAGAAATCTTAGTTTAATTGTGTGAAGAAACTAGAAACCTGTATCAACGTTGGAGGAAGTTAAAAAACTACGTATTTGAGCAGCGCCAACAAAAGTTAGTCAACAACTTTGATAACTTGTTTGACATTGGACAAGCCGATGCGCTTCAATTAATTAAAACTCTTATTATAGCGACAGGTCGGCCTGGTCACTTATCTGGATAATAAAGAGGAAAAGGGCGCGTTTTTTTAAAATTTATTTTATTGACATTTGACACATGACCTGTTGGCCATACAGTAAGGTGACGTTACACTCGGTGTTAATTCCTTTTTATACATGAATATATACACACGTTTACATAAAAGCTTACCTAATACGCATACACACAAGTCACTCTTCACATTACAAGTTCATAGTTACTGGAACATTAAAAGCTCAATTTCGTAACTATTGAGGAAGAAGAGCAAAATATTTCTCCACGCCAGCTCCTTCGAAAACTTATACACAGTTTCAAAACGACTCATCTTCTGATTCTAATGAAAGTGATATGCATTTATAGGATTTTCCAGCTCTGACCGGTAACATTCTACACGGAACCAGTAAAACAACTATGCGGAAAGATTTCATTACACCATTACAGTGCTAAATGGGTGTCAGTACTTATTCTTGAAGCTACCATTGAGCACTTTAATATATGACTGATGAACTTTCTATGACAGCCTACGATTCAAAGAACTTGCAAAGAAAAACAAACAGCGTGCGGAAGCTAATTTTGAAAACTAGATAGCAGTGTGACTGTTCACAGAGATTTCAAATTGTTGTCTGCTTGAAATGATTGGTATATATAAAAAAAGAACGTCTTTCGATAGTTATTTCATAAAGAAATAAACAACAGCGTATTGATATATCTATTTTAGAAAGCTTTCCAGTAAGAGAACAGGCGCAGGCTGTATGGAACGCGACTATAAACTGGAATCTCGAAGCTAAAGTGCAAATCCTTTACTGTGATATTGCGGCAACTTAATATACTATTCGTCGTATCGACGGTGCGTGTGTGTTTGTTGAACAAAAACTTAATAGAGACATGCTCATTTTTTCTTGCTGCCATTGTGTGTATGAATTGGTGTTAAAAAACGTGTTAGAAGTAAAAATGACTCAAGTGACTACAAATTTTGATATTCCACACTTCAGAAAGTTGCGCAATAACAGGAAAAGCGTAGATACAGATAAAATATAGTGCCATAAAGAATAGCTCGCATTGCACCTGACTGTTTCCATTGACAATCTGCTCGAGTTTTTCCGAAATGAACAAACCAAATAAATAGTCAGAGATGACTATCGAGGCTTGATAGAGCTTTCCGAGAAATTTTCCGGCGCAGATATACAGAGAAAATTTAAAATTCGGTCCCTAGATGGCATGAACCAAGCTCAACATGCATTTCCAGTAAACTATCTCACAAGTATACGTTTCCCAAAATACTATCTGCATTTAACACACGAAGCATAGATTACATGATGAAACTTGAGTTCACCAATTGTGCTAACCACAGCCAATAACAATCCGGAGAGAGAACATAGTTTTCTTGTCAACATAATATCAAACCCTGGGAAAGCGGGGAAAAGACGTTGGATGATGATGAGCCTAGTCTTACAGAACCATGAACGCTAGCAGAATAGCTTTCATTAATCGTGAACGTCTCACATAATTAATGTGCGTCTATTTTCTGATCATAATCTGTTGATTAAAGAAGCAGGAAAATGGCTACTAGAAGAAAAGAACATGTGAAAACTGGACTGAACTGTATGTGTGGCATGAAAGATGAGGGTATACTAGATAAAATTGGTTCTCTGCATTCCATTTCTCTCTCTCTTTACGCTTTATATTTTCCACATGAGTCGGCTATGCGCTACTTTTTTTGCTTCATTTCTCCGTTTCTTTTCTTTTTCCCCGATCGTTAGCTGTTGTTAAAGAGAAACAGACTAAAGGTCACCCAGGTCACAACACATACTATAACACTGTAACTACGATTATACCATCTTCTGTTTAACAAAATGTAGACTTCCATTTCTCATTCATGTTCGAATAGAGACCTTCCTGAATTCCTTTCAGAACTGCTTGAATGTGGATGAAATATTTTTTTTAAAAATACTTACTAATTTAAAAGAATGTTTATCACCCGCAAAGTTCTGTTTGTACGTCACGATTGTAAGACTGAATCTCGAGCTAGTTTGACACTGACTGTTGTGCTGCTGTCAGAAAATACCCCATATGCTGGCATCCTAGAGGTCAAAGGTCCCACGAGCGATTAGGGAATGGAATAGAATGGATTTACCGGGCGAGTAAACACAAAATCGGACAGGAGTAGCTTCCGATAAAGCACTCCGGCCATCCTGATCTGGGTTTTCCATGGTTTCCCTAGATCGCTCCAGGCGAATGCTGGGATGGTTCCTCACAATAGCCCATGGGCGCCACCTGCCATATCCCGTATATACGCTTCCTGATAGGTGCAATGCACCCTCCGCCAAACACTTTTAGTGAATCGCGGAGTAATTGTAATAGTGTAATAATAGAGGTCAGGTGGTGACCGGTCACGATGGTGGACAACAGGTCGATCTGCGCTGGATATAATGGAAGAGAAATTGAATTCTTCGGACACAGTGGTGTAAGGCTAATTTACTTCCGTTGAGGAAACACACCCTTCTCTCCTAGTAAGAGATTCACTACCGCTATGGTTCTTGACCGAATCTGTGTAATGGTTACTTCCGTTGAGGAAACACACCCTTCTCTCCTAGTAAGAGATTCACTACCGTTATGGTTCTTGACCGAATCTGTGTAATGGTTACTTCCGTTGAGGAAACACACCCTTCTCTCCTAGTAAGAGATTCACTACCGCTATGGTTCTTGACCGAATCTGTGTAATGGTTTGTCAATGAGCTCTGTTTCTTTATTCTATTGCCAATATAAACAATACTTATTTCCAATGTAATGTAGCAGTAAACTTTGAAAAAAAAAATGCTTTTCCTCCCTCATACATAAAGTAATACATTCAGGGGTTCGTACCATTATTCAAATTGAGAAACGTTGCTGCAGGGAACAGGGAATATAACGTCTTTTAAAAGTTGAAGTAAGTTGAAAAGTTTTGAAACATTTAATCCGTAAAAGACATCGTAGAAATGAAACTAGAATAATTTATTATAGGGCACTTTTGTCACGGAGCCTGTTGGGTGATGGGAATCATTCCTACCTGGACATTGAGGGGGATTCAGGTTCGATACCCGAAACTGTTCCAATAAGTTTACCATAGTTCCAGATATGACTTCAAGCAAATACACAGACGAATCGTTCATACAGGCAATGGATGTTTCCTTCTTTTCCTTATCCACAGTTCTCTTTTCTATCTAATTACGTTATCGATGAACCGTAAAAAATTAAGAACATTAAAGAGATTAGTCATTAATCTTTTTTCGTTTTTCACTTACAATTTCCAGCTTGTGGAATGTACGCTGAGAAAAAGAAGTGGCGCCTTGACTGACCTATACCATATCGCACATCCAGTTCGAAGAATAGTCACGTAGACAGTGAAAACAGCTGCTTGAGCAAGAGCTAAATATATGCTGCGGGGGTCCGATCTGGCTGAATACCAGCTGCCGAATGTCGTAAGCAGAATTCCTCAGTGGGGCTAGTCGAAGTTCGTTCATTGAGGTCAAGAAGCTGTACGACAAGTGTCTGTTACTGTCACATAGGATGTGGAAATTTGGTACTTTTCTTAGAGTTCCGTAAGCAGAAAATCCTTTGCTTGACAGAAATCAGAAATTTTTATATATTTAAGATGGAAATTTTCAACAATATTCACTAGCTGCAATTATTGAAAGGTAGATACTATAAGCTTAGTTTCTTTATAATCCAGGAAAAACAAATTGGAATTCCTGAAAATATATTTTCTTCACTGTTTCATTGGTGAAATACTCGGTAAAATTTCTTTTCATCTGTTTTCCCCATTTCTCACAAAGAAAGCTGTTCTCACGTTTCGCAAAATGAAGGTCGGAACGGAAGGAATAATGGAAGTCTCGGATATTGTTAGAGTAATCGCTTTTGGTTTTCAGTGAATATAGTTCCATTCCTAAAATGTTGCAATAAATTTCCCGATTTTTTAGAAATAACTCTTCAGGTAAATAATTTTTGTTTAACTAACCCACGTGTCATTTCATATCGATGTGTACTCGAAGTACAGAGAACAACTCAAATTTATGTAAATACTGCGAACTGTTTTAAATTTTAGCTTCAGAAGTAGAAATATTTTTCAAATTTGTCCAGTAACGGTAAACAATTTTTTAAAATTGTTGTCGGCTGTTGTGCGAGTAACATTAGCTTACGAAAACATAAACAAGTTGTAATGATTGAAAAACATGATTAGGAAAGATCTTTGGTTTGCACCTCCCAAGAGCTAAAACAGTACCAAACGATATTTTAAGATGCCTGAACAAATGCTAGACTCTAGTGTGCCGATCTGTTATAAGCAGCAGTTACGATAATATGGAGGAGGAAATGCTATTTCTGACTCATTTTGCGGCATTTTATCTGACGAGGACAGTTTGGTTATGTCTCGACCCGTATGACCCGCGTCACATTTTTTATCTACCGAACACAATTGCAAAGTAATCTTTTACAGTTTGAAACAGGAGAATCATTGGTTTTGACACACTTTTTCGGTCGTATATTGTTTGTAGGACGTGTATGAAGTGTTCATTAGAGGTTAATAAAATGATTTTGTACGCATCTCCTATGGCCATCACAACTATTAACACACTAAATGTTAATATTTCTGCTAGAAAGTCTATTCCCGAAATAATGCTTAATTTTTATTTAACTTTGCTTTACTGTTGTTACTTTGATACACAAGTAACTCTTCATAGAAAGCACTAATCAAGTTAACCAGTCGTTCTTCTATGGGGGGGGGGGGGAAACCCTCGGCGCGTTACAAGTAAATACTAGCACATTTCAAATTTCTCCGATTCATTACCACACTTCAGGTTCGAGCCCCGCTACTGTCAATGAGATTTCACTTTCATAAGGAAAGCTGATTTGCTTCCAGTTACCTGTTCATTGTTCTCTCTTTGCTCTAATCATACCATCACATACAAGCGATAAAGGATATTAAAAACACATCAAAATTTCTGCTTAATTTCGATCGATGTAATCTTTGAATAAATATAGGTAGTATATGTTTAAAAACATGTTAAACTTTGGGAGTTGTTATGGTATTTTTGTTCTATATGTATCTTAAACTCTTTCTCGATATTCATGCATAGTGCTAGTTTGTTATTTGATGAATATACTTTTTCCCAGTTAATGTTCGCTTAGTCGTCTAATTTCTGGACAAGTAAATCCCGAGCTGTTGTGATTTTAGCCTGATAAAGAAAAACCATACGATTGTCCACCGAAATCACTTGTATTAGGTTTGTACGTGACGGCGTGTTGTGGTTCGTAGGTCAGGCGAGCGCATGACGGCGGAGCAGCCGCAGACGACGCCACAGCAGCCGCAGCAGGCGGCGGGCACGTCTTGCGGGCTGGGGTCGCTGCTGTCGGCGGGGTGCAGGGGCCGCGCGGAGGCGTTCGCGCGCAGCCTCCACCGCCGCCTGCAGACGCTCGGCGTGGGGCTGTCCGCCACGGGCGACCCCGACGAGGCGCCGTCGCCACCCTGCTGGCAGCAGCAGCCTCTGGCCCGCGTGCCCTCAGACGCAGACGTCTTCTACGACCCTCTCGAGGCCTCGCCACCCGCAGACGCCCCGCCGCCTCCGGCGCTCTCGGCCACTGTCGTCACCACCGCTCCACAGCTGCACAACTGCTCCTCCGACAGTGACAGCTCAGAGGTGGGTCTAGACCAGGAGTCCCCAGAGTGGTCTGTATCGACCCGTAATGGTCGATCAGAGCTTCCCAGGGATCGATTAACACATTTGGGTCGATTGATACTAAAAAAATCTATTAAACCATAAAGGGAAAAATTAGAATATTCCAATAAAAATCAGATCAGAATAAAATTAAAGCACGTCCTCTCAATTCTGACTGAAAGTTTTTTTCATTTTCTGCACATCACAATCAACCAATTACTTTTGCACACTGAGGTAAGATGGTCGTCGAGAGGTGATGGGTTGCAGAGACTTATCAGTGAGTTCTGCACTAGTATTTTTTGTTCCTGGCATAAGTTTTTCGTCCCTCCTCTCAAAATTCATTGGAGATTATTGAATATGATGCGGCAAATAAAAGCATAGTAACGCGGGCTCGAAAAATCCAAAAGGGCTAGACTTTAACATCACCATATAAAACAATGTGGAGAGGACGGGCAAAAAAGTTAAGGCGGTAAAAAGGACGAAGCGAAAAAATAAAAAGGCAAAGGCGCTATAGAGACGTTAAACACACAGAAAAGTATTCAAGTATTCCCGAAGCAAATCAAGTAAAACAGACAGAATGCATCATGCGTGGAGAAATTTTTGAAGAGTACTTGATTCTGTGCTGTGAAACAAAGACGGGGCCCATGCACATTGTGTTTATATAGATTTTTTTGTATATCTATTATTACTGTGGTTTATGTAAGGCCGAAAAACAATTAATTTTACTGTGACCGGGGCTACCGGACAACTTTTGTGTTGCCAAAATATTAAGGCTAAAGTGTTTTAAATTTAATTCGTCTAAAAAAGTTATGATTTATAACTTCTAATTAATATGACTGCAGAAGTCCCAGATTAATTTTAAGATGGAAATAAATACAGAAAATATGTTTCTTTAATTATTACTTGTAATTAATTTTAACTGTCCGGGGCTACCAGAACTTGCCCAAATAATATATATAGTAATACATTTTTTCACCAGCATTGTTTCAAATAAAATCCAAATTGTGATGCTGATACTTGTATGGGGTAAGGTGTTGATAGAGTTGAGATGGAGCGCATTGCGTTGTGGTGCAGGTGCTGTTCTTCGACCCCGAGTCGAGCGCAAGCACGTGCAGCAGCGCGGCAGAGGAGGAGCCGTTCCTGGCGTACAATGGGCGCGCGGACTCTTCGTCCAGCTGCTCGGAGACGGGCACGCTGTCGGGCATCTCCAGCAGCAGCTCATCCAGCGCAGTCGTCAACGTGTGCGGCCCTCCCAGCGACGACAGCAGGTCAGTGCAACCACAGCGTCCAGCGAGCTGCACTTAACAAAGCAATTGCTTGCCATTTAGGGCAAGAAAGTGTCGCAACGATTCCGGAAATCCTAAAGTAGCCTCTTGTTAACCAACAGTTCCCAAACACTTGCTGTGTCTTTCAAGTTTCTTCTGCGCCTTTTGTCTCTCCATTCTTTATACTTAGACTACTGTCCAATACGCACAGTTCTACGCACTACCTTGATTCGACAGCGCATGGTGAGTGAAATGACAATGTTCAGACTTGATTTCTGGGAGGACGTTGGTTAGATCGGTTTTCTATGGTTTCTCAACATCACTCCAGGGGGGATGGTATGCCACGGCCAAATTTCTTTCTGCTCCTTTCCTCTAAACATCTCCTACCCGTAAAGCTGTAACAGGATAACCCTTCACCCTGTTTATTATTGACCGCTTTCCATACAGTTTCAAATTGTACATTTTCTATGAGACTCATTCTTAACTATTCCTCTACCTGTTGCCATTCCACTAGGATTATGATCATACTATTCTCTCTAGTAGATTTCCCTCACTCACCGTTTTGTTCATATGTTCATTTATAAACTTGAGTCCACTCATTTGAAATTTAATACCCAAAACCTTGATCTAAATGTGCAGTCGTTTGGGGAGGCAACTTCGGTGATACATTATTTTTACACTCTCTCGATGAATGGTAGTAAATTTGAACTTAAAAGCTTTATTTACAATACTTACAATACTCTGCAAAAGAACAATGAGTCACTATAGGCATTGGGCCAGTAAGAAGATTTACAAGCTGAAAAAATAAATCGTACAGAGGAATAGAACTATCCATCCGTGCAACAAGTGGAACGTGATTCGTGGCAGCAATGAGAGGTGCGGTTGGTCGTTGGGCTGACTGCTGAGCCCCTGATTTCTTGCGAATCATACGCGTTGTGCTCATCAACAGCTAGATGGAAACGGACGTTCAGTGATCGCTGGTTCATCTAAATGATGCTGCTAAGACATGCGTTATGGTTTTTAGTGCCACGACACACGTGGATGTCGAGCTCTGGCCACGTGGTAACCAGTTTCGACCCCCGTAATGGGAAAATTATTCACCATCCACGAGTTGATCAGTAGGGAAGGAAACGTTGGGGTGCACGATTCCGTATCTCCTGATTGTATAACAAGCCCTTGGGTCAAATACTTCTATGTGTTGCATATAGAGTAAGAGAATGCGACACTGTTGATAATGATTCATCGGTGGGATGGGGATGTTAAATTTGCCTGCTCCGTTGGTGTCTTTCGGAAGAGTAATATTAAATGGCCTTGCAGCAGCTTCTCCTCTTTCTGTTCTTTCACCTTTCACCAACAACACAAACAATATGAAAAAATATCCACATATTGCATTAAATGACGCAAACAATAGCGTTTTAGAACACTTTTGAACTTGTTAAGGTAACGGTAAACCACCCCAGCTGACAGTAGTTTGTTGTGAGAGTTTTTAATAACAGCCTCCTCAATGACACGATGTGGCACGATGCTGTTATAAGATTAAGATATTGCTGTAAAATATTTTTAAAATAAAAGTTTTGACCGATCGATTGTTCGGCAGGTCGACGCGGACGCCGAGCGAGGAGAATCGTTCGTCGCCTTCACTGTCGCAGACGACGCCCACCCCAAGCGACGACAGTGGCAAGTCCACGACGAGCGCCTTCTCCGCCATCGAGCCCACGTCCACTGCCGTCTACTCTGTCGCCGAGGACGCGAGCTCGCTGGCGGAGTTGTCGGTTGTCGACGACCAAGAGGAGCCTCTGGAGGAGGTGCTGCGGCGGCTCAGGCTCTCCAACGGCGACGTGGATGGTGGCTGCGTTCTCCTCAAGAGGGCCCGCGTCCCGGAGAACGGAGACGTCCCGCAGGAGGTATCTCATCCAGAGGAAGCCGCTCGCCCGGAAAATGGCGAAACGCTTTGCAATGGCAACGTTAGTGAAGAAGCAGTGGTTGGCGTTCCGGAGCAGGAAACTTCGAGGAGTACTATCACAGTTGACCTGCGAATGCAGTGCGAGGTCGACTTGGAAGAGCGGCCAGTTAACGGTATCGAGGATGTTGATCATGTGGACAGCTCGTCTCTAGAGAATCTGCAGTCACTAATTGAAGAACAGAGCAAAGAAGAGACTGTGGTAGCGGAGGACAAGACTGAAGAGAACAATGGACATTTTGCGCCAGAGGAAATAGCAGTGCCAGAGTGCCGCGTGGTCGTCAGCGAGGTTACGGAGGGAAACGACGATGACGACGAAGAGGATGACCGTCCGCAGAGGGTGCGGCGTTGCTCCTCCCTCAAGACTGGGAAGACTCCCCCCGGCACGCCTGGCAGAAAGAAGATTGTCCGCTTCGCGGACGTGCTGGGGCTTGACCTTGCCGACGTGCGAACCTTCCTCGACGAGATCCCTCGCATTCCCAGCTCGGCGTACGACGACCTACGTGACGTTGACCTAGAGGCGGAGCGGGCACCTCCCCCCCGTCTCGACTCTGCCCATCATCACACCAACGCTGCCACCTGTCACCTGCTGTTCGCGTACACTGGTTCCACTCTTCCAGCAGCCGTGGGCGCAGCCAGACTTCATGGATCGCGTCCGGGACAGACAGGTCAGTTTGCTCGCTGACGCTTCATCGTATCTATAGCGTACTATAACGGCCCGGCTTGTACCCCTTGCGAGGTTTTTTGCAACTTTTTCTGTAAACGATAACCCACTGAAGATGATATATATGGCCCCAAAATATCGTCTGGCACGGATATTTGCTATCACCTTGCTTTACCATGTAGTCTTATATCTTTTTATGAATCAAAGATTGTCTTATGACAGTTAATATTTATTGACACTTCTTAAACAACTCAAAAAATATAATACACTTTCCCACAACCATGAAATCAAATATAAAATACTGGCACTTTAAACATCAATCACTCTTTCCGCCATCTTTCATTTACAATCCCTCACTTCGCGACTTCTTGGCTAGACGGTTAGTACAGTCTACCAACTTCAACAAAACAAAAATATATCAAGAAAACTTAAATTTACCTCTTTTTCTACACAGACTGCTATACTGTGTGGCCTTCTAAGATAAAATACATACGTATACTATTTACCACCTTGCATTATTATTATTTCCCAGTGTCTGGCGAAGTGGGGCCTCACACCCTGTGTCGTTGTCAGTTGGCCTGTTCACCTGGGGTTGATAATGCGGATTTTAGGTGAAAGCGGACCTTATGGTGGAAGATTACTACCCTTCTGGAACTTTGCTAATCTCTTATAATACTAATGCGATATCTTCTCTTCGAAATGTCTTTTGTCTTGATCTCGAGAAAGTAAACAATAGTGTGTGGCCTACAGAAAATGTTAATTGTTATGGCTGACACCACCACACTGGTATGTTGGGGAAAGGTAGGCAGCAAAATTGATGCTAGCTGAGAACTGCCTAATAAATAATCGCAGGTGACTATTGGCTTAATAATCCCATTTATTAACCACTAAGGTCTGTATGCAATACTGTTGAAAGTACTATCTTCAAGGATAACTCAGATAGACTTTATAAACAAAAATTACTGTACTGACTGCATTTATGTTGAGTAAACTGAATGCTTGAACATTTTAGTCTACTGACTGACATGTGAACTGAACATAATGGAAGCATGGTGGAAATGCAGAGTTGACGAGATACTGTTAACCCGTCTTACCTGGCTGGTATCGACGAAGTGAGAACGAATATTCTAAACTGTGGCCTCACGCCAGCTGCTTGTGTCATCGCTCTGGCGCGATCACCTCTGTGTAAGCACATAAACATTCCATCGACAAACAACTGCTGAAGTTTGCTTGTGTAAAACTATCCTGACTTTAACCTCGACTAACTTCACAAAACATTACATCCAACTAAGATTCCTTTACTATAAATATATATGATCCAAAACGACCTTCACAGTAGTAGGGAAGATCCTACGCTACAAAACACTCCCAAGCTCCATGAATACTACAAATGTCTCTGTAGACGTGTTTCCTTAAATTCACAGGTTTCAATTGGTTTGCAATTCGGGCAAGACAATCTCTTTCCGGCACAGATAAGTCCATGGATCCACCTTGTGTATTATCATCACTATAAAATAATGTTCCTGTTCAGGTCTCTTACTATTTTTTTTAAGCATCCAAACATATAAATTTAATTACTTTAATTGAACTGCGTCACTATAGACTGTGTGATAACAATCATTTCTAATATGTATACCTCGTGTATCGTCTTCCAGCATTCACCATCCTGCCAATTATTTCTCAAATTCATCAATTAACACCTGCTCTTCCAATAGGGCTCTCTTCCGTTTACTGGGTTCTGGATGCTTTTCAGTTCCGATAGCTGGTGATCACAATTCTTAATTCAGCTCAATTATTGATTTTATTCTCTGAGGTATGGTTCTGAAATTGTCAATCGTTTCCAGCTTGTCGCCTTTCGTTTACAGAAAATCTAAATCTGTTTAGTTATCTGGTCATTTTGAAAGTGGGTCCATAAAACAGTAAGCATTTCTTTTGAGTGTTTTGTTCCTATCTTGTATAATTGTTCGATAGATCTCAAACGTACCTACCTATTAACCGAACCGTTCCATTAAATATTTGATAATATTCTGCGTTCTTTCTTATTTAAATGACCTATCTGTACCTATAGAGTCATAGTGATTCTCAGAGGTGCATAATTCTTCCATTCTGCAACAGTAGGTATTATGACAGAATACTTCGATACGAAATTGTTTTCGTCCGTTGAGTGCCGAAAGTATTGAGTGTATCAGAAGCAAGATTCCGTGGAAAATCTAGTCCGCTGTGAAATCAGTTCGGCACAATTTGAGATTATGAATGTGAATTCCATTAATTCGTACAAGATGAAATTTTATTACACTCAAGAATACTTTGATTGTCTTTGAGTAATTAATCCTTTTAGGTTGTGCACCAGCATAAAATTCTGAATACGATTCAGAAGAAACAACTGGACAAAAAGCATGTAAGGATATTTTCGTCATGATTACTTAAATAAAACCCACATCTATCATATACTACACGAACCAAAATATTTTAGTACAATTCTTTTTTAAAGTTTGATAACTCGTTTTGATATGATTACAGTAGGATATACATTTAACATAATAAAAAATATGAAATATGCAAATACAAATAAACAGACAGCAAATAATTTGGCTCAGTTGGAGGCAATCCCTCAGGTGTCGTTATCGGGTTAACTACTAGTTAATTAACTGTGGCAGTTTTTAATTGTTTCATTGATTGAAGACGTGTGGCGATGGCGGGCATTGTTCATTGATGCAGATGGAGTGACATACACAGACGGAAAAAAAAATCCCAACACCAAGAAAGACTTGTGTTAGATAAACGAAATTTGGTAGGCGTGTTTATACATCTGAAAGATGACATCGATTCAAATTTCGCGCTTCGCGCATAAGTGTGGCGCTAGTAGCGCTACTCAGAGCTTGCAAATCAGGTTTGCTTTAAATACGCGCTGTAAAGTTTGTGAACGTTATTTACCGCTGAGATTTGACATAGTGAGTTGATGTTAGCCAAGAATGCCTTTAAGAAGACGAAGAAGCCGTTATCAACAGCTCACCGAGTTTGAACGAGGTCGTGTAATAGGGCTACGAGAAGGTGGATTTTCTTTTCGCGATATTGCAGAAAGACTTGGCCGGAATGTATCCACTGTGCATGATTGTTGGGTGCAGTGGTCAAGGGATGGTACTGCCTCAAGAAGACCGGGTTCCGGGAGGCCACGTGGCACTACTGAGAGGGAAGACCGCCGTATTCGGCGTACAGCTGTGGCGCATCGTACTGCGTCTGCGGCAGAAATTCGAGCTGCAGTTGGTACCACAGTGACACAACGAACTGTTAGAAATCGGTTACTTCAAGGACAGCTCCGAGCCAGGCGCCCTGTAGCGTGCATTCCACTGACTACAAGCCATCGCCGTTTGCGACTCCAGTGGTGTCAAGCCAGAGCTCATTGGAGGACGGAGTGGAGATCTGTTGTGTTTTCTGATGAAAGCAGGTTCTGCCTTGGTGCCAGTGATGGCCGAGTGTTGGTCAGAAGGAGGCCAGGGGAACGCCTGCAACCAAACTGTCTGCGGCCTAGACACACTGGACCTACACCTGGAGTCATGGTCTGGGGAGCAATTTCCTATGACAGCAGGAGCACTCTTGTGGTTATACCAAACACACTGACTGCAAATTTGTACGTCAGTCTGGTAATTCAACCTGTAGTGCTGCCATTCATGAACAGCATTCAAGGGGGAGTTTTCAACAGGATAACGCTCGCCCTCATACCGCTGTTGTCTCGCAACGTGCTCTACAGAGTGTCGACATGTTACCTTGGCCTGCGAGATCACCAGATCTGTCTCCAATTGAACACGTATGGGATATCATTGGACGACAACTCCAGCATCATCCACAGCCAGCACTGACCGTCCCAGTATTGACAGCACAAGTACAACAAGCATGGAACTCCATACCACAAAGTGACATTCGAAACCTGTATGACACAATGCATTCACGTTTGCAGGCTTGCATTCAAAATTCTGGAGGTTACACCGGCTATTAATTTAACAGTATTTCACATTTGAAATGCATTTTCTTGAGCTTAAATTAACCTGTGATCTTGAAAATTTAATCAATTAAACATGTTAACTTGACAAATGCATTGTCCAAATTTCATTACTCTACAATAATTTTTTCTTGGTGTTGGGATTTTTTTTTCCGTCTGTGTATATCCACCCAGACGCTGCCGTCCTCCGGAGAGAGAGAAGACTTGAAGTTCAGGCGTTGATATTAACAATTCCGAACCTTGATGTTCTTGCACAAAGCACACTTGAAGTTAACAACTGATGTCACCGAATTTCTCGTTGAGCCAATACCTCAGGGCTAGTCTCTCGACGTATCATACACAGAGAGAGGTTTTAGAGCATTAGTTTGTCCCCAACAACTGTACACACGGATAAATCTGGAATGTTCTACCCATCCATATATATTCGCATTCATAGATATAGTGTCTCAGCTGCCAGCGTGTCCCGTGATACAAAAGAATGTTAGGGTTGACAATCCCCCACATGTGAACGCTAACGCGCGTGTAATCCACAATATTTCTTAGTCTTTTCCACACCTCACATTGCAAATGTGAACTGGACATGTAATCCTACCGCAGAGTCTTAGCAACAGTCATTGCACTGGAAACAGATTAGTTCTACCCCTCGAAAGAAGTCTGAGGCTCTTCCTTCAGCGGGAAAAGTGACTGATTGTTTTGGGGGATTCTGAAAGTGTACTGCTTCACCGAATCTAGACCTATCCATCTTAGATCTTATACCGCTCTTGGAATCGTGGAGCAGGAATGCATTCAATTTAATTGTCTGCCATGTAAACTGCATGGCAAAAAGTGAAGCACCTTGAAGTGGGGGAGGAAACTTCACGGGTTTGGAGGGCCTGTGATGTTATTTCAGCGATTACAAAATTTAGTCAAATTTACAACGACCTTTGCAGTAAGAGTCCATTTATCAGTATGACGTTGCACCCTCCCCCCTGACTTGGAAGCATGCATAGATTCGGTTGTGAGGGGTGTCCTAAAGCCGTTGTAACCTATCCTGAGCCAAGTTGGTCCACAACTGTTGTATCTGATCCTTGATATCCTGGATCCTGGAGACTGGAACTGGGACGGGGGTGACGTCCGAGCTGGTCGCTCGCATGAGAAGAATGTTCGTGACATCACTCTATCATTACCAGCCGTGACTGAGGTCATACCCTAGGGCTTCCCACATTATGACTCTAGGAGTATCACCGCTGTGCCTCTCCAAAACATAGGAAGAGTGGGGCCTCTTCCCACGTCGCCGCCATAATCGCCAACTATTGTAAACCGAGAAAGTACAGAACCGTGATTTATCGCTGAACGCTATGAGACGCCATTCATCAGCAATCCTGTGATCAGCCGTTCTGTACCTCCTATGATGACCATCGTCGGCGAGTATGGTAGAGATCCCATTCTTCCAGTATTTTGGAGAGGTACAGCGATGTTACTGCTGGAGTCATGACGTGGCTTGAGGTCACTGCTGGTAGTGATTGTCACATGGTACCTCTTATGCATCAGTATCGTGGTGTCATTTTTCAACAGTACTCGTCCTCACACAGCAGGTGTCTCTAAGAACTGTCTGCGTGATGTTGAAGTACTCCCGTGGTCAGCAAGATCTCCACATCTGTCCCGATATAACACGTGTGGGACCAGATCGGAAATCAACCCTGTATCAGTGCCAGTATCCGGGATATCAAAGACCAGTTACAACAGTAAGTTGTAGGTCAACCTACATTTGGAGAGGATACGACTGCGTTATGACATCTATCTCAACCGAATTAGAGTACGCTTCCAGGTCGGGGGGAGGGGGGGGGAGCAACGTTATAAAGTGGCCTCATATGGCTAAGTTATTTGTAAATTATTCTTGTTTTTATAATCACTAGTTGAAAGAATATGTGAAGTTTCGTTTGGTTACCTACTCCCCCTCTGGGTGCTTCACTTTTTTCTGGTCACGTAATGTAAGAGTAGTTTAAGCTGTCGGATCGAGGCAGGCCATGACAGTTCATTCTAAGCAAAGCCTTTATCTGTGCTCGAACTCTGATTCCGGTGTTGTTGACAGGTGTGCCTGGAGAGCGCCACGGTGCAGGACCCGTCGCTGCTGTCGGTGTCCGGCGTGGTCCGGGTGCGCAACCTGGACTTCCACAAGTCCGTATACGTGCGGTACACGCTGGACGGCTGGCGGACCTGGGCCGACCTGTCCGCCCGCTACGTCGACGGCTCCTGCGACGGCTTTTCGGACCGCTTCTCGTTCGTTGTGTACGCGCACGCTCTGCCACCTGGCGGCAGACTCGAAATCGCCGTCCGCTTCCAGTGCCGAGGAGCGCAGTTCTGGGACAACAACGGAGGCGCGAACTACTGCTTCCAGAGCGTCAGCCAGTCTTCGACACCTGCCATAGAGCCACTCAGTCCCGTCGACGACCGCTGGCCGTCCTTCTACTGACGCGTCACACCCCGATAGCAGGTGGACGCTGTCCCACCTCGAAACCAAACTCAGCTGACGCCACGACTGTTAAGTCGAGTACGATGTTGACAAAAGTTCGGCGTCGAACGATAGCTTCTCCTGAAGTATAACGACTAGAAGCACACGAGTAACACCAAGTTTTTTAGGACATGCATCACGAGGGATTTTGATTTTTAACATCAATATTCATTAATAACTGTGAGCTAATGTGTTCCATGTTTAGATTACCTTACATCCAGTAATAGCCAAAAATGGTGTCGATTCAGCCTTGTTAAATTGGACCAATAATTTAACTGTCAAATCTGTGTTGTACCATTAAGAATAGCAAACCTAACTTACAAGCAGTAAACTGATGCAACACCTGTGACAAGCACAGGAAATTGATATGTAAATTTCGTGAATTGTAGATGTATTTAAGCACAAGTACCGTTGTTATGTGGTTGGGAAGCTAGCAGCTACTAAGCTAGACACATTTATTTTGTGCTCGCTGTGGTGGATAATGGGACTACAGCAAGAGAGAAGCAGTTATTAAATTTCGTTACTGTTTTCATATACCGTCAACACCATCTCGCAAAGCAATAACCTAAAAAAAAAAAAAAAATAATAATCAAGTCTTCTCGAACATCGGCATTTGTGAGTAGTGAAGGAAACCTGAAAAATAGACGGTGACTATTACGTTTTCTCTGGAGGTGCAGCTAACATAGTTTCCAGTTTAATCTTTACTATTTTAAATTTGAACATTTTAGCATGTTTCTGGCATGCGTATTAATAAAAATCTCTTGAATTATGAACATATAACTTTCGTGTTCTTTGCCGAATTCGTCTCCCTTCCCTCTCCGTGTTTTGTAAAACAAATAGCTGATCATTTCTCACAAAAAACTGATACTGTAGCCATGAAATTTAGTAAAATCATTTTTCTGGAAACAGTTGTATAATAATTTCTCGCCAGGCAATAAATAAGTAGATTATGAAACTTGGTGGGGAGAATGATTGCCAAAAATCGTATAGAACGGAAAAATATGAAACTTTGTTTAAATACAAGGAAATTCTAATAAATATCCTGTATGGGAGATATGATTTATTTCTGGTAGTTTAATGAGAAATCGCGTGTAACATTTAAATCTTAATTCGGAATCTTCTTGGCCTAATGTTGTGGCCTCATCAAAAAATCATTGTAGAAGACTGAATCATATTGTAACGTATATGTTAAGGCCCTAATTTTAGTATTTTAAGTTCGTGTTTTAAGCTTGGTTTTTCAGTTGGTAATGAAATTGGCTGTTGAGAAATCTGTCCTGGTTTATAAAATATTCATGAACTGCAATAAATGCCTTTGCACTTAGGATGCAACTGTTCTAATATCTCAGGGTGTAAATGCACACAAACATTAATAATTCCCTATCTGTCACTTCACGACATGAATAAACTTTCTTCAACGAGAATCGCTGACAATATACTTCCATATCAAAAATGAAAATCTGTAGTTTGACCGTTTAAAGTAGCTCCTATTTATTTGATACACTGCATCTAATGATTTAAAAAACTGATTTTCGCGTGGTATGGCGTAAGTAATGTTTCTTTCCAGGACATACTTTCTTGAATATTTTTTGTAATAAAGTTTTTAACAGAATTTAGAATATATCAGTGGTTGATTAATGTAAATGTATGTATTTTACACTAAATTATTGAAATGTTTGAAAGAATTTCTTAAAGATATATTGCTTCAAGATGTTAACTATGTAAACATTCTTCGAAGATGATGTAATATAAAGGATATATTTAAAATAGTCGTAGAAGTAACGCAGATCAAAAGAAAATAGAAGGTAGACTATTACAACTTCTGCCTTAATTTTGTAACCTGTTTTAACTGAGTAGCTAATGCTACCTAAGCGAAAGAAACTGAGGTAGTTGGCATCTCAGCTAACATAAATCAATGCAGTATTTATGAAAAATACTGAGTTTATTGCCAAGAACTATATTTTTATAGTGTTTTCCTTTCCTCGTGCTAATATTTTTTAACTTGAATTAGAGTGAATAATGTTGTTACTAATGGATATTTATCGTATTTTTATTAACTTCTTGTCACAAGTGAATACATTGTGATGAGTTTAAAGTCGTCTAGAAAAAATGAAAACTCCAGAGTTGAGTCTCTTAACGGAACTTGAATGTCAGTTCATAGTATCTTAATTTATACTTTTGTTAAATTTAATTAAAATGTCATATTTTTATGACTGCCTCTGATACGCCACTGAATCTGGATGCGTTACATATTTACCTCTAAAATAAGTGTCATGTAAAGGGTCTATTGCAAATACCGTATATGTGTGTATCTTGACAAATATCTGAAGAATGTACCGTCTAAATATCAGATAAACTGAATAATGCAATATCTTATAACGATGGGCGTTTTCCTTCTCAGTGTGTTCCTGTGTATTGAAAATCTGATAGAATCATTATAATAACAATAGTCCTTTTTGGTGTTGTGCTTAGTCGATGTATTAAATTAGATCACATTGTCCAGTCAGATGTAAAATACTTGTGAATATATTCTTTAATGTTTCTTTAGGACCACAATGTTACTTTGGATCATTTTCTTCCAATGTTGAGGAATTGTAAATGTCTATTCAATGTTAACGAAGGGCTTAATGTAGCACTAGTTTTCAGTAACACATTTTTTTGCCAACTACCTGCAAGTTAAGAATTACTTCCATTGTAATCTGCAGGCGCTTCATGGAAGTAGAAACCACTTACTTTGCTATTAAAATTGTTCTTCACCTTAAAAACAGTTTTCCTTGATTAAAAAAAATGTTCAAAATCGTTTTTGTAATAATCAACTGGAAATGATATTGTAGAGTAATAGCAGACTTCAATAATTAAATTGTACCTGAATTAGAAACATATGTTATGTTGTGCTTCTGAAAATAAAGTCTATTCTTAGGAAATAATGTTTTGTTACTGTTTACAATTGTCAGATCAACCATGTTACGATAATATAGAGAAAAAGATTGCCAAATTGTAAATAGCAACTTTATTAATCAATTGCTTATACAAATAAAAGTTTGTTCTTTTAAGTTTCCTCCAATGCTCAAATGTTTATTTTTTATTATTAGTGAAAATAATTCCAGAACCATTTTTACTACATGTCTGTTTGGATTCTTGTTTTTATGGATTCGAAGGCGTATTTGTTTCCTTGATGGATATGAATTCATGAATTGACGTTGCGATAAGAAATTGAGAATTTTTAATATAAGACGTCGTAACTGTTGTGGGATAACTGTTTAATCTTGCTCTATAATATTTTCGTGACAGTGTAACTAGTCTGCAAATTAACAACCATTAATTCAGCTTTATAACCCCATATTGCATCAATAATAGGCTTGTGTCCACTTAGAATAAATCGGACGCATAGCAGTTTTTAATGATTAATCATGATAAGGAGATAACAAAAAATTATTATAAAAGATTATTATTATTTTAGAAAATTCGACAAAAATCAGGCTTTGTCACATGACCGCGAACGCCAATGAGAAAGCATTAAGTCATGCCACCCGAAACTCTACTGTTGACATTTTCGTGTACAGGAGGTTTACTTGGTAAATTATTCGTTTGTAGCAACTTTTGTCACGTTAATACATTTGTTCTCGGTTATATGCTGAAAGACAAGTGTAATTCGCTATGAACCAGGATTTAGCAAAGCAAACGGCAGCAATTTGCCCAAAATTTACGCCGTAACACTTGGCAGATTTTTCGCGTCAAACATCGTCTTTTGTTCATCGGAATTCCGCAATGTTAAAACTTCGATGTAAGTATACACAAGTGTCAAATATACACTATAACTGTATGTTATAAACCATAACCTATTACTTGGACATACATTTTGTAAAATAATTGATACTGGTTTTGAGGTTACATTTGCGAAGTATTAGCAAGTGATAAATAGCTAATGTATGTTTCTTTTTGCGTTCATATAACAGGTGTGGCACTGCCAATTTTCAGTATTCTCTAAGTTTCATATTGGCTTAACATCACCTTTCAATTAAGACATCTCGAAAACTAAGATACATATTTTTAAAAAATATTCTTTATTTTCGATTTGTTTCATCAAGCTGAATAAGAATCTATCAGATTGTGGCACCACGGTGATGATAGTGCTGCCAGTGTGTGTTTAGTGTTGAGTTTAATATATAATAAAAGATTTTAAATCATAAAACCAAAACAACCTCAACTCATATCTTATATCAACACATGGAAAGTAGTGGTTTTGCAAAATTCATAAGTTTTACTTTAGATTTAGAAATATATTGTGTATAAACACATCAAAATGAGCTTTGCAAAAATAAATTCTTGAACCTGCAGGTAAACTATGAGCATCCTCCTTCCTTGCAAGTTTTAACCACTTTTGCCGTATTTTTTCATTGTTTGGAACATACATAAATAACTTGTTTGGCGTTTTTATTGTGCTTTTACGCTAGGGTAATACACAGTACTTATAGAACGAGGAATTCATTTTTAATTTAAGATTTCTGGCTCCTGTCACATACATACACGACAGTTTTGTTTCGGGTGGCGTGATGTCATTCAAGACGCCATGACAGTCATGAGCGTTTTACTTGCTCGCGTGCAGTTGTTGAAGTTGGTTCGCGCGGCACAACGACAGTTTGCTACCATGGGTAACTTAGTGTCGCCTTTTAATACAATTGTACGGTGCCAAAGATTTTTTGTGGAGTAACAAATATGCAGCCTAATCAGACTCAGATGGTATCGCCTCCATTGCCACCACAATCATCACTTGAAACTCCAATCAACGAATATATAGAATCACCACATGTCATGATTAATTCATTTTACCTTTGTAAGAAGTAAGTTCTCTTCAAGAATGGCAACAGAAAATTGAATTACAATAAAAACTTTAATATAAAATGATTATTATTTCCTTATCTTGACCCATTCTTTCAGAGCTTTGCATGATGCGTTAAAAAATCTGGAACTATTCTCTAAAAATCCTCGATGGATTCATATCTCGTGTCTTCCGTAAGTTTCACACCATACTGTATTCTATTAATACAATTTCGTTGTCCTCCGATGCACTTTTCGTTTAGGTTTCTAGTTACAATGTGATGCATCACAGTGAAGGTTACAGCTACTCGTGCACGTGAAAGGTCCACGGAGGCTTCACGAACAGACCGTGCCTAGATAGTTTGTCGCGCTCACCTGGCTGGGTTGGGTTGACGCGCGCGGCAACCACGCTAGTCTCAACACAACAACGGCTCGCGCGGCAGCCGCGCACAGTCGATCCGCAACTTTAAGCCTCGTATCCACTTGAGCGCGCTCAGGCGAATGAGCCGCTCATTCATTTGAGCGCGCTCGTTGAGCGTGCTCAAGAAAAAGGAAATTTTGGTCGAACGAGCCTGGTGCCAGTGCTCATTAAACGCTGGGCTATTGACATATCGTCACGTGTGCGCGGCGGCAGTTGCGGCCTTTATTATTATCAATAGTATGTCAAAGAAGAAAAGAAAATTACCAGCTTGGTAATTTGGTAACTTGGTAATTTGGTCAGCGAATAAATTATATTAATACTTTAATTCACGAATTGACTTTTGAAGGAGACAAAGAGCTATTTCAAAACTTTACGAGATCGATTTCAAACATTTGCTGTCATTAGTTTGGCCCTCATATTAAAATGCACGATACGCCTATGCGTGAGGTGATACCACCAGAAGATAAAATAATAATAACTTTAAGATTCCTAGCCTCAGGAAGTCCCTAAACAAGTCTGCAGTATATGTTTAAAGTCTCTAAACAGAGCATCAGCCTTTTAGTGTGGGTAGCCTGTGATGGCACTGTTCAGTCACTCCAAAATTATATGTAGGCTCCTATCTTTGTGTTTAAAATATAATATTTAAGGTTATTTTATGTTTTTATTATTGCATTGATTTCAAGTGTTTAATAAAAATTAGGTAAAACAATTATATTGTCATAGATGAATTAGCCTGGCACATAATTAGGTATGTTTTTAGGCATTTAGGATCTGAAGTACGTACACACCAAATTCCATTTAAATCCGTTCAGCTGTGAGAAACACTATTAAAAAAGACTTACCACTTCCCGTTATAGATGTTCTCTTTTGTTTTGATCGTTCTCGCCTGAAAAACCCTAGCTGGCTTGTTATTTTTTTCTTTACATCATCAATGCTCGCTGATTCCCCGCCATGCACCTTCCTTTTTAGTTAGATTATAATACTGGAGCTATCCATAACACCCTCTTTGATTCATACGCATCAATTAGAGTTAAGTATGTTTCATTGTCCCACGTGCTCGCGCTCATTATAGAAAACCCGTCCACACTGAGCGACGAACAAACACTGCCTCGCCTTTGAGCATTCTAAAATACCGACACTTGATCGGCTCACCCCGAGCGCGCTCGCTGTCATTCGCTGCGAGCGTGCTCAGGCGTCCACACTTGAGCCGCTCGTTTCACTGAGTGGCTCATTCGCCTGAGCGTGCTCAAGTGGATACGAGGCCTTAATCTCGTAGTCAAGCAGTAGGGTCGCCACTGAAACGAGTGTGATGACCTCGCTTTACATCCTCAGAGATTCATGATAATCAGTACTCAAGACTGTAAAGAGGCCCCATCAGTTCTTTACTGAAAATTGCTGATGAATAATAATGCCAGTACTGAAGGCTAGTCATTGACGATATTATCACTTTGAATGCAGCGGGACAATTCATAGTTCGTACAAATACTATATTTACATGCTGTAAAGATCAAAAGTTTACATATCACACACTTTTAGTGAATCGCGGAGTAATAATAATAATAATAATAAAAGAACTTTTTGTCTAACTAATCGCAAGTAAGTGTTGCGTCCGTAAGAGCAAATATCTGAACCTTAACAATTTTTCCTGTAGAATTAAATTTCTACAGTAGAATTAATTCAAGGCGCTTAATATCTCATATTTCTTACTCACAGGTGTAGTAATAAAATACCACACTTTGATGTACAGGTTATTGTAAAATTTTCTGTCTAATAAATAACAAATAAATGTTGAATGAAACTAAATGAGAGCAAATTCACTAACAATTTTTACTGCAGGATTAAATCTTATAATTTAAGGCACTTAGTATTTCATATTTCTTACTTACAGGCATAGTAATAAAATAGTACTGCTATACAGCGTATTGTAATATTCGTTAGAAGGAAGGGAGTACATTGTATTTGAATCGTATGAAGAGCTGATAGAGAGAAATAAACTGATGCACATTTCTTATAAGGAAAACATAACCCCAATTTTATTCAAATGATTTGCAACTTAGTAAAAACAAAAGAGTTTCGTTACTGGGTGATAATAAAGGGATGAGATGGCATTCTCTCAAACATTTACGTATGACTGTAATGTGGATTTAGCGCTTCTAGAGAGCAGTAATGTTATTCTCTTGTGCGCACGGAGGAAAACAGTTGGTGTGAATTGTGTTCCTCGAATAGTAACTGCAGTACTCCTTTTGTCGGTGTCAGCATGCCGTGTAGAAGGGTCAGGTTTTTGACGATGTTTGACTCGTAAGTGTCTAACCTACTAGTGTCGCTAGAACCATTTCCGTCCTATTCGTAAAGCACAGAAAAGATTATTTGGTGTTTTATGGGATTCTCTAGAAATTTTTTGAAAAATACGAAGCTGCTGAAATTTGGCGCAAGTGAATCGAGAACGAAATAGTTATTATACTATAGGGGGAAAAAAGTTTGTTTTGCTAAATTGTAAAGTATTACAGTCTAAATTCTTTTTATAATATGTAACTACTTCTTATTATAATTTTCGCGGTAGTCTTAAAACTATGCAGTTAATTACATTAAATTAACTCCATATACACTTGAAGTATATTTAATAAAATAACTAGAACTAAGTGCTTTTTTTGATAAAGCGAATTATCTCCGGGTTTCAACCTTTATAAATCCTGTTTTACATAAAATAATTTTATTACTCCTTCTACTCATAAGTTGTGTACTGGACTTTCGCACTCGTTTGTCATTTTCAGAATATTTTTTTCTTTGAAATATAAACCTCAACAATACATTCGTGCTTCTCTGAATATATTCCGGAGTTCACTACATGCCCCAGCGGAGACTTTTATACACGCCTAATTTTGCGTTGCAAGATTTTTGCCTTATTCTTTTAATACAAACTTATGAACCCGATCTCTAAATAATTTATTCCATTTCTGATTCCCTTACCTACAAAGGAATAGTTTCCACTCAGTTATGCCTGAAATCAGGTGGTTGTTAGTCTATGGTATCTTCATGTAATTACGGTTGACCCATATGATGCAAAACCCATTAGATTACTTTCATATGGAATATCATTGCTTCTAAAAAATGGTTACAATGTGTTGAAATAAGGATATTGTATCAGCTGTTTCCAATGGAACAAGAGTTTAAACAAATCAATATTTGATGCTACGACTAAGCGACTAAGCACAAGTGCTTGGTTATGCTAAGATTACTGGACTCGTCAAAAATAAGCGAAATCTTAGTTTGCCGCAGACCTTTACATAAATTATCAAAACTTTCTTTACCTATAATATGATCAATTACGGAGTGAGTTTTCGTCGTCCTACATTTTATTTATTGTGCAATGTTTCAATCGGTACAAACATAGTGTATCAGTTTCGGCAGGTGCTCCATAATGGTAAATGGTAGATTATGTTCCGCATAAAACGAAGCTAATAACAGTGTAAGCACAGGTACTGCACTTAGTAGACAATAATGAAATATGTTTCCTTGTTTAACTTGTATATCAGGTTTTTGAGTTTTTGCCACAATAAATGACGATATCTTTAGGATTTTCTATTCTTTGATGATACCGATGTGCTTGTGAGGATTGTGTTTCTTGAGAGCGTCTTTCCCTGATGTGATATTAATATCTTTATTACAACTGTTACAACAGGCATAGTTTGCGCTTTTACGACTTTTTGCAGCCAACCTGGAAATTCTTCTTCTCTTTTCTTTAAAACTGAAGGTATTTTTTCTTTTCTTTTTACACTCACTCTTGTACTTGGTTCTTCATGAAAGTTATCGATGTAGGCTCACAAGTTGATTCAATATTCTTGGATTTTCAGAAAACTTTTGTACCACACAACCGACTTTTAGCGAATATTCGAGAATACGGTATACCGGATCAGATTTGCGAATGGAAACATGATATTCTAACTGGTCGATCTCAGTATGTCGTTGACGGGGAAGCCTGTTCTAAGATAGATGTTACTTCGGGGGTTCCTCAAGGAAGTGTAATAGGACCACTTCTTTTTTAAATATTTATAAACGATCTCGGTGACCACCTCAGATGTTGGTTGCGATTGTTTGCAGACGATGCAGTTATCTATAGGGAAATAAGGTGCTATGACGATTGCTTAGAAGTTCAGCGCGATTTAGATGCGATTTCCGATTGGTGCCGTAAATGGCAACTTACACTTAATTGCAAAAAGTGCAAGGCAATGCGAATAAGTAACAAAAAGAATCAGATTGCTCACGAGTACAAAATAAACAATTCGGCTGTTGACACGGTTGATTCCCTGAAGTATCTGGGGGTGATTGTACAAAGCAACATAAAATGGGACTTGCACATAACTTCCGTCGTAGGCAAGGCTAATTCTAAATTGCTATTCATAGGTCATATTTTGAGGAACTGTAATGCTCATACAAAGGAGATAGCGTATAAAACACTAGTGCGTCCGCATCTGGATTACTGTTGTGGAGTTTGGGATCCGTATCGGAAGGGCCTGATCGACTCAGTGGAGAGGGTGCAGAGGAGGGCCGCTCGATTCGTGACTGGTTGCTACAGCCCTTATGAAAGCGTCACAGAATTGATACATAGATTGGGCTGGGATAGTTTGGATGACAGACGACGTAGTTTGCGCCTGAATTTATTAGAGAATATGCGAAAATCTTTAAATTACGAGCGCAATGAAATATTTCTTCCTCCAACCTATTTAGGTCGCAATGACTGGAGTGATAAGATTCGAGAATTAAGATGCCGTACTGATGCTTTTATGTATTCCTTCTTTCCTCGTGCTATTTGGGATTGGAATGCACGGGCTTAGGATTTGGTGCTTAACAACCTCTGCCACCCACAATGTTTGTTATTTGCAGAGTATGGATGTAGATGTAGATGTAGATGTAGATGCATCCTTCAACGACCAATTAAATACTTGGACTCACAATGATCACGATTTGCCTTCAAAGTACGTTGCAACTAAAAAATGACAACTTTCACAGTTTGTCTCATTTAATACGAGCAGCTGTGTTGACTATTTTTCTTAATAATTATATTTCTTTCGTTCATCCAACGCCTGGTTTGAACAAGATTTGCAGTACGCACCAAACAGTTTCATTAAATTATGCGTTCATGTGGTCCGCATCGGACCGGAGACAATCGGAATCTAAAACCAGCACCCTAACCTCAAAGGTGCTACGACGCAGCTAAAAAAAATTTTGTACACGAGAACTGGAACCAGCTAATCTCCGTGTGAGTTCCAAGCACAGCACTGCGTTCTAAAGCAATTTGCGCAGAAGTTTGTTCTTTACATCAACTCGACAACTACATCACCAATTTTCCAAAGAAAGACATATTACTACTATTCCAGTTATTTGGGAAACAATCTGTGTTAATATTCGGTTAGTTACACTAATTAATGGTTATACATTACTTTGAAGGATAGACTGGAATTATGTCAATGTCATCCGTTTGTGGAAAATACGGTAATGGATATGAAGCATGGGTGGGGTTGAGATAGTCGAAAGACTAAAGGGGATGAAGAGAGCGCTGGGAATGTACGAGGCGTATATTGGTGGTGAGAATTCGAAGATTGTTGGTAGTAGAATTAGGAGCAGGGCATGAGCACAAACTGTCACTCTATTTCATTCTTTTGTTTTTTTGCTGTCGTCAGTCTTTCGACTGGTTTGATGCAATCCTCCATACCTTCCTATCCTGTGCTAACCTCTTAATTTCTACATACCTCTTACAGCCCACGTCCTCATTTATCTGCTTCATATATTCTAATCTCTGTCTTCCACTACAGTTCTTACCCTCGACTGTTCCCTCTACTAGCAAATTAACCATCCTCCATGTCTCAAAATATGACCTACCAGCCTGTCTCTGCTTTCTGTAAGCTTCTTCCACAAACTTCTTTTCTCACCCATCATTTCCAAAACTCGTTCATTTCTTACTTTGTCTGTCCATTTAATTTTCAGCATTCTTCTGTAGCACCACATTTCAAATGCTTCAATTTTCTTTATTTCCGGTATTCCTAAAGTCCATGTTTCGCTACCATAAAGTGCTGTGCTCCACACAAAGATTTTTAAAAAGATTTTTCTAATTCCTAGATCAATATTTGAAACTAAAAGGTTTCTCTTTTTCATGAAGGCTCTTTTTGTTAGTGCTATTCTGCTTTTAACATCATTCCTGCTTCGGCCATCGGTTGTAATTTTACTTCCCAAGTAACAGAAATCTCTTACTTCTCCTATTGCATCTGATCCTATTTTTATATTTAATCCACTAGTATTGGTATCATTTCTGCTACATTTCATCACTTTTGTCTTGCTTTGATTTATATTCAGTCCAAAATCTTCCTTCAGTATTTTGTTCATGCCATTCAGTAAATTCTCAATATCCTCAGCCCTTTCTGCTAACAAGAGACCGAGCGTGGTGGTGTAACAGATAGCGTTCTGGCCTCACATTCGGGAGGATGGTGGTTCGAATCCCCGTCCGGGCATCCAGATTTGGGTTTTCCATGGTTTCCCAAATCACTCCAGGCAAATGCTGGGATACTTCCTTAAAAAAAAGGCCATGGCCGAATTCCTTCCAATTCCTTTCACCCATCCTTTCCCGTCTCTAAAGACCTAGCTTTTGAGATACGTAAAGCAGTTAAAAAAAATAAATGCTAACAAGACAATGTCGTCAGCAAATCGTAGCATACTGATTTTTTCTCCCTGAAAACTTATGCCACATAGAAATGTTTCTTTAACTTTCTTCATTGCTTCTTCTACATACAAGTTGAATATTAACGGTGATAGACTACAGCCTTGTCTCACACGTCTATTTATATATATATATTTGTAATTGTTACTTGTGCGTAAGTGTAATTTTGGAGGTTGAGAGGAGGAAACATTCTAGATGACAACGCAAAACCAAAACATGCAGGCTGACGTTATCTACGACCTAGATTTGTACCCTATATCATACAACTGTACATCTCTAGGATCTAGTAAGACTGCGCTTTGACACGTTCAACTACGGTACCAGGTGGTAAACTTTGAAGAAATCGCTTTTCCTCCGTGAGAATTCCAATTCCACGAAGAAAATCGAGTGTTTTGTACCTTATGTTCTGCAGCGTAACGCTTGGTTTGTGGAATACGTAGTATATTGGCAAGTTGACTGTAAGAGTTGTATTACTGCTACCGTGAAGTAATAAAGTACTTGAGAGGAAGAAATGTTCACCACGTGATATTTTACCATGTGACTGGCTTTGGCACAAGTTACGCTGTTGCGAAACCACATCTGAGAAACACGTGATGAAAATCATGTGCCACTGCTGCTCCCACTCACTAACAATACAGGCCAGCAAGTTCTCAAAGAGGTTCTTGCGAACCTTGTGACCATTCAGGGGGTCTGTGAAAAATTAAAATTAATTTGGGGGTGCCTGGAAAACGCTGAGAAAGGTTTGACATAATGTAAAATAACTGTAACCTGAGTTCATTATGACGCAAGTTAAAACAAAAAGCAATAAATAAATTGGAAGCGATTTTTACGGACTGAATAAAATAAAATTATAGATAAACACTTAAAATACAAGTAATGAAAAGCCTCGCAGGGTGGGTGTCTGGATGTCCACGACCTTTTATCTGTGTATTTATGAAACAGGAACAGAATCTAACAGCTACATTTGGAACGGAAGTCAAGACTGCGGATGAAGAGGCGTAAGAGGAAAAACAAATTTATAATTATTTAAAATTTTATTGAGAAAAAATCTATATGTTAGTCTTTGTAATAAATAATAAACCAGTATTTAGAATTGGAACACAAATTTTTTAGTAAAATCAAATTAAAATGATTAACAAACTTGGTAAAAACTAAAAACGTTCTCTTAAAAAAATCACCTTTAGGTCAGTTAGCTCAACAGAAAACAAATTATATAATTCTCATTAGTAAAAAGAAATTTATGTTCGAAATTACTTAGTTGATGAAATTTATTCAGTTAGAGTCTAAAAGCGAAAAATTAATAATTAATAGTTTAACTTCCTTATCTTCCTAAGTGGATCATAAATTAACCCGGATACACTAAAAATTGTTTGTTTGGTACACCGGAGGCGAAAGATAAGTGCGTATTATTTGCGCTACAGTCTGAAATTTCATGTTAATTTTCCGTCACATTAGAAGATCCTCGATTAGTTGGAGCTGATTTTGTTTATTATATTCACTTAGTAATGATATTCACATTGTCAAATTAGAAGAGCAGTTAGATTTGTTTGTGCAAATTATCGGAGGACCCGATCAGTAACTGATATGATAAAAGAGCTGGATTGGTTGTAATTGGAGGAAAGAAGGAAGGTTAATAGAGTGCTGGGAATGTACAGGGCATAAGTTGGTGATGGGGCTTGGAGGGATATTGGTCAAGAATTAAGGAAGTGCATGGAAGGGGAAAGGCGATCATGAACACAAGCTGGTGCTCGATTTCATGCATAAGGGGGAGGGGAAGTTTCCTTTTGTATGTAGGGGTGTTAGGGATTGGAACAAATTGCCAAGTGAAGTGACGAATAATTTACGAAAAACACTTAAGGAATTTAAAATTAGAATTTGTAACTCGGAAAAGTCAATGGGGGTGGAATTTAACACTGCAACCATAAAAGAAAATTTAAAAAATAATATGAAATGGGGTAATTAGATGACTAGGGAGATTGCCACCGGAGCGTTAGCTCCAAAGCAATTAAATTAATAATCATATAGGAAGCTTACTTTTAGCTTATGTGAGATTTGTGAAAGAATAAACAACTTCCCAAGAATTTTTATCTGCCATTTTTTTAGAAACTGATACGAAAGGTGAAACAATATTTAATGAGTTATAAAGATCTTCCGATGTATAAGGTACAGCATTGCGTAATATCATCTCCATTGCTTCCGACGTTGCTTCGGCAATGGTAGGACGACACAGAGGCTTTCTGTCATACTTAAAATAATAATATTATTATTACTACATATATAAAGCACTAACCGGCCATTTCATTGATTTTCCTTGTCCACGCATTAAGCAAAAACTACGGAACCAATTTGAAAGTTGTTAAAAAGCTTACGATCTAAAAACTTCGCCATGCCTTTAAAATCTATGAGAATTGGTGGACGGAGAAATATATCGTAATCTGTTCGTGAACTAAACAGAAAGGCATCAAAGATCGCACTACATCAAATATAAATACTGCTTTGATAACCTCAACAGACTGACGCCAAATATCACACTATATCAGAAATAAACACTACACGTTTTGGATTCTTTCAGTATTGTTATTGAATACGTAACGTAACTTGGCTATTTAGTAACATGGTACTGGTGAATGCACATTAAATTATAGTAGAACTCCAATTATCCGAACTCCAACTATTCGAATCGCTTTTTTTAGTTAAGACTGAAACGTACTGCGATTCGCAAAATAATGAAAAAGGGAATGACCACTTAAAAACAATCTTTTTACCGCCAAATGTCAAAGGCTTGACCAGTCTGTTATCGAAACCATGAAACGCCATTACAGAAGGTAACTTTTAGGGAAACTTGTGGTGGATGGCGAAGACGAAGAAGCTGTGTTGGCTAGCCACATAAAAATAAATTTGAAAGATTGCTCTTACATGGTGACGGAAGCTTGGAGCTTGGTTAAGGCAGTCACATTAAGACGTGCTTGGAACAATTTGAAAGGCATACCAACTGAATAAGAGAAGGAAAAGGAAAATAGGAAAAAGAAGCTCTAGAAAAGGAAAGGGAAGAGACAGGAGAAGATGACGATGACGTGTCACTTGAGGAATTCAGAAACATTCTTTGGAAAATTCATGGATGTTCAGAAGTTATTGCTGAAGATATAGGAGAGTAGGTGGTGTGTGATTCGTCAGACCCGGGGTATGAAATTCTAAATGATGATGAACTTATTGAAAGTGTCGAGGAAGAAGATGACCTTAATGTCGAATTTGAAGTAGACACGGAACCATCAGCTAGTCAAGCATTTGTTCCTAAAAGTGTTACATAATCATTTAATTAATTAAAAGCTCTTTTCTTTAAAAAAATATTTCTCCCATTTTCAGTATACATACAGTAATTAATTAAAATAGATCCTTTTTCGGAAAAAACAACTATCCGAATTTTTTTATCCGAATGAGCTCTGGTCCCAATTGATTCGCATAACTGCAGTTCTACTTTATTAAAAAATAAATTCATGGTGTCTTACACGGGCACTACTTCACAAAAAGTGAGTTCATTGCGGACGAAGCCAGGAAACTGTGTAATAAGTGTACATATTCCTGTATGAAATTGTAACTTTTGTGTCGGAAATTGCAGACCTTCCCAGCATTAGCCTAGATGATTACAGAAAAGTGCCTAAAAACCGTAATGTGTTCGGCCGGTACATGTGGCCCGAAGTTTGTAGCTGTGATCATGGTACCTTTCCGGTCCAGTATGTAGGATCTTTAAAATTCTGGGCACAGTAACGCTTTAAGCACTACAGCTAACCTCAGTTGAGATATGCTGGTCTCGACACGCCTATGACTCAGTGTATTGCGTAACTGGAGTGCCTGCTGTACATATAAATACCTGGCGCCACGCAGCTATCACGTGTTCCTTGCGGTAATGTTGCTGTTGGAAGGACTGGTCAGGCAGGAGTGATGCCAACTCTATGAGCTGTCTGCTCTTTGTGCACCACAATGGACCGTCGATACTTCCGCCACCGTGACTCCTTCAAGAACTGCTGTGCTCTCTTCTTATTCAACTACTTCCAAGTTAATCGGCGCTTGTCTTTGACCAACATTGAGCTAACGATAATTAAGTTTGCAAATTCGAGCCCTATGTCTAGCGTAGAGTAGTTAAAACCATGCCATTTAGGGGACTGTGTAACTCAAGTAGGCAAATGTCACTTAAAACAATGGAGAAACAGAATATATCTAATATATAGAAATTGTTTGTTGCTATGTTCGTCTTCTATACGTACCTGATGAATGGCATAGACTATACCATTCACCGAATTACGATGAAACTTTGGTGAGTTATTTTGTGCGCGCCTGTGAAGGTTTCTGGCCGAAAAAATAAATAGATACCTACCCTCTCTTCCACTATAAACCCCTAAAATTTTTCGAATGTTCTTTGTTCCAATCCATAATTTATGTCCGATTTTGAATGAATTTATCAGACGTATACTATAAAACAAAGAGAAAAATACTACCTACATATGATTTTCAAAAATCCAACCGTTCTCCCCCTTTACTCCCCCGCCTTTAATTTTTGCCGATGTTCTTTATAAAAACACAGATTTATCGATTCTGATGGAATTTTGCACACTGTATACTTTAAAACAAATAGAAAAATACTGTTTACGTTTGGTTTACAAAAACCAATTCCTCTTCTCGTTTCACACATTTCTTTAATTTTCGTCAACATTGTTCATACAAACCGATAATATCATAGTACTTAGGATACGTATACTTCAGAACAAAGCGGTCTGGTAGCTCAATTGTTAAGGCACGTAAAGTCTTATAGTTTCTGTCTACGGTCTCGGGTTCAAATCCCAGGGGGAGCAGTTTTTATGAGTTGTGTTTGATCATATGAGCATACAGAACGTTTTATGGTTTGGATTCGACGCTACGCTGCAGGTCCTAGGATAAAGGAACTAGCCACCCTACCTATAGTACTATGAGTTAGTAATCACTAAAAACCGTCTCTTAATATGTTTGAGAATAAATGAGCGGATCGTTATATATTTTCCCTTGAGAAGAACTCATTTGTATCTCCTTCATTCAATAACTTGGATCTCTAGTTTCAAACATGCACTTCTGTAAACTCTGTTGGTAACAGCGAGCTGTTAAAAATGTATAAACCAAAAAGTGTTATTTATATTCCGTGAAGATCCTAGTGGACTACCAGATCTTAGAGAAATTTCAGAGCAATTTTTCATGTGTCGCAGATAATAAATAGATTTTTTTTTTTAGTTGATCTAGGATTTGACCTGATTGTATTGGCGGCCAATGAAGTCTGTGCCAATCCATGTCACTACTAATGCTATATTATGTTTTTCTGTAATAAGAATACCAACTTTGGTGCGTGGACAGTAATGTTCACGCTTCGCCTTTGGGAGTGTAGAGGGACCAAATTTCCGTCCGTCATTCAATATTTCTGGTCACAAGGTTTTCCCTCAAAAAATCGCTACAGGCGAAGACGAAATTCCTTAATACACGCCGAGGCTGGATGTCTTCCTATTGATTAATCACTGTAAAAGTTCACAGAAAAAAATCTAGAGCTCTTATAGATTATCTATGTTGACATAGATTTGTGGCCATAATTGTGGAACTACCTTGCATCAAATTTACCGTAAATTATTGCTGACGAATTTCTCTCTATCATATAAATTATTATCCAGACTTCTAAGAACCGTAAATAAATATACCACAAAATGTTAAATCACAGGCGACTAAAATATTTAATTTCTATATCGTTTTTATAAGACAGAGTATGCGTTCTTCCTTGTAGTTTTTCTCACAAACAACGAACAGCTGTATCGAATCTGCGGAGTAATGATATTATCTAAGTTATTGTGAACATTGTGAATGTTTTTATATAGGCTTGTGATCACAGAGAGTAGCCTACAGTTTCGTACTGAAAACTGAATTGTAGAAAAATCTTCTAAATATGTTGGTAAAGTACGACTTTGAATAGATGCATTTCTACAATTTTTCAAGTATGTTATACAAAAGAAACAAAATGTCTCTAAGTAGTGAAACAAATTTTAAAATTTATACCTACAACCAATCAGGTAATCGTGACTTTATTATTCAAGCTGTTTTGGATTTCGAAGACCTCTCTTCAAGTTTAAACAACAACACACATAGTAGAACAAAAGCTATTACCGTAACGAGGTATTACAACAACCCGCACATACATGACCTCACAGAAACATAATCAAACTATTTTGTTCGTATTGATCGTATTACAGTTCTATCTGGAAAAGGATTGGCATCTATTTTAAAAGCTTGCAAAAACGATGGAATAATGTTGACAAATAGCTTGAAGTTGTGGATAATAAGTATAAATATATCATAAATAGTTACTGGCAATGAAATTAAAGTTTTTCGTTCGTTTGTTTGTTTACCGAATGTGTTTCGCTTCTTTCACAGTTACATCTTAAGTTGTTGGGATGAAATTCGTATTCATGACTCCCGAACAATCTCCAAAAGTGCACGAAGATTTGATGCAGGGGAGTCAGAGGTTTGAACATCTCTTTCGATTGCATTCCAGACACATTTCCATCGCTGTTTACGGAGTTTCAAATCTTTTAAATATAATAATTTGCCAAACTTCACTGCTTGTAGTCTAGTGTTCAAACCTCGCCCCCTTTATTATTTTCCTTCTTATGACTAGTGAATATTTTTTTACACAAACGCTCTAAGAAAAGAACCCGCAGAATAAGTTGCCAGAAAATTATAGCTGACCAGACTGTGTAAGAAATGTGAATCAACTATGCGCTAAAGCGATTGCAAGCAGGAACTTGTAAATTCTTCATACACCTTATAATTCAAGGTAGTGCACAGCTTAGGGCAGCCTCAAGAAAAAGCAAACGTGCAGATAGGTTGGTCAGGGATTACCGCTGAAATTTGCTAAAACTGATATGCGTTCCTCGCCTCTTGTATGAAAGACAGCACGAGGGCAATAAAGCCATAAAAAACCACAGGCAATGTTTGGCCGACGCAATTATTTGCTGTCCACACAAACGTTTAAGCCATGTCGGGCAAGAAAGGTCATTTTATTAGACGTGATAACTCTTCTAGAATCTGACTCAATCAGTTAGTTTTGGAAGAATATACGAGTCCCAGCTATTTGATATGTACAGGTATGTGGAAGGGAATGGGGTGCGAGTTCCAGCCAACGAGAATCCTTTAGAATAAAATTCTGTAGCTTGTTGAAATTCATGATTCAATTCAATGGAAAAAGGAAATTTGCTGATTAACAAGACTGGTGATCGAGTATCGACTGGCGTTTTGTAGATGGTGCACCGAGGTATCCTGGGAGCAGATCGGAAACAAGGAGGCACTAATTTAAATTCTGTGGTTGCGACTTTTGTTCTCCGGTTTCATGTTGAACTTGGTGCGGAACGTCGTTACTGATTCTGGTTACTAAGACTGACACTTACATCTCAACGCGACCGTTCAACACTTGCTTACCGAGCGGGGCGGTGTAACGGTTAGCGTTCTCGCCTCGCATTCGGGAGGACGGCGGTTCGAATCCCCGTCCGGGCATCCAGATTTGGGTTTTCCATGGTTTCCCCAAATCACTCCAGGCAAATTCCGGGATGCTTCCTTCAAAAGGCCATGGCCGAATTCCTTCCCATTCCTTGCCCCCTTCCTTGCCCCCCATCCTTTCCCGTCTCTAAAGACCTCGATGTTAAAAAGAGACGTAAAGCAGTTACAAAAAAAAAAAAAAAAATCAACACTTGCTTCAGTCCAACGGTAACCTTGGTTGCCGTACAGCAGTCGACACCGTGTGAGCCGTTACTCGCTAGCGATTACACGTGGACCCATTCTTCGCAACGCGCTGGATTGACGGAGCAGAGATGGTAAAACCAAGTCGTATGTGAGAGACGTTTGCAACTATTTCTCCTATAAATAGCGCTTTTCTTTATAATTATAAATGTTCTAAACGAAATGTTAACACTAGCTACTCCTGCAAATGTTTAATTTCTGGGAATACCTCTTTCTCATGTACAGCAAGGGATCCTTTTCTTCTTGAGGTGTTGTTAGAAAAAGTCTCCTTTACTCATTCATCATTGTTCATTAATCGATAAAATAAAACAAACTATACCTGCCGCGTAAATAAACTAAAAATAGCTGCTTTTATTTATTTTCTGTTATAGTTCTATCACCTTTCTTTATAAATTATCAGAAAATGATTCTTTGATCTGCTCAAAAGATTTATACAACTCGCTGGATAGTAAAAACTCGTTGGAAAAACCTTTTAGAAGAGCCTTGTAAAATTTATTGTAAAGCGCCACTTCAGGCCACACTTTGATTTTGAAATAAGATATCAGTGATTTGTGCTGAAATTCGCTTGGCAGAACAAAATTAGAATTATTTTATCAACAAGCGGTTTGGTCACAGGCGACCGATCCTATTCAAAACAGCTTTATTTCAAACTTTCAAAACAATACGAACTATCACTGCCTTGAGAAATCCCGGGTTACATCTCTAAGCGAATTTTAGTCTAGGTATGTTTTTCGAATCGTCATGCACCGTCGCATATCGGTTAGTTCACGAGCATGCGTGGCACTGTCAGTATATAGAATATCTACATTACATACGCAGATAATTAAATGAAGGGAATAAATATCCACATGCTGTTGTGTGTTCTGTACATAATTTTAACTGCGACAAATAATATGAATGAAAAGCGAAGTGGCTTGGTTCGGACTAGCCCCCGCTCCATTTCCCCATCCACTTCAAGTAGCTAAGCGTAGCTTTCTACTTAACTCCTCCTCCCCATCCCCCCCACCCCCCAAAGACAGTTTCACGTAGCTTATGGATGATCCCTACAAAAAAATGGATATTAATTTGTTTCTTAGCTTTTCGACTTCACATCAGAATGAAGCATAGCCTATATTATATACGGACCATTGGATGCACATCATTCAAGATCCGAACAAAATAGGACGAGTGGTTCTTGCCTGAAGCCCGTTCACCCAAATAGACAAACAAACAGATAGAAATTACACATATGGATAATCGATATAAAAGTCTTTAACAGTTAACATACCCACAAATGATAGCTTACTACAAAATGTAGCTCAGTTGTGGGACTTTATAAATTCTTGTTTCTAAAAATTTCTGCGAATCACTCACTTTTTATTGAATGAAATTATTCCCGTCTAACTGCTTAGGGACAATTTTAATATAAAGCGGATTAACTTATTAAAGAATTAAAATTTAACTGTCTGTCCCAGTTTTACTAACATACGAATGAAAGTTAAAACCAATATAGTATTCAGGTGTGAGTGAGTTCACTACGTTGCAGCAGTCATTAATTTTATGCTCTAATTATCTAGATGACAACGATCCGTGGAGATTACCAGTCGTCGCCACGCAGTCATTAATTACCTGTAACATGTTGGCTGTAATGAAGATACAAGGTAATGAGTCCATCAGTTTTGCTCTTCTAATGATTTTCTTCTGTTAATTGGTATCAACTTTCAGACAGACGGTAAAGAAAGGGGATAATCATTTTTATGCACCAGAGTAAAAACAACCAAATTCGAGAATTATTAGGCTTCAAAGTAATTAAAAATGCGTAAACTGATTTCAATTCTAATAAGGGTTGTTTGCAAATTTTTCTTCTTGAGTCTCGGATTTCTCATGCTGAGCACTCATCAATATACATTACAACGTTTATATTGTGAAATCAATCTTCTGGAAAAGATTTTTGGGAACTGCTTATATCGAAGCAGTTAAACCGAATTTCAACGGATCCCATTTTACTATAGGTGGAGAAAGAGGTGCAGTTTCCAGATTTTAAGTTATCCCAAGTTTTCTAATTTTCCGGGCAACTTTTCCAATTTTTATTTATCTAAAAAACTTATTAGGACTCACGAACTTTTTTTTACAAAAAAATAAAATAAAATAAAATCGGTCCATAGAAAAATTTCTTTCAGCTTTTCAACAATTTTCAAACTTTTCCAATTTTTCTTTCTCTATAAACTTTATTCGTTCTTTCATGAACAGCCGTTCTCAAGTGATGCGATTATCAACGAACAGCATTTCATTCTTATTTATAAATTTTTTGTTACAACTTAGAGTTTGTTAGTGACGCAATGGACAACTTACTTAAAAATCATCTGTTTAATCGGTAGCTAAGAATCTGTGATAACGCAAACAACTGTACTTGTATCTCTGCAGAGGCTCAAGCACAACGAAGATCTGTGTACCGTTAGTAATATTGGAGATGCAGATTTACATTACATCTTAGTGAAGAATTTTGCAAGCAAGGAGACATGGCGGAACGTCCAGCCGGTATGTACGAGAATGCTTAACAGTGTTTGTACGAGACTGGTCAAAAGTAAAGAATTGTCTGTATTGTGATAAGGTAAGTTATCTAGTTTACTTATAGTAATGTTTCTATGTCCTGCAAAACTTCAAACTGGAATTAATCATAAAAATCTTGGTGATTCTTTCTAAACATTTTACGGTAGAGGAAAGCCCATTAGATATGAATACAGGGAGATTTGAATTGACTATTCCATTATTACGATAAATTTTGTACCTGTTTTACTAAGAATTACTATTGCAGGTAAATTGGTTATATTTTTTACGTCAACAAATTTTATTTGAACGATAAATGATACAGCATTTATATTTGGCGCACTAATCGCTTATTTAAATAACAAAAAATTTTAACTACAGTTAACATTTTTCTGCTTCGTTTCCATGCCGTTCGAGTTAAATGCTTCCGTGAGATAATGATGAACAGATACGGAAATTGCACGATTAGCGTAGCACCAGAGATGTTCGGTCCACATGAGTCGGCAGAGTTGTTAATGTTGCCTTTTAGATGAATTTATTGAACAAAAGGGTCAAGTTTATATCGTAATATCTGACTTATTAACATGCGACGCTATGAAGGCATTAATGCCCATATAACTGAAGCTTTTGTTTTATAGGGAGCGGAATTTGTGGTTGCAATGCTGCCTGGACCAGGATGATAACTGAAATTTCTTGTTACAGCATAAGATGTGATGAACTGAGTATTTATTAGTAATTTAAGCTGCTTTCAAGAGAGACATAAGTGACTTCATAATCGTAATGTAAACTCAAGTTCTGTGGTAAGAATAGATTGGTGACATATTTCCTTGACCAATTAGCAGTAAATTGAGCGCGAAAGTGAAGTTCTACATTATTTTTTGTGAACTGTGCGTAAGTAGAATTTTTTGTGAGCCTACAGGATATTTTAGCCTTTCAGTCGTTAAATTTGGAGTAGGCGGGATGTTCCTCATTATTAATTCTTGCATTATTTATGATGTCCCAATTTGACAGCCTCGCCGGATTTAATAAACCTACGTAGCTCACCGTGGCAAACTCCGCGCTGGCGAGATAAAGTTTATTTACATGCGCTAGTGACTTCAAAATTCATCATGAAAGTTGGCGATTCTTTCAATTCAGCGGATACAGTGACGTCACCGAGCAATAAAAAATGTTATATTGAGTTGCGAGTTACTTCACGAGAATTAGACATATCACCTGTCGTCATATTTTGAATACTGTTTCTACATTTCATCTTTATGTTATATGCTGTTATTTTACGTTTATTAATTCAAATATAATCTAAATTATTTTGAAGTTTGACTTCTTTAAAACCAATAGTTAAACGCTAAGAAATTATTTCGTGTAATGATATGTACACTATCTTAAAACCATTTATTGATTCTTGTAGGTTACTAGAGGATAACCTACATCTACATCTGTACTCTGCACTACACAAAGTCGTAGGTTGCAAAGATTGCCTTGCTCCAAACTTAATCTCTACTGTGAGCATTCCAATACCGAATCACAACAGAGAACACTCCTTGTTTCTCTAAATATCTCCGTAGTACTAAAATAGGTTCATGGACGAATTATTTCCTGGTAATCGTAAATGAAAGTGTATGTTCCCATGTTTGCCAATACATTCAAACAGAACCTACATTATTATTATTATTATTATTTAATGGCTTACCGCATCCTAGGCCATACAGCCAGCTCGATAATAATTATATGTCACTCAATGCTATTTGTTTCTCCAGTATGAACTTTTCCAGCTAATTAGACACAACAATGACATTCACAGACACAACACTTAAAGACCCATACCCTCGGCCGGACTCGAACCGGCGACCTTCGGCACACGGGGCCAGTACTCTAGCCCCTACGCTACCGAGGTCGGCAGACCTACATCTTCTGTCTGCGGCAATATCATCCCCATCTCTAAATCAATTCTGTGAAGCTTTCATATCGGCTGTGACAAGCGGATCTTCTCTGTACTTTCTCCATACTGTCCACAAATCTCTCGTTATACGGATCCCAAGCGCTACAACAGAAATCAACATCTGAGCGTAAGAGAGTTTTGTACGGTAACTTCTTTCCATATGCGTTTCAATTCTTCAACATTCGGCCAGTGAATCGCAATCTAAAATTTGCTGTACCTACGAGCGAAGTTTTTTTTTTTTTTTTTTTTTTTTTTTTTTTTTTTTTTTTTTTAAATGGCTTTTGGCAGCTGAGGCCATACAGCCAGCTCAATGTGTTATATTAAAGCTTCCAGTGAATCAGTTAAATCCAGTGTTTATATAGTCTTCATAGTGCGGATGCCACAGGACGGACAGGACACACAACACTTAACATCCATGCCCGCGGCCGGATTCGAACCGGCGACCTTCGGCACGTGGAGCTCTAGCCCCTACGCTACCGAGGCCGGCTACGAGCGAAGTTATGTGCAGATCCCATTTCATGTTGGTTATACTGTTACGGCCAAACACTTCAGAAAATCAAACATGTCAATAACTTAAAATCTTATGTCGTTTTATGGCTCCTTATTGATTTTTAATTATGAATGATTTAGCAACTGACATATTTGAATTTAATTACTTTTACTCCATGGAAAATGTGTTCAAACCAATTCTGTAAACACAAGTAAAACTAAAAGCATAATAACCGGACCGTATATTGTCATATCAACATGACTAACAGACGCGAGATTTATTTATTTTTAAACATCATAAACAATTAATTTGCTATGCAAAATCATCGTCAAACTTAAAAGGTCGTTATAATATGAAAGTGAATATCCTTTGACAAAATGTAAAACATCATAGTCAACAACAATACGACTTTACAAAGGTTTTACCACTTCACTAAGAAAATGAAACATCCAGGGAAGAATACGCAATGCTAAAACTTTTTGGTTTATGTTCATATTAAAACTACATCTTTCAATCCAATTTTTGGTTCATCAAATGCACAAGACTATGATCAGTTCACCTTATCAGAGTGGATTTCTCCACTCAGGGCGATAGTTAGGTTTTTCAAGGAAAATGCATGAATGTAAACAGTTTACATTAATATTTGAGGAAGTCTTTAAACGTTAAGATGACTGCTGCACCATCAGCTGTCCTTAGACCCAACCTCGTTTGAAAACATCTAAGTCTAACAGTGACTACTTCAAACTAAAAGTCTGTCGCACATATCAAGCTTAATGTACGAGCATTACGTCCTCGTGTTGGAAACGTAAGACCTCGCTTCTTACGTCCGCACCACTGTTGTCGATTTCTGCCCGTCCAGGCTCATCCTAAGGATCTCTTCTTTTCCACCAGTCCCATACAGAGGTCGTTCTCCCGATGCCCGGACAGGCTCTGCGCGTGGACAAATTTTTAAATGAAATAGTATCTTCTACTAAACAACTCACTTATTTTCTAAAACATCGTCTCTTCTCAGACATACAAAAACTTGCGAGCTTTCTATTGCAGTGATTTTGCTACATGCGTTGTAGTTTTTCGGTTACTGGCGTCGGAGATCGGGGATAAATTTTCTCTCTGTTTTGACATCGCGTGTCGATATGGTAATTCCACGCATCCTGTTAAAACTACAGTCCTTCATTTCTCAGGGGGCATTGTTCTACTGTCCCAGTTTGAGTGGCCAGACTGTTGTGAATAAAAAAATTTCCGGTGTTTTAAGCTTTGTGCAGCTACCTTCTGTGACTACCGGTGATCCTGCGTTCATGGATATTGTGACAGGCGAGCGATCTTTCACCCCCAAACAAAGGTCGGGCGGGTGTAGGATCCAGGAATTTTGCTTTCTCCCTTATCAATGAGTTGTGCCAGCGCACTGAGCATACCTCTCATGCTAATAATCAAATATTTGTTTGATTGGCCGCATTAGTCTTTTTAATAAAATAATAAATGATTAAATACAATGTGATCATACCATTATTAACTGAGCTGATTACAAAGGATTCTTTTTGTTAGTTACGCAAATTGCCCTGAACTTATTACAATTTAGTGTTAGTTGCCATTCATTGCGCCATGCTGAAATAAAATCCAGATAAGGCTGAATTCTATGTAATCGTCATAATTTCTTACTTTCCTACACATCAGCGAACAATTTCAAACTGTTGGTAATGTTGTCTCCAAGGTCGTAAAAATTAAGAAAAGAAGTGGTACTACTACACTTCCTTGTCGGGACGCCCGATGTAAAATTTAAATTAGAATAAGCTTTTGAGTTAATGACGGCATACCACTTGGAAAATCTTGTATCCACTAACAAATCTGATTCGATATAATGTAAGCTCGAATCATCGCTAAAAGATGGTTGTGTGGTACAGAGTCGAACTCTTTCTGAAAATCCAAAAACCTGTAATCAGTAACTTTAATTACGTCATTTGAAAATAGGGATAAATGACCTGTTCTTCCAAAATCCTTGTTGGTTTGGTGTAAACAATTAGTTGTTCTCTACAAACTTCGAGCATATAAAATACTCCACAACTCTACAGCTTAGAGACATTAGAGATTTGAGTTGGTAGTTACTATGATCTCTTCGATCTTGTTTTTTGATAATGAAAATTACGGACACGATTTTCCATTACATTTGAAGGATTTACAATATATATCAGATTGAAATGGTTTATTTCCGCTGCGTGGATATCATAGGAATCTGATGCTTTGCGCCATTGCAGGAATTATAATTGCTGGATAATATTTGCAGTATCTATTTATAAAGAATCGGGCTCTAACTCCACACTACGTGAAAAATAAAAGCACAAAATCGAATAGAAGAAACTACTGATTTTCTCGCAACGCAATACAGGAGATTTTAGGTAGGTTATCAAACATCATCTTTGTTCTACTACCAGCGTTTCAACTACTACAAAGCGTTGAATTTTCTTTTTTTTTCCTTTTTTCCGTATGGATCTGATTATTTTTTACTTTTTTTAAGTAGAAGGGTAAGAGCTATGACAAATTCAAAATATCATCTTTGGGTTAGTAATATTGTTCGAACAGCTTTATCATTTTTATTTCACTTTGATATTTTATGTTTAACGTGTTAGGCTGGCTACTATGTCGATTTATGAAAAGATTCGCTCAAAAATGAACTAATTTTGGTTTATATTCTTCTTTCTTTTTAGGTATTTCTAGTGTTCTCGGAAGATTTCTCCCTAAAAATCAAGTTTTCATACAGATGGCCCTAATTTAATTAAGTCATGAGCATTAGTTTATTAGCATTATTGCTTAAATAGCAGAAAAAGAATACAAAGCAGATTCACGTTCATCATATCACTGAACTTACAACGGAAATATGACTCAAGCAAAGCGAATTATAGTTAATCTCATCGCACAGTATACCGCTCAGAATTTAATAGAAATCTCCGTAATAGATAGTTAAGTATAAAATCTGAAATAAACTCATTGTGCAAGTTAATTTGTCTCAATGGTGAAACAAATTAAACATAAGATGCACACTTCTGTTTATTATTACACATGATTATCTGTAAACTTATAAACTCTGATTTGTGGTGTGTGCGTATTATTTATCCATTAAAAGTATGGTAATTAGGGATCTAGTGAGTTATCAAACTCCTTAGACCAATATTAGCCATTATTAAATTTTAAAAACAAACCAGGGAATTATCCTCCTATTATCATTTCGAGATTAGATAGCGTATTTAGCCTGTAACAACGTTATGTAACAACGGATACTGATATCCGGATATCTTTAGATCTTGGAATTACGATACTCATGAACGTCCAACTCTCTCCGTGATCCCATTTGTAATACAGACGGCGGTCGTCTGGAAGTTCTCAGTTTCATATCCAGATATTAGCACTAATAGAAAATTATTTTCTGTGCTGGTAATCCGTCACGAGCGTAAATGTATAACTGGAATTTATTCTATCAATTTTTTTAATAATTGAAATTTTGCATACATGTGTATAGCAGATGTTTCAAATCACAAGGAATTAAGAACAACAAAGAAAAGATACAACACTATAGTGGTGGCCATAAACTTTGGCTTTAATGAGCCCATAGCTGATGATCAAAACAGCAACAGCACCACGCCCAAAGCCTATCAAGTCGTAATGCTTTTTGCACCAACAGTAAAACTTTCTTGGTTTCTGGTTGGATATTTTAGACTCATTTATCACCTTGTTTCATGTGATTCATTGTGATTTGTGGTCGAGTTGAACAGTTCAGCAGCATACCCATGTACTACTCACGCTGACTTATCGAAGATTTTATATCTTTTCTTTGCTTAATTTAAATAAAACTAATGTTCTATTGGCAAAGGAAGCTAGAGTACGGTATTATCTGGATCGAAATTCGAGGAAGTAACAAATCCTCAGCAGAATAAGAAGAGACCGAAGTTCCTGATCATTTGTGTACCGAAAGCCTCGGTTAAATCAAAAATATCTTCGTAATTTGTGTAGACTAAGGGCAAAGGAAACAGTTATTTTTGGTTTGTTCGTCGGACGTGGATGTTAAAGTTGGCCACCCCTTGGTGCACTCGGGAAGAATATGTCTTTAATTTACCGGGAATGGGTTTCTCACGCTCTATTGTTTCGTTTCTGATGCATAACGCGCACGACATACTGCATATTATACCTAACCATCAGTGAAGTAGATACACAATAACACTTCACTAAAACATACTAGGAAAAGCAGTCTTCTTCTTCTCGTGTCGATGACAGCATCAAATATGAAGCAGTTTTTCCACCAATGCGATGGCTTTGTCAGTAGGTCAAATTGGGATACATTCATTCCGATTTGTGGACAAGACAACAGATGTACCATGGTTTCTCTCTCCCCGCACGAACATGTGGTATCTGGCTGATCTCCCAGGTTTCCACATGTGGCAAGAGTATCTTTGCAACGGCCAGCTCCAACTCGAAACCTTTTTAGTGACTTCCATATGGGCCATGGTTGTTCAGACCCAGGTGGTAGACCATCTTTTGGCATGATCCACTCGATATCATGGAGTATTCTCTTCTGCAAAGACAATATTTTTTAATTCATTGGTGCTCAATTTAGTGGCATGCAAGGTGCCTCAGTGAGCGGCGTTATATTTTGTAACGTTCGGCGTCCCCCGGCAACAGGAGGTAAGTTGCCTCAGGCCAAACCTTGCACCACGATGACAGCGTCTACAGTTTCTACAGCAAAAGCACAGTAGAACCTCATTAGTTACAGTTAACTGGGGAGTTAATAGGAACCAGGCTTCTATGCCAAACGTCTGTTCCTTGAACATCGGTCAAGGTACGTGTCCATATCTTTAGCGATTTTACTCGAACTTCTTTACAGTATGACTGTTGGATTGAACGTCTTTCCATGTGGCCTTCAGCTTTCCTCTCTCGTTTTAGCTTCTGCATCTGAACTTGACTTTTTTTTTTTTTCTGAGTGACCGTTCGACTTCAGCTGGCAGCCGTCCTTGGTCGTTATTTCTGCCGTCTGTCCGGATGTGCGATACGGGCAGTGGTCCGTGTTTATCGGAGTGTGCCTCCCTCTGAAGCCAGCCAGAGAAGTTATTTCGGAGGAGGAAGGTCTGCACAGAGTCAGACGCACGAGAGTTGGCGTCAGCAGCTTACGGCATAGCTCTATGTGCGCGCCCTGTTCTCCACCAGAAGGCGCCGCACAGTGTTATTTCATGGAGTATCCTGCGTTTGCAGATAAGGATAGTATGATAGTGAGGATCTGTCACCAATGTATTTACAAAAATGTATCAAATTTTTAAGTGAAGACTTCTATAGTCGCGTTAGGGCATGTTTATACGAGTGTAAATCCAGGACCGGCGTTAGGGGAGGAGGGCCTGAATAAATAGAAATCAAACACAAATTTTAAAATCTGCACCAATAATTTTAAAAATTTTTGTATTAAAATTTTCTAAGTTATCCCCCCCCCCCCAAAAAAAAAACAAAGTGTAAAGAAAACAAAATTTCGGGTGGGGGGGAGTAGGGGATGGGACCTAAGATCGCTTACCCAGGGCCCGAGAATCGTAGCGCCGGCCCTGGGTAAATCTATAAGTTCACGTCACCAACATGCTATGAAATGCCGCACGTATGATATGTGGCTTGTACGCTTTTTGGATGGGTAAAATCTAATAAGTTTGCGTCACAGCAGTCAACGTATAGATTCTAATTGTATCTAATATATAAAAATTAATTAATGTTGTTGTTTTTTTTGACAATGTTTTTCATTCAAACCGTTTTAATCCGATTTTGATAGTAATTAGCACACATAACTTCAAAACAAGGTGGGATGGTTGCTCAGCGGTTAAGACCCTCACTTCCTAAAATTCTCTCTCCGGTCGCGGTTCAAATCCCGTGGTGAGTAGGAATTTTTGGTAGTTGTATTTGATTATATGAGCTACGCTAGGGACATTACATTTCTCTGATTCCACCTTAAACTGTAGGCCCTTGGGGAAAGGAATTGGCCTTCCTACCTGTTACACAATAGCTTGGTATACCTCCTTCGGTTTTTTTTACTTATGGTTTTACGCCTCGTTGACGTCAAGGTCATGAGAGGCGGGATGGGAATGGAGACAAGGAACAGGGAGGAATTCGGCCATGGCTCTTTGAAGGAAGCATCCCGGCATTCGCCAGGAGTGATTTGGCGGAACCATGGAAAACCCAAATCTGGATGCCCGGATGGGGATTCGAACCACCGTCCTGCCGAATGAGAGGCCAGAGCGTTAACCGTTCACCCACCACGCTCGGTATCTCCTTCAGGAAGATTTGACCAACCTTCGGGTTGTGCACTAAGTTAGATTTTTAGTTTTTGAAGTGAAAACCTCTTCAGGTGCGTCGGGACATTTTTGGATGGCTAAATTCTTACGGGTTCGCGTCACCGACATGCTAATGCTAACAGTGTGTCTGTACCGGTCTGATGGCACAGTGGTTAAGGCGCCTGAATGGGGAACAAAAGGTCACCAGTTCGAATCCCTATCTCGGCGAGGATTTTCACAGACCCTTAACCCGACCTTCTCCTCTGGCACAGCTTGCTGTGTAATGTGAAGTACGCCAGAACATTCCGTGGTTCGGATTCACTAAAGCGTCTAAGAAAGGGGTGAAATGCGCAACCAATAAATCCCTTTCACCAGATCATTAGGGAGCGTTCACAAACTACGTATCTCTGTCCGGGGGGGGGGGGAGGGGAGGGGTTGGCTGGAAAGTTACGCTTAACTACGTGGAGAGAGAGGGTTTTCCGAGCCAGGGCACGTAGTCTGATAGGAGAAAAGAGCAAAAAATGACTCCTGGAATCAAAAGCAAAAAATTCTACGCGCTATGTTGGGGGAGGGATGGGGAGTGGTTCACAAGAGGCATTTTTTTTTTAAACTGCTTAACGTCTTTTAACAGCGAGGATTTTAGACACGGGAAAGGATGGGGGGCAAGGAATGCGAAGGAATTCGTCCATGGCCTTTTTGAAGGAAGCATCCCGACATTTGCCTGGAGTGATTTGGGATACCATGGAAAACCCAAATCTGGATGCCCGGACGGGGATTCGAACCGGCGTCCTCCCGAATGCGAGGCGAGAACGCTAACCTTTACACCACCACGCTGCGTAGGAGGCAAAAATGGAGCCTCGTGGTTTATGGACTCTCCCTTACGACCACACGGAATAATTATTATTATTATTATTATCGTGTAGTATATCTGTAGCTATAAGTATAAGTATGAAGTGTTGCGCGTACGATATTCATAGTTCCATGTTTTCACTTCTGTCGGTAGTCCCCAATCACTACCAATTTGTTATTTTATAATGGAATGTACACGTTATATAGTTGTTAATTGTTTCACTCATTAATCAGCTTTAAGCGGAAGCATATCTCTAAGGATTTTGCGATTAATTTAACTTAATTTTAACAGTAATAGGGCACATGCCACAACGGATATTTTCCTACATGTTCATTTTCTCACTTTTTTTATTTTTTAATCTTAAATCCTTCTAGTCCAATACCACTGTCCACCTACTTTTGCTCTTTAAAAATTTTAATTTTACATCCTTTCAGGTTTCTAGTAAAACGTTAATCATTTGACGGTTACGGTGAGTTTTAATTAAATAAAAAAAATTATTTGGCTACGAAGTGGAGGAAGTACTGCAATGGATGAAGTACCGCAATTCATCGGCAGTGCTTAAGTGTGGAGGGATTGCAAAAAGCGGTTAATTGTGCCCATCTTCAAGAAAGATGATAGGAAGAAATGTAAAGCTTCCGTGTTATAGCGTTGAAGTGGCACTGTGAATATATGAAAAGATAATGGAAAAGCAGATAAGGAACCACTAAGAGAAGAGAAATATCGTTTCAAGCAAGGAAGGTCCACGATTCATTTCATATTTTCAGTGAGACTGCTTTTACGTCTCTCAATAGCGAGGTCTTTAGAGACGGGAAAGGATGGGGGGCAAGGAATGGGAAGGAATTCGGCCATGGCCTTTACGCCTCATTGACGTCGAGGTCATGAGAGGCGGGATGGCACTGGAGATAAGGAACAGGGAGGAATTTGCCCATGGCTCTTTGAAGGAAGCATCCCGGCATTCGCCTGGAGTGATTTGGGAAACCATGGAAAACCCAAATCTGGATGCCCGGACGGGGATTCGAACCGCCGTCCTCCCGAATGCGAGGCGAGAACGCTAACCGTTACACCGCCACTTTCGGTAAGATTTTGATGATGGCCTTCGTGGACATAGAGAAGGCTTTTGACAGTGTTAGTAGAACCAAAGTATTGAAAGCAATGAGAGCTAAAGCAGTGATTGAGATAGTGGTGATGAGAGTGAGAAGCACGGTATGTATGAAGGAAGCAAAAGCTGTGTTAAAACTGTATTGTTCCAATAGACAAATTGTTTAAAACAGGGAAGTGCCCTCTCACATCTATTATTTACTGTGGTGATGGTCGAAATAAATAAAGAGGTCGCGCATAGGACTGGGGAGAGGAAAATGAAAACAATTCTATTTGAGCACGACTTAATGATATCTTGAAAAAGTGGAGTGATGTGCAGGAACAGTTGAAAGCATGAGAGGAAGTAGTGTCATCTTATGGAATAAAGTTTTCAACGAAAAAAAGTGGTGATAACACGTGACAAGAGCAGAATATATTCTGCATCACTATAAGTGGGGACTAATTGAAGAGTGTGGAAAAGTTTGAGTACGTGGGCAGCGTCGTCGAAGAAGATGGGAAAACACAATGGTAATAAACGAAAGAGGAAAAGTGCAAATGTATTATTCAAGAGTATTAGTGGTCTGATATGGAATAGGTATGTGCCTCACAAGTATAAAGGAATCATTTACGAGACTATTTTGTACCAAATCTGGCATATGTATCAAAACGTTGGTGATGGGGGGAGGGGGGGGGAGAGATAAAAGTAAAATACAAACAGTGGAAACGAAGTTCTAGGGAAGTTGAGTAGGTATAACAAGAGTGGGTAGAGTCAGAAACGACAGAATTAGAGAAATACTAAATGAGGAACCACTGCAGAATAGGGTAAAGAAGACTGCAATGATATGGACATGAGAAAAGAATGGTAGAAGACAGGACACCCAGGAAAATTTTAGAAATGTAATTTAAGAAGAAAAAAACCGGGAGGAATACCGGAGGACAATTGCCTCAAAGGGTTGAAGAAGAGTGCCGAAAGAAAGGAAGTGAATTGGACGAAAGTAGTTGAAGAAACGATGCGGATGGACAGAACAGTGGAGAGATTTATGTTCCAAGCAGACTCAATCCATGGTTGGAAACTGCTGAATATGATGATTTGGCTCAGAATTTTTTTTTACTATGGATGATTTTACAAACGGAGCACAAACACAGAAAGTGTTGGTAATGAGCACCGATAACCTCTTATCTAATACCGTTTACGGGTCAACAACTGCTTAGTGAAGCATCCTGGTCATTTATTATATGTGCCAATACTTATCGCATGACCATACGATGCGTCGGCAAACATCATATCTCAGTTTCGATGAATGAAGCGGAAGTCAAGGCATCTGAGAAAAGATTTCTACGCAATTTATTAATAAAATAGTTTAAAAATGTTCTCATTTACATTAACTTCAACCCCGTGTGTTATTTGAAAAAGAATAACGCGAGGCTAGACCACTGGTGGGTTAAGCTTCCTGCAATTTCTAGTGATAAATTTATCAATTTAGATACGCAGGACACCGGCAGCTTCTGATAATGTCTATGTTTCAGGGGAACTTCCTAATACCGAGCCTGGTGGTCGAGTGGTGAGTCTCTGGCCTCGCATTCAGGAGGAGATGGGTTCGAATCCCATTCCGGGCATCCAGATTTGTGATTTCCATGATTTCCTCAAACCACTTCAAGCGAATGCCGGGATGCTTCCTTCAATAGGCCATGGCAGAATTCCTCCCTGTTCCTTATCCCCAGTACTTTCCCGCCTCTGATGACGTCGACGAGGCGTAAAGCCATAAGAAAAAAATAAATCTAATGAAGTTTTAATCTTAGACGTCTATCATATGTCTTTATTATCAAAAACCAATAGTGCCATAGCCCTCACACACACACACACCCGAGCATTTTCTGCAAAATTACTTTATTTTGCAGTTTTGGTGAAGTTTTTGTCTTTTGACATTTCCTTCAATGTTACAAGATGCGTATCATTACTGTTGGTGTGTCTTTGTTTTCGCTCTGAGATATTTTAATTGTCTGTCACTATTGACAGGGGCCTTTTGTGCTTGTCAAACGTGGTCGAGTACTGTCCCAAATTGGCTATGATGGGATTCAGTGATTTTCTGGCGGCTCTGTAGAATGTTCTTGTTACTTTGAGGATTCGCTCCGAGAGTAATGGTATCCCTGCGGCTTCATGCAAGGGGGCTGTAGGGAACCGGCATGGCACATGTAGTGCACGCCGAAGTGCGCGGTTTTGCATTATTTGCAGCCGTTTGATGCTAGTCTTGGAAGCATACCCCCACACTGGGCATGCATACTCAAGGATTGGGCGTACGAGACTGCAATAGATGTTGACGCCGGTGCTGGCTGACAAGGCACTGTCCCTGTTCAGCAGGGGGTAGAGTTCTTGAAGCCTAGTTGCCACTTTCCTTCTTACCTCTTGCGTGTGTCTTTGCCACGTCAGGCGAGAGTCAAGGACTACGCCGAGGTATTTAACTGTAGGTGACCATACGATATCTTCCCCGTTGAGGTGCAGGTTTGGTGTATGGTTTCTCTCCCGATCACGCTTCCCCAGGCGTCTCGTGAATAATATTGCCTGCGTCTTGGCGGTGTTAAGCAAGATCCTCCATCTCCTGGCCCAAGCTTCTGTTTGTTGAAGGACCTCCTGGAGCCTCCTAATTGCTGCGACCTTGCACCTGTGTGCGGTGAAGAATGCCGTGTCGTCGGCGTAGAGGGCTGTGCGAACTGTGGCAGGGGCTGGTATGTCGGCAGTGTATAGGTTGTATAACACTGGGCCGAGTACCGACCCCTGTGGTACACCGGCGTTGATGGGTCTACGAGATGAGATGCCGCTGCCGACTCGTACTTGGAAGGATCTCCCAGAAATGTAGCTTTTGATGAGCTTTACCAGAGGGCCGGGGATGCCCTGTGTGTAAAGCTTGAATAACAGCCCACTGTGCCAAACTGAATCGAACGCACGGGCCACGTCCAGAAGAACTAGCGGGCAATAACCTCTGTGGTTATAGGCCGCGGTCGCACGCTCGACGATTCTCATGATTTGCTGTGTTGCAGAGTGACCCCTTTGGAATCCAAATTGATAATCAGGGATTATATGCTCCCTGTTAATGTGGGCCTCCAGTCTCTTGAGTACAAGTCGTTCTAGTACCTTACTAATTGACGAAAGCAAACAGATTGGTCGATAATTTTGGGGGAAGAGGGTGTTTTTCCCCGGCTTTGGTACTGCAACCACCGTGGCCCGTTTCCAACAGCGAGGGAAGAGCTGGCTGCTTATGATAATGTTGAATATATCAGTGATGTGGTCGACGACTTGTTGGGGAAGATTTTTCAATAGTTGGTTACTAATATTGTCGATCCCAGGAGCCTTCCTAGGATGAAGCCGGTTTATAATGCTGCGAACTTCTTCAGGTGTTATTTCGTCTATGGTGTAGTCTTCATCATCAACTGAGAGGAATCTGGTCAGTCGACGACGGATGTCCGCAATTTCATCCTCATCATAGTCCTGAGCGGATCTGAATTGCCGCTCAAAATGATCTGCCAGTGCATTTGCTTTGTCCTGGTCGCTAAACACTATGCCCCTTTCACCGTGCAGCGGTGGTATTTTTGTTTTCCTCTTGGTGAAACGCCTTGTTTCTTTCCATAAGGTACCGTCACTAATTTGGAGGGTGGCTAAGCGTGCGGACCATTCTCTGTTGCGGTGATCTTGGATCGCCGCCTTCAGCTCTCGCTGCAGCCGATTGAGTAGGCGTCTGGTGTCGGGACGTCTGGTTAGGTGCCATTCTCTGGCAACTCTGTTTTTGTGTCGGATCTGCGCCAATAGGTGTGGAGGTAGTTGGCGCGATTGACTTCTGTCGACCGCTGGAGGCGTGGCTCTGTTTGCAGTGTCTAAGATGGTTTTTGTGACCTGTTTGATGGCTGACTCAAGGTTCATGGCGTCAATAGGTCGCAGTCTTATCATGGATTCCGCTACATCTGCTCGGAAGCTGTCCCAGTTGGTTGATTTGTAATTGGGATGATTTATAGTGGCTGGTCTCCAGGGGCCGAGGTCGATTTCAATTATGACCGGCGAGTGGTCTGAGGATAGCCTGTTCATCGTGGTGGTGGAGACGTAACCAGTGATTCCTCGTGTCATAACGATGTCCAGGACGTCCGGTCTACCACCATTCCAAGGATGATGTGTAGGCTGCTCTGGTCCCCAGACTAGTAGGTTGTGCCGACGTGCAATTCTGTGTAGTTGCTGCCCTGCAGTGTTGGTCACTCTGGAGTTCCAGTCAGTGTGTTTAGAATTTAAGTCTCCCCCTATGAGGAGTTTGCCTCGAAAGTTTAATATTTGGGTGAAGTCATCTTCGATTAGTCTTCTGCTCGGTGGTCTGTAGGCAGAGACCACCGTGACTGGCCCGCTACTGGTTTGCACCTCGATAGCCTTTGTTTCCAGCTGCTCTGTCTGGGGCGAAAGCAGCTCATGATGAGGGATGCCGTGTTTGATGTAAATTGCAACACCGCCTCCGGCTGTTGGTCGATCTTGCCGGTAGCAGCAGTAGTTGGCAACTGTGGCTCTGAGGCCATGTTTGAGATGTGTCTCAGACACGAGGCATATGTCTATATCCTCGTCTCGTAGAAATTGTCTGAACTCACCAATTTGTGAGTGGATGCCGTCAGCATTCCAAATGCACATGGTTAGTCCTTGTATATGCGTTCTAGCCATTGTGGGGAGAAAGGTTGCCAGGGTTGTCGGTTGTTAGGGCCGTCTTAACTGCGGTTGCTATGTCCGCGGCTAGTTGGTCGAATTTAGTGAGAAGCGTTGTCACCATGTTGAAAAGGTTGCCTACTATTGTTAGCATTTGGTCCATCGTCCCTCCATTCGCAGAATCAGAAGAATTTCTGTTGTGGTTACAATTTTGGCATTGTTGGCCAGGTTTGGGATGGCTGCTCTTGTTGGCTGCAGGTTTTTTGTTTCCCTTGGGTTGACTTTGACCAGTGACGGCTTCAGCAAAGGAGGTGATTTCCGAGTGGTCGATTGGCATTTGTGCCTCACTCTTCTTGCTTCCTTTTTGCTGGCCTTTGCCATTCTTCTGAGGTGGGTTCTGGGCGTTATTCTTATCTTCTCGTTGGCGCCTGTGTTGGTTGGTAGCTGATGATTCCTGGGCAGGTGTTTCTTCCGCCTTCTTCTCTGCGTTCGTCTTCTTCTGCTCCTTGTTTGTCTGGGTAGAGGTGACACCCCGTTGTCTATCTCGGGCGCGTTTGAACGCTGGACACCCCTTATAGCTCGCGACATGGCTGCCTTTGCAGTTAGCGCATGTCGGGGCGTTTTCACCCTTCCTCATGGTGCAAGCGTTGGACAGGTGCGCCCCTGCGCACTTGACGCACACTGGGGGCATGTTGCAATGTCTCGCAACATGCCCCAGGGCCTGACAATTATAACATTGAACTGGGCCATTGGAGGACCTCAATTTTTCTACTTTAATCCGTAGGGACATCAGTACTTCCAGTTCAAACACTTTCCTGTTTTGAGGCCGATCTGGAAGCACCACAAGGAAAAGAGGCATTACTTCAGAGCCGCCAGGTCTCTTTAGTTGTGTTACTGTTCTTATGTCGAGTCCCAGCTCCTCTAATTCTTCCTTGATATCTTCCGGTGGCATGTTCGAGGGCATGCCACGGACGACGATCTTCAGTAACTTTTCCGCCGCGGACGGGAATGTATAATAAGGTATTTTCCTCCGCTGCAGCACTGCGGTGACGTCCAGGTAATCTTCAGTGTTGGATAATGTCAGTTTGACTTTATCTCCACCGGCGGACTTGGCTTGGAAAGGCCGCCCGTTCAGTGTTCCTTTCACCATCTGGTACAGTTCCTTGTATGTGTTGGGGTACTGTACCACGATGGGCGGGATCTGCTGTTTGGAGCTCTGCTGCTGCTGTTGTTGTTGCTGCGGCTGCTGATGCGGCTGCTGTTGTTGCTGCTGCGGCTTCTGTTGTTGCTGCTGTGCTGCTGTTGCTGCTGTGGCTGCTGGTGTTGCTGCCGTAGCTGCTGTTGTTGCTGCTGGAGCTTCTGCTGTGGCTGTGTTTGTTGCTGCTGCTGTTGTTGTTGATGATGCTGCTCTGGTTCTTCCTGGATCAGCACGTCATATGGGTTGCTGAGTTCAATTCTGCCAGGGTCTAGAGTAGGCGGAGGTTTACAGGTGCGACGCGCCTCCGTGAACCCTGCACCGTCTGTTTGGTCCCCAGCTGAACTTGTTTTTCTGTTCTTGTTCGTGGATTTACCGCGAAACGGGAAAGTGGCGGATGGTTCCGGGAAACTGAAGGCACCGATGACTTTCTTCTTTCCCGCCTTCTTGTCTTTGCTGGTCGTGGCGAGCTGCGACACAGGGATGCTGAGTTTACTATGGCTGGCTCTCTTCTCACTCCTCGACATCTTCGCTTTACCACCGAGGAGCGGTGAGGTGCATCGCTTAGTTGCGCGGGAGTCAAGTCCGTGGGCAGGCCCGGTTGTCGATTGCGTTGTGTGGATGGTCCCAGTAGTATCCATATTCGAATCCGAGTTCGGTTGCCAGGTTGTCGTACCATCTTGCGTAGCCGTCCTATTCATATCCGTTGCCAAGTCCGTTTCCGTTAGCCGGGTCGTCAACGTGGCCGCTACTGCCGCCGGCAAAGCCGAGTGCGGTGGGGCACTCGGCCCGCCTGGCGCGACAGCGCGGCGAGCACTTTCCTCATCGCACATCCTCACTCAGCGAATGCCAACTCGGAACTGCCATAGCCCTCGTAGTGAAATTGATTATAAAGATCTTGTCCTTGCTGCCTCCTCTACCCGCGTCATACGTAGATTACACCCACCATGGAACATGTATTACTATTGCTCCTTGGTACGCAGCTCTGTACCCACCCCCCCCCCAAAAAACACCATATGTAGAGCATTAACGGACAAATTTAATGTTCGCGTACTTGCAGGATGCTTGGATGTTAGAGGTCAAAGTAGTCTTATTATTGTTATTATTATTATTACTATTACGCTAATGGCTTTATGAGACGTGAGAAAGGACTGGAGGCAAGGAACGGGAAGGGAAGGAATTCGGTCACAGCATTTTGAATCACCCATCTCGGCATCCACCTGGAGTGATTTGGGGAAAACATTGAAAAGTTAAATATGGATGGCCAGACGCGGATTCGAACTCACTTCGTCAAGAATGCGAGGACCTCTCACTCACCACACTCGGTAAAACTCGTGTAGCAAATATTTTAGAGTTTTATCTGGGATGTTCACCTATAACGAAGAAAAACAAACTTCGTTCAGTTACAAACATTGACGGTGGAACCTCGAGATATTTTCGTAAAGGTGTGTTGAAAGTTTCATTGGTCCATTATGTTTGCTATAGTCTAATATTTACTGTTATCATCGTTGTTTTGTAGAGCCCTTATATTTTCTCACGAATTTTGTAATATGTATTTTACTATGTACTGTGATAACAGTAGTTCTTATGCGAGCTGTAAATATAATATTTCATGGAGTTACCAGAAATATTTTGCTTAGCCTTACGTGAACCGAAAGACCAACCTACGCTGAGCGTGGCAGTTGTGTGTAATCATAACCGCAAATAAATTGTAAAAACAACAGGGTTTATTTGAAAAGGTTTTCAGTGCTACCAGAATCAATTTCAATATTTTCTTACAAACTTTGTCGCAGGGACCAAGTAAGCGACATTTTACTGCATGCAGCTGCAACGGCTAAACCTTTAGCTTAGCTCTTCCTCCCCCCTTTCCCTATGCAACATGCTTTACCATTTTGCTTATACAATATCTATTTTTTTTTCAGGTTTCTAGTTTCCCGTCATTTGAAGTGAAACAAGTAATTTCATTCATGAATTTCGAGTTTCTTTGGATTTTTTGGGGATCGGGTGCGATCAATAGTTTTACATATGTTTCAGTTCAGAAATGCACAACATATATACTGAAATTACATTATTTTCTACAATATTTCTCCGGAGTTAGAATTTAAGTTGAAATTGTTACCTCCTTGACAAGACTAATTCCGTGACGACAGATGTGGAAGTCTATGACGAATTATGTTTGAACACTGAAGTCGTCTTCACTTTTCATCGGTACAGCTTGTACTGTCCCGCTCTGTATGTCTGGGGATTAACTACTATATAAACAGTTTTATTAACTAATACTTAGATAAATGATTGTGGGTGGGGTTCTCTTCCGAAGTGGTCCTTCACATGAATACAAGTGAAACATGAATTATTAATGAGAAACATACTGATTTTATTGATTTTATACATAGAAAGCAAAGTTATTTCGATGAAACAATTACTTGAATGGGTAAATGGTTGTTCCCTCTTTGGTAGTGGAATTTACAGTTATTTAATTTTGTTGGAGCTCGTTGTGGTCTCTGTAGACGATTGCGTTACCGTAATGTTGAGCAGCACAGGCCATGCGATGCGTCGTGTCGGTGACCCGCGAGGAGGGTTGTGTCGACGACCGCGGCGGCGGGGCGCAGAGTTGCGTCGTGTTTCGGCAGGCCCCAGGTAGTGCAGATCAGCAGAGCGAAGGGTGGAGTGGCGTCTGGTGTCTCTCCTCCGCGACAGCCGGCAGCTCGTCCTCAACTCTCGGGACCTCAGCAATGTGGCCTCGGTAGCGCAGATCGCCCGTTGCTGTCTGGTCGCGCCGAAACCAGAGTCCCTCTCGTCCAGTCTCAGCCGGTCCGACATCAAGTCCATCCTCCGTCCATTCTGCCTTCCTCGTAGACTCGCCTTGGGCGGAGTTCGTTCCTCTTCTCTCTCCCGACTGGTCGAATATATAATAATAATAATAATAATAAAAAATATCAGCAACCAGCGAGAATGAATTCCATTGGCTGGGATAACCCCACCACCAGCGTCATTTTCTTGGTAGGTCATCCCCCTCCATATAACCATAGGCTCTGCGGGCTGCACTTCTTACGTACAAACAGTTTATTGTTAATGAATGTTTCTTTGCCAGCGACGTCTGAGAAATGTCTGACAGCTTCGCTGGAACACTTTATGATTGGGGCTCTCAAAGAAACCTTTCATTCGTCGAACATCCACACAGGCAAGCTCAAAATGTCACACTGTGTCCATTGTTTTGAACAAACCTGCACTATATTCGAGAAGCCCTCCATCACTTCAGTAAATTAATGACCCAAAACATTCGGTAACACAAGGGAAGTCTGTTCTTTTGAACGTCAACCAGACCTCAATAAAGTACATTCTTTATTACTCACTAGCCTGTCCACTATGTTACAACCATTATCCTTTCTATGACAAGTAATAATATTAAACATTCCTCATGATAACCTTGTCGGTCGAGAAACCGCACTCAAATCAAATCAAATGAACTTATGTAAATTAAATACATTATGGCAATAAAACTACTGTGAATCTAACAACAACATTTCTTGTTTCCGATAAACAATGAGATCTACAGAATGGGACATCTCAATATATTTCTAAAACAGTTTTGCCTTGAATTTGGAAGACAGCTTTATACCACCAGGTACAGAGCTCTGTCGCACCATGGTATCGGATGTTAATGATTATCGCCTCCGGCGGGGGAAGGGGCATGTGGCTCACCTGGAATATTTGTTTGACCATCTGGAAGCGTGTAGGCCTACTATAGCGAATATATCGCCTGATAGTATATTTTCACAATTACAACAATTTAACATTATCTTTAATTATATTATTAATGGGTCAACTTTATAGAAAAAATTGAAATTCTTTTCCTCCAGTTATTAAAAATAAATAATAAACGCCAGTTCGGCACGAAATTTAAAATTTTGAGGAAGAAAGTTTCCAACAATTACACTCATTTGCGAAAGAATTTTCAAAATAAAATCCTTCATATACCTATTTACTGAGCGGGTGGTGTTCTAGAGAAGTGAGGGAATAAAGCCATACAACTTTGTCAGACTATTACTTGAATATGGTGGTGTGGGCCCCACAATTTGGGTATCAAATACAGGAATTGGAGGGTATCTGAAGAATGGCTGCTAGATTCGTCTCTAGAAATCACGGCAGGACACAATCAGTAAATGATATAATAAAAGAGCTGGATTAGGAGTAGTCTGAAACCTCGTGGTGGGCGAAGAGAGCGCTAGGAGTGTAGAAGGCGTTATCTTTAAGATTGGAAAGATATTGGTCGAAGAATTAAGATTACTAAATGGCAAGGAGGGGGGGGGGGGGGGGAGACTAGCACAAGCTACCACACTTTCCAGCAGAAGGGCGGCGGCGGGGGGTGGTGACAATTTTCTTTCATAGGTAAGGTATTCAGGGATTGGTATAAATTACCAAAGGAGGTGATGAATAATTTACCAAAATAGCTGAAAGAATTTAAAATTAAAATACGTAAAAAGGATAAAAGTAGATGGGGTCGGGGAATTTACACTAAGGATATAAGAAAATAACTTGTGGGTAAGACGACTCTACACTGGGTAGAGGTACAAAGGGACCAGCATCTTATCCGGGTCCCTAAGTACTGGCCTGCCTGATGCGATGTTTAGGTAGTTTCACGCTATCAAGGCGAATGCTGGGATGGTCCCTAACTACACGTTTCACAAACAGAAACAATTATCACACAGAATAGGGTTACAAGTATCGCTGACAATACAACAATACAACACATAATTTAAATGCTCTGGATCTCACAAATCCAGTTATATCACGCCTTTGCCGGTACCTCATTGTCCGCCAGGAGTGATACGATGATGGAAAAAAAAAAAAGTGTGTGTGTGTGTGTGTGTGTGTGTGTGTGTGTGTGTGTGTAGCAGATGACTGGGGAAATTGCCTCCGGAGCATGCGCTCCATCATAAATAAACACAGCAAAAATTCAGACGTTTTACTATAATGTTCGAGCACCAACACACGAAAAGAGGCACTTTATATTACAATCACAGATCGGAGTAACAAGCTCACAGAAAGGCACATATATTCATAAACATTTCACAAGTCAAGCCACGTTAATGTCTACACCACCATTAAAAATCATGAAGATACATGCTAATTTTAAGAAGTAAAATCAATTCACAAAAGCATGTCAGAACAGGTAAAATGAGTATTGCCGCCACAGGCTTCGTTTAGGAGGTAGTTTCGGAGTGGAGAAGCAATTTAAAATACGGTGAAGTCGTAAGGCCGGCCATGGTCGTCAGACTCGTCCAACCTCCTGCCGCTTACTGCACACCTCATCACAGGGTACGCCTCCATCTGAAACAAAGTAACACGTCCACAGAATAACACTTATACGTATTTTAGTTCCGTTTTATACAGTCATCATATACCGGAGATTGAGATTCCGCCGCATTCTTCCGCGTGGACTATTGACCTCATGATACTGCGGTAGTCAAAAGACATTTCAAAGCTTTAATTAGGTTGATACGCCCTGGATCAACAGGACATTGCTAAAATCGGTTCTGAAAGTATTCCCAGTTGTGTGTACTACTACAACGCCACTTCTTCGCGGAATTGCGATATACAATTTAGACAATAAATAATTCTATTAAAAGAAGTGGAAGTTTTGATAATGAGAATAATCTACCAAAGGTTCTAATATCTGAAATGTTAAACTACTGACAGCAGGAATTGTTGCCCGGAAATAAAACATCTTTGATGTCTATACGGAAATTTTAGAAAGAATATTATCAAAGTAGAAAACTTAATCGCGCGGCTTTATATTTCTGTCGAAATACTACACAAAAGTTATATTCTTAAAGAACGAAGATCAATCAAAAGGGATATCTACAATCTTAGGTTCAAAGAATAGACGCGCGTTTTAGAAATGTGTATCAATATGAAGTACAAAATTATTTAAGACAGTACAAAAAAATAAATCAAACTTTCCATTGACCTATATACTTTATCCTACTCAAAATTTCATACAATCCTGAAGTAGCATTAGATCACTATCCAATATTTGTATAACGAAATTATAACAATTACAATTTTTTTACCCCCATTTTTGCGTAAATATTATTGAACATATAATTACCGTGACTAAAGATTCTGTGAACATCCATTATTACGCAATAGTTTGATATTTGACAAGATTGTAGGAAGTACAGTTAACAGTAACCACCCAAGGAGAATAACAGAATTTACCGAGTAAGACCAGTGTACACTATTTCCAATAGACGTAACTTAAAAGACGACAGACGTAAACAAAAAACAGGGAATTGGCAGTTGCGATGGAGATATGCATACAGTAAACAATGGTCATCCCTGTCTAAGTGGGTTCCATCTCACGTAACCTCCACGACAGGCTGTCTTGACCGGTTTCGACCATCTTAAGATTGTCATCTCCATCCACTAGTATATTAACATGTACTTCTGAAGAAGACCATCTTAAGAAGGTCGAAACTTGTCAAGACTAATAGCCTGACTGATGCAACTGGTTGGCTGTATTTTACATCTATCAACTATTTACCGTTCCTAAGAGCAGTATATTTAAAATAATAAAATTTAAAAATTATTTAAACTTGTTAACGTCTGTGCATGACAAATATGAGTTATAAAAAAACCCAGCTCGAATCGTTTCGTGTAAAGGGGCTATGATAGTGACTATAGCGGTTTAAAGTTAAGAGGGCGGCTAAAGTTTGGCCTGCTCAGTCCCCAATCCGCTACCCTTTCCCATACATGTGAGGGGAAAGTTTAGCATTCACCTAGTTGGACTCAGCGGTCAGATAGGAGTGTCAGGAACGGACGGTGCGGTGAGGTAAGGTGAGGTACGGCATCAGCGGAATATGACCTTGAACCGCCACTTCGAAGTGAGCCGACCATAGATCCAGCTGGAGAACTGCTGCGCCACCACAGATACAGATATGAATCGGGTCAGAAAGTGATTGAATTGATCGAGACGGAATAATTGTCTAAATTATATATGGAAACTTGGGCTGATCATTCCTTAGAATCATGCCTAAATCACAGAAGAACCAAAACGATTCTGGTTCATAACTGTAGCATTAAATAATATGGCATACTACATTATTACAATGAGCCTGACTTTACCTCTACGGAAGACATCTAGCGATTCGTTTGGCAGTAACGAATATTTTACCAAAAAATGTTTATCAGAAAACCCCAATATATCGGTTCTTTATAATTCAAATTATTTTCTATGGGAAAATAAATTATTATGCTCATCAGATCTGTTCTGGTGGACGATTTGGTGATATTAGTTTCCGGTAGAGCATTTAAAAAATTATATGAAAACTAATTCTTTATAACAGGAGTTGAATATGATTTCAACAACCTTCCAAAAAAATTGAAATTAGTAACTTTTACAATCATCGGCTATGCAAATATAACAGCGGTTGAAAGTCTACCTTCAAGGAAGAAAATTTCTCACGTAGTAGAAGTGGTGGTCCATCATGGAATAATTAGGATACGTTACCTCCATTGCTAAGCGATCAGATTGCTTCCAGGAACATTTACAGAGACAGCAGCATGTGTAGATATTACGCAGCACGGTAACGATTCTCTTCCAACCGCTCTGACCCATTTTCTCAGTCATCACGTACCGCTGTGATCGCTGCTTACCAGTGCCGCCCAGGACTGAAGGAGCAAGCGGCAACATACCTGTTTATAAGTGGTTTGTCGGTCACAGAGGACAGCTATCGACTCGCTGGCCGTGATTACAATCTTTGGAACAGCAAATATATCGATTTACATTTGAAATATGTAACTAAGGAATTTTTATTTCATTTCCGAAGTAAAATTACAACGGATGTAAAAGTGGAGGAATATACTATAGCCGGATCATATCTTGTTTACTTGTTCATGAAGTTAGAGTTTATAGAATCTGAATAACTGGAAAAAAACTAGAAAGAATTTTCTAATTCTCAATGTGTGGAGCTAATATTTTCAAAATATTAAGCTTAAATGATGCTCATTTTAAATAGAATACTGTATAAACACTTTGAAAAATAGATGTTACGGTAAATTACAAAATTCTAGACGAAGAAAGAAATTTTGGGAAGTGTGTTACAAAAGGAAAAAGTTACGCAGATGACAACAGTTCAAACTGAAAAGTATTAATTATGTGTCATACAAGGATGCAAGCGTAAAAAAAGGGAATGACATGTATTAACAAGTGGGGAATGTATAACTGAGAATGTATGTAGTGATGAATATGTGTTGCGGAAAGAACTGGCACAGAATTTGAAAGACTGAAGTGTGTCGTTTTTATATAATAGAAATAACTTTTGGGGTGTCAGCAATATAGCCAACACCAGTCTTCCAGTTTCTTCATCACGTGTGCTTCAATCATTACAGAGTATTTTTATCGTTACCAGTGTGTACAGCTTATTCAAGTATACATGCTTATTGTTTCTTCAAGCGTATCCATTTGTGTAAAGGCAAAATTACTAACAACACAAAACGGAGTAAAATGATTACAGATCTCGTACTCCAACCAGCACCTACTGTAATTAGGAGCCAAGAATAATAACCCCAATGCACAAACTAGTAGTTAAAGATTTGTCGGTGAAATGAAGGAAATGAAGAACTCATCATAATAAAATAAAAGGTATGGGTATATCAGCATTATACCGACAAAATTAACATTTTTCAACTACAAATAATATTGCTGTCACTAAAAATGCAGTCCACATTTTATAGTCTTTGTACATGATGAAGGTAATAGAATTCACTATTCTTCAAGTCAATGTTTCCTGTTATGCAAGCTTTATTTTGTTACGGTTTTTATATATGTTAGTGTTACAATACAGATTACGGTTGACACTGTGGGCGGTTGTAATTGTCCAAGATTCCGGGAAAGCTTTCCGGTGTTCCCCGATAAGTCCGTATGTTTACCGTGGCACTACGCATCGGGAAGTTGGAGATAAGGGGTCTCGGAGCTTCAGAATAAACGACGGAGATAGAGACCTGCTAGCCAATGATTCACAAACAGTTTGAACATTTAACGTAATTTTTAAAATCTTACATATATAAGAATACACGTGTTTTTCCCTATATTTCACTTATCAGCCTCCAATACATACACACATCACTGGTATTTGTGTGAGGAAGTAGCATGGAGTATCCTATCCTGCGCAACGTTGGCCGAATGCCGATAGCTGTGGAGATGTGGAACATTTGATGATTAAAGTTGGTCAATGCAGGGCGTTTTCAAATTTCTACCAAACATTTGTGCCTCCTTTTACTTCTCTTTCCTGCCACAAATACATAGGACAGACAATTGAGGTTTGTGTGTGATAGTAGCAGTGATTCTCCCATCGTGCACACTGTAGGGTTAAATGTCGGTAGCTGTGGGGGTGTGGGAGAGATGGTGGGTGAAGGTGGTCAACCTGCGCCAGTTTCATACTTCTGCCAAAGACGCATGTGTCATGGTGTATCACTTTTCAGCCAAAACTATCTAGCGCAGATCACTGGCATTTGTGTGTGGTAGTAACACAGAGTCACCTTTCGATCACAACGTTGGCTGAATTTCAGTAACTGTGGTAGTGTGGGAGAAACGGTGGTTGAAAGTGGCCGATCAAGAATATTTTCGTATTTCGACCAAAGACATGTGTCTCCGCATACTGATACACATAAAAATATGTTAACCAAAACACGAATGCAGTTGTTCAACACATTTCTTCAAATTTGGATATTTCTCGTTGGAAACCAATGCCCAGAAATCTAGACCTGAGGATGACCTTGCTTTTAGAAATATGTCGCAGTGCAGAGTAATAATTTAGTTTTGAAATGTCATTTGGTCGATTTGAAATGTATGCAAATTTGTTTAGCCATTTGATATTTCTGATCAATGGAATTATTAAACGGATAACTGATGAATTCCATCAATTTCTCAATTTTTTTGAAATCACTAAAGCGAAATGAAAACATTTAAACAGTTTGTAACTAGTGAACTATCACAGACGCTGTGTACAGTTTGAAATCAAGGATCATATGGAAAAACATCCTACCTACAATTTCCTGTTTTCTTTTCGGTGTCAACTATTATAGACGCTGTTTGACTTTGGAATGTTGCACTATAAACTCATCATTTCTATAAATGTTTTATTCTTGAGTTGTAGTTCCAGGTTTAATGTGCTCAGTTTTCCGGCAAAATCTGCTAAAAATCATATTGCCAGTCTAAATTACGCACTTGCCGATAGTCATCACCCCTCTCTTCAAGAAATTTTATTATTTCGTCAAATAAATCTTGAAATCTTTGCAAAAACTGCTTCGACTCAACCACCTTACGTCAGTGTGCAATATCAAATCTGGTTCCTTCTCATCTAATTGCTGTTTAAAGAGCCATCTTTGGACAGATTTTTCTTTTATGGAATTTCCAATCTTGAAAGAAATATCCATTACATGTTTTGTGTTTAGTCTCTGACTAACCAGTACTTCTTGAGAATTATGCAGTGGTAGTGAATGAAGTCTGGAAAGTCTTTGTGACAATTAGCAATAAAAACATTATGAATACCTGTCAATGCAGGGGAACCATCAGTTGTCATTGATACGAGTTTATACAAAGGTAGCTTAATCTTACTAATATATGCTTTGAATTCCGTGAATATATCAAGGCCACGAGTTCTTACTTTTAAGGAAATCATACTTAGCAGTTCTTCTTTCGTCGAAAAATCTTCAAAAACCATCCGAATAAAAATAAGTAATTGTGCAGTATCTGTTGACCCGTCAAGTTGTAGCGAAAAAACAACGCAGCGGACGATATATCTTGGTGATGGTTCGTTTATGTTTTCACTCATCGTTTCTATACGGCGCATCACAGTTTTTTGAGACAGCTGTAAACGATGAATAGCGTTTTTAATTTAATTTTATTTTTAAACTTCATGAACAGCGAATCTGACACTGCTTCAAACATTTCATTGATGTATTCTCCATCGGAAAAAGGTTTGCACTTTTGTGCAATTCTGTACCTTATGTGGAAAGAAGCTTCAGCTGCAGCCTTAATTTGCTCAATAGGCTTAGAAAACATGTTTTCTTGGACAGTTAATTGCGATTACAATGCTTGGAATTTACTATTTCTTTGTTAGGTGGGAAGTCTGATAGTTACTACGGTACGCATTGTGTTAAAATGTTGCTCTAAATTTCCCTTTTTGAGTATTGCCACGGATGTATTGCATACTAAGCAGCAACAGTTTTCTTTCACCTTAGTAAAAAAGTAGACCATTTTCCATTTTTGATGAAAGTGATAAGTTTATGATTTCTATGGATCACATTTTTTAAGGATCTAAAAATATAAAATATTAATAACATAATTCGTATAATAATAAAAGTATAAATATCTTACCACTAAATGTGAATTAAATTTATTTTCGTAATAATGGCACATAGTTAGCGAATGAACATTGTTCAGGGATTCGTTTGCCACGGTAATAATATATTATCTTACTTTATTAGATGAACCTTCAGAAACATTTCTTTCTTCATTTGATATTCCTTGAGCGTTTCTCTTCAACCACTTATCCATAGCATATGAGGCGCGGTGCAGAGTCTAATCGTGACTTACATTTACGTTGACGTCGCAACTCCGAGAGTCCCTGTCGTCAACTGGCGGATTGACAGCATCCCACAGACTTCCGGCCTATTGTCCATCGCGTTCCGAAAACAAAAGAGAGCTACCGTGCCACATGATCGACTGGACTAATAGCCGCGATCGACCGGTTGGCCACCCCTGGCATAGATCATTGGTGTTTGTGTGTGGTAGTAGAATCGTGTCTCCTGTCATGCACTATGGTTGTTAGATGTCAGTAGCTCAGGGAGATATGGGGGATGGAAGTGGTCGACCTTCGGCAATTTCGTATTTCTGCCAAAGACGCATGTGTCTGGTTGTATCACTTTTCAGCGAAACCTGTCTATCGCAGATCACTGGCGTTTGTGTGTGGTAGTAACACAGAGTCACTTTTCGATCACAACGTTCAGTAACTGTGGGAGTGTGGGAGATATGGTGGTTGAAAGGGGCATGTCAAGGATATTTTCGTATTTCGAACAAAGACATGTGTCTCGACATACGTCACTTTTCTGCCACAATTACATAGCATAGACTATTGGTGTTTGTGTGTGATAGTGGTATCGTGACTCCTGTCGTGCACTATGGTTGTTAGATGTCAGTAGCTACGGGGTTGTGGGAGATATGGAGGTTGAAAGTGATGGACCTGCGGCATAATTATCGCAGATCACTGGCGTTTGTGTGTGGTAGTAACGCAGAGTCATCTTTCGATCACAACGTTGGCCGAATTTCAGTAACTGTGGGAGTGTGGGAGATATGGTGATTGAAAGTGGCTCGATCAAGGATATTTTCGTATTTCGACCAAAGACAAGCGTGTCCGTAAATTTTACTTTGTTGCCTGAACTACATACAATGGTAAATATTTTATATTTGGTGGATCATGATGAGGTCTTTGAACAGTTAAAACGTTATACATTATTTACTAGGCACCTTATATGTAATCGAATGACTAATTCTTATTTTAATAAAACAGTTGATAACTCTGAGGGTGTTTAACGACTGTGGATTGTACGTCGATAGAAGAGAGTGCTTCCCCCATCTGTCGGGAAGCCTGTTACTTCTATAGCTTTGCTTGTGACCTTTCTTTAGTATCATGGGGATCGTTATAACCGAGGGCATAGAGATACCAAGAAAGTACTGGGATCAAGGAACAGGAAAGAATTTGCAGTGGCCTTATGAAGGAACTATCTCGGCAATACTCTTGTTGTTTTCTCGTGGAAACCGAAATCTGTATAACCGCAACAGGGATTGAACACAGGTTTCCCATAGTGCTGTGCACGAACATTAACACATCGTCCTCCTGCTCGATGTTCTGTTTGTGAACTTCGAATTTTTTGGGGGCGAAGTGGGGCTAATTCCAGAGCTTACTTTCACATTGAATGAAACTCACGTAAAAACCGTAAATTGGTTCGGTCGATATACTTTTTTTTTTCCTTAGTCCAGTGTGACGACGCATTAAGACACAGCCAAACTGCAACAGCAATTTCAATTTGCTAATATCTTCTAGAAATGGATAACGTATGACTTTTGATTGGTTTTTTCATAGGTTTTAACATATTCTTGTTACTGTAATTTATTAGATTTGGTAACAACTCTGCTTCTCTTTAAGTTCGTCTTGTATTAATTGTATTGTTTCTTCTTCTTTCGATTTCGACCTACTTTGGATCACGGGAAACACCTGGTTTACCGCTTAGCTTTTTCTTCTCCTATAAGAATTTTTTCATTTTTTCATGTAGGTTCCTTCTTTTTTTCAGACCAGGTAGTTTTGGCCATTGTACATTGTCCCCGAATTCCCTTGAATATATCAATTTTAGTTTGAAACCCTTTTCGATTCTCTATCCCATCTGAATGGATCCTAACTTTTTCATATCTTTACTAGTCTTCTAAACCCATCTAGTGATTAGTTTAAATTTTGTTTTCTTAACGTAAACTAACTAATTCCCATAAGGTATCCATAAAATTTCATCCTTCTCTTGTGCATTATGTCTGTAATTTTCTCTGTACACCTAATAGATCATTTTTCCCCTCTCACCAGGTACCGTGTTGTCCCTTTACTAATTCTAGGATTTTCCTCAATCTCCATTTTCTTATTCAGTACCAGGCATTCTGAGCTGAACATTGCTTCTGTCTTGACAACTGTTGTATAATGTCTAATCTTTGCTTTGTAGGAAATTGAGTTTTTGTTGTACAGGGTGCGGCAAATGATCTGACGGTTTTCGCCGCCGTATTGCCGAGCTAGTAGATGGTGGAGGGTGGTGGGGATAGGCGCATTCCAGAGCCCATACGTGGACATTTGTAGTAGCCATGGAGCAGTGGTCGGGTGAGCACCGTGCGTTTGTTGTTGAGGCGTTTTTGTTTTGTTTTTTTTTTTAAAAAAAGTGGTGATTCCTGCGTTGCTGTTCAGCGGCAGTTCAGTAGACGTCTTAATGTGGGTCCAAGAGGAAGAGTCCCAACTCGTAACACCATTATGAGCACCTTCAGAGCTACTGGTTCAGAGTTAAAAAATAAGTCGACCAAGGTCATATAGGACGCCAGAGAATATCGATCGAGTAAAAGAAGCTGTGGAAGTCGGTACTCGGTGGTCGGCCCATAAACAAGCTGCTGCTTTGCACATGACTGACCGCTCGGTAAGACGAATTTTGCGTTTCGATCTGCACTTCCACCCGTACAAATAGCTATTGTCCAGCAGTTAAAGCCTAATGACTATTCAACGCATAAATCATTTGTTGATGAAATGATTGCTATGTTGAATGATGAAAATTTCTTAATGATGAGCGACATGGCCTTTTTCCATCTGGATCGTTATGTAAACAAACAGAACTTTCGTTATTGGTCGGTTACAAATCTAGAACAACTGCATGAACGTTCTCTGCATAGTCCTAAGGTTACCGGGTGATGTGGTGTAATGAAAAAGTGTGTCATTGGGCGATACTTCTTTGAAGAGGGTGGTCGAGCCGTTACGGTCAATTTGCAACGTTATTTGTTGATGTTGAAAAACTTCCTAATCCCTCAACTTAAGAGAAATCGTTTATTGTGCAGGAGGATATGGTTCCAGCAGCATGGAGCAACGCCCATACAGCCAATGAGGTTATAGACATTTTGATAAGCAAGTTTCGTGGTCGAGTGATCTCGCGTTTTGGGGACATTGAATGGCCAGCTGACTCTCCAGACCTTAGCGTTTGTGATTTTTTCTTGTGGGGGCTCCTTAAATCAAGAGTTTACACAAACAAACCTCTCGTACTCGACGAACTGAAAGAAGCCATACACCAATAAATCGCCAACCTGCCTTGTGCAATGTTAGAGCAGGTGTTCGACAGCTTTAGTGCAATGCTGGAATAATGCTTGGTCATAGATGGACGTCATTTAAAGGACGTTTTCCTCACGTCTTAAACGGATGAAATTGGTTGTTCTGATGTTATCTTCATTAATTTACATGAACACCCTTCTGTAATAAGCAGTAAAATATTTTCTATCACTTGTATTTTTCATGTTGTTTTTTACTTTAAAACCGTCAGATCTTTTTGCCGCACCCTGTATTTGTTTTGTGTTAGCCTGTATGCTAGTTCCATCTTTCTAGCTCTTACTTTATTCACTTCCTTGTCAAGCCCATTGAGTTGGATCCATTCACCGAGGCACTTAGATTTCTCGATTCGCTTAACTTCTCCAAATTTAATTTTCCGATGTTTTTCATTATTGTTATGTATTCTATATATTCTATTTCTCCATATTAGTTGATGAATCCTGATTTTTCTGCAATCTCATACAACTTTTCAACCATTTTTGAGCTTATTATATATTTTCTGCTAGCAGTGCCAGATGATCAGCGAATGCGCTGTTTATATCACGTGTAAATTAAAACCTTGAGTTAAAATGAAGAAGTAAGCAGAATTGGGTTACTGCCACGTCAAATGTTTCGGTCTTTTTTTTATGGCTTTACCCCTCATCGGCGTCGAAGTCATAAAGAGGCGGGAAAGGACTGTGGGAAAGGACTGTGGGAAAGGAACGGGAAGGAATTCGGCCATGGCCTTTTAAAGGAAGCATCTTGCTATTTGCCTGAAATGATATGGGGAAACCTTGGAAAACCTAAATCTGGATGGTCTGACAGCGATTCGAACCCATGTCATCCCGAATGCGAGGCAAGAGCATTACTGCTCATACACCACGCTTTTTGCAACTGTCTTTCATTTGTGAGACCGTAATTTGAACTCATCTTGGTTATACCATGCAGGTTCTGTTTACCGGAATCGTTGTCATTAGTTCCGGAACAAATATTAAATCTAACTTTATTCTGAGTTGGAATCTACGTTCTCACTCTACTAATCGTCACCAACATGGTTCATTCCAAATCACGTCATATAATTACAATGACTGACCCTACCCAGAAAGAAGTGGTTCACGTCAGCGTCGTTAGATTTGTTGCTCTTGAAGGCTGGTTCAGATCGTAAACTTTCTATTTTCAAACATTACAAGAAGACAGTAGAGTCTAATGACTTTCATGCCGACGTGAAGCTGTTTTGCTTTCAGTGTTGTCCTCTAATTTGGGAGCACATGTGCGCCAGAAATGGAGTGAGACAACATCCGGACGTGTAGCTGGTGTGAGGGCACGGAGCCAACCTTGACACAGTAATTAGCGTGGTCTGTAGAGGGTGTCGCCGTGTCACTATTCTGGTACCAAGCAGTCTGAGTCACTCAGCGACCTCTAAGAGACCTCCACAACCCAGAGCTTGCTTAAGGCAATGCAGTCTCAGGCCACCAGACGAAATGCATCAGAAACGACCGTCTTCTTGAAATGAAGTCTTCACGTGTGTACCACCGGATAGTGTTTTGAAAACACGATATTTCGACGACTAGCTCCGGCATCGAGACATCTGCACAGCACAGCACCGATCTGACCTGTGAAGATGTCTCGACACCTGATGAAGACGACGGAGCTAGTCGTCGAAATATCGTGTTTTCAAAACACTATCCGGCGGTACACCCGTGAAGACTTCACTTCAAGCATACGCCGCGAAAGTCTCCGTTCTTACATCAAGCACCTTTACAGGGAGGAGGTGTACCACCAAGTGAGGTACTAGACCTGTGCAGATGTCTCGACACCTGATGAAGACGACGGAGCTAGTCGTCGAAATATCGTGTTTTCAAAACACTATCCGGCAGTACACCCGTGAAGACTTCATTTCAAGCATACATCAGGAAAGTCTCCATTCTGACCGTCATCTTCACCACATTTTCCCAACATTTTGTGGTCGGTTCTCTTTTGACGTATTTTACATATCGTTGGAATGGTTAAATTTGGAGTTTTGGTTTTACTGCCGCAAGCTCTTGCTGACGTATTTTGTACCTACTGTCAGGTCGTACTGTTTACTAACGGGGGAAGTGTTTCTATCTGTTTGTAAAACGTGCAACTAAGTGATAAGTGGATTTTTGAAGTGAAAACTTCTACAGACGCGTTAGGCGATGTTCGGACGAGGGTAAATCTATGAGTTCGCAACTTACGTCACCGATATGATATGACGTGTTGCGCCTATTATATGCGCGTTGGACCCTTTTTTGGAGGGGTAAAATCTTATGAGTGTGTCACCAACATGCTAATGTTAATAGCATATCTGTAGCTATAAGTATGACGTGTTGCGTTTGGCCAGCAGTGAAAGCATATGTTTTTTTGTTTTTTGTTTTGTTTTTTGTATTGTTTTTTTTTTTTTTTGTTTTTTTGTTTTTTTTTTATCAATGTTCTTTATACAAAAACACAGTTTTAATCCGTTTTTGATGGAGCTTTGTACACGTATACTTTGAAACAAATAAAAAAAATACTGTTACTTTTGATTTACGAAAATCTAAACTCTCCCCTCCTTTCCTCCCTGACCTTAATTTCTGTCACCGTTGTTCATAAAATATCACAAGTTTTATCCGATTTTGATAGAACTTAGTACACGTATAGCTCAAAACCAGGTGGTCTGGTTGCTCAGTGATTTTAGCGCTTGCTTCCGAAAGTTTCTCTCCACGGTCGCAGGTTCAAATCCCGTGGAGCAGGAACTTTTAGGAGTTGTATTTTGTTTTATGAGCTACGCCGGGACGTTCCGTGGTCGTGATTTCACGTTAAAATGTAAGCACTTAGGGAAAGGAATTTTCATACCGGCCTCTGATACAAAAGCTTGGTATATCTCCTTTATGAACATTCGATGAACTATCGGGTTGTGGACTAAGTTAATTTTTTAGTTTTTGAAGTGAAATCTTCTTTAGGCGCGTTCGGTGATAAAATCTTATGAATTCGCTTCATCGACATGCTAATGTCTACAGTACAGCTGTGGTGGTCTGGTGTCTGACTGGGGAACGCAAGGTCCACGGTTCGAATCCCTCCCTGTCTCAGCGGGGATTTTCATAGTCCATTAACCCGAACTTCATCTATGGTTCAGTGGTTCGGTGGTTCGGATTTTACATTGAACTGTAGATTCCCTGTACCTGGTAGCACTACCGGGTTAGGTTAAGGCGGCTAAGACAATGATAGAATGCGCTACCAATAGAAACCCTATCACTAGGTCATTACGACCACACGGAATTATTATTGTTTAGTATATCTGTAGCTATAAGTATGATGTTTTGCGCTTATGATATTCATGGTTTTAAGTTTTCACTTCTGTCAGCAGTCCCCAATGACCACCAATTGGTTTTTTGTTTGTTTGTGAAATGTGTGGTTTATGAGGCGAAGACTGGGGACCTTCCCGCCATTCGCCTTGATGGTTGCGGAAAATCGCCTAAGAACCGTTAGTCAAGATGGCGGGGACGCGGGGCCTGGACTTGTGCCCGGACCCGTTGTACCTCCACGATACAGTATGCGGCGCACTGAGTCACACTGGCGGCTTGGCTGCAACAGAAAGGATCGATTAGAAATATTCAAAGAACTCAATAGTTTATGATAGTCTCGCTCCGTTGCCCGAATAGTTGTAACACTGTTGTGGCTGACCCTATATGTATTTATATAGGATCGTGCTATGCCTATTGAAAGGGTGTGCCAGGATGACTGACACGTGGGTTCTAAATGGTTAACCTACGATGCCCTATGACTTGCGCCGACTTCCTTCGTATCTTCTGCTCTTGACTTCTTCTCTCTTGAGCCTATCCTCTTCTTCTCTTGCGCTAGCAAATAAACCTGAGCATTGGGGATAACTTGTAAATAGGAGAGGGAACGGGCAGCTACGAGCTACTTGAAATAAAACAATGTCTCTGGAAACCCCATTTACTTGCACTGGACCATAAATCAACTACAGTCGATGTTGTACAAATTAAGAGGTATCCCGTAACCCTTAATACTGACCCTAGGGATGAAACTGAGCCCTACAGTTCACAACTAACAGAGAATGGTGAGGTTGGTGCAGCGAATATCTAGCTCCGAGGCCTAGATGTTATCTTGTAGATCGTCAATCAAGAAGTGAGAGTGATCAATGTATTCTAGCTTGCTGGAAAAGTATTGGTTTGCATGCTCAGCACTGCACGTGTAGCTTGTAATCCGAACTGTCGATCGGCAGAAAGTCGAACAACAGGACGTGCTACTCGACGTCAGGCTGTAGTGAAACTTAGAAAACTTACATGATTTCGGTATTAAAATACTATAATAAATGACGTCCCGTCACACTGTGATGGCATACTACACTACATTTTTTTTTTCTTTAGACCTTAAGACTCATCGAGGTAGAGGTCATTAGAGCCGATAGAGTTAGGGGACAATGAGCAATAAGAAACTCCACCATACCCATTTTGAAGCTATCATTCCGTCAAACGTCTTATGTGATTTCGTGAAAGATGGGAAACAAAAATCAGTGTGGTTGAACTGGGATTTGAACATTCGTCCTCCCAAATGGCAGGCCAGAGGATTACCGCTCTGTTAACAGACTAGGTTACGACACTGCAGATGGTAATTCATACCGTCGGATGGAGACAATAAACGTGGCGGGCCAATTTAATATCTTTCGCACGAGCTGCCCTAAATAGTCCAGCACGTTGCTTCTATCTTTTGATTTTCATTCATCAAATGTACAACACAAGCAACACACAACACTTATCACAGACATCTTCACACATTCAACACTTGTTAGATACACAGAGGAAGTAAATGGCCACCATACGCATCTATAGAAAACTTCTAATCTGTAACACCATTCTCTATTACAGAGCAGCTAAATTATTCGGGCAGAGCTGTTCCATAACGTCGTCAGTTTGGACTGAAATTAGACAATTCTGCTGTGAATACCACGGACGCAAACGAATCACAGAAAAGTATGTGACAGTTTCTAGAATGGATAACCTATGCTTTTAACCTACGAAGTATGCAGGAGCTTAAAGTTTTATTTCTAACATCTTATGTATTTTATTTCACGCCAGAGAAATTTAATTCATGCAAACGGCGAGAAGATGGTATAGATCAGCGTTTTCAACCTGAGGATCAGTAAGATGCAAAAAATAATTCAACGGACCACTAACTAATATGGGCCTAATTTTTTACCTAGATATATATCTTTAACATTTGGAACACATTGTATTGCTCTGTTTCAGTATAACATAATGAATCTAAAATCATGTTCTAAATTCTTACCGAAACACAATTATGAAATATCAATAGAACTAATAAAGTGAATTTATTAACTAAATGAACAATATTTTCAAGCGTGAGTACATCCTATACCATCTTAGCAGTGTGGATGATTATTGTTTGTGGGTCGAAGAACGATGCAGTTGTAAAGAAAAACGTGCAGTATCATGAAAGTAACCATTACTTAAAAATACGTTAGTCATTTCATTATAATATTAACGAAACTTAAAAAATAGTTTGCTAAATAATTTAATTTAATTTAATTTAATTGCAATGGAGCACACGCTCCGGTGGCAATTTCCCTACACACCCACCTTCCCCCTATCCTACACTCACCTACATTTTCCCTCTACAAATTTTAACTTTAAATTCTTTTAACGTTTTCGGTAGGTTATTCATCATTCTCCTTGGTAACTCATTCCAATCCCTGACACCCTTACCTAAAAAAGAAAATCTTCCCACATCCTTGTGCCTGAAATCGAGTGCCAGCTTGTGGTCATGGTCATCTTTTCCCTTCCATGAACTACTTTTCATACTTACTGCAATATCTTTCCATGCCTCATCGCCAGTATACGCCCTGTACACTCCCATTACCCTCCTCATCCTCCTCATGTCTTGCAATGAATCCCATTCCACCTCCTTTATCATATCTGTCACTGATTGCATTCTGCGATAATTTCCAGAAACAAATCTAGCAGCCCTTCTTTGCACGTTCTCCAACTCCTGTATTTGATACTCAAAATGTGGGTCCCATACAAAAATTTAAGATCGGAACACTAACTCGATGAGTTAGTTATATTCATATTATCTGGAGTTAGCTCCAGAATTTCTGTAAGGTTAAAATTTAAGTTTAAAAATGAACAGCAAACGAAAAATATGTCTGAGATATTAAACAAAGAGTGTAGGCTAGGTAATTTAGTCGATAAACAACTCATCTTTAGAAAATATAAATTCTATAATGATATATATTTGATAACTTAACTTAGTCCACTCCATCAAAAGCCATCGGAGATCTAGTGCTACACTATCAATTAGGCCTCCTTTGTCCATTTCATCTGAAATATCTTGCATACATCCTACTGAGATTTGTATAAATATCCTAACTTAACTTAACTTAGTCCACAACCCGAAGGTTGGTTGGATCCTCCCGACGGAGGCATACTAAGCCATTGTGTCAGAGGTAGGACGGCTAGTTCCTTTCCTTTGGGACCTACAGTTTAACTTTGAATCCGTAGCTCATATGATCAAACACAACTCTCAAAATTCCTGCGCCTGCCGGGATTCGAACCCGGGACCACTGAGTTACCAGATTTGATTGTGAGTATTAAATAAAAATGTGAACTACTGTAAGAATGTGTTAGTACGATTAAAAAAAAAAAAACTTTTATAGTCGTTGGAAGCAGAAGTCTTTCTATGAACGAAGTTACTCGAACTTTGGATGGGGGAAGAAGTTACTAAGGGTTTCGATGAATGGTGGGAAGGGAAGTGAGAGAGCGGCGCTGGTGAATCAATTCGAGAGTTGCATCACCTATGGTAGCCACTGCAGCGGTCGCTCTGTATTGATGGAATAGAACTGCATGTCGCAGTCCCCCCGCATCTTCTCCTCAATTGCCTCGTCATAGTTTGGTAGCAGTTGTGTATCGTAGTTACCAGATACAGTGGCTCCACGATCCAAAAGAATCAAGAAGAAAAATTTCACACTTAGGCCTATAACAGATTACTGTGACATGATTTTATCAGCCGATGCGATGACTGTACCAGAAATTTCTTCGATGGAGGCAAGTTTGAGTGTTTATTTATTTATTTATTTATTTTCCATATGCAACTTAGCCCAGCACCTAGTATCTAATCTGGGCCCTTATTTCCATTCATTTACATTTACATATGTTTGTATCTTATATATATATATATAAAACATATTAACAAATAAACAATGAATGAAAGAAAATTTTGATTCAATTTCCAATAACTACTACATCTACTGTTATTAAACAGAATGGGTACCACACCACTACTAAATCTACTACTACTGTCCCTAATATTACTGCTAACATTACTACTGCTACTACTAAAACCATTACTAATACTACTAATTCTACTATTACCACCACCAATTGTCACAGCCGCGATTCAGTCCACTATTGTTCATTTTTCTTGGTGTTGTGTGCGCTCCAAAGGCAGAGTCCCCTGGAACCGGCAGCAAAGTCAGCCGCCCAGGCCATCAAGAGTTGACCTCCTGGAATACCAAGACGGCCCCAGTTGTCGCTCAGAAGACGGCCTCTCTGGAGCACACTGAAGTTCCTCCGACGATTGATGCTGCTCATTGTCGTGGGATATCTTCCGTCAATCCGGTGTAATTGGGTTCTCCTCTTCTGCTATCTGTGGCCTTTGATTTCGCTCGGCATTTTTCCTTTTTATAAATTTCTCCTTCCAAAATTTTGAGGCTAGATCAGCTGCCTCGTCCAGCAAATGCCACAAACTTTCGTCGCGCAGAATGTCAAATATGCTCCTACCTTGCAGCCGAGCTTGTTGGTGTTCTCTCAAACTGGCTGTTATTTCACACTCCCATACCACGTGCTCCGGCGTACTCTCTTCACCACATTCGCACCTGTCCGAGTCCACAATATTTCGACTTCGGAGCCAGCAATTGTATGGCCCGTGACCTGTAATGTAGTGTACCAATCCGGGAGAGGGTTGAAGGTACTTCAACTTTAGCCTCTCCTCTACGGATGGGAACATATCGTATGCTCTTCGACCTGTTTCACTGTTGTTCCATTCTTGTTGCCATTCCGCCAATAGAAGCTTCCGAATGTGCGTCTCCGATGTTACTTCGCTGCCTACAATTTCTGCTACCTTATCTTGTTTACCTTTTCTGAGCCAGTATATGGCACCCCGTTTCCTTACTTCAAGGTCCAGTGGCCATACACCAATGGCAACGGTTAATGAATTTGTTGCCACGGTTCTGTACGCTCCTGTCAATCTTAAAAGTATTCCTCGTTGGACACGTCTGACTCGCTGTTTTAGTTTTACTTTTCTTAGATGCTTTGCCCACACACTTGCTGAGTAGCCCACTAAAGAGGATAAAATTGCGTCATGGTATAGTCTTATTGTTTGGACTGGAACAGTAAATTTTCGTTGGCCAATATTAATGATTTTATTCATGACCGCCACTGCTCTTGCTATTGTCATCTCTAAGTGGGATTCGAAGTTTAAACGTTCATCCAATTGAATGCCTAAGTACCTGCACACTGGGTTTCTACGAATTGATTTACCGTCGATTCTTATAGTTGGTTTTCGAGTCAGCTTGCCCTTGAGCAACATAAATGTTGTTTTATGTGGTGCTAAACTCAGTTTGACTTTACTGCACCATTGGCTAAGGCAGTTAAGTACTAGATTACTGTTGTACTCAATTTCTGCTCTTGTTGCTCCTTCCACGAGTATTAAAATGTCATCAGCAAAAGCTATTAGACCTAGAAGTTCAGGTATTCTTTGTAATAGTTCAATCACTGGTTCCATCCCTATATCCCAGAATATGGGACCGCAAACGGAACCTTGCGGGCATCCTTGAGTGTTTCCACAGCATGATCCACATTTCCGACTTTGGATCAAAATATTGAATCCGGTTCTCGTCTTTTGTTAAGGATTCTGCATGGTAAATGGCCAAAGGATGCTCACTTGTTAACCTGATATGCTTGTGTTCAGACATTCAATTCCCCTAATCCGTCATGCTTCCATTTCCTACAATTCAAAATATTTATTTAAATTAAGGTAGATGATATACCACAGCCCTCTTCGGAGGTTAGCACTGACAAGATAGTGAATTTTGTTTTCATATTTCTAAGAGAGCTCACTATCACTTCAGCTTTTTGCTCTCGCAGCTGAATACACTGCTCCACTTTGTCGTTGTACTGAAAGAATTCGCAGACAGATAACTTGTATTAAAGTCCCAGTAAATTGGAGCTGGCCATACTTCTTCGTTCTCAGATATTTAAAGACAACTGAAATTAATGTTTGTCATTTTTAAATTTTTAACAATGTTGCCCCGTTTGTAGTTAAATAATTGAAAAAATAAAAGATGAATGGCCTTGAGTCCTACTCAGATCTCATATTATATAGCAAAATGCAATATAGGGTGCCATCTACATATATTTCATGGCGCGGGCTAAGTACAGCCAAATATGACGTAATATAATTTCCACTTGAAAACATACAGACAAATATACAATTGATTATAAGACTATTTATGTCACCCAGTTTGGTAGGACAGCAGTAACACTTTGTCTCCTTATTCAGGAGGACGCGGGTTAGATTCCCCCTCCGGCCATCCAAATTTCCGTTTTCGGTGGTTTTCGGAATAACTACAGACGATTGCCGGGATGTTTGCTTCAAAAGGCCATGGCCTTCTCGTTCCTTGTAACCAGTCAGTTTCCGTCCCTAATAACACCTACAAGGAGTAAAGCTCTTAAAAATATCTTTCTCATTATTTTTTCCATAAATGGGAATCTATGAAATATAAAGGAAATTTCATAATAATTATATAACCATTTTATTTTTTGAATATATTTTAGGCATCGGCAGTATAGTATTCCCAATTCAGTATTCTTAACGCTGTTTATTACCGGAAATATTGTAACGTTACTAGGCGACCCGTGCGAAAATTTCGCTAATAAAATAGGATGAATTGTGAGGTTGAATGCGTGTAATATAATGAAAAGTAGAACCGCACTTTTGTAGCAAATATTTATTCGTTTAGTGTAATAGGTACGCATTAAAACACTTAAAACATATTACGAAACAGCTAACCTTAACAGAATACAATGCTGTGCGAATAAAAAGTTTACATTGGAATTCTGTAGCATAACAAAAATGTTTCCGTAACACAAAAAATATCCGAAAGCTACACATTGTATTAAAAAAAAAATCAATTTATTGACATCTTTCTGATATCTGCTGCTGCAATCTAGGGACTTATCTCTGAACTGTTTCATACGCCCGACCTCTTTAAACATCAAATTCCGAAAAATTCTTTCTTAATTTACCTAATTAGAGACCTTAATCTTTAAAACGACATTTCATTCATCGATTGAGATTAGGTACCAAAGGAGATAGATGTCTTGTAATAATAATAAAATAATAATTAAAAAAACACGTTGTAGATATAATATTTACGCTTTTGCCCTGTATAGATCGAATTAAAAAAAAAATCCTTTAATAAAATATGGTTTGACAAAAGCGGACGTCTTGGTCTTTAAAATGATATCTCCTTTGCCGGATAAGATCTTTTAAACACGACGTTTCGGCAGTCACCTCCGCTGCCTTCATCTGGTGAGCTGTCATCGCGAAGTAGCTGCCGCGACGGTTCGACACCGAATGTGTGCGCCTCGTGGTACTGGCTCCTTGTATATAAGGAGCCAGTACCACGAGGCGCACACATTCGGTGTCGAACCGTCGCGGCAGCTACTTCGCGATGACAGCTCACCAGATGAAGGCAGCGGAGGTGACTGCCGAAACATCGTGTTTAAAAGATCTTATCCGGCAGAAGACCCGTGAAGAATTCCTGTCTACCATACGCCGGGAAAAACTTAATTGTCATATCTCCTTTGTCGATTTCGGTTAGGCATCAAGCGAGGTAAAAAAAAAAGTTTTGGAAATGACGATATTTTTGCCCCTTAAGGGTTGAAATTGGAGAAAGTTCTTTCTTAAAATATGATGTGACCAAAATTGATACGTTAATCTTTAAAATGATACTTCATTTATCGATTTCGGTTAGGCATCAAGGGAGATAAATGGCTCGTGACCCAAAAATGTGTTGTAGAAATATTAATACTTTCACCCTTTAAGGGTCGAATTACGAAAAATTCCTTTCTTAAAATATAATGTGACAACCGTGGAGACCTTATTCTTTAGTAAGATACCTCATTTATCTATATCGGTTAGAAGTAATATAGGGTTGCAAACACTAGTATTTCGTCGGAGACATAATTTATTAATTAAAAACAGTTTGAAATTATTAATGAAATCCAAAGGTAATAACTATTGCAAATTGTCCTCATCTAAGCATAAAACTTAAGTTTCGTTTTCAGGCAGCCAATTTTTTCTTTCCTTTTCATTTCCGTCGGTCGATTAACTACATATTATTTTCGTATGCTTCTAAAGTTATGGTACAGTCAAAATATTCCAGCATGCTGTTCTGAGATTCATAAACTGCTGTACCCATTAAGTTCTGAAGATAAGTTGGGATCGACTCGCAGTGGTTGCTTAACAAAAGGAATGTTTACTTTTATGTGAAGTCCATTACCGGTTTGAAACACTGTCTTGCAATAGTCGGAGAAAGTAATCGATAGCGCGTTGGTGTCGATGCACTCACACAGTGCACTGACTCCGGCAGATAAGCCCACGCAGAAAGCTCTGCTCGTCTCAGATAAGAGCTTGCATGGACACTCCTCCAGTATACGTCGCATTGTTCTCGGCGGGCGGTAGTTAAATCGTATCTCCCGTCAGTGTATCCGGAAGAGTTCAGTTTACATTTAGCTGATAGCCACATCTATCGCATTTTTCATTGCTTTGACAAGAGTTGCTTGAACTCAATATTTATCTTTTTTCTGGAGTCACAAATTTTTCCATCACACATCCAATAGTATAGGTTTAAAGTTAGATTAGAATAGACGTTGTAGATAAATTTTTGTAACATAAAAACGGATAAGGCCTTATAGGGGAAAAGCAGTTTATAATACCGGAGGTGATTATTGCAAAAACAATTCAAATGCATAACTATTAAATTAAGTAATACTACCATTGTTAAAACGGAACCGAGCCTACTACAGGCCTGAGTCAGAACGATGGCGTGGCAGAATGAGCAAACGTCAGCATACCACTTACAGCAAACAAAGCGCATCTACCATGTTTTAATCTTGTTTTTAATGTAGAGGGAATGTGTCATTGACTTTTGCACAAATACACAATGAATCATAACAATATTTGGGACTTAATTTCCATGGTAAGCCGGGATGCTACAAATGCGAACTGGCTCAGGACTGTAGTGGCTGAGAACATAAAATTAAGTGAATGTTACTTATAAACAATTGTTATTATTCAGTAATCCGGTATAACTACATGATAGATTACAGAAAGATATGTACAAACTGGGTTAACTGCAACTAACTGAATAATGGAATACTCTAAGAATAACTGGAATATTTCAATAAAAACCACCAGCACTATAACAACAATAAGCGATATTTGTGATTCAATATAATATTAAAAGTTGCAGTAGCAGCTGTAACTGTTATAACTGTAAGCAAGACCAAATGTAATATTATAGAATTAATTAGACAGTAAGTCAAATTGTAATGGAACTGTATGCCAAATTCCTTGCATGCAAATATTTTGTAAAAATCTCAAAACACTATGTAATCAACAATGTAAAAATTAATATGGAGGGCCTAATTTAGTATAAATGAATAAATTATTTAAAAAAATTACACATCCTACACAGACGGAAAAAAAAATCCCAACACCAAGAAAAAATTATTGTAGAGTAATGAAATTTGGACAATGCATTTGTCAAGTTAACATGTTTAATTGATTAAATTTTCAAGATCACAGGTTAATTTAAGCTCAAGAAAATGCATTTCAAATGTGAAATACTGTTAAATTAATAGCCGGTGTAACCTCCAGAATTTTGAATGCAAGCCTGCAAACGTGAATGCATTGTGTCATACAGGTTTCGAATGTCACTTTGTGGTATGGAGTTCCATGCTTGTTGTACTTGTGCTGTCAATACTGGGACGGTCAGTGCTGGCTGTGGATGATGCTGGAGTTGTCGTCCAATGATATCCCATACGTGTTCAATTGGAGACAGATCTGGTGATCTCGCAGGCCAAGGTAACATGTCGACACTCTGTAGAGCACGTTGCGAGACAACAGCGGTATGAGGGCGAGCGTTATCCTGTTGAAAAACTCCCCCTTGAATGCTGTTCATGAATGGCAGCACTACAGGTTGAATTACCAGACTGACGTACAAATTTGCAGTCAGTGTGTTTGGTATAACCACAAGAGTGCTCCTGCTGTCATAGGAAATTGCTCCCCAGACCATGACTCCAGGTGTAGGTCCAGTGTGTCTAGGCCGCAGACAGTTTGGTTGCAGGCGTTCCCCTGGCCTCCTTCTGACCAACACTCGGCCATCACTGGCACCAAGGCAGAACCTGCTTTCATCAGAAAACACAACAGATCTCCACTCCGTCCTCCAATGAGCTCTGGCTTGACACCACTGGAGTCGCAAACGGCGATGGCTTGTAGTCAGTGGAATGCACGCTACAGGGCTGGAGTCATGGTCTGGGGAGCAATTTCCTATGACAGCAGGAGCACTCTTGTGGTTATACCAAACACACTGACTGCAAATTTGTACGTCAGTCTGGTAATTCAACCTGTAGTGCTGCCATTCATGAACAGCATTCAAGGGGGAGTTTTTCAACAGGATAACGCTCGCCCTCATACCGCTGTTGTCTCGCAACGTGCTCTACAGAGTGTCGACATGTTACCTTGGCCTGCGAGATCACCAGATCTGTCTCCAATTGAACACGTATGGGATATCATTGAACGACAACTCCAGCATCATCCACAGCCAGCACTGACCGTCCCAGTATTGACAGCACAAGTACAACAAGCATGGAACTCCATACCACAAAGTGACATTCGAAACCTGTATGACACAATGCATTCACGTTTGCAGGCTTGCATTCAAAATTCTGGAGGTTACACCGGCTATTAATTTAACAGTATTTCACATTTGAAATGCATTTTCTTGAGCTTAAATTAACCTGTGATCTTGAAAATTTAATCAATTAAACATGTTAACTTGACAAATGCATTGTCCATATTTCATTACTCTACAATAATTTTTTCTTGGTGTTGGGATTTTTTTTTCCGTCTGTGTATAATTCTAAAGACTTTACAAGTTATCTGTATTTCTGCCAACACTTAACGTTAAGTGTCTCATATCAAGTGTCTGATGTTAGATATGCATTCCTTCGCATCTTTGGACTATCTTTTTCACAACCACCTATTTTACATTTACAGTCATTTTTTATGTTATTGGTAGCTCGAATTATGGACGCACTGAAACTCGAATAACATCTGAACTTGCCATCTTTCTGCTGTTTCCTGTTTCAAGATATGACTGTGAATAATGATAGGGCGATCTGGGCAGGATATCTAGTTGCGTTGGTAATCATGGGATGAAGATAAATGCAAAGAAGAGTCAGCTTACTAGTTACACAGATAATAACTAAAAGTTGATTATGATAATCAGATGGGGAAAAATTGCTTGTTGAAAACTTGAAATGTAAATATCTTGGCATTACATTTCAGAACAGGTTGAACTGGGCAGGACACATTGGGCAGGTAGTAGGAAAATGTTTCAAAATCCTGTACTTGTTGGAGAGAGTGATGAGGGAATGTACGAGAGAAGTAAATGAAATGACTTACAAAACTTTGGTCAGACCATTGGTGAAGTATGGTACCCCCATTTGGGGAATTGGAGGTGTGCAAGGAGGGGTTGTTAGATTTTTCTCTGGAAATTAACGCAGAAAACAGGGTTAAAGAAGTGGAATGGGATTCACTGGAAGACAGAAGTAGGTGAAGCAAGCCATGGGAGTATACAAGGAGCATATTGGTGACGAGGCGTGGAAAGATATTGGTGTAAGAATTAGGAGTAATGCATGGAAAGGAAAAAAATGACAATAATACAAGTTGGCACTTGATTTTATGCACAAGGGTGTGGGAAGATATTCTTTCGTTAGGGGGTCAGGGATTGGACTAAGTTACCAACAGAAATGATGAATAATTTATCAGGAACATTGAAAGAATTTAAAGTTTATTACTTATTTATCACAACGGAAAATCATTTTATATTAAAATCTTTCATTATAACAAAATAATATCTTCGAAACAAATAATTATACTAAAAACAAATAACCAAATAAAAATTACAGCAAAAAAGTCAATGAAAGTATTTAGTTAAAAGCTAATAATTAGACTGAACTAATAACTACAGAGAAACAGAAACAAAATATCAGGGAGGAAAAAAAATAATTATAGAAGTAGAGGGGGTGGGGGAACTTCACTAAAGACTGCAAAGATTCACTAGTTCTCACCTGAAAACAGTTTTTTTTTTTTTTTTTTTTTTTTTTTTTTTTTTTTTTTTTTTAAAAAAAAAAAAAAGTGTAACTGTGGCTGTGGAACTTATTTTATTTAAACGCAATAACATCACTTTATTTTTATCGCCTTATTGTTTCTTTTATGAGTTTCATTTCTGTGTTCTAAATAATTGAATGCAGTATTATCTTTTTACATGCTTCACCTAACTTATTAGCTCACAATCCTTTTCCTGTTAATCTTTTATCTAATTTTGTTTCACTGGGTTTTAACTTCTGTGATGTGTTTCTCATTACGAAATATGAAACAACATATTTTCTACAGATTTTCGATGTATTCAAGTTTCAAAATGTTTGTATTAAATAGTTTGAGCTTCCAATTTAGTGTACCTTTAACACTATTGAGAATGGATTTATTGAACCCTTTTTTAATTAATTTGAACCACACTAGGATTTCCTTCATGTAGCCATAAACCATGTTTAACCTCAGTAAATACATAAAGTGTGGAAATACGAATATCTAACTTATTCGATCGTTTGGGTTGTGCGAATCATACGATTATTTTTGTAACTATATGTACATTCTCGCACTGTGTTAAATGTGACGTTATTCTTCGGCTCATTAAAAAATCACACTCTTTCAACGTGTTTCTCGAAATGCTATTATTCTGATTACCCTTCTGAAAGGATGTAAATCAGTACACAATAATAGATGCGGGTGGTCAACAATATTCCTTACTTTTAAGTTAACTGTCCTAAAGACGAAACATGATACGTGAAATTTGTTTATTAGTTTACCACATTTGTTCCTTCACATCTCTTTAAATTTCTACATCAATTCATTAATATATTCATATCAGTATCATAGAATTCAAGGAAATCAATTCATTAATACTTTCATCTCTGTATCATAGGCTTCAAGAAGTACAAGTGAATCAGTTGTGAAGTGACGGTCATTCACTCACATTTCAAGATATCTGTCATCAAACTCACTTTCTTTTCCTTGTTTGAAATCAGTTGGCAGTTAATACTGTGACTGATTTATTGGCTCCTAATCAAGTTCACTGTTCCTGTTTTGCTGATATTCTAATTGCCGTTGGCGGACGTTACTAAAGACGAAACCATGTTCAGTATTAACTGAACAAACAACTTCATTTAATTGCCATCTGTCTGAAAACCATTAAAGTATTTTTTATTTTATTATTATTATTAAATTTTTTTGCGTTTTATTATGTTTATAGTGTAGTCAAATACAGAATTACTAGCGCAGACCTAGGAAGAGTACAACATTAATAACATTAATTATAAAGTGAACTGAAATTCCGTACACGTCAATGGAAACCACATCACCAGCTCCAATTGAACGACCAAGCGTGGTGGGTGAACGGTTAACGTTGTGGCCTCGCATTCGGGAGGACGCGGGTTCGAATCCCCATATGGGCATTCAGATTTGGGTTTTCCATGGTTGACCCAAATCACTCCAGGCGAATGCCGGGATGCTTCCTTCAAAAAGGCCATGGCCGAATTCCTTCCCGTTCCTTGTCCCCAATCCTATCCCGCCTCTATTGACCTTAGCCGTCGACAAGGTATAAAGCAAAAAAAACCTGAATGAGCTGTGACAGTGATGATAATAAATGAGAAGTGTAATAGAGTAATCAATTGACTATTGAGTTACCATTGCTTTGGTAACTTATCCAGGCCACAGCAGGGACCGCGTGCTCAGCTCTGCACAACCGGTTCCGTCGTGAATGTCTCGGGTTGAAGTCCGGGCAACGGCGATACTAACTCTCGTAATTTTCAAGGAAGCGAGTTTTGCTGCCATTATGAAGGAACCCGGATCTCTAGGTTTTGGTCTCTTTAGCTTCGTCGTGACTCGTCTGTGGCTCTATAGCTGTTTGTGGTCGATGAAGTACTACAACATTCCACCTGCTCTTAGAGCAGCGCTTGTAGATGTAACAGACAATAGCTTCAAATTTATTCTAAAACTAGTGTAAGCCCAATGCCGTGTTTTGGATATGGTCACGGCTATAGAACATTTCCTATGTATAGAGTCAAAGGTCATGATGGGTACTTGATCTAGGTGAATTACAAAGATGACCTGTGTTTCACCCTGAGGGCTCCCTCGGCAATATTTGAATAAACGCTCTTGTGTTTGAAAGGACTTAAAAATAATAATAGAAGTATTAAACATGGACAGTGACGATCTCGATAAGTATTTAAAGATTGCACGGTAAATAACGTAATGACCCAGCGACAGTGAATATGCACCTAACATAAACAGCAAAGAAAACGTAATAAACAAATTACCTACGTTTTTTACTTTTAATAGCCTTAACATCATATATGATGTAATTTCAAGTGTGATGTTACCTTAACGCTTATGTCCAACGCAAATACCTACATACCCTAAGGATGTCCGTAAAGTTATTCCTTATGTTTTTAAGTAAATTGACGTATTTAATTTAAAATGAAATGCTATGAAATCAAACTTAATAAAAGTATTCTGGTAAAACATTTATTAGAAGTTGCTTGGTTATTAAATTGAGCTCATAACCTCGCATTTCTAGTAACAACTTTGGTCATTGTTAATTTTCCAACAAAAGCCAGGTGTTCGGTGACGTCATCTCCTGCTAATTGCTATAGAGGTGAATACGAAATAGCCTACGAAATAATGTGGTACATGATATTTAGGTGGCGTAAAGATCAAAAATATTTTTTCAAAGGAAATATTAGATTCTTGTTGGTAATCACTAGTTGAGTGGAAGATTTTAGATCAGATGGAATCGACAGAAATTGAATAATGGTCATACAGCACCGAAACGGATATGAGTAACTTAGTGCTAAAAAGTTGACTGAGAATTCAATGCAACCAGCATAAAATACAATCAGATAGATTTCTTCGATGAACGGGTTTGCTGATTCCTGCATTCATGTAGGACGACTTTGCAAAAACATATAAAATCAGAGTCAAGACTGATGGAAATAACATTGAAACCAGTGCCTTCTTGTCTCTACACGAATGGTTACTGGCAGTAAAGACAAAAAACAAACGAAGTAGGTGGATAAATTACTAGGAAACGTCTGTAGTTGCAGGATATCGTAAATTACGTAAATAACCTATTACTTAGTATTTGACAAAATGCAACTACTCAATTGGTGGATAATAGGCTGTTATAAACTTCGCTTCAGTGAAACGATGATTCGAGTCCGGCATTAAACATTATTGCTTACAAAACGTGCTGTTCCTGCGATATCAGAAATATAACGACAGGAAAATATAACGTAGTAGCACACTACAGTGCTTTAGTGAAAGTTATTATAAACCATGAAAATTTCAATAATGTCACTAAAGGACAGCAGGGTTGTAAATCACTGTCTGTACACGACGTGTTGTCAAGATTGTCACGTTGTTTGCTGCTGTCATGTTCTCACAGACAATATTTAAAAATAGCTGACAGTAATGTTTCGTTTCAACAGCGTGCTGTCATTGAATTCCTTGTTAAAGTGGAAAAATCAGCTGCTGAAATTCACCTCAGTCCTCGACGTGCCTATGGATATGTCTGCATGTGCGCCAGCAGTGTTAGGAGATGGGTGAATCATTTAAAATATGGGAACAGGAGAATCCAAGATGAGCCTAGTAGTGGGAATCCTTGAACTGCCAGCGCAGAATACAACAAGGAAGAGTTGATGCGATCATTAGAGAAGACAGTCGTATCGCTGTGAATGACATCGCTGCAAAGCTTGCAGTAGGATATAGTGCAGTGCAAGAAATAATTCAAAGCTTAGGTTATCGAAAGGTTCCTTCAACAGGATACTGCTAAAGCCAGGACATCTGGGTGGGGAACTCCTCCACATAATCCCTACAGTACCGACTTGGTACCCTCCAAGTACCATATTTTCGGTTTTGTTAAGGAAGAGATGCGATGCCATCGCTACGAGACGCTAGCGGAAATCCTACGGGCAGTGCGTCAGTGCCAGTGGAACGGTATTCTGTCGTAAGGGGATTTTCAGGCTTGCAGAATGATGGATAAAATGTGTGCAAAAAATTGGAGACTGTGTTGAAAAGCGAATGTGAGGTGTGGGGATTAATATGATGTACTTGGTTCGGCTTAAAAATAAAAATTTGTTAAAAAATGTTGCTCTCGACTTTCACTATCATCCTCGTTCTAGGAGATTTGTTGCAGTTGCACGAATAAATAAGCGCCTTATTTTCTGCAAAGATAACTAATTTTTGTAAAACGTTTAATATTACTCCTTTAAGAAACTGAAACGGAATTAAGTTTTGTTTTTACTGACTGAAACGGCCAACTGTGTTACACTGACAGAATGTTTAAGATTTATTTTATTGCAAATATATTGAAGACAGCGGTACCAAGCCTGGTGTGTGAGCAGTAACGATCTGGCCTCGCAACCGGGAGAACGCGTGTTCGAATTCCCTTCCAGCCATCTACATTTGGGTTTTGCATAGTGTCTCAAAATCACTCCACACGAATGATTCGTTCAAAAGGCCGTGGTCAAATTCCTTATCGTTCCTTGCCCCAATCTTTTACAGCCTCTAATGACATCGACGTCGACGAGGCGTAAAACCATAAACCAAAAATAAAAAAACCAGCGTTATTGAGCTGAACGGTTTTGGCGAATGGTAGGCATTAAAAGCAGGAAGTTTACTGGTATACTGTTTGGATGTTATAAATAAACACGCAGGATCCCATATTCTGAGAAATTTACCTTAGTATTGTCTTCATGACACAACAACTGTGGGTGATTTCGACGTGCGTAATGCCAAAGAGTTTTTTTTTTTTTAATTGTATTACTTGTCTTGGCTGCAGGAACGAAGTGTGGGGAATTCGGTCGTCTAATTGCAGAGATTATTCGTTCATGTTTGCGTCTATACATTGTCCATTATCCTTACGGAGCAACTGATATGGTGTTGCCTTTTTCATCCTCTCCGCCAATAGGGATCGCGCGAAGTTTCTGTGTTCCAAAATTACACTAGTTTATTTTGGCTGTTGAGTCAAGGTCACTTTGCTTTAAACCTTCGTAGGGTCATCGCTCGCAGCAAAACGCGGAGAGCCTAGTTGATGGCGAGTACTACAGGAAAGCCCACTTACAAAGTGAGGCCGCCAATCATACTGTGTGTACATGGCCAGAGGTATAATGTGGCAAAGCAGTAACATGCACTTATTCGCCGTTGTAGAGAAACACGGCATTGAAATGTTCCGTTGCGTTCAAATACTTTCTACGTTAGGGAGATTTCAAGTTGCGCGTGGCGCAGTGAGCAAGATCTCTGAATCTTAGGACCGTCGTCACCGGGTCGAATCTGGTTGCGGGAAACTTTTGGTATTTATTCAAGTATGTATACAGACAATTCTCCTCTCCCTTGTTAGACGCAGATATTCTACTACTGTCAATCGGTTTTTCTGTCTTTCGTCGTATTTCGGAGTTTCCGGTGATGCCGTGGCAGTGTGTTGATAGAAATTAGGTCACAGTAGTACACGAAAAAAGACTTGTCAAATTTTTCACAACATTGCCGTTTGATTATCCGCCCCTGCAGTAAAAAGAACAGGTTATCTACACAAAATATCCTTTACAGTAACTTTAAGTAAAGTACATAAATTATTTTTGATAAAATCTCTATGTAATTAATCTAATAGTCGTTCACGCAATCTGTAATCCAAAATAACTTCTTAGTTTAACTGATAGAGTATTCTGAAAGGTTATTTTTTCTTTTATTTTGTTTTTAATCTGGCTCTACGCCTTATCGACAAAGATGTAATTAGGGGCGGGGCAAGGAACGGCAAGAAATACAGCTATAATAATAATAATAATTGATAAAATTGCGACGGAGCGCACGCTCCGGTAGCAATCTCCTACACACCCAACCTTCTCCCTTCCTCCTCCAGCCCCCTTTTTCCCTCAACCAATTTTTAATTTAAAATTTTTTTCAGTGTTTTCGGTAATTTATTTATCACTTCTCTTGGAAATTTATTTCAATCCCTTACACGCTTTTCCTATAGAAGAAAATTTTCCCACGCTCTGTAGTGGGACGCTTTTACGTCACACTCCAATTGGTATATCGTTCAGGTCCTAGATTAGATTATTGATACTGATCTCGGGTGACCCAAATTATTAAATTAATATGCAAGGTTATTTATATGAGAGGACCCAATGCAAATATGCGAGTGTAATTATTCTGTTTAGAGGAAGGGTTGAAGGCCTCAAGGTGATGGTTGGAAGTAGTACCGTTAGTCACCCCGCCTAAGCGACGCTACTGGGACAATGAGCAGCGAGTGTTCCACGCTATCGCCGGTCAAGGTCTGGTGCATTGTTCCTTGGCGTGGGACGCGAAACTGTGAAAGCCGACCAGCTCCTCCCCGCCCAAACCGACGCGCAGAACGCGGGGGTAGTGAATTGCAGTGTGCTGTGACACCACGTGATTTCAATAAAGATTGTCCCACCAATGAAATGTAACGTTGGGGTTCTCATAAGTTAATACAGGGCTTATTTTTCTGCCTGCATGTTCTTCGGCGAGAGGGAAGAGGAAGCCATCTTTTTTCCTTGAGTGGAGAAGACTCTGGTCTGGGATAGACGGTTCGACCGTGTAAAGAGTCGTACAGTGACCGTGCTATGACCGCTAGCTGGTGATCCACGTCTGGTCGCAGGATCGATATCGCACAGTGATAGGCTGTGCGGCAATCACCATTCTACATCTACATCTATACTCTGCAAATCACAAATACTGTGGGTGGCAGAGGGTGCTAAGCACCAATCCTAATTCTGCGCATTCCAATCCCGAACAGATCGAGGAAAGAAGGAACACATAAATGAATTAGTACGGCATCTTATTTCTCTAATCTTATCCCTCCTGTCATTGCGACCTAAATAGGTTGGCGGAAGAAGTATTTCGTTGCACTCGTAACTTAAAGATTTTCACATATTCTCCAGCAAATTCAAACGAAAACGACGTCGTCTGTCCGCCAAACAATCCCAGCCCAACCCAAGAATTATCTCTGTGACACTTACGTAAGGACTGTAACTAGCAGTCACGAATCGAGCGGCTCTTCTTTGTACTTTCTCTAATGTGTCAATCAATCCCTTGCGATACGGATCCCAAATTCCACAACAGTATTCCAAATGCGGACGCACTAGTGTTTTGTACGCTATTTCCTTTGTATGAGCATTACAACTTCTCAAAATACGTCCTATGAATCGTAGTTTGGAATTAGCTTTTCCTACAACGGAAGTTATGTGCAAGTCCCATTTCATGTTGCTTTGTACTGTTACACCTAGGTACTTCAGGGAATCTACAGTGTCAACAACTGAATTGTTAACTTTGTACTCCAGAGCAAGCGGGGTCTTTTTATTACTTATGTGCATTGCCTTGCACTTTTTACAGTTAAGTGTAAGCTGCCATTCATGGCACCATTCCGAAATAACATCCATATCGCGCTGAATTTCTAAGCAATCGTCGGAGCACCTCACTTCCCTATAAATAAGTGCATCATCAGCAAAAAATCGCATCCTGCAATTACCGTTGTCACCGAGATCGTTTATAAAAATTAAGAAAAGAAGTGGTCCTATTACACTTTCTTGAGGAACACCCGAAGTAACATCTAGTTTAGAAGAGGCTTCCCCGTCTACAACGACATACTGTGACCGACCAGTTAGAAAATCGCGTATCCATTCGCAAATCTGATCAGATATACCGTACGCTCGGCTCGTCGCTAAGAGTCGGTTGTGTGGTACAGAGTCAAAAGCTTTCTGAAAATCCAAGAAAATAGCATCAACTTGTGATCCCGCATCAATAACTTTCATTACATCATGCGAAAATAGAGCCAGTTGCGTTTCACATGATCGGTTCTTCCGAAATCCGTGTTGGTATGCTGTAAGTAGCTCGTTTTCATCTAGAAACTTCATAACGTTAGAGCATATGACATGCTCCAGAATTCTATTGCAAACAGATGTTAGCGATATCGGACGATAATTCCTAGGACCTCTCCGATCTCCTTTCTTGAAAATGGGAATCACCTGCGCAATTTTCTAGTCAGAAGGTACTTTTCTTTCCTCTAAAGATTTACGAAATATATCTGACAGAAATGGTTCTATTTCTTCCGCGTATTCCGAAAATACTCTTACTGGTACACCATCGGCACCCGGCGCTTTCCCCCACTTCACGAGCTTTAATTGCTTTATGATACCTACACTATCAATTTGTACTGGATCCATTTCAAATTCAACACGCCGTGGAAAAACGGGAATGTTTTCCATGTTTTCGTCAGTGAAGGAATTTTTAAATTCGGCGTTAAATACGGTAGCCTTGTCGCGGCTGTCATCAACTTCCCGACCGTCTTTTAGTAGAACTGGCATATTGTTGTCACAACCACCTATTTTTTTAAAATACGACCAAAATTTCTTTGGATTTTCAATGAGGCTCTTGGAAAGTGAGTTGCATCGAAAGTCATTGAAGGCTTCGCGCATCGCATTCTTGACCTGTCCTCTTGTCTCAGCTAGTTTTTCTAAATCACTCCTATACATCGTCCTTCTTGAGCGTGCATGAAACTTCCTTTGCTTTTTAAGTAACCTTTTGACTTCACGCGTATACCACGGGGGATCGTTCCCGTCCCTGATTGTCCTTTTCGGTATATGTAAGTCCATACCTTCCCTGACTATATTTATGAATCGAAGCCACATCTCTTCAACCGAGCCTCTTCCTTCTACAAAGGTAATGTATTTATCCCTCAAAAACGTTCTTAAACTCTCCTTTGGGGCCTTTTCGAATCTGTAAACGACCCTTTCTTTTTTCTTTTTGCGCTCGACTGTTAATTTTACTGTAGCAATTACAGCTTTATGATCACTTATTCCCGTGGTGGTAGAAATGTCCGTAAATAATTCAGGCCTATTTGTAACGAGAATATCTAAAATGTTTTCGTTTTCGTTGTCACACCGCGTTGGTTCAGTGACGAGCTGCTCAAGATTAAGATCTGAGAAAAGGTCGAGAATAATCTCACAGGATACTTTATCCCTGCCACCAGTAACGTGGGCGTAATTACTCCAGTCAATATACGTCAAGTTGAAGTCGCCTCCTAGTATTATTCCATGATCCGGAAATTGACGAGCTATATTACTTACGTTATTTCTTAAGGCCTCAGCAACACCTACATCTGCATCTGGTGGACGATAGAAAGACCCTATTACAAGTTTTGTCCTAGCTACTTTTAGTCTAATCCATAGGATTTCACAGACCGTATCAATATTTATTTCGTTACACGACAGGTGTTTACGAACAGCTATAAATACACCACCTCCATTAGAATGTAACCTATCCTTACGAAAAACATTCATGTTATGGTTAAAAATTTCTGCTGAACTTATATCCGGTTTTAACCAACTTTCAGTACCTAATACTATATCAGCTTCTGTGCTACTAATAACGCTTTCAAGCTCAGGCTGTTTATTACAAACACTTCTACAGTTTATAACGAGTACTTTTAACGGTCGAGATTGATTTTCGCTACTCCTAACATATGGTGCCGAATTTAATTGGGCTGCCCGTGACTGTAATCCCAGTTTCTGGTCTTCCTCCCTCAGCCTAAAAAATCCCCCAATACACTCCACACGGCCCCTGCCACCCGTGTAGCCGATTCACGTGTGTAGTGCACACCTGATCTATCCAAGGGAACCCTACACGATTCGACCCCAGGGCGAAGATCAAGGAATCTGCAGGAATTGACGCCATTCACGCCAGGTCATGCTTCATTTGGTTCTTGAGACTGTGACAGACCCGTAAGCAACTTGAGATAAAGACCTCTGCTCATCAAGCAGAATCATTCTGAGCTAGTTGGCATATTTGGTAGAACATTATGTGTTGTGGAGGCCCTTTGCTCATCACGAGTTCCATAATGTTTTCTTGTATTAACGGCGCCCGAGATTAGTTTTCATGTTCATGTGCAAATGGTTTAATTCCTGATGTTTGTTATCACGATATATCATGCATGTTTTGTTAACTTTAATATTTAATTTCATTTGATAATTCCCGAATCATATTAATGTTAAATTCAGTCATTATTTGCTTTGGTTAATCGGCCAATTGTAAGGTCTAGGTTTTGTGTTCGATATCTTGCAACGCTTCATCACCAATGTAGGCCTTGTACATCCCCATGACTCTCTTCATCCTCCTTCTATCCTCCAATCAACCCCACTCCACCTCCTTTATCATATTAGTTTGTTTTGCGGTAATTTCCAAAGACATATCTGGCAGCCCTTCTCTCCCTCCAACTCCTGTAATTGATACCCAAAATGTGGATTCCACACTACACCACCATATTCCAGCAGTCGTCTGACCAGAGTCTTGTACCCCAATTCCCTTACTTCTCTAGTGCATCCCCTCATCACTCTTTCCAACAGTTGAAGGATTTACCCTGTTACCTGTCCAATGTGTCCTGCCCAGTTATGTCTGCTATCAAATGTTATGCCAAGATAAATGGCCATTTAGGGGAACCATCCAGGAATACACCTGGAGTGATTTGGGGAAACCATGGAAAAGCGAAATCTGGATACCCAGACAATGATTAGATCCCGCGTCCTTCCAAATGCAGGCCAGAGTTTTACCGTGCACCCACCAAGTTCGGTGAGAGATAATAGTCTACAGTCTTGAGGCCTATTGGTTTTATGTATCACTTCGGTTTTAGAGATGTCTTATATGGAAAATTGTATGCAATTTTCTCGTTAAGGAAGTCTTTCGGGGCATTCTCGTTGGTCTTTGCACCTTCAAGAAGTTGGCGGAAGAGGTATATGAAAATAGAGGATCTAATACGAATCAAATATCTCAGACGCTAATTTTTACATCAGAGTTTTATATAATCGTATTCAGTGATATAACGTGCATACTTCGTTGACGATCAATTTTCATTAGCGTGACGTATTTGAGCGGCAGCCACAGTAGTTCTGCATCAACCGCTTTTAAGTTCTTTCTGGCAAAGGATAACATGTAATTTGATTGAACGGTTGTTACGTTTATAACAATGCACGCTTTCTGTTACAGCAATATCAGACATTTAACTGAAATTACGTTCGTACGTCATTCTCGTTTCTTTTTCCCCCAATGTTAATTACACATGTTAGTTAATTAATCTTCAGCTCAGCTTCAGTTATCTTTATGTAGTAGTAGTCTGTTTTTTATTATTTTTATCTCCCCAATGAGATAACAAGATAATATTATTTTTTCTAATATTTTGTAGAGATTGTACTTAAAAAGAATTTTATTTGTTATGAAATTAGTAAACAAGATCGTACTAAGCATTTAATCGTATCGCGTTTTCAGTTTGTTGACCCAGTCGGCTGGTAGTTTTCTTTTCCCAGGCGCCGGCTGGCGTCAGGCCAAACCACAGGCTGGTCCGGGCCTATAAATATCGGGCCGCTGCCCTCCTCTCACTAAATCTTCTGTATAAAATCACTGACGTCGAGGAAACTAGCCCCGTATAAAGAAATCTCAAAGTTTGTTTTGTATGTGATATCGCAACCAAGTAGTTTTAGTGGGAAACAACTTTATATAATTGTAAATATTTTTAATTAACAGGTTTTCTTCCTCAGCAAGCCGTTATTATCACCTCCTCTGCGTATTGAAATTTTAAAGTATTTTTATTTAAACTTTTTACGGTTATTGTAATTCAATCGGTGCTATTGTAAGCAGTAAAATCACTGACAGCTTCCTCTACTCTACCTGCCAGATTATCCGATCCAGCAATACGTGAGGGTAGATACAATACGCCATACTCCACTCACTGAATAAATCGCGGAATCAATAATACTGCGAGGATCGTTCGAATTTCAGTCGTTATTTATTCAGAAATAACCATAGGTGGGCACAGTTAATCGAAAACTTAACTTCGTTAATCCGCTAATTAAAAAGTTAACTTCGATAATCGTTAAAAAGTTACATTTTTGGAAATTTAACGCAAGTTAAAGTTAACCTTTAAAAAGTTAATCATCCGAGAGTCGAACTGATGTTTATATTGTATGTTGCAATAGGTATTACTGCAAGCAATACCAAGGTGCTGTATAACATGATGTGAATCAATAATACATCTATCAAATGTCCTTCTGGAAATTGAGTTTTTACTGGGGTTCAACGTTTTCACCAGCTTCTCAAAACTATTGGATTCTTCTACATATAGTGGAATCATGTGGCAACCAAAAGGTTTGCAATACATCAATGCACACCAGATTGGAATACGATGTTTCAGGTAGCTATGACGCCAAATTTTCTTATTAACGTAAACTTTTATTAGCAGATGGCTATGAAAAGAAATCAATTCTGCTGCTACCTACATCAGAAGTAGCCACAGCACTTGAAGAAGGTTTTGAATTATTTTTCTTTTTTCCTACGAGTTGGCTCTGCTTTTACTTATTCTTCAAACTGTTTATATTTGGATATATGCATTATCTTTATATATTGTTTAAGTTTATCAAGGCTTGACACGTGAACCTTGATTGTAGAAAGTTTATGCAAACACAGTTTGAATTCATAAATCAACTGTTCTCCCAGTCTTGATTTAAGTGCAACATAATCGTATAAATTTGGCCAAGGATTTTTAATATACTGGTTGCTATTGTTAGCATTACTGCTTTCAGTAACGGATTGAAGAGCTTCAGTTTTCATGACGTAATCATGTAACTAATGTCAGATTAATTTATTTCAATAACGAACACCAAACCAGTACCAACTAAAGAGTGAAATTTTCCTGGCAGTAAAAAATATTATAAAAATATCAAAATCAACCACCCATCGAATTAGAAACGAGCAGTGAGCATTGGTTTGAAGACGTAAAATAGAAACGCACCAAACCTCTAGCTTTCCTCCCCTCATCCACGCCATCCCTAGTATAACAACTGTATACGCATCCCACTCGCACTTTGTACTATCTATTATTCGTTCGCCATCCGCTTAGTCGAAAGTACGAGCGTGGCAAGACGCGCAATTCAAATATACCAAATGACCAATGTAAAGGACTTAAGTTAACGGTAGTTCAATTTAACGGAAGATAAGAAGACCGTTAACGTTTTTTTTAGATTAACTTTAAAAGTTAATTTTTTACAATTTTGTTAACTTCGTTGATTAACGATTAACGGATTAACGATTTCCTGCCCTGCTGTGGAAATAGCAGATAAAAAATCACCTATATACTATTATCTTATAATTACTTTCTTCTCTTTTTCATCACCCCTAACACCATATTTCTCTTCTTCTCTTTTTACTTTTTTTTTAAGTTAATTTCAGAATACGTAGCGTGGAGGGTGAGCGGCAAAGGTCTGGTCTAGCATTCTGGAGGATGCTGCTTCAAATACACGTTCGCCCATACAGAATTGGGTTTTCCATGGTTTTTCGAAATCACTTTAGGCAAATGCTGGGATGGTTCCTTCAATAGCTCGTGGCTGAATTCCTTCCAGTTCCTTGCCTTCAGTCCTTTCCTGCCTCTAATGTTCGCGTCGTCGACGGGGCGTGGAGCCATAAGCAAAAAGAAAGAAAAAAAGAGAGAAGCTGATGTCATAACAATACGCATCATTAATTCAGCCTAGTTGCATACTAGTTGGTGAAGAGACGAAAGACATTAATACTTGTCCCCTTAGATTAGACGGTAATAGCTATTTCAGCCTTTCTTTCACACAAATTACAGTTTCGATTTGAGGCCCTCGCGCCACACATGCAACGGTTTTGGACGTACGGTAAAAAGACGTACGTCCACATCGCTCTAGTAGACCGAAAAAATGTATGATACCTTATACACAGGACGACGGCACGATCTCAGTAGTCGTTCAGTGCCACTAATGGTACGGTGACCGGGCCGTTGTACGAAGGCAGTAGCCTACGTGACTAAATGCAGGTGTTACAGGCAACGATAATTAGTCGTACATCAGTTGTCCTACAAGTTGTCTGATTATAAACTAATATCTTAAAATAAGATTTTTCTGGTTCAAGCAAAACCTGCCTTGTGGGATCAAATTCTCGATATTTTCAAGGAAAGAATTGTAAAAAAAAAGATGCCTGTCATAAAGTTTGACTGGAACTAAAACCATATTTTGGAGTGCTTGAAGATAAAAATAAATTAATTCAACAAATTTTAATATTTCTTTATTAAAAATAATCAGGAATAACAAATACGAGGGATTAAAATAGACTATTCCTACCTTTTGTAACATTTTATTCTAGTTAAAATTCAATTATAAACAATACAGTTTAAAATAAACGAATTTAAATTTACATTGGTAATAAGTTTACAAGTTAGGCCTAGTATGTAATTCGTCAAAGGAAGTAACTGACATTCAAAAATAATTTAAAAAAATATTGTAATAATTTTTTTAGTTCTTCAAAAAACTCGTAAAATAAATGTGTATCCTCTCGTCTTTGATTGATCAGAACTATTCAAATGAAGTTATTACATTTCCGCCTTGTTCTAAAACCATAAAGGGATAATCATTGATTCTTAATGATGTCAAGATGTCTACTGAACTCAGTCAACGATAAACCGTTGTGTGTGAAAACAAGCATGCTACGGTAAAATGTAGTATGTCTTTTTAACTTTGGTTGAAAATCGTCATTTGTGAAAACTGTCTTGTCATATTAATCAACAGTGGTGATCGGTGACTTGCAAAATAATCCCGCAACCTCACTGAAGGGACAACATGGAACTAAAGAACTTTTATCTCTGTTTTCGAGGTCTGTGCTAAACTTCGTTAACATCTTCCACGAGTCTATTGGATTTGGCAATCAGCAAGTGTAATTTGGAGGTTGCTGTCACACCCATCTACATCTACATCTACATATATACTGTGCAATTCACATAATTGCTGGTGATAGAGGGTGCTCAGCACCAAAGCTAATCTCTTTGCTGTGCCTTCTAATTCCCAATGGTACGAGGGAAAAAAGAATTGATATAAGAATCAGTGCGACACCTTATTTCTCTAATCTTATCTTTCCTGTCATTCTGACTCAAATAGGTTGGTGGACGAAGTATTTCACTACACTCGTAAGTGAAAGTGGGACTATTAAGCATGTTTTCCAGTAAGTTTAAACTACCAGAGACTCCCGGCCCAGTCTACTAATCAGTTCTGTGACGCTTTCGTAAGGACTATAGCAAGCGGTCACGAATCGAGCGGTTCTTCTCTGTACTTTCTCTATACTGTCAATCAACCCCTTACGAAATGGATACCAAACGGCACAACAGTAATCCAAATGTGGACGCACAAAGATCTGTACGCTGTCTCCTTCGTTTGTTCATTATAATTTTTCAAGACTCGACCTAGGAATCACAGCCTAGAATTAGCTCTACCTACCAACGAATTAATGTGGAAGTCCCATTTAATGTTCCTTTTGTACCGTTACTCCCAAATATTTCATAGAATCGACCGTATCAATAACTGAACTGTTTACCTCGTATTTCTGAACAATCTGATTCTTTTTGTTAGTTATGCTCATTGTCTTACACTTTTTACAATTTAGTGTAAGTTGTCATTCAGCGCACCATACCAAAATAACATCCAGATCACGCTGAACTTCTAAGCAATCGGCCGAATTCCTTACTTCCCTATAAATAACCGCGTCATCAGCAAACAATCTAAAAATGCTTTTCACTTTTTCTCCGAGATCGTTTATAAAAATTAAGAAAAGAATGGTCCTATTACAATTCCTTGAGGTACACCCGATGTAACATCTAGATTAGAAGAACTTTCTACTTCAACGACGACATACTGCGACCGACCAGTTGGAAAATCCTTTATCCATTCACAAAGCTGATCCGATATACCGTACGCCCGAAGCTTAGCTAAAAGGCGGTTGTATTGCACAGAGTCAAAGGCTTTCTGCAAATCTAAAAAAAAATGCATCTTATTGTGAACCTTCATCAATAACTTTCATTAAGTCGTGTGTAAATAGGGCCAGCTGTGTTTCACGTGATCTTTTCTTCCGAAATCCGTGTTGAGTTGTCCGTAAGAAAATTATTTTCATCTAGAAAATTCATAATGTTCGAGCATATAACTCTACTACAAATAGATGTTATAGAGATGTTATAGAGACGACCCGTGCGAAAATTTCGCGAATAAAATACGATGAATAGTGAGGTTGAATATAATGTCACCAAGTTCAGTCATTACTCTTCATACTCCTACTTCATGTATCGATTTTGGTTAGAAATCCAGGGAGATAAATGGCTCGAAACACAAAAAACGTATTTTAGAAATATTGACATTTTTGCGCTTTATGGGTCGAATTACGAAAAATTCCTTTCTTAGAATATAATGTTACCACGTCGGAAACCTAGTCTTTAATACGATATGTCATTTATCTATATCGATTAGATATCAAGGGAAATATAAGGCTCGTGACACAAAAATACGTAGTAGAACAATTTATACTTTTTCCCTTTAATAGTTGAATTCCAAACACTTCTTTCTTAAAATATGATGTCAGCAAAGCTGAGACATTATTCCTCACAATCATACTTGATTTATCGATTTTGGATAGATATCAAAGGAGATAAATGGCTCGAGATACAAAAAACGCATTTTAGAAAAAGTGACATTTTTGCCCTATAAGGGTTGAATTACGAAAAATTCCTTTCTTAAAATATAATGTTACCATGGCAGAGACCTTATTCTTTAAAATGATACCTCATTTATCTATATCGGTTAGATATCAAGGGAGATAAATCGCCCGTGACACAAAAATCGGTAATAGAAAAATTTATACTTTTTTCCTTTAAGGGTTGAATTCCAAAAACATTCTGTCTTAAAATATGATGTCACAAAGCTGAGACATTACTCCTCATAATCCTACCTCATTTATCGATTTTGGTTAGATATCCAGGGAGATAAATGGCTCGAGATACAAAAAACGCATTTTAGAAAAAGTGACATTTTTGCCCTATAAGGGTCGAATTACGAAAAATTCCTGTCTTAAAATATAATGTTACCACGGCGGAGACCTTATTCTTTAAAATGATACCTCATTTATCTATATCGGTTAGATATCAAGGGAGATAAATCGCTCGTGACACAAAAACGCATTGCAAAAATATTGATACTTTTGCCCTTTAAGGGTCGAATTCCGAAAACTTTCTGGTTTAATGTATGACGTCACTAAAGCGGAGATCTTAATCTTTAAAACGATACTTCATAAAACAGTTTCAGATAGGTATCCAGGGAGATAACTGACTTGTAACACAGAAAAAAGCATTTTAGAAATATTGACATTTTTGCCCTTTAAGGGTCGAATTCCGAAAACTTTCTTGCTTAAAATTCGATTTAACCAAAGTGGAGACCATGAGCTTTAAAATGACACCTCATTCATTAATTTCGGTTAAGTATGAAGGAAGATATAGGCTTGTGACAAAAAAATACCTTATAGAAATAATATATATGATGGGTCGGTAGTTTCCAGGGTCACTTCGCTCCCCTTTCTTAAAAATCGGAGTTACTTGTGCGATTTTTCCAGTCGGAAGGTACATACTTTTCGCTCTTCTAAGGATTTACTGAATATATCGGACAGAATTGGTCCGATTTCTGCCGCGTACTCTGAAAATATCCTTACTGGAAATCCATCCGGGCCCGATGCTTTCCCCGACTTCAGGAGCTCTAATTGCTTTATGATACTCTTTGAATCACCCGCCGAATTTGTGAATGATAATATGTAATTATTGTTTTTATGATGTTACTTGATTGTTAATAGAATTTTAGTTGTTACACACAGAGGCATATGTAGTATATAGCAGTGTAGACTAATTCCTGCAAAATGTTAACTGGAATCGTGCGTAATCGCGTCCGCTTCAGCTGCGAATAGACGTGACCAACCGGACCGGATGTGTTCAACGCTGTTTGTTTTCACGTTCGCCGTTTTAGTGTTCCAACATTAGACTGTTTGAAGAACGAACCACATTTCTCATAAAAAAAGGCAATCTCTCGGATTAAGTTATCGATTACCAGAGATTAATATAAAATGTCTTTCACTGCATCAGCAGCTTTTCTAGAGAAGCGTCAGGAAATGCCTGTCAAGTATTACATTTCCGAATTACTTACGAGGTAATTACCTCCCTCATAAAAATGCATGTCACTTGAGATCAACCGATAGCCATTTGTTAAAGGAATAAAAGTGAAAAATATTGTATACACTCTGATTATACTATAGTCTTTATTTTTGTCTGTAAGAATTTTTGTTGAAAACATTTACTCAAAATTTTCAGTTCAGCTGCACAGTAGTGGGTATTCGTTTGATTAATGTTTAAGATTTGTCATTTACATGGTGTCTCGTAAATACATGTACAAACTTCAAGAGGAGGTGGAAAGCATCAAAACAAATCAGAATTGTATGGAGATTCATCACCGGAAACAATGGCAAATATTTGTTGTGGATGAAAACAAGCACGCTACTGTAAAATGTCGTACGTCTTTTTAACGTGCGTCCAAAACCATCGTGTGTGATCCGTGGCTAGCTGATATTCCAACAACTTCATTGAGGGAGCAATGTGAAACTAAGGAACTGTTATCTCCGTTTTCGAAGTCTGTTCGGAACTTCGTAAATGACTTTCGCGGTTACAATTTGAGTTGGCAATCAGCGAGTACAGTTTTTAGGTCTGCCACACTCCTTAAATCACCAGTCGAATCCAATTAAGATTATTTAAGTATTATTTACATGATGTTACATGACTGCACGTGTGCGTGGTGGACTGTTTGTCTAACCTCCAGCCTCTCCAGATTTAAGAAAACTGTATTTTTTTCCGGTGGCCACTTAAGTCTCTTGTGAATGAAACACGTGTCAATTCAAAAATGGTTGTGGTTGCAAGATCTGTACTGCTGAGTCTGTTGAAAATCTTGATGTTTTCTACTGTGGCCGTCAGTCCACATAGTACTGCGGGGTAACTTATACTTCAAAAGTAATAGAAGAAACTTGCAACATTATGAAATGACTTTGCCATAACGTTTCGGGTCATTGGTTCCTATGTAACTCTGAATCGTTTTGATGCTCTCCACCTCCTCTTAAATTTTGTACCTCTGTTTATAGGAAAGACTTCTCGGTTACGTGACAGGATCAATAGGTCGTTCTTCATCGAGTCTTCTATAACGTAATGTGTCATCATATTCAGGTTACTTCTACTGACTGGAGTGAGGAGTACAGTCACGTACCCGAGAAATCTTCAAGCTGCAGATTTTCCGGGAAAACCTACGATTACATCAATAAACCTTATTCATTAGACTAAAAATGTATCTTACGTATCGAAAAATTTTAATAGTTGATAGAAGAAGAGTGTGAAAATTTAAAAAAAAAAAAAACTTGACACTATTTGTTATTCCAAACAATTTTTGATGAAAGTTCACATTAAGTTGCATTAAATTTCAATTTTTTAAAATATTTTTCAGTCATAGAATAGTAAAATTACATGGGTTTGAAACATTTTTAATGAGTTCAGATGTTCACATCTCGTGAAATATACAAGTAATGATGTACCAAAACAGCACTGAATGAGTTTTTTATGCCTACTCAACGACAGCTCACTGGATGGGATACATTAAAAACATCCAACAAATTAGAAGGAGGGGGACGTCAGCTTAAGGGTCAGTTTATCGTTCAATAAAACACATATTCCTGCGAAAGTTTTGTCAGAAATGATCCAAAGGCAGCGTAATTTTGTGTCTGTTGGTAATAGAATAATGTTAAAATCCTGAAAAAAAGTCATCATTTACTACTCACGTTGAATGCCCTTACGAAAAGAAACATATGAAATCATTCACGCTAATGGACTTGGTTTAATGGTTAATTAAACGCGATACATTTTTCAATCTCTCGTTTTTGGAAACTAATTTTTTAGAGTATTTGTCTTCAAATTTCTTTTTTCTGACAATGAAATACATTTTTCTGGGAAATTTCTTGACAATCGGTGTAAAACCTTTCGAGGCTGTGACAAGTGGAAGGATGGACATAACGAAATTACAAGAGTTGGTTTTGCTATTTTTACATAGGAATCCTAAAAATACTAAGCGACCAGATATTGTTGAGGCCGTTGAGGACCATAAGCTACAATTACTGGTTGTGGTATTAGAGTGTTGTCTTCATTAGAGCTGGAGAGCAAATTAACGTGTTGGAAGTTAGAGTTGGAACTACACACCGAGCGGTAACGCTCTGGCCCCACATTCGGGAGGACACCGGTTTGAATCCCCGTCCGGTCATCCAGGTTTGGATTTTCCATGGTTTCCCCAAATCACTCTATTCAAATTCCGGCGTGCTTCCTTCAAAAAACCGTAGCCTAATTCCTTCCCGCTCCTTGTCCCCAGTCCATTCCCGCCTCTAATGACCTCAACGTTAACGATGCGTGAAGTATTAAAAAAAAAAAGCTCTATACCTCAATCGTTTTTCCTCCCTTGAGGTTCCTCTTTCAGGTACGCAATTAAACGGAAGTTGTGTGTACCGCGGGAATCGCTCCCGATGATCAATTTCTTGTCAAAATAAGGGGGCCTCACAGTCTAGTAAGTAGTTAGTTTCTGTTTCGACTGAAATACCGTCTCCTTTTTCTACAGAAGCCTACTATATTGTAATAAATTTGAACGAAATTCGCCATTAAAGTTCATCAAACAACCAGCTAGCGGTAACAACCATTCCAAAGATTCCAAATTTCTAATTTTGTATGTTGACACGTATTGCATACAAGCAGTACTTAACTACTTGTTCTTATTCTTCTTCTTTAATACAATCGTAACAGAAATTTCTTTCATCGGTTCATTTTCTAGCTCCTACAGGAATAGAGCGTGAATAAAATCCTCTGAGCCTATTTCTGAACAGTTATCTTAATATAATACAGTCTATGGGAAAACAACATCATTTAACGCCTTAATCTCTGAGAATCGTGACACATCACATCCATTTTATTTTCTGCCCATCCAATCTCCTCCATCCCACAATTATCTCCAATTTACCTCTGCAGTTGTTTGTTACATTTTTTGGTGATTAAAGGGCCAAATCGGTTTCTTCTAGTTTTTTTTTATTCTAGTGGTATTTTTCGCATTTTTTCATCTTCTGTTCTCACTTCATGAATCGCTCCTGCACACGGTGGAAGACGGGTGATGACACAAAGTAGGGAAGTACCTTAGGCTGAGAGTAAATTATTGCAGGAACCCAATGATACTCATGTCCACCACGACACCTGTGAGTTCTAACGAAACTCCATAGAAAATAGGATATGTCTAGCAAGCCTTTAAAGTGTTTGTGATTACTTTCAAAATAAGGCATGTATTTGGTAAGGTAAGGTCATTTTTGAAGATAAATACAAAATTCGTGCCATATGTTCTGATTTCCTGAACTTGACATTATGTAGTATGTATTAATTTTCTGGAGGAACGAAATCTTAATATAACTGCAAATTTGATGATGGGAAGGCAAGACGGAAACTTCTCACCGTATGGTCGCCTGATTGTGTTGCGGGTCTGCTTGTAGGCACCGGTAAGGCGCTCAAGTGAGAACATCCTCGTATCTCTGAAGTTACTTTACTTCAGTCCTATTCAACTGTCTGTGGTAAATAGAACTAGAAATACGTATAAAAATGCGTAGCGAACATCTTTAGGGGATGACAAAATTTTCGCATGAACTTAAACTGATAAAAAATGTTCCGTAATGATTTTCACAGTAAATTAGCCTGGACTTACAAGACTTACAAGATTTACAAGACCAATTTCAACCACCATATCTACTACACCCTACATGACCCCGACATGAAACCACCATAGTAAACGATGGGATTCTCGAGGCTTCTACCACACACAAACACCACTGGTCAGCTCTAGGTATTTGCGGCTGCAAAGTGAAATATAGACACACCCACGTCTTTGGTCGAAATAAGAAAATGCTCTCTGTCGATCACCTTCAACCACCATATCTCCCACACTCCCACAGCTCCCGACATTTATCCATCATAGTACGCGGTGGGAGATTCGAGGCTATTACGACAACATACACCAGTGATCTGCACTAGGTAGTTGTTGCTGCAGAGTGATATATATATATATAGTAACCAGGAAATAATAGGTGCTAAGTAGCGAATGGATTTACAAAAAAAAAAAAAGGATAGCGAAATGAACCACCACTTACCTTAGATGATGGTTTCGTGGAGTGAACACACAAAAAATCACTAGAACAGGAAAAACAATGAATATTTCGGGACTTGGTCCTTCGTCAACAGGAGAACATCACGGAGGGAGGGTGCTGCAGGATACGGTCTCATAGAATGACCGTTAGTCAGGAACATGGTGGGAGCAAATTCAAACGGAGGACTGGGAGAGGGGGACAGTGAACTGGATCTACACGGACAATGCAAAATGTTGCAAAAAGCGCAGAATAATATATTAAAATATTCATAACATAAATTTGAGAAAGTAAAAGTAAATAAGTAAACAGAATAATCGATATCTACTATATAATTTCGTAAGGTCATCCACTCACCTCGATAGTTATTGGCTCAAAAATGGTGACGTCATGGGCCAGCCTTCGCTCGCAAAACAGCGACCAGAGATACCATTGCAAGAAATTCGATGTTATGTCTACAATTTAATACCTAAGCACCAAATTAAGTTTGATTTTGATACAATTTCATAGTTTTTTTTTTTTTTTTTTTTTTTTTTTTTTTTTTTAAACCATACCGATAAACTTTACTGTTAAAAAAACGTGGAACTACTTTCCAGGAAGTTGTCGACTTTATAACCAAAGTTTATACACGTGCTAGCTATTAAATGAGCGCTAAGCTTACTTTTTATATAGATTTAAAGGATATTAATTCACTTGATTTTTGCCTTTAGCTGCAGCATTTAGTATTTAAAACATGTGAATAAAATATTTTCTTCATCTACTTATTTGAAGAGAAGACAACACTTTTAACAACGATATTCCTGCCGTTAATGAACAGCAAGCAGAAATTGTAGAATATGCAGTGTTTAATACCTAAGCAACTGTAAACGTGGGACTACAGTTCAGTAACATGTCGACTTGAAGAAACTTGAATTACTATGAAATGAGCAAGCATTCAACTTAGATTTTAATATACATTTAAATCATTGAGGATATGACTACTTATAAGCGATGTGAAAATCTTTAATTCAGTTAATTTTTTAGCTTCTTAGCTACATTTAGTATTAACAACAAGTAAATATAATATTTTATTCCTTTTCTTATTTGAAGAAAATATAGTACATACTTTATTTAACCAATTTGAAACATAAAAAACAGCTTTTCATTTATTTACCGTAATTTGGGGAAATATTGACACCAGAAGGTGTCCTTCATTTTTCTGAAAAGGCTATTTTATGTCCAAAGAATGATGATGTTTATGAAATTAATGAACGAATTTTGGACATTCTTGAAGGTGAAAGCGTTATCTACTTCAGTTCAGACTCTATCGAAGATCCAAAGAACCAAGACACAGAAATTTATCCCATAGAGTTTTTTTAATAATCTAAGGCCTTCAGGAATGCCACTACATCAACTGAGACTAAAACTTGGAGCAATTGTCATGCTACTGCGGAATATTAACACAAAACGAGGCCTGTGCAGTATGCAATGGCACTCGCTTGATTGTCAAAGACTTTAAACCAAATTTGATTTTTGCTAAAGTTCTTACTAGATCTGCAAAAGGAAATTCAGTATTCATTCCGCGTATTAATCTTGCTCCAAGCAATTCTGACCTCCCATTCATTCTGAAACGAAGGCAGTTTCCTGTCATGCTTGCCTTTGCTATGACTATAAACAACTCACAAGGTCAAACATTCGACAAGGTTTGACTTTAACTCTCTGAGCCTGTTTCCAGTCATGGGTAACTTTATGTGGGTTTTTCCAGAGTAAGATGGTCAGGTGATGTTAAAGTACAAATCATCAATAACGATCGCCACGGTAAACTTCTAAAAAATTGTAACAGTTTTTACAAAGAATATTGTGTACAAGGAGGTACTGGAGCATCAATAAGTGACTAATCGAGCTACCTCTGTACCAAATAAATTACACTTAATTTCCAAAGGACAAATTTCTGCAAGGTTGGTAATCCATAATGTATTCACTTTGATTGTAGTTAACTAAACCACCGATGTAGTAATAGGGTTAAGTAACATGGGTTAAATAACATGTTATCGTGTAGTAACACACTGGAAACGCGTCATATAGTTAGGCCGCATCTGTCGGCACAAATCTGTATTTACCGATCTAACACCATTTACATTAAAAATACATTTTTCAAATTTAGCAAAGTGAACTATTGGAGTCAAATAAAACTGTATTTCAGCCAGTTCCAGTCAAGAGACCTCGACGTTTGAAACAATTATACGAAAGCGCGATCGTCTTTGTCCATGTTTAATACGTCTATTATTATACTTCTGAGTTCTTCACGCAAAATACATTTTATTCAGTCTAACGGTGAAACACAGGTCAAGTTCGTGTTTGGCCAGGTTAGGTAAACCTATCATAATCTTTGACCCTAAAAACTAGAACTTTTCTAGACCCGTGACGATACGCAAAAAACAGTCACGGGCTTACACTAGTATATAATAATAATAATAAAAGAATCTACGCAGATAAACATCACCTCTGGTATGTGTTGGTTCAATATAGACAGTGGGCATGGAGGCAAGGGGTATTATCTCAAATTGAGACCAGGAGGTTGCCTTGTGCCTAGTTTGTATTGGTAGGCAAGCTCCCAGCTTCTTAGTTCAGAGGAGCTGCTGCTGTTTGGGAGGACTCTGATAGCACGGACCGTGAAACCAGAATTAAAATTATTGGTGTCATGGGAGGTGGCATGAATAGCTAATGTTTTGGATTCCGAGTGAAAACTGTATGTCGTGGTCATTTCTTATGGCTAGTGGATTGGTAGTCAAACCTATATAGGAAGCCAAGCAATGTTTGCAGTTAAGATGGTATATTACATGGGAGATTTCACAGGTGGCGTGTCCTATGATAGGAAAGCTCTCGCCAGTGAAATGGTTTGGTTGGTGAAAGTGGTAGAGGCATGGTGTATGTCGCACATCTTGCAGCGGCGTCTATTAAATGGGAAGATCCTTGGGGCTGTCTGATGGGATGAAGAAGACTGTGTTTGTGGACTAGAAGTTGGCTGAGGTTGGGAGGTCTGCTGAAACAAGTTCTGGGAGGGCCAGGGAAGATTTTTGGAAGAATGGATCTCATTTCTGGGAAGGTTAGTAGGAAATCATAACCCTGCCGAAGGATTCTGTCGATGTATTCAAGGCCAGGGAAATATTGTGTAATCAGGATTGGACTGTGGTTAGTTTCTGGGGGTTTGGAGTAGTCAATAGGTTGAGCAGGTTGCAATGTGGCTCGTGAAAGTTGCTTGTGAACCAAAGCTGGGGGATAGTTGCGGGATACCAATGCTTGTGAGATGTTGTGTGAGTACTCCATTACTAATTTCCGGTTGGAGCATATATGACTGCCCTGAATGCCAAGACTGTAGGGGAGGGAACATTTGGTGTGATATGGATGGCAACTGTCAAAATGGGGGTCCTGCTGTGAGTTGGTGGGTTTGGTGTAGACTGAGGAGCTGAGGTGGCCATAGGAGAGGGACAGGTCCACATTTTAGAATGTGGCCTGGGTGTGGGAGTAGGTCCATGTGAAATTCAGCGAGTTATTAAAGGTATTTAAATTATACTAGGGATTTAACCATTGTCGATGATGAGGTTATTAGAACTGGGAGAAGATGTAGGTAAGAAGCGGGAATAAATTCGGCCATGGCCGTCTGAACGAACCATCCCGGGCTTCGTCTGGTATGACTTTAGGGAACCATGGAAAATAAAAATCTGGATGGCTGGACAGGGGGTTGAGCCCGCGTCCTTCCGAATGCAAGGCTAGAGCGTAACCACTCACCCGCCACCTTCGATGACCGTCTAATACTCAAAAATATCACTGTTTGCTTTGTCTAAGTGTAAGCCTGGAAATCATGGTCAAACAAACCGGATTCTTGTTATCATCACCGACAAGATGGTGTGCTGATTGTTTGCTTCCCCATGCTAAATCCCTTGGTAAAGAAATAGTATTCGTTAATGTGGACCCTGCAATAGATGGTAATATTATATTCAAGAAGTTATAACAGAGATTCCTTATGCTAGTATCATTATGGAATTAATCCAGGAACATTAAATTATTGTAGTTAGTTCCTAGTTTTCAATTCTAGTGAATATCTTCGGAATTATATTGAATGTACGGCATCTTCGTCTATCTTTAGATAACGTAGATTCGTATATACTGGGTAGCACTTTCACTGTTACACTCAGGTATTAACAGATGAAGCATTTTCGTTTTCTTTGGATTTAACAGTAGATTTTTTAATAAAGATTTACGAAATAGTAACAACAATCTTAAAGCTGTAGAAATCATATCTTACTGAATTACGTAGTTCATATTTACAAGAGGTTTGGTCTTGATTTTTTTTTTTAAGTGGTCTTATGATGAATTTTGTATTTTGTTAGCAATCCGTGCATGAAAAATTCAAATGTTAAAGCAACAAAAAAGTTTGAAGAGAAGATTTGTTTGTAACGGTTCTAGGCAGAAACTTGGTACTGATTCTTTTCTTCAGAATTTAATTGTACAAATTCACTTTTCTGCCTTTTTATATATATAATGGTCTTTTACGGAAATTGTTCATCTAACATCAAATGTTTATATTGTAGGTTATTAGATATCCACCGTGCCTGTCATTACAATGATTTAAATAAAATGAAATACAGTCATAATGAACAGTACAGTTGAAATATTTCGTATAATATATGATCCTCTGTTACAATTGAAGATATATTTTTGGCAAGATATAAAAAAATTTAGAAATCAGAGCATGATGTAATCATGTTGCAATAGGCTAGAAGTCAATTGATTTTGTGCTAAACAGCGTTAATATATTGAACTATACATCTGAAACCACATGTTTTATGTAATCATGAGATAAGACGAAAAACAATAAAATGCTTGCTTACATTGTAATAAGTTCACGACCAGCTGTAATATTCGATTTTTAGCATGACAGCTGTGAGTACGTAGTTCGTAACGTTACCATTGGTGACGCTACCAGTCGAGCAGCTGCTGCTAGAACTTCGTATGGTCGAGCACGTTTAACGTAGACATTATTTTTGAGATTTGTTTTACGGGTTTTATTTCAGCTACGTCAAAATTGATCAGAATAACGCTTTTTGTATTTGCTTATACATTTGTTCAAAATTAGAAAAAAATATTTGAAAATGAAAACGAGAGAAGAGTATCTTTGGCAGTATGACCCTGGTGACAGTTGTGTGAACTATTTCTACGCGCCTATTTAAAGAGAGTCGTGTACAGCATTTAAGTCCGGGCATAGGAAGGTAATTGATTTAACTAATTAATATTATCATTAATGTTTGTAGTGTGCTGTATGTATGATTTATTTTTATACATATCATTTAAAAATCTTATTTGCAATTGACTGCTTGTTTTCTGTATAAGATATTGTCGTTGATTAATAAATTTGAACAGGACTGTGTAAGCAATTTCGATTTTTTCTAAATTAATATTTTGCTTTCACACATTTGCTACTGAAGTAAGGACCTGATCTAGAATTCTGAAACAGATAAAGCGTTTAGTGGAATTCGTGGCTATTATTGAAACCTATTACGAATACATCTTTTGAAATGAAAATCCACTTTATCACTATCGGCGATACGTCCATGTTGGCAGTGGTGTTACAAAAGTAAAGAGTTGGTTAGAATTAAATAATAATTTCATGCAATAAGTTAGCAGCAACAGATGATATAACTGAACTGAAGTATTATGGCCTGCAGTCGAGTTCTAGTAGGCACCTCAGAAATCAAGATGTTTTTGATCCAAAACAAAGCAAGAGGGAGAAGTCCTGCCTCTTACCTCACTTCGCTTCCCTCTCAATAAGTTCGTTGCAATGTGTACACAAACATATTGACCATTTCTTCAAGTTCTATAAGATCTTCCATCTTATTTGGTTTTTATCCTCCTTCCTCTAGGATACTGTAAAGATTATGTATTTTTAACTAGCGGTGCATGCTCTAATATAAAAGTTCATTTAAACTCTTATAGAAAATTTAAAACGTATTTGATCCAACACACGAAATATATAAATTCTTATACATTCCCTCTACTTTATGCCCGAAATGAAGTGATAGTTTATGGTGGGCGCAAATGACCTCGATGTCGATGGCCCTAAAGTCCCAATAATGACAACAAAACAAGATAATTTATGGTATCGGCCCTTTCTTGCCTTTAACCTACTACTGTTAATTATGTTCCCATATCCTTCCAAGATTCATCAACGAGTGTTTAAACACTATCAGCAGTCTCTTCATTCGTCTCCTATCTTTCAATCACTCCCAGCCCAACTCCTTTACATTTCGGTCTCTGATTGTATTCTGCAGTTATTTCCACAAACGTATGTAGCTTCCCTCTTTTGAACAATTTCCAACTCCCAAATAAACTGGCTGTGTTATCCGTGTTTTCATTTGCACCCCTTTTGTTAATGTATTTCCTACCCAACTCTTTTCTTCGTATTTCTTAAGGATTTCTTTACTCAGTGAGACACTTTTTGACTCAAGCTAATAGTTTTGACCATATTTACCACCATTTTTGTGGCTCAATCTATGAAATGTCTAGGAGAGATCCGGTGCTGCACTGTCAACATGGATTCCTTTGTTCATTTCATTAGAAATATCTGGCACATAACCTACTAACCAACACAGTAATGACAACTACTTATCTTATATAGCAGATCGTTTTACTTCTGGACTTACAATCCCTATCAAATTCTGCACTCATTGCTTACCACAGAGGTCAAAGTAATTGGTCTATGGTTCTCAATATTAACTGAATCCCGTGCTTTATGAAACCATACTATTATGGCATGTTTACATTGACAGGGCTCTAGACACAATTTAAATATTTCTAGGTATAGTATGTTGTTGATTGTACCCAAATTTAATATATCTGTGATAAGAACGAACCATACATACATTTACATCTCTTTTACTTATATAATTCGTATAGTATCATCAGGATTTATTTCTAATTTCATAGTCAACTCACTTCTAATTATCTGGTGATGATTCTACTATTGGTATTTCTCCTTTTTAACCCTGCATGATTCCTGAATAGTACCATGGAAAAATTGATTAATATTTACATCTTTCCCATATACTCGGTAACTTCTTCCCCCCCCCCCCTTATCCATAATTGTTTGAATACCTTGTCCATTCTTCAATTTTATTGCGTAGCCAGAGAAATTTCTAGTTGCATCGTTCAGTGTTCCTTCTCCGGCCATCATATTATTTTTGAAAGCATCTTTCACTTCCCTCTTTGCTGCTATTAATTCCTTGTTTAGTTATTTCAAGTTTTTCCTAAATATATTGTGTTCTCTTATAATGCCAATTTATGTTGTACCTGCTCACATCCCTATTAGAGAATGTAGGTTGTGTTTATTTTTTGTTTTGGAATATCCATTGCTTTCCTCGTTCTTATTATCACTTTGATCCTACATCCTCCCCATGAACTGGTGCCATCCTTCCACATATTGATGTTTTCATCCAAAAATCTGTTCATGACTTTTTGTATTTTTACCTACATTAACTTTCAGTTTTGGTCGCCGGATTACTAAAACCCTCGCATATCCAGCAAAACTGCTTTATGATTCCTTCTGTAATCTGAGACCTCACGTAGATTCCACTGGGCATTTATTTCGAATTTATCTAACTGATTTTTGGATTACGCTTTCCTCTATCATTTGAGCAAATAATTTTCTAATTGCCGTTTGCAAATCTCTACTCTCTTGTGTTATCGACTCTTTATGTTTTCCATCCGAACCTAGTATATTTAAGATTTCAGCTATAACGACCATACTGTTTTCCCCTCTAAACTCTTTGAATTTTGCCTAGCATCATGGGTGAGCGGTAACTTTCTGACCCAGCATTCGGGAAGACGCGGGTTTGTGTCTCCGTAAGGCCATCCATATTTCAGTTTTCCATAGTTTTTAAAAATCATTCCTGGCGATGGTTTATTCAAAATGCCATTTCCCTCCCGTTTGTTGTCCAAGCCCTTTCCCTACCTATAATGACCTCGACGTCGAAGAGGAATAAAAGAAGTAAAGCCATAAGGAAACAGGTATATGTATATAGTTTTTTATCATTTATTTTCAGCTACGATAGGTACGGTAGGTTGTTATCATTTCTGCAGATCCTTACTGCTAGCGACTCATAACGACCATGGAAATACTATTAACACTAGCGAACAGTGGAAGTTCTTGCTAACCAGTATTACTACCCCTTCACAAGCTCCCCACGTGCCTGTTTCGGTACACTATCCAGTTTTCGGCGAAAATTCATTGTCAGCTACTACTTCCATTAATTAAGACTCCATCCTCAAAGCTATTTGCGGTTTACACATCTCAAGTAAATAACCAAATTCTGTTATTTCATTCCTTATATTCCTAAAGTTCACTGGTAATAGTCTGGTAATTTCTTTTGACATATCCTCATCATAAACCGTTCTTGCCAGTGTTCTATCTCCTGTTTTATTGTTTCATGTCAATATATAGTTACTTGCATATACGCACTGAAAACATTGATATTGATCTGAGGGAGAGGAGAATGACGAAGAACTATTATGGCCGACAGATGAGACTGGGTTTGAAACATCTGCAATACAGAGTTTCTACGTATCTCCTGTTTTGTTTAACAGCCTTGTGTAGTAGATGATTGCAGAAAGTTTGGATGGAAGAAAAATAAGGAAATTATTTGGTTCGCAGATGATTCTGGCAGAGACTAAGTAAGAATTAGGGAAAATGTTGCAAGATATAAACACAAAGAGCAACAGTAAGAGAAATAAAAAAAAACATGAAACTTGAATCTGGAACCAGAACAATAATTAAATGAAATTAAATTTGTTTGTCTGTAAAGTGTGATTTGACAGTCATCATCACCCTCAACAGTTTCCAGCCTCTGGCCTGGTCTGCTTTATGCACAAGCCTCTCCAATTGCTTCTTTCATCCCGCCACCTCTCTGATTTGACAGTAATGGATTGAAATTATTGACAACTGATTTTGTGTCGAACTTATCAAGAACTAGTTGTAACAGTGCCCCACATGATCTAGGAATGTTGACAGCAGTATGTCATCTTAGTCATCATGATCTACATACGATCATTAACTATCAAGTCATTAAAAACTAAATGGATTCTCAAGTCTCATACTGCTAAATTTACGCATTCTTTTAATGAATTATCCAACATTACCTGACAGTCCATCTAATCTGAGTACCTAAATAGTATTACATGCTTATGTTTTTTAGGCTTTCGGGTAGTTCTGATTATTTCGGCACAGACATAAATATCACGATAACTTTTCAGTGAATTTTCTTTCCGTATGAAAATAGCGCCATTCTAATGAAAAAGTATCATGTAATTTCAAATTGTTGTACTTTTAAGACTAAGATAACTGAAAAACTTTATGAGGAAATTTTATGAGAAACTAGTTAGTGCTCATAACTTCGTTCGTGTTTGTCTTGAATTTTGAAAGTTTTTATGTTTTTGCACGTAACGTGAAACGTTTCCAGTATAAAAAGTAACCCGATGTTACTCCCTGCTGAATCAGCAACGCGCCAGTGAAAGTCCTGTCAAAATCGATTCACATATGTAGTATTCTAAAACATTATAGTTCACTCAAAAACGTTCTAGAACATTATAACGCAGACAAGAACATTCAACTACATTCTATCAGTTTTCAAGATTTTTTAGAACACTGTGGTTGAAATATGAAAATTCCCTAGGTAGACCACCACATATCTGCCAACATACAACCACCATAGTTCACGTTTGGAGGCTCGATGCTACTACCACACACAAATACATGCGGTCTGCGCTAGATAGTTGTGATTACAAAGTGAGATATAGGGAGACATACGTCTTTTGTCGAAATATGAAAATGCCCTAGGTCGACCAGTTTCAACCAGTATACCTCCACACTCCTCCGGCTGCCGACATACAATCACCGTAGTATACAATAGGAGACTTGGGACTGCTACCACATACAAACACCAGTGGTCTGCGCTGGGCAGTTGTGTATGCAAATGAAATACAGGGACATATACATCTTTACTGGAAATATGACAATGCTCCAGGTCGATCTCTTTCAACCACCATTTCATCCACATTTCCACATCTAGCAACATACAACCACCATAGTGCACGCTGGAGACTTGAGGCTACTATCACATACAAACACTAGCGGTCTGCGTTAGGTAGATGTTGCTGCAAAGCGAAATATATGGACTCACACGTCTAAATATATAAGATTAGCAGTAAGGTAATTTACAGAGAATGTGATAGTAAAGTTGTCATGCCTCAGTATATGTTGTGTGTGTTACATATCAAGTAAATTCTTTTAGTCGATGCCGAGCCTGCTGGATGAGTGGTAAGGCACTGGGTTGGTATTTGAGGACGTGGGTTCAAATATCCTTCCTGCGATCCAGATTTCTTTTATATATGGTTTCCCGAGATTATGTCAGGCGAATACCACGATGGTTCCTTCGAAATGTCATGGTCAAAATACTTCCCTTTTCTTGACTCCCATCCCCTGCCGGCTCTAATGATCCAGAAGCAAAACTATCTTCCTGAATTCCAGTTTATAAAAATTTTGTAGTATTTTTACATCCACTTATTTTAGGACAAAATTTACTGCGGTTTTCTATGAGAATGGTGACTAAATAAAATAAACATGAGATAGAGAGGGTATATTTGTTTAGTAAAATTGCAAAAATGCTTAAAAAGTGGATAAAAGTTTAAAAAGTAAAAAATGCGATATTGTAACTTTTGAAGACTTACCGAGAACATTACAATTAGCGATGAAAAAGTAATTACTTTACCGTATAATGGCAATTGCTTCATTAAGATAGGCCCAGTATCTTTCGAGACACACACAAAAGAATTGATTAACCCATTCATTTTTGTATGTATCACCGTATACGTTTAGCTTTCAGCTGATTGTGTCACAGTTTTATTTTTCATGTGTGGTGCCCTGAGTACCCTACTGATATGTTCACTTAGGAACCTAAAGTGCTGTACGTTTAGCCACTGAAGAATAGTTAAATAACGGCAGTTTAGAGGAATGTCTTTTTGATTTTCTAAACCAGGGTATTTTTTCGGCCAGCGAGATACTTCACACTTTTACAAAATATTTTTTATATTTCATTTGAGTGTTCTTTATATCTTTAAAATGTGGGTTTAATATCATTATTATTATATTATGTAAGAATAATAGTAAACACAATAATAATAGCTCATTATGTTTCAATTTTTTACTAAAAAAAAGTCTATAGTGAGTCTAAACCTAATATGGGAATATATAATTTTATATGCGGCCCGCGGAATTATGACGCATTTCCAAAGTGGCCCGCAAGATCATTTGGGTTGGCCATCCCTGGTCTAAACAGTGGTACTTCGGCGTCTTTTTTACTAGTTTTTTTCTTTAACTGTAATATTTAGAACATTACTCAGGCAGTTTAAAGCGACGGAATCCAGGGGAATTCAACGGAATATAGATTATTTCACATGGTATTAATACACAGTCCCTTTGATTTTTAGTGCTCATTAATTGTCTCTAGTTTGTCAGAAGTTACTTATTACCCGACATAAGGAAAACATTATATCGAACATACTGTTTACCATATGTAAGTATTTTTACAGCACAAACTGAAACAATTTCTAAAAATAAAATTGAGGTTAGGTCAGTGAGACAGATTTTTTTCAGGTCCTTTGAGAAAAATATTTAGGCAGAATGCTTTTTAACGGAGGAAATCTTTAATGATATTGGTACGAGTAATTATGCTTAGCAGTTACCAGTAATATAACCACAAGTAACTTTTTTTCAATTAAAACCTGCATGGAGAAAAAAGATTAAAACCAACAAAAAGTTGTAATCAAGAAAAGTACTAGCCTGATGGATAGATATAGTTACACGTAAATCCCTAGGCGTGTGTAAACCGCATCATCACAGACAAACCACTGGTCCAGTTCAAGCCATATTCACACGAATGTTTTCGACTTTGCGATTTGATAAGGGCGTTAATACCTCAGTTTATATATATCTTAAATAAAGAAAATTGTTCATACCTACCCCAGGCAGCACGATTTCAAATATTGCTTGCAGAGTATGTAACTATGTGAACAATAGTGAAGAGTATTTGTAGGTCTTCGACAAACATATAAACTTTCCATTTAGTGGTAGTTAATTTAATTGCCATAACACTTTATATATGCACTCATTTTTCACCTTTTCTGTTCCTATTTCTTACCTCTACCAATTTCAACATTAAATTCTTTAAACACTTTTGGTAAATTATTCATCATTTCTCTCGGTAATTTATTTCAATCCCTGACCCCTTGCCTAGGAAAGAAAATCTTCCCACTCCCTTACGCCTGAAATCAAGTGGTCACGATCATCTTTTCCCTTCCATGCACCTCTCCTAATTCTTCCGCCAATATCTTTCCACGTCTTATCACCAAAATATACCTTGTACACTCGCAGGACTCTCAGCACCCTCATCCCGTCTTCCAGTGAATCCCATTCCAGCTACTTTATCATATCACTAACTGATTGTGTTCTGCGGTAATTTCCAGAGACAAAGCTAGTAGACATTCTTTGTACACACACCAACTTCTGTATTCGATGCCCAAAATGTGGATCCAATACTACACTATCATATTCCATCAATGAATGGTCTTACCAGGGTTTTTTTAACCCGCTTAACCCCCTTAACTTCTCCGGTACATCCCCTCATCACTCTCAACAAGTGAAGGATTCTGAAACCTTTTCCTACTACCTGACCAATTTGTTATAACCAGTTGAGATTTTTTATCAAATGTTATGCGAAGGCATTTACATTTCAGGCAATTCTTTCCCACCTTAAAACTATAATCAATCTTTAGTTTTTTATCTCTGTACTTAGTAAGCTGGCTCTTATTTGAGTTTTTTTAATCCCATGTTGACCTACCCAGCTAGATATACTGTCCAGATCACCCTGCAGCTGTTCATAGTCTTCGACCGTTTTGATCCTGTTATATAGCATTATGTTATCTGCAAGCAACCCGACTTCTGGTAGTAACCAACCAAGGAGAGGTAGAGACAAATAATGCTCTCAAACGCGATTAAAGCACTGCTTAAAATATAAATTCAGACGAAAATGGGATGATCCAAGAAAACGGGAAGACGCAGGACTGGTCCTCTGCCGTAACCTACATAGCCAACATTTCTATGATAATTTATCTGTGGATTAACAGAAAAAGTCTCAAATTACTCCTGGGAACAGCTAGTTAAATAAAAAGTTATTGATACAAATTAAAAATTGGGGTTTTTTTTGCTTATCACGATCAATCTTTTTCAAATTATTACTTTTAACTTAATCTTAATTTCACTAAATACATTCAAAAATTTTTTGCATTACTGATCTGCCATTGATATATGTTGTGAGGAAGCTTCAAAGTTACAATTATATATTGAGGATCTAAATGAAGACATAAAAAAAAATACGTGGCACATAATGTCGATGAAAAGAGATACCGTTTTAGTTGTTACAATTCATATGAGTTTTTCATTAGATTAAAAAAAGTGTTAATTTAAATATATGTGTTTTTATGCATTGCTTCCAAATTTAAGCACAGTTCAGCAAAAAATCGTATTGCTTATTTTTTTCCGTTAAACAAAAAGTTTCTTTTTGCATGAGTAATGTAAAAATCGATTTGTTTCTTTGCACAATAAATTAGAAATAATATTTACTCTCAAGTGTAAATACTAATTTCAAAACAACTACGCAGCTTATTTTTATAAAAATCTTTTATTGAAAAGGCAGTATAAAATACATGACATTATTTACAGGAAACACCAATGAACTCATTCATTCACCCACAAATTCACAGTCTGTAAGTGCACTTATGACAACTGAAGATGAAATATGTCCGATTTCCTCCATTTTAAACAATGATTAACACTACACGTATATGTCACACTCATAAGCCATATGAATCTTATGATTAATACTGTATAAAAGTTCGTACAAAAATATTTTTAATGAGGCTGAATGAAGTCTATGCAACACTTTAAATCATCAGATAATGTTAAAAGTGTACGCAGAAAAGTTTTTTTGACTTTCACTAGCAATGTCCGCATCGAAGTTTTTCACTCTAAGGTGCAATAGCAAAAAAAAAAAAAAAAAAAAAAAAACGTAAAAATCAACTGTGAGTAAAATAATTCTTGGTAAGTTTTTACTATACTTGGCGTTGTTTAAGATGCAATCATTTTATACAAATTTATGGTAGGTAAAAATGTTTGGCTTCGAATCGGTCAAACTACAAGGATATTGAAACTGCTGGGAATTCAATGTTTTGTATTGTTGATTGTGATAGAGACGTGAAATTTAAAAGAATTACTTTGTTTTCCACTGGCGTGATACAAATACTATTCTTTGATGGATAGTTAAACGTCATTTCATCATTAATTTTAATTTAGTGGTTTAAAGTACTCAATCTGATATAAACAAAAAATGAAACAAGTGAATAAAAGGGTCATACATGAAAAATAACATAATTTGTGGTAAAATGACTGTTAAGTGCAAAACACTTAAAGTTTCAGCAGCAGAAAGGAAACTGTCATGTTAGTGAAAGAAAACTTAGAAAGGAAGCTGTTACGTTGGTGAAAGAAAATTACAATGTGTTATGGGGTTATATCAGTTGAATTCTGGAAGCAAATGAATGATTTTAATTTCATTTCGTATGGAACTATAGAACAGCTTTAAACCAGAAACACAAATAGAGCACCCACCATCACGTTTGTGTATACCGTGTGTTCACAGCATATTAATTTACTGTACTGAGGCTGATTTCAGATTTACATTGTGCTGAGATTATTCGTATATCCTAAACGACGGTTAAAATTAAATTTTCAGGACTTGCGTAGTAATTTGTAGATCGTGTCATTTGCTTCATTACAAATGTGCCAGTGGTCACTATCGAAGAAGAAAATGAATAATTATTCCGTCGTTGTTAAAACAGAAAGACTTAATAAAAAGTGTAATAAAAAGAACGCATATAATCTGTAACAGACAACAGTGACATAGATGTGCACCTGACTATCAAAAACCATTTCTGCTAAAACGACACTAATTGCAATTTCTGTATGTTACATTGACATCAGCCTTCGCTAGTAGTAGCTGTGTACAATGATTAGCTACCAGACAGACTAAATAAGTGAAGGTAATTAGTTGAATATACGAACAGAATTTTAATAAAATACAGAACTTATATTTATCTTATAGACTGTGGACGAAGAGCAGAAGCTACGAAATGTTGTCTCCCATTTGACCTCAGAAAACTACAAGGAAGCCTCACCAGGATTTAGCAATTGAAAATCTGATTAAAATTCAGCCCTTTTATCTCAATATCGGCAGACATTGGTAGTGATAATCAACTTCTGATTGTCTCGCACGGTATTTCCCCGCGAACTAACTAACCAAGATGGGAGGAGGTGCAGAGCTACTTGGTAGCGATCAGCCGTATCTCTGACAATCCACGCGGCCACGGTGAGGAGTGAAGAGCTGCCTTCCTCGTAGAGTAAAGCGAGTCCCGCGTTAGTCAGTCTTGCTAGTGGCTGTCGGCGGCAGTGGAGGGCGTCGACGTCGTGGTAATGGCGGTCAGGATTGTGGCAGTCTCAGAGCCAGCATCTGTCTGTGGAGCCGCTGTCGGCAGAACTGGTAGAACTCCGTCTCACGCGTGAAGTTGGCGCGCACCAGCTCCTTCACCTCCTCGCGCACTGGCGGCTTGAACATGTTGCGGTTGATACGAATAAACCGCTCCATTTCACCTGAAACAGTACAGCACAGGAAATTATACTAAGGAAATTAGCGTTATTAACAAGTTTCAGAGAAGGATTTTAATTTGGAAGGGATAAATAAATGTAAGGGTATCCGCCAATTTGGACATCAAGACTGGCGTGCCGGAGGCCCTTATTTCGTTTTTCCATGTTGTTTTCCGTAATAATCTATACAGATTTCATCCTCGAAGGTTTCTCAATTCATAAATAAATTACACTTTAACATACCAATCACAAATTATAATATTCATAGCCAAATGGCGTACTTGCGTTAAACCTGGCTGATAAAATACTCCTAGAATCTCAGTATGTCAGTGAAGGGTTTATTCCTGATCTCACGTAGGTGATATAAGCGTTGATCAGTAAGTGAGACATCGTGGCAATGAGAAATGATATACGTGCAGTATTTGACAGAATCTGTAAAAATTAATCCATGTGCTTGTGTTTTATAATTAGTATAATAATCCCTATCTCATCGTATTAGACTGGAATGTATTCGGTGAATTGCAAAAAAAAGTAATAATCCTATTTGCCTAGTGGTTCGGGTATAGTAATAATGCAGTGAAATACACTGAAGATGTACAAGTTATGAGACAGGAAGACGCAAATATCCAGGAGACGGTAGAAACTATTAAGTACCAAGCAGTGTCAGGAATTTCATTTGTACTTTTGTAAGGTTTTCTAACGTGATTGTCTTGCCGCATAACAAAAATTAACAGACTTTTAACACGCAATGGTATTTGGCGTTAGACGCATGCAGCATTCCATTTCAGAAATTGTTCATGAATTCAGCATGTTTCGATCCATAGCATAAAGGAATGTAATGTATATTTAATTTCAGACAATACCTCTCGTCATAGACAACGCAGTGGCCGATCACTACTTAATAACCGAAACCAGCAAAGTTTGCATCGAGGTTTCAGACTTCTTCTTCTTCTCGTGTCGATGACAGCATCAGATATGTTGTATTTTTCCACCAATGCGATGGCTTTGTCAGTAGCTGATTGGATACATTAATTGATATTCATTAATTCCGATTTCAGATGTACCATGGTTTCTCTCTCCCCGCAAGAACATGTTGTTCTCCCAGGTATCTCCATGTGGCAAGAGTATCTTTGCAACGGCCAATTTCAACTCGAAGCCTGCTTAACGACTTCCATTTGGGCCATGGTTGTTCAGACCCAGGTGGTAGCGCTTCTCCTGGAAATATTGGTGAAACACTAGATTGAAAAGGTGGTCAACTGAGTCACAATTCCAGAACGACGGTAGCCTTATAGTGTGGCGCAGACCCCTGATGACATGTATCCAGGTTGTGAGGAAGGCACTATGCTGGTGGTTACTCCATCGTGTTATGAGCTGTATTTACATGACAAATCTGGACAATCAAAATCGACCATTGAATGGAAATGGTTACGTTCAGCTTCTTGGAGGCCATTCATTGATTCATGTTCATGGAATTTTTCAGGACGAAAACCGGGTCAACCGTTCACGATAGATTTGAGGCACATTAGCTGGACAATTACAGCTAATGATTTTGCAGCTAGATCTTCAGTCGAACCAATCTGGAACCTTATCGATAGGTCAGTCCGTGCACAACTTTCTGCACGGGCGACACATTCGCTATAGAGGAATATTTCTTCAAAGGACTTCCGACGACATATTGAGTCGGCTCGCTGCACTTCGTCACCCCACACGATTTTAGAAGGTACACCCGTGAACTTTTGCACTTCATGTAAATACATATTAGAGAAAAGTAAAATACTTGAATGGTTATGATCAGTGGTCCGATAAAACTTGGAAGCACGTAGAAAGATGATGTTGGCGTGTTATCAACCCTGTGGCAAATGTTTGACTTACAGCGTACAGTTTGCTTCGCTTTGACTTGTAAGATCTCTCTTATTCATTCCAATATTTCTTCTTTTTCCCTTTTACTACTAAACAAAGTGATTGAAAAGCTGAACTGCCTTCTTACGGGAGATAGGATCACACCTCAGTCTTCTCAACTGGCAAAATTATGCTCGGTATATTATTAAATAACCAAAACCACTCATTTTACACTTGAGACTAATTTTCTGGGATTCTACAAACCTGATCAACTTGGAAGGCAACATAATGTGAAGCCGCACTTCCCATTACCATTTCTCTACGTTCATGACGGTTAGTTACCACATATTTCCAGGTATATATCGTTATGCCAGTGTGAAGTTCCATAATTTGGATGAATATTTAATATGATATACAATTTAAAAGAGGCAAATTGGAAACCACACAGAAATTGATAATCGATAGTTTGATACATGGATTCAAATCCAAGAACTTTGTGAGCTAAGTTTACGAAGTTCTTCTAAGCCAGAGGTTACCAAAATTTATGTTACTAGATAATATGACGGGGAAGTCATCACCATACCATTCCTCCGCTGAACCTGTCTCATGAAGAGAAATAATTTGTTATTTTAAAAATAGTAACAGACTAAAGGGGAGGGGGGAGGTTAAATGTGGAAGACTAGCTAGCTTCTCCGTCAAAAGGGGTTAATGAAGGCAAGGCATTAGAGAAGGTCCATAAAAGAGCCGCCTGATTCGTGACACTTTTGTCTTGCTTTGATATATATTCAATCCAAAATCTTCCTTCAATGGTTTGTTCATACCTTTCAGTAACTTCTCAATATCCTCAGCCCTTTCTGCTAACAAGACAATGTCGTCAGCAAATCGTAGCATACTGATTTTTTCTCCCTGAAAACTTATGCCACATGGAAATTTTTCTTTGACTTTCTTCATTGCTGCTTCTACATACAAGTTGAATAATTAATGGGGATAGACTACAACCTTGTCTCACACCCTTTTTAACTGATGCATGTCTCTCGTGATTCTCTACTTTTATATTCTTATATAGTTTATGGAGTATTCTTCTATCTCGATACTTTAGACCTGACTTCTTTAAAATTTTGAACATCTTGTCCCACCTAACATTATCGAAAGCTTTTTCTAAATCAACAAATGCCATAAAAGTATCTTTGTTTTTCTTGATCCGCCCTTCAAGTATTAATCTTAAAGACAGAATTGCTTCCCTTGTACCGGGATTTTTCCTAAGCCTAAACTGATCTTCACCTACTATCTTTTCTACTACCCTTTCCATCCTTCTGTATATTATTCTGGACAGTAATTCTGAAGCATGTGATGTTAGACTAATGGCGCGATAATTCTCACATTTGTGGGCTTGTGCTTTCTTTGGAAGTGTGAAGATGATATTTTTTTTATTAAAATCAGTTGGAATTTCTCCTGTTTCATAACTTTTTGATATTATCTTGAATAATCTTTCGATTCATTCCTCTCCTTGGGTTATAAGAAGTTCTGCAGGGATCTCATCAATTCCAACTGCCTTATTCGCTTTCAAGTCATTCAGAGCTTTATTAAATTCTGTCCTCTAAACAGGATCTCCTAAGTCATCAATGTCGACATCTCCTTCCTTTTCCATTACACTATTTTTTTTTTTCCGTAACTGCTTTACGTCTCTCAACAACGAGGTTTTTAGAGACGGGAAAGGATGGGGGCAAGGAATGGGAAGGAATTCGGCCATGGCCTATTTAAGGAAGCATCCCGGCATTTGCCTGGAGTGATTTTGGAAACCATGGAAAACCCAAATCTGGATGCCCGGACGGGGATTCGAACCGCCGTCCTCCCGAATACGAGGGCAGAACGCTATCCGTTACGCCACCACGCTCGGTACCATTACACTATTGTTCAAGTCGTCCCCATCATATAGATTCTCAATGTATTCCTTCCATCGGTTAGCTCTATCTTCTGAACGTAAAAGAGGTTTCCCATCGGCAGCTTTAATGATCATACCTCTTTTCTCCATTTCTCCAAAATTCTGTTTGATCTTTCTATATGCAACATCTACTTTTCCTACGACCATTTCCTTTTCTACTTCTTCGCACTTTTCTTGTAGCCTTTTTTTTTTTTTTTTTTTTTTTTTTTTTTTGCTATTTTGCATTTCCTATTTATTTGATTTCTAAATTGCCTGTACTGCTCTCTTCCTGCTTCATCCTCAGCATTTTCGTACCCTCTCCTTTGATCCATCAGCTGCAAAATTTCTTCTGTGATCCAAGGTTTTCGGGCAGCTTGTTCCTTAAAGCCTAATGTTTATTTACCAGCTTTCATTATTTCGGTCTTTAATGCATTCCATTCGTCCTCAGTTGAGCTCCTTTCAGAGTTACTTCTTAGACCCAAGTCTACCATTTCTGCAAATTTTTCTCTCGTGCTGGATTGTTTCAGTTTATTCACTTCCAGTCTGTTCTGCTTATACTGCTTCCTTATTCGCTTAAATTTCAGCCTGCACTTCATTATTATCAAATTATGATCAGAGGCCATGTCTACTTCTGGGTACGCTTTACAGTCTAGTACTTGATTCCTGAATCTCTGTTTGGTCATGGTATAATCCAGCTGAAATCTGCGTGTATCCCCAGGACGTTTCCAGGTGTATATTCTGCTTGCATAGTTCTTAAGCAGTGTGTTTGCCACTACTAGCTTATATCTTTCACAAAATTCTAGCAACCTGCTTCCTCGCTCATTTCTTTCTCCTAGACCAAAACTTCCTACAGTATTCCCCTGTTTTCCTTCTCCAACTATCGCATTCTAATCACAAAGGGTTATTAGATATTCCTCCCCCTTCACATATTGGATTAATTCTTCAATTTCAGCGTATATTTTTTCTATTTCTTCGTCATCTTCCTGTGACGTTGGCATATACACTTGTACGGGCTTAGTTTCTAACCTCATCAAAATAATCCTGCCACTAAACTGTTCATAATAAATCACCCGTTTCCCTACTTTCTTGTTAGCCATGAAAAAGATTTCCAAACGTCACAAATAGACTGAACAGTCTTTATGAGTTTCCTTATGAGTTATTCTACGAGTATTTGAAATTTTTACGGTTCCTATCCCTCTTCTCAGGTTCTAATGACAAATTCTTATCAGTCTAGCACAAGTATCTGCAGTCACTTATAGTAAAATTTCATTTGTTTGGCAAAAAACAACAAGGGAGCAGGGAATCAACTGTTCATAAATAATGTGATTTTTAAAAGTATACAGGTATTCCAGTTCAAATCGTATCTAACGTGTTGGATAATAGGTAAAATATGAGTTATTGTGGTTTGTGTTGATTTTTGGTAGAATGAATTGATAAAATTAAAAACTCGTTTAAAAGCCAACTATACTCCTGTCAGCAAAGTAGTAATTAGTCCATCGGCCTACCCGTTCGAATCCGATATGAGATAAGTGTTGATTTAGTCAGGGCTGCATTTATGGTGTATTAATATTTTTTTAAAGTTTTGTGTTTGAGGAGTACAGTGCGTTGTAAACTACATATGCAACGGCTGTGTGGGCATACCCCAGTAGACGTCGGAGGCTCCGTCGAAGAAGCGAGGCACGTATTTCTCGAGCACTGTGAGCGTGGTGTTGAGGTCTTCGAGGACGCCCACGACTGCGTAGTGTCGCTCCACGGCTCGCTTCGCCAGCTGCAGGGCTCCCACTGTGTTGAACGGCCTGCAACAAGCACCAGTATGTCACAGCGAGTCCATACAGATTTCATATATTGCCAGACTTTTAACATGAATAGGTCTGCAGAAAGTGGAAGACGAGCCAACGGAAGGGAGGTAAAATTGAAGCAAACCACTTTGTAAATGTGGAGAGATGTTGGATATACCACCTGAACAAAAAAAGTCGAGCGTAGAAAGCCATACGGAACCGTGAACGTAGAATTAGTACATGCCAAGTAGCCTTAGGGAGCGTCCACAAACTACGTAGCTCCATTTTGACCTCCTGTGAAGCTTTCCCCCCCCCCCTTCCCACGTAGCCCGACGAGGCTTTTGCCCCTACCTTCCCCCCCCCCCCCTCCTCTCCACCCTCCGCGCCCACGCGTGGCACGTAGATTTTTCCCTATTGATTGTAGAAAATATTTTGTACTGTTTCCTCTTGTCAAACTATCGTAAATTACATACGTAATTAAATGACAGAAATAAATATTCACAGGCTGTTGTGTGTTCTATATTTCATTTGTGACAAATAATATGAATGAAAAGCTACGGACTTGGCTCGGAAACCCTCCCCCCCCCCCAATCACCCCACGAAGCCCAGAGTAGCTTCCGATTCATCCCCTCCTCCCACTCCCCCCCCCCCCCCTAGATCGAGCCACGTGGTTTTTGGACGCTTTCTTATAGAGTGAACCCTGTTCCTCTGTAGGAAATACACTACAGTGAACAATTTAAGGGCGTTTCAAGATCTATAAAGGCAATTTTCGAAAACTGTGACACTTTGAAAGTGAAAATTTCAAAGCACATGAAGAGAAGGTGGAAGAAGAACCAGCGGAACGTGGGTAGAATTGAAGAAAACTCTATTCGAAATGTGGAGAGGTGTCAGCTCTAACGATTGATGAAGAAAGCAGCGCCAAAAAATTTCATAGGCGTGACGACTTCGGCGTGACTCAGCGGTGTCAGGAGTCCAAAGGATAAGTAAAATGACAGTCGATCGGCCAGGACTTAGTTTTCTTCTGTAACCGTCCCCCGAAAAACGTGCTGTAAATGTTGACTACTGAATAGAAGTCTCTCTCACTAATCTGAATAAAATGTTTAGCAGTTAAGTACCTAGTAACTGTTTCATTGGTTACCAAATACAATGCTAAGTTATAAACAATATTTATTGTCTTACTGACTAGCTAAAAAAAAGACGAATTCGAGTTAACTTTCACTGTAATAGCTCTGACTACTACATACCCTCAATTTTTTAGTCTTAACCGGCTAAGATGCTTTGGAAACCAACATACTACTATTTTACCTCATTATTCAATATAGAAGATTGCCTACATGTCTTGTTGACGATTAGATAGTATATGCTCTTGGAAAGGGCACAGAGAGTCATATAGTACAGTTTTGGCATTTTATGCTGTTCGTTTATATTTCTGTCGGGCAGCGTTACGCCTAAATACACAGGGTAACCTACTAAAACCGTATTTTCAAATAGCAAGAATCCTATATAATATTTTATCCATGATGGATTGGTGGAACTTCCGCGACTGTGATGTCAAATATGGGTTGTAAAAAATACAGCAACCAGTCACAATATTGTGACTGGTTGCTGTATTTTTTACAACCCATATTAGCAAGAATCCTATTGCCATATATGATTTACCGTGTCACACTTCACCAAAGTATTAAATTCTATTGTTAAATATAGGGAACAACTAAGTTAAAAGAATCAGTCTTTATAAGAAACTTACACCCATACATTATAAAAATGGAATTATTTTTCAATCTGTGGCCGCCAGTTTTGTATTACATTTAATTTATCATTTTAGATGTAAATATTTTCGCACTCTTGTCTATGGTTGAGTTTACGTATACGGCAGAAGATAGGGTGAAATCTAAGATAACATTTTTTATCGTGTAGCATTGTTGGTCGGTAAGTCACGAAGTTCCGCCGACTAACAAAATTTGTGTTTGCTCATTCCGTCTGTCATAACATTTAATGATAAAATAATCCTAGACAAGTTTAATCAATCACCAGCAGAAAGTAATTCTTGGCAGTTTAAAGGAAATAAAATTGATACAGTTTATTAAGGTTGACCCTGGATTATGGAATCGTCATCTTCCATAGATAATGAGCGGGAAATTAATGCAAAGACAGAGCATGCAAAGCGCAGAGGAACACGTATTCTCTTATAGTATCTGTAGTACCGTTGTATCCTGCTGTCTTTAACAGACTTGCACTGGTTTCAGACAGTAAAAGTAAACAGTTATGTGAATACAGGTTTCCTTTTTTGCAAGAGTCATGTGACAGGAACAGAATTTAGAGTTTTACTAGCGTATGTGGGAAATTACAATGTTTGTATCCTAACGGAGAACGTTGCAAAAGGCAGTATCATACTTTTTTTCTGTCATCAGTCTTTCTATTGATTTGATGCAATCCTCCATCTCTTCCTATCTTGTGCTAACCTCTTCATCTCCACATACCCGTTACAACCCACGTCCTCAATTATCTGCTTCATATATTCTAATCTCTGTCTTCCTCTACAGTTCTTACTAGGGATTGCAATCCCGCAGTGTTTTCAATCCCGCGGGATCCGCGCGGGATTTGCGCCAATCCCGCGGGATCCCGCGGGATCCGTGCGGGATTGGTACAAACAGTTTTTTAACGCATATTTTAAAAAGATAGTTACTTAAAACGTTAATAAATTAAATAATAAAAATTAACAGTTAACAATATTTTGATTGGTAAAATGACATTAAAACTTTTTAGCGTGTCTTAAGTGTATTTAGAGGTTTTACATTTGTTTTTTAATCTAAACCAATTTTTAAATAAATAATAAAAATGGAAATTATTGAGTCTTAGGTCATATTATCTGCTTTACAATACATCATATAAGTTTAAAAATATGGTGTGCATAATGGCCAAGTAACCAGAGTTTTTTTTTTATTCTAAATAAAAGTTCCATAACACCGAGAAAAGCATTCCATTTCACTAAGTGAAGTGAATATACTCTGTAAAGTGTAGACTTGACTCAGAACAAGATCTCATAACTTTTTTTCACTGCACAAGAACGAGACCTGGCCTTTTTTGCGTGATTCATTATTATATCTCCTGATTCCTTGATTGATATTACAGTTGATTCAATGTTATTAAAAGAAACTACTCACCAACACGTAAACTGTCAAGTATTTCAGATTTACGTATGTGGCGTAACGACGTTTTTAGAGTGGAAATTATTATTTTTACACGCTTTATATTAGCTTGACTTGTATGTATGTATGTATGAATGAATGTAACGGAATTTTACAACTCCATTTTGACCCACTTCCAGATGTCCGAGCTGTTTGAAATTTGGCACACATATTAAGAACCAGTGACAATACAATAATTCCATAGCTATATCCTGCTATTCTCATTACTTTGACAGTAACAACAGAAAAATGGTTGAATGTCGTGAAATTTTGCAATTTAATTTTAACCCAATTCCAGATGTCCGAATTGTTTGAAATTTTGCTCATGTATTGATAACTGATTACAATACCATAATTTCATATCTGCTATTCTTGATATTCTCATTACTTTGACAGTAAAAACAGACAAAATTTGCACACGTTTTAAGAACCGTTGACAATATACAGCAGTCTCTTAGCAACGTCCAGCTATTCTCATTACTTTGACGGTAAAAATGGTTGGTTGTAATGGAATCTTCCATCTCAGTGTTTACCCGCATCCTGACGTCCGAATCGTTTGAAATTTTGTACACTTATTAAGATCCGATAAAAATTCAATAATTTCCCTCTCACCAGCGTTGTCAGAAACAACTTAAAAGTGGTTGAACGTAATGGAAAATTTCAGTTCAATTTTCACCCACTTCAGAAAGTCCGAATTGTCTTAAATTTTGTACATGTATTAAGAACCGATGACAATCCAATAATTTCGTATCTATGTCTTGGTAATCTAATTAATTTGACAGTAAGAATAAATTAATTTAACCGTGTTATGACAGATGTGGCTCATTTTCACCCACTTTCCGCATCACCTTTGGTTAAGGCGCGTGACTGGCGAACAGACGTTCCCTGCTCGAATCCCGATTTCGGTTCGAATTTTTGCGGATATTATAAATGGAAAAGATTAGGATAAGCCATGGTTCGGATTTCAAGTTAAACTGCACTTACCCTACACTTGATGGGATTACCGAGTTAGACAAATGCAGCCGCGACATTAGTGCACAGGCGCGATTCGAGAAACCTTCGTCAATTGGCGGCCAGACCCTTCGGAGATTTCCCGCCCAATATATCCATCATCATCATCATCATCGTTGGGGACCATCTCCAGTTTCCCGGGTGTGATTTACGAGCCTTGGTTGCTGAAGACGATCGTCTTCCACTGTCTCCTATATATAAAGGTTTCTCTGTCTGCAGTCGCTTAACGTGATGTTGAATAGTGAGTATTCGAAACATTACTTCGTACTATTATAGAAAAGTAGTCTTCCACATTTACCCTGCTCTTGGACCTCTGCCTGAGCTGACAATTTAATTATATTTAACTCGTGGAAATAATAATTAAAAATGAAACTAAAACACAAAAAAGAGAGATTGGCGAAGAAAAGCCAACAGTAGGAAACGTACTTTTGAAACTATCTGAACTAAAAAGTTAAAAATAAAATTGTAGTTTAAAAAACTAAAAACACGCTTTCGTAGTAATTGAACTAAAAGGTTAAAAATAATCTATAAATATAATGATTTTGTTTAACAGTGATAGGACGTCCACAATTCAGGATTAATTATTTTTTTGAATAAGCTTAAAGAATAAAGTCACTGATTACAAGATTAACTTTAATGTAAAAAAAGCGTGGAGTTCTCTCTACATAACTCTGTCTTTACGAACAGCCAACGACAAAAAATATAAGACAACTGATATAGCACCCCATGCTTTTTTACATTAAAGTTAATAGTGACTTTATTCTTTAAGCTTATTAAAAAAAATAATTTATCCTGAATTGTGGACGTCCTATCACTGTTAAACAAAATCTTTATATTTAAAGATGATTTTTAACCTTTTAGTTCACATTACTACGAAAGCGTGTTTTTAGTTTTTTCAACTACAATTTTTTAGTAAGAGAGGAGACTTTCTCGGCGAATGATTGCAATGAAGTCCTCATAGGTTGTATCTTCGGATTTCATTGCAAACACACGAAATTACACACGTGAGGAAGACGGCGGAGGCAGCCGTCGAAGTATGGTGTTCCTACAACACAATTCGTCGATACACCCGTGAAAATTTCATTATAACTTTTTTTAGCTTTAGTCGAAATAACAACAAGAAGAGGGATTAATCGAAAGCCTGAGCGGCACATGTAAGCAGGTGGCTTTCGTCAAAGAAACGCATTGAGGCAGCGGCCAAAACAACAATAAGTCAAAGGATATACAATTTCCATTTGATAGCTGTTAAATACGTGAATAAAAAGCTGTAACCGTGTAGTTCAGATAACGTGTGCGACACTTAAAAAATAATTATATAGTTAGAAAATCGTATTAAATACGCACCATAACTCAAATTACAGAAATGTGTACTCGAAACAAACGTAAGTTTGGAAGTTTTAAAGTGTATTTATTTACTTACGAATGACGAAGGTTGACTAAAACAAACGCTTGTTCACATGAGTCAAATGACAACTGCAAAGTTACAGGCAAAAAGTGCAATACATCCGATAGTGACCGAGTGGGGCAGCGAGTCACGCACTGACACGCGTTGCCGCTGGATTTTGCGGATTGCGGATTCGCTTAATTTTGTGCGGGATCCGCCAGACTGTCTAATGATGCGGGATCCCGCGGGATTGCGGGATCCCGCTTTGCTGGATTGCAATCCCTAGTTCTTACCTTCGACTGTTCCCACCACTAACAAATTAACCAATCCAGCATGTCTCAAAATATGACCTACAAACCTGTCTCTTCTTTTGTAACCTTCTTCCACAAACTTTTTTCCTCACCCATCATTTCCAAAACACGTTTTTCTGTCCATTTAATTTTCAGCATTCTTCTGTAGCACCACATTTAAAATGCTTCAATTTTCTTTCTTTCTGATATACCTATGTAAAGTCCATGTTTCGCTGGCATAAAGTGCTGCACTCCATACATACAGTTTTAAAAAGTTCTTTCAAAATCATTGATCAATATTTGAAACTAAAAGATTTCTCTTACTCATGGAGGCTCTTTTTGCTATTGCTAATCTGGTTTTAAATCATTCCTGCTTCAGCCATCGGCTGTAATTTTGCTTCCCAAATAGCAGAGTTCACTTACTTCTCCTATTGCATTTGATCCTATTTTATACTGTGCAAAATAAGAGGAATGATTAAAATTAAATGCTTTTCCTGCCGAGTAGCTGAAGCAACCATTAAGTGCATCTCTTTTATTACTTAATGCTCCAATAAACGAAAGATGTGTCATTATTAATTTTCTCGTTTTGCACTTAAGATTCAATCATTACGTTTTTCTGTGGCTTTTGAATTTGTTTTCACCTTTCAAAAGAAAATAATTATTTTTTAGTTATATTTGTTAACGGAATTTATAAAGTGTTCCCCAATAACTACACTCCTGGAAATTGAAATAAGAACACCGTGAATTCATTGTCCCAGGAATGGGAAACTTTATATACACATTCCTGGGGTCAGATACAACACATGATCACACAGACAGAACCATAGGCAGATAGACACAGGCAACAGAGCATGCACAATGTCGGCACTAGTACCGTGTATATCCTCCTTTCGCAGCAATGCAGGCTGCAATTCTCTCATGGAGACGATCGTAGAGGTGCTGCATGTAGTCCTGTGGAACGGCATGCCAAGCCATTTCCACCTGGCGCCTCAGCTGGACCAGCGTTCGTGCTGGACGTGCAGACCGCGTGAGACGACGTTTCATCCAGTCCCAAACATGCTCAATAGGGGACAGATCCGGAGATCTCGCTGGCCAGGGTAGTTGACTTACACCCTCTAGAGCACGTTGGGTGGCACGGGATACATGTGGACGTGCATTGTCCTGTTGGAACAGCATGTTCCCTTGCCGGTCTAGGAATGGTAGAACGATGGGTTCGATGACGGTTTGAATGTACCGTGCACTGTTCAGTGTCCCCTCGACGATCACCAGAGGTGTACGGCCAGTGTAGGAGATCGCTCCCCACACCATGATGCCGGGTGTTGGCCCTGTGTGCCTCGGTCGTATGCAGTCCTGATTGTGGCGCTCACCTGCACGGCGCCAAACACGCATACGACCATCATTGGCACCAAGGCAGAAGCGACTCTCATCACTGAAGACGACACGTCTCCATTCGTCCCTCCATACACGCCTGTCACGACACCACTGGAGGCGGGCTGCATGATGTTGGGGCGTGAGCGGAAGACGACCTAACGGTGCGCGGGACCGTAGCCCAGCTTCATGGAGACGGTTGCGAATGGTCCTCTCTAATACTCCAGGAGCTACAGTGTCCCTAATTTGCCGGGAAGTGGCGGTGCGGTCCCCTACGACACTGCGTAGGATGCGACGGTCTTGGCGTGCGTCCGTGCGTCGCTGCTGTCCGGACCCAGGTCGACGGGCACGTGCACCTTCCGCCGACCACTGGCGACAACATCGATGTACTGTGGAGACCTCGCGCCCCACATGTTGAGCAATTCGGCGGTACGTCCACCCGGCCTCCCGCATGCCCACTATACGCCCTCGCTCAAAGTCCGTCAACTGCACATACGGTTCACGTACACGCTGTCGCGGCATGCTACCAGTGTTAAAGACTGAGATGGAGCTCCGTATGCCACGGCTAACTGGCTGACACTGACTGCGGCAGTGCCCAACCGCTGCGCAGCTAGCGCCCTTCGACGGCCAACACTGCTGTTCCTGGTGTGTCCGCTGTGCCGTGCGTTTGATCATTGCTTGTACAGCCCTCTCGTAGTGTCCGGAGCAAGTATGGTGGGTCTTACATACCGGCGTCAATGTGTTCTTATTTCAATTTCCAGGAGTGTAGTTATAGTGCGTTCAGTTAACAGAGGCGGCTCAAAGTCAGTCTGCCTGCACTCAGCGGACTGCTGGGAGAGGTAAGCAACGGGAAAGGGTGGTGACGTGAGAAGCGGTGCAAGCGGAACATGACCTTGAGCCGCCAGTTAGGTATGAAAAGGGTATAAACGTATTTATTCCCTTCGTAGTTCGGATTCATTTACAAATAGTGTAAATATCACAACTTTACATTTCGTCACAATATTCAATGACGGACATCACAATTTTCACTCTAAATGATGGTCCTACAGAATGACTATTTATTTAAAAAGCTTTAAAATTAAAATTTTACGTATGGTAAATGGCAGAGCCCTTATACACTGTGTGTAGACTCACGTGCAGGCGTCCTCGTGTCCACAGAAGAAGAGCGACTGCCGACGATGGTCTCCTATCCCCTCCCTGGTCTCTCCTTCCAGGTAGCGGCACTCCCGGTCTCCACGTAGCACGCACGTCTCGAAGTCCTGTCATAACACCATATAATACAGTGGTCGCGGCAGTAGCGATAAAATATGCTAAAATTTTACGTAAGGCCTCTGATGATATATGTCTTACACGTCAGTTGTAAACTACTATTATATCAGGATAATAACTATATAAGAAGAAACATTCGTTTGACATAGAAGTTTGACTGCACATTATTTTCTTTTTAACTTAAGTTTTTAAAGAACAATGTATTTTCAAAGAATATAATGACTTCTGATCATAGTAGGGACGTGAAAAATGGTTCATCAGAAATTTGCAATGCATGTATGTGCATGTGTTTTAAGTTATTATTAGTGTCGCGGTAACACACACAGTTCTACCACAAGTAAGAAAATTATCATCACTCTATTTCGTAAGTCGAAAGAGATGAAAAGTATTCAGTTAGTTTCAGGAGATAACATTTGCTGTTGAACTTCCGAGTTAGGTGGAGGGGCATAGACCATGCTGCTTCTAATCACATCATCGTCAGCTAGCCACGAAACCTCAAAAGTTTTCGAATTACTGGAATAGCTTTGCAGTATTTTAAATATTATAGAATTCTATAAATTATTTTAAACTTAGTAAGCCTCAGAATGTGTACATAATGGAAATGCAAACATTGAAGAATACACTTTTAAGATTATACTGTCTATGTTGTGTTGATTTTTTTAATTTTTATTTTTAATTTTTATTTTATTTTTTTACTTATAGCTTTACGCCTCGTCGACGTCGAGGTCATGGGCTGGGCTGGGGACAAGGAGCGGGAAGTATTTCAGCCATGGACTTTTAAAAGAAACATCCCGGCATTAGCCTGGAGTGATATTTGGGAAATTATGGAAAACCCAAATCTGGATGCCCTGACGGGGATTCGAACCGCCGTTCTCCCGAATATGAGGCCAGAACGTTAACCGCTCCCCCACGACGCTCGGTTTGATTGATCATTTTTGCATTTATGAAGTTAATGTGACATGGAGTTATTGCGTACGAAGGCAGTAGAAAGAATATTCTTTCCGTATTAATGCATTTGGATTTTTCGGATGAAAAAATTAGAAAAGTTTATAATTATTCAACTCCAAGTGTTGAACATTCGTTAACCTTTCAGTGGAAAGCTGGATGGTTTTTGTTGGCATCTGTCTCCAATATGTATTTTTTAAAATGGCCTTTGCTATCAACAACACATCTAATATTGTTTTAACCATCCATTCCACACGCAGAAAGAGAGAAGTGCTGAAGCAGACTCGCGTAGCTACTGATCATACGCTTTCTTGAAAATCGAAAACGAATTTTATCTTGATTACTACACTATCTCAATGCTTAGGGAGCATCCATAAACTGCGTGGCTCGGTATAATGGGGTTGGGGGTGGTTGGCTGGAAAGCTACGCTGGACTACGTGGGAAAAAAAAGGGGGGGGTTCTGAACCCAACCGCGTAGCTCTTCATTTATATTATTTGTCACAGTTAAAATAAGGTTCAGAACACTAAACAGCATTTTAATATTTATTTCCGTCATTTAATTATCTCCGTATTTAATTTCCGATAGTCTGACAAGAGAAAACGGGAACAAAATCTGTTCTGGAATCAATAGGGAAAAAGCTACGTGCCACGCGGAAGGGGGGGAAGGGGGGAGGTAGAGGCAAATACCACACTTTTTTGATTCAATATTAAACTGCTTCTGGAGAAACCAATACATCACCAGAGAATAATGATGTAGCAACAACTAGCAGGAAGCTAGAAATTTTACCAACAAACAAGTATTTTTTGTTTTGTTTTTTTAACTTGAAGGACAGATATTCTGACAGTGTTAAACCAACAGCTTTTTTGAAATTGTGGTATAATACATTTCATAGAATGATAGAGCGAATTGTATATTTTAATGGTTCACTGTCGCCTTAAGGTAGCTCCGATACAATGAACAACTGTATATTTTATGTGGCATTGAAGTAACACACACATTTCAAAATAATTTCAAAGATTTGTAATCCTAGCACCGTATAGTATGTGGTAACAGATATTAAAGGGATAACTGTAGATAAACGAGAAAACAATTATCCTGCGGCGATTCCTGTTGGAGACATACTTTTAGAGGGAGTAAGAAACCTAATTTTGTATAGCTAGTTGTTAATAATTACTATTGTGATAAGTGTCGATGTTTGTTACCTTCTTGAGCCAGCGAGGGTCCGGCAGTGGTATGTCTGGGAAGGCCTGCTTGCGCTCCACGTAGTACCAGGGCGCCCTCACGTAGTAATACCACGAAATGACGCGCTCCACGGGGTCACGCACCAGATTGACGTAGATCGGCTCTGGCAGCCCATACCTGTTGGGGTCATAACATTAGTCACCTGTCTAATTGTGTTCAAGTTCAGTTTAAAAGTTTTTCTAATTCTAAAGACAAAGACATCTACTTGTCATTTCTTTAGGGAATTACGTTTAGACTTATTTATGACACATAACGTTCTATTCTACTCCTTCAGAATACTTGTTATGCATATAATATAAATGTTTCAGCCGTTTCCATTAATCTATACCATGACATCTGTGAGTCGTAAAGACATATCTAAAAGTAAACTGCGTATTGTACGGTGATGGTTGGGAGTTATTAGCTGTAGTATCTTTCTTACCACAAGTCTGAAGTTGTTATTTTCTTAAATGCGGTCCTCATCCAATTTATCTCTTTAAAATGAGCAAAACCACTTTCGCGCCAAGTAGAAGGTGATGATTTGTTTGGGTACCGCGAGCTAGATTGGGAGGGGCTAAAAACTATCTCTACACTAGTTATGTTAAATCCGTATTTCTCTGAGCAGTCAACATGACTGCTTAATTTTTTTAAGGTTTCTATCAGTTAAAAAGAAACATCGATCTGCAACTAATACATCTGTTGATATCTCTATGATTTTGTATTAAAATAAGGATTTAATAGAAATCTGTTATTTACGGTGACTTGTATTAAAATATGGAACCTAACTGAGATTAATTCTTGATTCAAGAGTTTAAACCGAGGATTCATACAGTAATCCACACTCCATTGTTAATATTTAGTTTTTTTATAAAAATTATTATTGGCAGTGGGCCCGTAAGCCATACAGCCATAGAACTAATTACAGTTAATTACATCATTTAAACAGCCATAACACAGCTTATGAGTATTATATCACATAAATCTCCATAACACAAATAATAGATATTCTATCACAAATACATGATCTCTATTACAATACTTCATATGTGTTATTAAGTACATGATGACAATATTTCAGTTAGTAGATATATACACCAAGGGTTGCAAAACACTGATACTCATAGGCATCTGTAGGTTTATATGTCCATCTCACAGTCTTTTAGAAATTTGCATTGCAATATGATGATCCTGGTGTCGTCGTTCGCAAGGAGATTTGACACCTTTGATGGTGAGAAGTGACCTAATCCTACCAGTTGCTTTATTAGTTCTATGGTGCTGTTGTATCTGTTCTTGCAGTCGAAGAAGATATGGTCAATGTCCCCTATTCTTGTCTCGTCGCATCCGCATAAGGGGCTTTGACCTATGTTTATTCTGTTCAATTATGCGCGGAAACAGCCAAGGTTGAACTATTGCCTGGAGACGGTTACGATAACTTTCTTGGGATCTTGAGTTGATGGTGCCAGTGCTGTTTAGGGATGACGGCGTGGATCTGTCCGTAGTCCATAATGTTTTCCTTTGACCAGTTCTGACTCCTCCCACTCTCTGCTCCATGATTATCTTGCTTGTTTTTAGCGGTTGTCATTAGATCCCTCACAGTTACGAACGGGTTATAATAATTAGTTGAAACTCCGTTGCGACTGACGAGCTCAATAACTGATACATTTTAATCGAAATAAGCAATACAAACGACGAAACACTTGGACGATTAGTTCTAGATCACTTGCTTGTAGGCTTGATCTTGGATACGCAAATTGGTCGTTTGAACTAATAGTATTTTATTCGAGATGCCCTTACATTTGTAAAGTATACCTGAAATGGAGTTTAGAAGTACAGTAAAAAATTTATGAGGTGTTACAGTAACGTAAAAAACTTCTACTTAGTTCCCCATTTAATTGTTTGCAATGACGGCAGGACTTACTGCGTGAAATTGGTGAAGCAGACGTGTTTGACGTAGACGGCCGGTGGCTCGAAGCTATTGACGTGGGTCGCCAGAGCAAGCTGTGGGCACAAACAGAGGCAATTTAGACTTGTTTACACGAGAGACCATGGAAAGTGGACTGACTCACATAGTACGAGTGTAAAAATGTACCATTCAGTAAACTCACCGATGATAAAAACACAATAATAGAAAGTAAATAATCCACAGGATAAGAGAGATTCGTAACATTTGGTGACGTGTAATGACTCTTCAGTTTGTCAGCGAGTCCTAAACCGTCAGCATAATACGAGAATGGATAGGTCCAACAGTTCTAGTTTCAAACTTCGAGTCTGGCATACTAAGGTTTTTTGGCGATTTCACGTAATCATTTAGGCGAAAAATCGGACGCTCCACCTCAATAAGTACATAATTCATAAACTAAATAATACTAATCTCATATAGCGCAAGTAGTACCGTACACAGACAGATGATGAAACACTGCTCCTTACGCCACCGTCCAGCTAGTAAACAGAGTCGTCATAACTGTATTGTCAAATACGATCTTGTGGAAGGTCGTGAAAACGTTCTGAACAGAAAGGAGATATGGAATAATTTATTCAAGACAAGAAAGCATAAAACTGTAATAAAATTACTGAAAGAGAAAGTATTCAATTATAGCATGATCAAATTCAGTTACAAAAGTTTGGCGGAGGGAATTTAATAAATAGTAATTGTGTCTAACCGAAAATATCATTTCTGCTATGAAAGACACACACCAGGTTTTTAATCATTCTCGTTTCAGCTAATACAGTAGATATAGTTCATTTTTAAAACTGATTGTTTGATAGAATTTTTCTTTTGTAACTCGTGTATATTAACCTGAGGTAAGTCAATGAGATCTAGTACCTCTTTATTTTTAAGATTTACGAGCTGATCGGTTTTCATATATTTCTCATTAACTGACTTTCATAAGCTTTTTGTACGCAATAATAATTAAAATAAGACCAGATTTATACTTTAACAGTTTAGAAACGTTATAACTTTGTTACATCAAGACGAAAGCGCAAAAGTGCCAAAGTTGCTGAACTAAATTCTGTCTAGGGATGCGAGTGCAAAAATAGTTTGCTGTGCATTTGGAAGAGGTTAAAAGTACCTGGTCAGGTGGTGCCAAACGTATGGTCTCCACCCTCTGGATTCTGTCGCGGTGGAATGCGAACTCGTTTCTCAGGGAGAGACGCCTTAGCAGCTCCATGAAGGTCTGGCTGCCCACCTTGGGCACCCTGTTGAAGAACACCAGGTCCACGGCAGCGCGCCGAGTGTTGTTCAACTGCTCCAGGTCCAGGTCGGCCTCAGACTGCGGGAAAACGTAATACAACTCAGTCAAGTATCTGAAAATGAGAATACTACAAATTGTATCTTTGTGGATGACTGCTGGTCTTGTTTTGGAGAAGAATAAGTCGTGACTTTATATGAAAGACATTTTTTTCATAGTATCTTGTTCCACGAGTGTTACTGTATGTTGTAAATTTTGAGGAAAATCGGTAGTTAACGAATTAACCCACAGACAATTAAACTGATAATTATTCAGTTACATATCTTCGACATGTTTTAAATTATAAAATTATCTGTTTGTATCTTATTATTTACTTGTTTCCTGCCAAGCCCATCAAAATGACGTGTTCAACACAGTGTTCTAGGAACTTATTTTTTTGTAGTTGCTTAACTAAATCAAATTGTCACTATAAAAGTTCATATCCTTGATTTTGTAATGTTGTACATATTTCCGTTGTAGTTTAAGTAGCGATACAGTCGGAACTGAATTAATGATTATGAAAGTATGGAACCAATGAAATAATAATTAAAAAATAAGTATTTCAAAACCATATGATGTACCGCGTAATATTGGTTTTATTCCTGTGGAATTTAAAAATCTCCTTGATTTATGAAAGTTTAAGCAAATTTTGTTTTTTATTTAAAAATTGAAAATAATCTTTAATTTTAAATAGAATTGTCAAAGAACACTGATTTGAATGTTTCGATATAAAGCATTGGGAGCAATCTACAGCAGCCAGGAAAGACAACCCTGCATGGCTGGCATCTGTTGTGCCACTCGCGTCGACGAATTGCATACGTTGCAGGCGCCATAGAAAACAGACTTGGATCAGCCCCAAGACAGCTATTCTATTTCTGTGTATTTTCCAAATCGTGTATAGTATTGCTTCACCAAAAGTTTTAATGCTATTATTATTTGTCTAAGCGAATAAAACTGATATCATCGAACTTTGAAGTGTCACGAATTTGTGAAACACGTAACAAACATGGTTATAAATTTAGCTGTCTAACTTTGCTTTAATGCCTTAAAAAAAAGCCGGCTCTAACTGAGAAAAATACTTGCAGTTTGTTGATATGTGGCATGGCGTTTTTAATCAAATTACTTATTTCCTTTCTTACTCAAACATCCATGAAATTTATAAATACAGCACATAGTCTTCTAAGTGGTTATTTGAATTGCTGGACTTAACTCCGTGGTTTAAAAATGTAAATATATTAAAAACTTATAAGAATATAAAAGTTCATGAAATCTAAATCATTGTAGCGTGTTCAAATAAAGTTACCACGAACTAGCATCCGTTAATAGGATTGTTATTAAATTCACCGTTGTATAAATCTTATATTAAATATTCGAAGAAAATTAAAACAAGTGTTAGACAAATACATTAAAGTAAGCGCCTTTAATTAAGAACAAATGAAAAAACTAACCATTTAAATAAAATCTTGGTTACAGTTAGTAATCGAATTATATAAAAAAAATACGCTGAAATGTTGTTTGAAAACTCAAGACTCCTTCATCGAAGCCTGAGTCTTAATAAATCGTTAAATAAATATTTTTCAAAACTATAACAAATTCTCTATCGTATCGATAAGGGAGAACTCCTTTAACAAAAGTTGATAGTCAGACTGCAACGTTATTTAATTAGTTTTATAATTCATTTTAGGAAATTACTGGGAATTTGTTTTAACAACATATTGAGAACCCAGGAAAGGAGGACATAATTTGCCAGAAAGAACTGTAGGGAAAAATCCATGACACTGAGACAATGTGAATTCATAAACCCCTTCGTTTGTCTCTGTTGAAAGGAATGTGTGTTGAGAAACTCGAATAATTTGATTTACTTTTGTTTCATAGATTGGAAACTGGCAACTTAAGTTGTATTGTTTAAGACAATCTAATTATATTTGATGTTCTTGGAACGCTCTAGCTCTTTGCTAAAAAGCGGTAGCAAATCGTGCCTGATTGGTAATAACGTAGAATGAATGTAAATGCTAAAATGTCAATATTCTTCAAATGAAGAAGAGAAAATATTTATCTGTCACCCGCAACCCGCACAAAGTACAGGTTACGGCATACATTAGCAGCAATAAAGATACTGACTGTGCTGCTGATTTCACTTTCATTCTGAAAAATTAAAATTCTTTTCACCATGTGTTAATATTTCTGATTTTCAAATCTTTAGTTACCGCTCACCTTCGGATTGTAATAACATGCGACAGCGATTATTTAGCTAGTATTTGTGAATCGGAAAACAGCCATAGTGGTTATAAAAATTATGTCAATGTCCAGTTTCCTCTGAATTTGAAATGGTTAATTAACTTATCATCCCAATCACCTCTTCAGTTGTGTTTGTAATAACTTTTCATTTGGAAGAAAATGAAATAAAACTATAATGGTTTATTGCTACGTTACGTTTCGTAATGAAAATGAGCCGTAGTTTTCAACAGATATTTAAATAAACACTTCACTGCCAGGGTACCCAGTTTAGCGCTGAACTCATATTTTGAATCAAGTAACCCACTGATTAATGCGATGAAAGGCTATATTCGTACTATTAATTCAAATATCTAATCTAACATGAACTTATTTAAACGTGTTAGTACTTTTTCTGCAAAGCTTGATGTACTCAAATACAGTATGTTCGATAAATCAAGTTGGTGTCATCGGCTAAATGTCTCTTATAAGCACATATTGTCAAAAAAGGTAATTCGTCGAATTCTGAATGCAGAGGCGATGATAATGTGTAAACCAGCACAACAACTTTCTTTTCACTATAATAATTCAAAATTTATATGCGACGTGTAGAGCAAGATTTTAATCACATTTAAAAAATACACTATAAAAGTCAACTACCATTAAAACGCAAATCTCGGTGTACGCCATTTTCAGCAGATGCCGATAAGTACCGGTAGATTCTTATATATAAATGCCGTGTATAAACAACTTTTGAGATGAATGTTTTTTATTTCCCGGACTTGTTACGTCCTGATGGCCTAGGGTATCATAAAGTGACTGTAAATGTATGTTTCTACGTGTATATCACCACAACTATTAGAGAGAGAGAGAGAGAGAGAGAGAGAGGGAGGGAGGGAGAGAGAGAAGTGATGATTGTATTTAATAATTGTAGAGATACATTGACAGCCAATGATGATTCCCCACTCCATAAGGGCGAAACGCGTCTGGAGAAGAAAAAAACTTCCCCATAACAATTGTAGACAGAATTTTATATATAATCCATTAAAACGTTTTATACTAAATAAGTAACAAGACTCTACCTAATTCACTCCTATGGAACAACTAATGTTTTAAACTTTATGCTCTGTAACATTTAAATCCTTTGATCTTTCATTGTATTGACAGGTAAGTAGTATATGGGGCCAAATAAATAAATAAATAAAAAATAAGTATTGATCGTGATACTTGAACTTTGTGGAGTTTCTGGAAGTATCAGGAAAGCAAGATGAAAATTGCAATGAATGACCATTATCAGGCAACTAACTATTCCTCTCTTTTCACCCGTTTCCTCTTCTGCATCAATAACAAGTTTGCCGAGTCTGCTGATTAGTGCTCGGACCTGGTATTTAAAATGACGATTGTCCGATACCGGCCCAGCTATCCAGATTAGGTTTTCCACGGTTTCCCGAAATCACCCGAGGCGAATGTTAGGTTGGGGCAGGCAGGAGTAGTTCTCGATAAATCATTTCGGCCATCCTGATCTGGGTTTCCCGTAGTTTCCAGGTGAATGCCGGAATGGTGCCTCACAATAGCCATTGGGCGCCTCCTGCATATCCCGTGTATCCCTTCCTATGCACAAATGATTGCACATTAAGGTAGAAGCAATGCACCCTCCGCCACCCACTTCTAGTGAATCGCGGAGTAATAACAATAATAATAATAACCACAGTTCGACTGCATTTATTACTCTCCGTAGGTTCAGTGTATGATTCTGCAGGAAGAGTGGAACCGAGACATTGTTCACGGCATTATGCGTGGAGAAAGTCGCCTCTTTTAGCGTGTTTTGTACCGCTGCGTAGTGCTACACCTTCCGCTGATTGTATGCGGATGGTCCCACGACGTGGTCCCCACTGCGTGACGGCTAATGGACTGGCTGCACCTAATTGTGCACTATGTTAGTCGGTTCTCAGCTACGTTAATTCCCCGGTAATGAATCCTGGAGAACAATGCGGCAGGATGTGTCCTGCTTCCTTTTCTGACTAAGGGAATGTGACCCACTCGCACTGTACGTTCGTGAAACGAATGGAGATGTCCATGGCAACATTGCTTTCAATATTGACTCGACTTACGTGCTTAATGGAAGTAGAGTGGATTAATTCGTTGTATAATTCTCAATAGTATTTTTGATTCCTTCAGTCAGATTCTACTTAAAATTCGCAAAAAAATATCTTTTTAGTTGCATTTTCCATACACTTTATTCTACAGCGATTAGATCTAGGTCCGTTGATCCAAACTGAAAATTTTATTGCACTGTGTTTTCTCTTTCTCTCCTCTCTACCTTGGAATCCTGCCATATTCGAGATCTGCTTTCGAATTTTTTTCTTTCCATAGAGTTCACTGATATTATTTCGTACAACAACGCGTAACCTGGAGTGTGTGTTCCCGGATATATCAAATAATTACTGAGATCACAATTGCCTCAGTAATCGTGCTATTTTGGCATCAAAAAATATTGACGTCTACGAAATTAACTGTTTCCAGGCGATCTGATGTCTTTTAAATCAATAGATACTATTGTACTTGAAAATGAAGCCGTCAATTTTCGAACTGAATTGGATATACCAGGAATGCCACCACACAATCTTCGGTTATAGATTAGTTCACCGATTATTCTTCTTCTTAATTTGAATCCACCTAGATCATGCAAGAATACACGTTTGGTCATCATAAGGATCACCGGAATTGTTCTTGAAGCAACTATTTTGACTAGAGAAATTGTCCTGTTGCCACGTATTCCAATGATACCGTCAGAATCTCCAGTACCATTTAAAAGGCTTCAATTTCCGACTCTTTACCAATTACTTTTGAATTTTCAAATCGATAAAACGTTTTTGTCTTTATTAGTGAATATTAATTTTACTACATTAGGAAGTTTAGAATAACATTGATCCACCGTAGGTACTATAAGTACTGAGTCACAGCAACGCGTGACTGGATCAGCTAGTTTTATTTCATAAATTATCTTTAAAAATTTATTGAATGGACAGAGTGATTATAAGTAAAGCGTAAATTTGATCACGTTGTGCGAGAAGTTCTCGGAACATTTAGAAGCGAACAGTTCATTAACTTTCGATTGGAAGGAAAAAATTAAATTGTAAAAGTATCGTGGATAAAATCGGAGGAATATCTTTTAGGAAATTGTTTAAAAGTGTTAGAATGAGCCTCAGTTTCGTAATGGAATATTCACAGTCATTTACTTTAAATAGTCATATTTATCACATGCGTTTCTTATGCTAGTATAAAAATAAAATAGCAGTTATTCTCTCATTCCCTGCGGGTTTAGAAATTGAGAGTCATGAAATAAATCCCATATACAAAAAAATGTTAGTGAATTAGTAGAAGTATGTTCCTTAACGTGATAAACTATGTAGCACGTGGATATGATTATGAAACCACTGTTTTAAACCTTTGACAATGTAATGCATGCTCAACGAAAGACATTACTTACAGTTGTATATACTTGAGAGTTAAGCAATACTGCGTCCATTAAGCCAGAAGCATTCGTGCATCACGCTGATAACATTATCATTCGTAATATCTGAACCCACTCACAACACGTAATTTCGATATTTTTCAGTTTTGTTTGTTGTGTTAAGATGAGCTTTTACTGTTATTTAATGGTTGAAAATCATAACATAAAATCTAGCTCTCAAGAAATAGTAGCGAACGCAGCTAGAGCGTTCTTCTTAGCACGTCGTGTTTGCAAAGCTTTGCACTTTAGCAGGTGTTGTAACTGGAATTGGGCTGTCAGCATATCTTCCGTGTGTTTCCTTATCTGGTAGGCGAGTGAATAACCGACCTCACGGTCAAGGATTCGAATTTCGCTGGGTTTTGATTACTGATACATAGCTGAAATAGGAAGCTTAATAACCGAAATGAGTCACATTTTGTGCAGTGTATTGCTGTCCCCCCCCCCCCCAAACGCAAACCATCTTAAAAGGAATTGTCCTTTTGGTACGAAACATTCCAAATACGGGCAATTTTTTTTTACTTATGGCTTTACGCCTCATCGACGCCGAGGTCATTAGAGGCGGGATCGGATTGGAGACAAGGAACGGGAATGAATTCGGCCAAGGCCTTTTGAAGGAAGCATCCTGGCATTCGCCTGGAGTGATTTGGGGAAATCATGGATAAACCAAATCTGGATGCGCGGACGGGGATTCGAACAGTCGTGCTCCCGAATGCGAGGCCAGAACGTTAACCTTTCACCCACCGCAAGTTGTTATACTAGGAATACGTACTTTTTTACCTATTGATGTTTATTGTAGGCTTTATTCTTCGAGAAAAAACTGCATTCCACATCAATATGACTTGTAGGGGAGAAGTATCGGGCCACGAACGTTTATAATGTACAGCACTGAGCGGCGTATAACAGACACGTCTAAAGGACTGAGATAATATTCACATTTATTTCGCAAGGCAGCCAACCTCTTACGTCGAAAGGCCAGTAATGGCGGAGCTTGTTGTTATGCTGGATTACAGCCTGCACCAGAATATACACTGCTTCGGGAGTGTACATTAATTACATGAGGTGATAAAGGGGTTGGGGGTCCTGCGAAATCTCACCGAGGGGGGGCCTCGACTTTAATTCCTTGAAAAAGTGTAGAGCTAAAGAAAAAGGTCTAAACTACTTACGATCCCAACGTTAGTATGGGGGGGGGGGGGGGTCCTACCTCCCCTAAAAGAAGGAGAGCTAAAAAAATGGTCTCCAAAAATTACGAGATCGTCAGCTAGGGAGGAGAGATTCTCTCGAGGTGTCACCTACCTGACCTCACCTAACTTACCTCTAATACCTCACCTTACCTCACCTTACCTCACCTCACCTCACCTGCCTTACCTCACCTGCCTAACCTCACCCAGCTCACCTCACCTACCTCACCTCACCAACCTCACCTACCTAACCTCACTTACCTAACCTCCCTCACCTTACCTACCTCACCTCACCTAACTCACCTCACCTAACTCACCTCACCTAACTCACCTCACCTAACTCACCTCACCTAACTCACCTCACCTAACTCACCTCACCTAACTCACCTCACCTAACTCACCTCACCTACCTAACCTCACCTACTAACCTCTAATACCTTACCTCACCTACTTAACCTCACCCAGCTCACTTCACCTACCTAACCTCACTTACCTAATCTCACCTAGCTTCTCCCCACCTACCTAACCCCATCTAGCTAACCTCACCTAAACCTCACCTACCTAACCTCACCTAACTAACCTCACCTACCTAACCTCACCTAACTATTCTCACCTAACACACCTCACCTACGTCACCTCACCTCACCTACCTCACCTCACCTACCTCACCCCACCTCACCTCACCATAGCACCATAAGGGGGGACAGGTCCCACCAGATCTCACCAAATAATCCCACCACGGGGGGGGGGGGGGGGCGGTGTTCCAGATTTTCGAAAAAAAAACACCGCACGTACTTAATGGATACCGCCTTAGTATTTACTGTTGCAGATGGCAGGCGAACTTTTAATGTACAGCTGGGGAAACTTGTTTGGTTTTAAACTGTGAAAATGAAACTGTTGCTACCCACGTACGTACCTTCAGGAAAATTTTAACGCGTGAAATTGTAAAGATATAGGTGGCTTTGTAGTGAATTTCATATAACTAGTGAGATTGTCCTGTCTGTGAAACTGTGGTATAACAAGTATTTTACTGACTAATAACGATCATTCTCAACAATGGACTGTCATCGACTGTTTTTTCTGCCATTATTTTAATTATAAACAAAATTTATTACGTTATTCACATTACGAAAATGACCCATGATGGTACGCAAAGTTGTTGCTGTATTGTCACAAATACAATCCGTTAAGTTATAAGAGGTGACGTAAGGAAGTGTAATGATGCCTTTGTGGTTTGGTTTTCTACTAATGACGTCTCGCTGTTTGCGTAGACCTTTGTGTGTCAGTAGGATGCACACTCACCAGACCGTAATCTGCTAGCCTCCTCTGAAACGCGCTGCTGTCCCCTGTGCTCGAACCTGAAACAGAGAAAGTGATAAGGGTGAGCAATATTTATCAGCAAAGCTATCCTGTAACTAGCTACAAAAATATTAAAAATTAGTGGAGTTCCCGGCGTTGCCCGGCACAATTGGCGTAGATTTACCCGTACACACTTTTCATCACCGCAATGAGAAACATTTGTACAAAGTTTCATAAAATTAGCGTCAACTTTTTTCGGAATTAAAGTATACCTAGATTCACCCACACCTTACCAAGAAACGAGTGGGTTGAAGTTTATTTGCACGTACACTATTTTAATTCGTCCGAAAAGATTCATGTGTCTCAGGCTTCATTAATTTGGTTAAGGTTAGATTATGTTAGAAACTCACATTTGATTCAGTTTCGAAGGAATGGATATACTTTTTGCTTGAAACGCCAGATTCAGCCTTATATACAAATATCAAAATTGACTCCAGAATAATATTATCGTAAATAAATGATTTTATTGTGAACAGAAGACTAATGTTGATGGCCAGAGACATTGTAGTTGTAGGTACTGCCAGATATCGTGGTTAAAGAAAATCTCTGTATCTATGAATATCCCGAATTAAAGGAAACAATACTTCAAGTTATGGTTGTCTATAGCATTCGAAAATTGAATATCCCGAATTAAAGGAAAGAACAAGTTTTGTTTACTGTGCAAAATAGTTATTATAGTAAAGTTATCTTATTGCTTTCATTAAAGGCTATGGTCAGAGACATTGTAGTTAAGTGTCTAGTGCGAAGTATGTAACATCTAATTCTTCCATCATTGGGATTTGCCATCACACGTTCAGAATTTCATTTAATGCTCCTGCGTTATTTAACGTTGAAACATAAGATATGTCAAACAACCGAACTGAGATTCTAAGCTTTAAAATGGTGAAAACCCCATCGAAATCTACTGAGTAGTTTCTGAATTTTTATGAGACAAATTTATCCGGTTTTCGTTTTACAGATATAAGATAGATAGATATAGAAGAAGAAGAAGATAGATAGATAACTTGAATCTCGTAGTTCATTACAACTGACACAATTTTTGAAACTGAAGTTAATATACGCCGAAATACTGTAGCATCTCGCAATGACTTGTAGCACACTATTAGAAGTGCAGATGTATAAGGAGTAAACCATGTATGAGATTTCCTTATTACGTTCATTACTGAATAATTTAATGTTGTTGTAGGCTTTTTTACCCCACAGTTGTCGATAAGTAACGCCAACGTATCTTTTTTGTTTTTTTGTTTTGTTTATTGTAGTAGGTGTTTCACATCGTAAAAATCATTTAACTAGCCTCTAAGTCCGTAAAAAATTGCTATTGATTAAATAAATAGAATTTTTAACCATGCAATATTCATAACCTTATTTTGTAATTTGTACTCATTTCGGTTATAGTTTACAGGTACAGACGGAACTTCTATTGAATCAATGATGTCATAATTAAGGAAGCAATTAAATTAAAAATAAATTAAGAATCCCAAAAACTTAGCTATAGTGCTATATATTGTTTTTATTCCTGATCCAGGTCTAATTCAGCACTATAAATAGGGAAATACTTCCATCCGCATGAAATAAAAACTTCAGTAACTCGGTGCTTATGAAATCACCTTAAATTATTTATGATACTAAATTAATTGTGAATTATTCTGTAGAAAATTGTGTCATTTATCATTCTGGACTTGTGTGCATTTCGACATAACCACAACTTGTACTAATATTGCTGTTCAAAATTAATAGCTTCTATAACCCGATTACGAATACATTCACTGTATTCCGATCTAAATTTGAACCACTGGGAAAATTTACACGTGTTTGATATAGTGACATCAGTAATAAAAGCAACTAATAATTAATATATTAATTTAAAGGCAGTACATATCTTTATTTCAATGTATCGGCAAATCATTTCTTCGAGTATATTATAGCAGTGACTTAAGATACCTGCGTCACATATATGTATCTTGTAAGCCAGTCAAAAAGGACCTGTTGAATGTAGTATTGTAACAATTCGTTTCTTCGCTAACTAAGTATAATTTTCACCAAATAATGCACATAATCTAGAAAATTATTTCTTAGCTTACTGTGACAACAGTATCGTTGTACAGAAAGTATAAGAAAAATGTTCAGCTAATGAATTTTAATTAAGAAAAAGCAACTAATAATTAATATGTTAATTTTTTAAAATGCGTACTTTTCTTTTAATGTGCTGACGGCTCATTTACTCGTCGATGCGTAGCTAAATAGAACTGTTATTAAATAACGCGCTTAACATTGAATATCTCCGGTCGCAGTTGGTTGGACAGCGACGGCGAGAAGCCTGACGACGGCGTGATAGACATCGGTACTCTTCATAATGACCAATATTGGCGTTTTTTAGGTATAGATAAGTTTGTAAAAATGTATGTAGTGCTTATTGATCACTGATGATACCTCGATGAGAGGTGAAACGTGTACGATACTAAAAAAATTAAAAAAAACAAAACAATTTCACTGGCGTTATCTATTAATAATTTATTTACTGAATGTTTTTTAAAGGTTGATTGGTACAGCAAAAAATCGGCAACGGTCCGTGTAGCCATTTCAGTAATTAACTGAATTAAAAGAAAGTCTTATGTTGGCTGAGGATCCAAAAGTCATAGGTTTCAATCCTCGTTTTGCTCTTAACCTCTTTTCCTACTTCAAAGTTTGCATTGTAAGTAAAATATGCGAAGAATACTTTCGTGATTCAGATTTCACTAAAACCTCTGTTCCTCTTCCGCATAGGGCTACCAGGTTACCGCAAAGTCGTTAATACAAGAGTCTCGATGCCACATGGAATCAGAATCTGAATTGACTAAATCGTTGGGAGAGCTTACTTAAAACAATATTGATAGAACTCACAGTAAAATATTTTACAGTTCTGCAAACAATCCTTGACCACCATTCACTTGCAGTTAATTTAAATATCAAAATATCCCGGATAGGATGACAGAGCAACATATTAAATTACCATCGTAAATGTTGTTTGACGGAAGAACCTTCTCAACCATTGCTGAATTTATTCTTGCGAGTGGTTAGAAGTTCGTTGAGTAGAGAACTTTCTACAAAACATCCATCCAATCGAATTGTTCCTCTCCTCTAGCTGTAGGACATTCTAGAAACGTACGTCCCATGTCAGTATTATGTTCTGAAATTGTTGCAATGGACCATTCGCTGATATAATCACTGACAACAGATTGCTTTCTAATATTGCTGAAAGTAAAAACTTAGTGTGGTCGATACTGAAAGATATGGAAACATTTAAACAATAATAAAATCCTAACAATAATTTATAGGGCCAGACAGAACGGGTTTGATACACACGGATTCTAATGAGCAGTCTTTAATAGGCCCATGAAAAGCGATATCTCTTGGACTGAATGTGACGAAATTTGTAACAATAATAAACACTGGATCAATATTGGGAGGAATGCTCCAATATATCGACTATATTCACTATGTTACGTTTTCAGATCAAATTTTATAAAGAACATTAATTTGGACAGGTGAGATAATTTACGGCAGCCTTATGACCATTTCACTATTATCGAAAGGTTTATACCGACTACCAGAAATTATTACAGTAATACAGATTTTTTTTTTTAAGACTTTGAGTGAAGTATATAACCTTTGTAATGTTGTCAGCAAACATAAAAGTTAATGTAAAAGGCATCTTCAAGAAAGATTATTAAGTGAAGGAATTACGTAACATATTAGAAACAAAAAAGGGTTATAGCCTACAAGTCAATTACTTTACAAGAAATTTACAAGTCTGAAAGTTACGTGTTATGAAGAAATCGTATATTATATATATACTTTTTATTTGCTCACTTCGAACTTCCTTCTTCGCTTTTGTAACTATCTTGCTACGGAATTTGCGGATTTCTGCAAATTATTTGCAGATAATCTTGAAGAACGTCTTTAGACAATCGTGTAAACTTTGACTTCAGCATATCTTATGGGCGAATGGACACTACCGGATCACGCAAAGCCTCGGTTCTCATCATGGCTTGTAATTAAGAATTCACCCAAAGTATTAGAACCAGGGATTCGTAGTTCTTGGAATATTATTTTTTTTGGGGGGGGGGCGTCGGGGGGGGGGGGAGGGGGAGGAAAACTTAAGTGTTGTTTTGTTATATGTGTGCGATTCAAGTAACTTACGGTTTCTAAGATATCTGTATTTTTGTTTTTGAAGTATGTAGTTTATAAAGCGGATATTAGAGACCTTCCTATCAATCCTATCATTTGCCTAACTGATGGCGGAAAACCTAATAACCGCGTTCAGGACAGCCGGTATGCGAAGACGAGGACTTGAAGAATCTGGTTCCATTTTGCCTTCCCGATCCAGTGTGGCGGTGCCTTAACGGTCGAGATAGGTACGAAAGTGACTGAAAGTCAAAGAAAAGAGATATAAATTGATTTCCGTTGTGGCCTGTTGGATACATGCTACGCTGTTATGTTTATCAACATTATCGCCTCAGATGAACATTGTGTTCGTTATAATTTTTATACACTAATGGTAACTATTACATATATGGTTAATGTACAGTAAAAGAAATCATAGTTAACAATAGACCTAATGGTAGCAAAAAGAGGTATCAAATTTACGTATCACACCGTATTTAATTATAAATAAGACATAGTGGTGAGCCGTGTAGATCCAGTCCACATTTGTGCATTTATTGCAGTCTTAGCACATCTGATATAGCGGCTGGTATCCTCGACAAGACGTAATTTGTGTCGTTGTTCTGTGGTAAGAAGAGGTGGAACCGCTCTCACCGACCGGAATACTACCGATTGTTTGGGCGCCAGAGTTAATATTTGGACTCCGCCGCATATAATTACGTAAAACACTTTCACGGTTTCGCTTTTCCAGTAACAAGGACTTACCGCAACTCAGCAAACTTGAGCCGAGCTCAGTCCAATAGAGAGAGTCTCTCTGAAAGATTCCAAATTGAATTCATCTCCAACCTCTCAATTTTCTGCCCGATGAATCATGAAACACGTGAAGCGGAAGTGATATAAGAAGCTTTTTTTTTTCGTATGGAAGAAACGGTGGCATCAAATTGTCGTATTTAGGTGGAGAAGATAAAATAAGATTTGAGAGATTAGGTAAGGTCTCTGCCAAGATTGGGTACATCCTGCAGATAGATGAACAAGAAATTATCAACAACAGGTAAAAAAAAAAAAAAACTGCTAAACAATTGTTAACAATTACGATATAACAGAGATAACAAAGTCAGTCATCTGTAAGACAATTTTAACCATTAACGCGTTTTCTTTTCATAAATGCCGAAGAAAATCCGCTGCTGAATGGATTCACTGTAAATAAGATAAGTAACAGCTAGAGCTGAATTCTGGACGTCATGGTCGAAAAAAAACTGCTTACTGAACCATAGTTTTAAAAACGTTATTTTTATGGTAGGTGTTTCAAAAACCTCAGATTGAAATTTAACTACGAGGACTGAACTGTTTGTTTCGTGATCTTTGATCAACATACCTAATTAATTGCAAATCATTCATTTCAAGATATGTAGTACAAATGATGGCTGCAGCGGTCACTAAAAGAGACACTGTTTCTAAACCAGCGTAAGAACATCGGTTTGATCCCAGATTCATGTTTTAAGTGATTATTAACCTATCCATTGTAACTTTTGCGAAAAACTACCCCAATATTTTTTGCAGTTTTCTTGTATTAAATACGATTTTTGGGAGTAAACTGAGAAAATGTTTCTTTCAACGCCTTCTGCACAAACAGGGATGCGTAACGAGGGAAGCTTGAGAAAGGAAAGCACTCTTCGCTGAGACAGAAATCTGCATACGTGATTTCTGGTTTGCAAACCGGCCAGAGGAAGTAGGCTCCTGAAACCGGAACACACCACCGACCGACCTACTGGAGGGAAACCTGTTTAGCCCTGCACGACAAGTGAGGCACGCAAATTAGACAGACAAACGCTGTGCTAAAAGGCGGGAAGGATCCCACGTCACTTAGTGCAAGCAACACAACACAACTGTAGCGAAACTACAGCAGTGAAAATGGCGAGCGGCTAATCCACATTTAATGCTGTCAGAGTTTCCTGCAGAACTGTTGCAATTAATAAGCCATACATAGATATTGAAGGGAGTTACTAAAAAATAAATTCCTAGTTCCCAGCTATCGGAGATAGGATTCTGGAGGAACACATCTCCTTTCGGCCACCTAGATTTCGTTGTTCTTCGGTTTCCCGAAATAACTCGAGGTGAATGGTTCTTTCATAAAGACCACGACCAAATATCCTCTCCGTTCTTTATCGACAATCCTCTTCCAATTCTAATGACCGGTTTTTAAAAATTCTCTTAAAAAATAAAATAAAATTTGTGCGTTATATGGAAAGTCAAGAGTGTTTAGTTAGGAAAAGTAGTTTTAATTTAAAAGTTATTCGAACTACTTATTTTAAACCAATCGTCTAAAAATAGTTGCTAAATAAAGGTAGTCATGTTTTATCTTTTAGTTATTGACTTCTGTGCCTAATTCCATCCCAATATTTACATACGCTGAGTGGTAGATCCAAAAACTTTTGACGTATCACCTTGTTACACTGTTATCCTTTAATTTTGAACCAGGATTTAATGGGCGAAAATTCTTAGAAACCTTTTTTTTTATTGATTATTGATCGTGAATGTGCGCGTAAAAGCAAGATGGCTACTAACTTTTTTTTTCAACTTGTACTAACGAGTTCTGCTATACATTCAATTGCTGAATGAAATGATATTCCATCAAATTTTTGAGTTAAAGAAATTTTTGGGTTGGTTAAATTTATAGTACTTGAAATCGTCATGCTTAAAGGTATACATCTGCAAAAGGAAATAAGTAAATCCGCAGCTAAGTAAAAGCTATTAAGATTTGGTAATGTCGTCATCATCTTTGTCAAGTATTTTTTTCCACCTTCGCGGGTCAGCCCGAGCACTTTCTCTTTCCAGAAGTTTGTGCTCTTTTTAAAACAACATTTATCATTCAAACTCCTGCTTCTTAGGCATGTCGTAGTCTTATAGGGAAGCGGATGTATTGTCTTTTTTTCGCGTTTTGTAGTTTATAAAGCGAAGATAGGGGACTGTTCCAGTATTCTCCTTGATGACTGCGGAAAACTGCCTAAAAGCCGCAATGAGAAAGGCGGGTACCAAGTCTCGAATGGTCTTGTTGTATTCCCCGATCCAATGTCGTGGCGCCTCAACGCAAGTGACCACACTGGTGGGTATGTGATAGTGTATGTAGCCTTAATGAAACCGTCGAATGTTTATCGTCCACCCGGACATAAACAAATAGGAACATTTGCTTAGATGAGTACGAAAAAGTTCCAAAAACTGTTAGAGTAACCAATTTAACAGCTGTAACAGCTGATCTCTTGTTGACCAAATGTCTTCATAGTTGGGGTTGTCCCAAGTTGCCTAACATTTATAACTACTAAAATTTACCAGAATGCCAAGACAACCGTTAAAATACAGAAGCAGAAAAACATTATCGAAAAATAATTGTGGGTTCACTTTATAATACAGAGTGAAATGATATCACTCTTAGTATATGTAATCCTCATCATCACAGTTTCCATTAGCTATTAATTCCTCACACATTACGTCAATATTTATGCATCTTTTACAATGGCACCGGCTAATGGCCGCACGCAAGCAAGGTATTCGTAATTGCTATATTCAGCATGTGTTGCACATGTTTCTCTGTTGGTATTTGTCCATGTAAATACCGATTACAGCATAATATACCGACAGCACGCAAAACGCGAATTAGTATTCGGTACTAAAATCTGAGACTCACTGCATGGAAACCTAGAGCAGCAACACTATAAACAAAATCTTAGAGACCACGTTATTGCGTTTGTGAATAAAAGTTAGTGATTGCTCCAGTTCTTACAATCCATTTTTGGAAACAGTAAGGCATTGAAAAATATGAATCATATGAATCACTAGCATTTTCCAGCTGCTTCGGCCGTGTGGATCTTGATTTGCAAAGTAATGCCTTTTGTCTTTCTCCTAGTTGCAAAGTACACAGTATTACAATGTGGTATCTTTGCCACTTGTACCGTAAGTTGAATTTCCTCAATTTCTGTACGTTTATTGTGGTGTTAATGCTTGATGCAGTGAATTGATTAACGCTTCCATATATTCTAGCATATTATATTTGAGAAAACTATTTTAACAGGATAAAAATAGTGGAGTGTTTATCTGTATTGTAGCATGATCTTTGGTGGATATCTCTCAAAGGTGTAATTAACTGAGATGCGGTGTGATCTGTGGCGCCTGTTTGTTCTGGAATTATTTTTTGCAGCTCCGTTTCCCGACCACTTAGTGTCATGAGATATATTTCAGATTTTAAGTTAGACCATAAGTTTTCTCAACTGAAGAATTCCATCCAATTTGGTTCAGCAGTTTTTGTTGATGGCTGTACAAATGGACAGACAGACGCAGTCCGTTTACAGATTTATAATAGTGTAGCTTTGAGTATTTAGCATATACGATGCGAGTAATGGAAAGCTTAACACTTTAGATTCTGCCCCGTTTGTTGATACCTGCGTGCCACTTGGGTGAAATAACAACAACAAAAAAAAAAAAAAAACCAAAGTTGGGTGCACAATTAAATTATGTTAACATTTAGAAATATCACAACTTGCAGAGCCGTTACCTGTTGAAAAACATAAGGTCCAGCAAGCCACGTCTTCTTTCATCTTTTTATCTTGTGGACGCTTGTCATCTCGTCTGAATTTAAGTTTCTCATTATTTTCGAAAATTCAGTATAATAATCGTTTCGTTAAAATATTACGCAGTTGCCTCCTTCCAAACATTCTAAAATCGATGAATATGGCTCCCACGAACCAATAATGTGTGTGTTTTAAGGCTTACTACATATGTCGCGCATATTGTTTTAAAATAATGGCATTAATGATGACCAATTCATCATGATCAAACTGGCTGCATCCCATTTCAACGTTTCTTACGCATTTCATTCCTGATGCTTTTTTGTTTCTTGATGTAAGAATTGTTAAAGAACCACAGAATATCCGGGAAGTTAATATATTCTGCGGAAGGCAGTCGTGTTTGGTTTGTTGAGCCGCCGCTGCCGCTTTCTACGAGATGTGGCGTACAGATTGTGGTAACCTGCTCCAGTTGTGGGCCTATCAGGCAATGGAGCGGCACGGACGAGCGGCTCCGAGGAACAGGAATCTGGCAAAGTGTGTCAGCCCCTCTGCTACTCCGATCACGTACGGCGGCGCTTCTTGCGAGCCCCGCGAAACGGTCAACGCGACCTCCAGTAGCCACCTGCTCTCAAGGCTCAATTCTAAGGCACATAACAGTTTTTAGTACATAGCGATCAATGAGCCAGAGTCTACGATTGGACATCGCTTTATGGTGTGGTTGCCTGGATTTCAGTTTAGTATGGTTTTCAAAATTCACTCAAGGTCAGAGGTTTCCAAACTTTTTCTAACCAAGCCCCCCTTCCGTCAATGGAAACATTTCGTCCTTCTTCCCCCCCCCCCCCACACGCTATCATAATTTTGTTATTGAAAACATAAAGAAGCAAGTTTGAACTTGAATATATGTATTTTTTATTGCTTATAAAATTACAACTTTAAATTTTCTGAAAACAAGTAATAAAGAAAATAATACAATGGGATGAGCTTCCATGTCTTTTTGCAAGACTCCCTATTCTTGGCTAAATATTAGGAAGTTTACAACGAAAATCATTGGTAATATCGAGTTTTCTTCGAAATTTCGTTTCTATTGCAATAAGAACTGAAAACTCTCTTTTCAAAAATAAGTGCTTGAAAAATATGAATATAATCCTAGCGTTTAATGTGATAGGCTGGGATACACTTGGTAATACTTGACTCAAAACGTTGATTTATCCATTTATTAAAATCGTATTTGGCAGCAGCGTAATTTTTTATTTCCAAACCTTGCTCTTGAAGTACTAAATGTTTTCCGTTTTCAGAGATGGAACTTCTCAGGTTTAAAAACGATGTCTCAGAAGAAACTCTCTACGTACGTGATTTTAGAATAAAGGTTTTCAACTCAATGAGGCAGTGAAGGAGACGCACAACGAACCACATGCACAGGTGGGGCACAGTTATCTCGTACCCCACGCATTGTTGACATGTCGTTGCGTTCCTCAGTTCGGGTACCTATGTTTTTTTTTAATTTTATTTTTAACTTATTGCTTTACGCCTCGTCGACGGCTAAGGTTATTAGAGGCGGGATGGGACTGGGGACAAGGAACGGGAAGGAATTCGGCCATAGCCTTTTGAACGTAGCATCCCGGCATTCGCCTGGAGTGATTTGGAAAACCATGGAAAATCCAAATCTGGATTCCCGGACGGGGATTCGATCCTGCGTCCTCCCGAATGCGAGGCCAGAACGCTGACCATTCACCCAACACGCTCGGTGGGAACCTATGCTCTAGATCAGTGGTTCCTAATTACTTTTCTCGAGCAACACTTCAAGAAAGAGCTCAGCCTTGCGTACCCCTTATAGCTGAAATAACAAATAACTTAATGCGTTCATCCGAATCGAATGCTTCGCACGGCCACAACATTACAGTAATATAATTCACGCACACGCTGTTTGTCTTAAAATATATTTCGCCGATAGTAATGTTTGTGTAATTGTTTTTTATTTCAATTATCGTAGTGATTGCCTTAGCCAGGAGATTACCGCGCAAACTCCTTGAAGCAATCTCACGTCCCCTTGAGGTTACGCGTACCACTAATTGGGAACCACTGCTCTTGGTGAATGCCGAGACGATTCATCCATAAAAACTATGACCTATTTCACTGCCGTACCTTGACACTTAACTCTGTTCGATTTTTTTTCCCCCTTGTGGCTTTACATCTCGGCGACATAGATGCGGAAAAGACTGTGGGCAAAGAACGGGAAACAATTCGGCGATGACCTTTTGAAGGTGCCGCTCCAATATTGGCCTGAAGTGATTTCAGGAGACCATTGAAAACCGAATTCTGGATGGCTGGGTGGGGTTTCGAATGTCAGGCACGAGCGTACCGCTCACCAAGCACACTCACCATATTCGGAATGTCCTCGATGTTAACTATTTAAAAACTACAACTTTGTAATAAGTTTGTTTTTATGTCTGAAACCTACTTACAAAAGGATTTTTTTTTTTTAATTTGAATTGCGTTAATCCGGGAATTACATCATTGAGACCAAAAACACTGGGTAATACTTGCGTGTTATATACTTATTACACCTTTCTCGATTAAAATAGTTTTATACTTCAGAAGTTGATGCATCGTTGAGAAAAGCAATGTTGGAGATTTACTGAAGATGTTTAATTCTGATAGCTAAACATCATCTTCGACATGAAAGTTGGAGTTGTATTATTTTTCCTTTTTTTATTTACAATATATTGCAACGTTGTTGTACGAGCTACAGATGTGAAGGATTATGTGTGTTCTGGGCTCCCGCAAAGTTTTATTTTTAATATTTGGGACACATTGTGTCCGTAAGAGTGTTATACACAAAACTTACATAATAATGATAGTATACGTTGTATTTGCCAGTACAGTTCTACTCTCTAGCTCTGACTGGGTTTTGATGACTAGTTATATTGCGAGACTCCCAGTATACTCCACTTTCTGAAATAACTCAGTTAAATTTTATTATTTTTTTCTAAAATTCAACTACTATGTTTGTCAAATAACGCGTGAACACCAACAACTGAGTCGGTATAAATAGTGGTTTCTTAAATTGGTTTCTTAATTACAAATTTTCATGAGAGTAACTAAGGTAATCGCCCGCTCGTTGTCTCAGTTGGCTGCAACACCGTGAAGGTGTCCGGTGCTGACATGGGGTTAGCTGGTTCCAATCCTAGTGGCGGAAGAAATTTTCATCATCAGTATTTAACACCAGATTGTGAATCAAAGGCCTGGGTTAAATCCCCAACGTCACTGCATTGCGTATGGAGTGAGGGTATGTGATACTTTTGATGGTGATTCGTCCGTCTTAAAGGGACTTTAAGCCTGGCGCCCTGTCGGTGTTTTTCGTCCTAAATGGGTGGCCACCTGTTTTCACCTTATCCCTTCTTTCATCCACCAACTAAACAACACTACATTCAACTCACACTATCACCGTCATCCACACTTACAAAAACACTTACGAACATTGTCTCTTTCGGGAAGGGAGCTTCGTTCATCATTCCAAACGTTGTCATGGAGGGCTAAACGTCCCCCAGGGTAACGACCTAAGTTCGGAAACGGGCGAGGCGTTGGTAAGAACAATATGGTAATCGTTTCAATGACATGTTATACATAATATGTTTTTCAAACTTTTGCCCCAATTAAATACTGATATTCATCTTTTTTGCGTCTATTCATCATACTTTAATTTTTAGTTCACAGTTACAAAATTTACAGTAGTATACTTCGTAACAACACATCGAAAAAGATCATGGGATTTATGGAATCAATTATAGTCGATAATCGATTTTGACGCACGTATCCTTATATCTCCTATGGATAGTAGTACTTTTGATGGAAAACTAAAAGACTAGTTTTTGCGCTGCCTGTGACCTATAATTCCGCTCATTCGTTTCATGTAAGTAGATTACAATTTTGACAACTGGGAAAGAAGACTGTATAAGATAACTTTTGTTTTACTGACATTACGGCTATTTCAGTTTTTAAGATCTACTGGAAACAATAGGTCAAAAAATATCTGTGGATTCTCGTCACTCATAAGTGACAGATATCAGTAACTTTCATACGAGTTAGATAAATTACAATTTCACCATGGTTCTGTTTGAAGTAGTGCAGTCTGGTGACTCAGTGTTTAAGGTGTCTAACTGAGGATCAAAAGGTCCCTGGTTCAAATCCAGGTGTCGGTTGAAGTTTTCAAAGGTCCATAACGCCTACTTCGTACCAGAACTTTATTTGAGTTTCATTCCATTTTAGATTGTAATTCCTCTATAACCGGTAGGATTAAGGGATTTGGTTTTTGGGATTTAATAGAAGCGGATTGCGCAATAGGTTAGAAACTCTGTTATCAAGTCATGTAAAGCACACGAAATTATTAACTGTTGTGGATACCGACATAACGAGCCGAATTGCGAGGTCAAATTGAGTAAGAAAGGAGTTTTGGGTAGATGACAAGAAATGTAAATAGTGGATCCATGATAAGGAGCTATTTTCACAGGAATACGACAACTACGTGTTACGTATGCCTGGGATTACTATTTGAGGCAACTCGTGTGCAATGGCCTAAAAATCGAAGGAAAATGCATATCCTAGCTTTGTTGATTGTAAGTTTACTGAAGAGTTAGTATATAATCATTTAGGCAGACGCTGGATGGATAAGAAGCAAGAACTATTTAATATCACCACAAAAAAAAAAAAAAAAAAAAAAAAAAAAAAAAAAAAAAAAAAAAAACACTAAACACTTAACTATGTAGTGAAAAAAATTAACGATTATTACGGTCGTTCTCATGGTGGGCCTAATTTTTTATGTGTGAACACAATTAAAGTAGAATTTCTTGGAGATTATATTTCTGTACCCACGTATCGAACTGTGATTTGGTGCATGCTCTGCGCTTTTGAATTGTGACTGAAATAATCCATGGGCTCTACAAAATTCACTGCTTTCTTAATTCCCCATAATACTTTATGACTCGTTATGAATTATGTGCTGTGGGTGTAAGTTAGTCACTTAGAAGCTATATGTGACACATAAGAAATAAATACTGAAATCAGTACGACTTACTAAAGAAACACGCAATTCATATATATATATATATATGTACTAGCTGCAAACATAACGTTGACGAAGCTCAGATAATTCTTAAGTACTTTTTCGATCTGTTAAAAAGTTTGATTTATTAGTTTGTAAAGTGGAAGTGTTTATATATATATATATGGGCACAAAGGAAAGCGAACAAACGCCTCTGAGTACTTTGCGTAGTCCTAATGGGCTTATCCGCAAATAATAATAATAATAATAATATATATATATATATATATATATATATATAAAACGAAGTTAAGACGCTGTAGTAGAAATGTTTTGTTGCTGAAATGTAAGTCGGCCAAGCACCCTGAGCGAGGTATTCTGTACCGTTGAGCCGGTCGTGGTCTGATACATCTGCCTGTTCTCATATACGAATACAGAGGTTGCTAGACTCTCTTGACGTAGCACTACATGAGGCTTACAGTTCTGTACTCCTGTTAAGGATTTTCACGACAGTAGTGATCTTAAATTCTCATTTAATTCAGCCTAACCTGGAGACAAGATTTTTCTCTCTTAGATCGAATCTTCATTTTTACCTCTCTTAAAACCGGTAGGTCGCTGGTATACGTAATCTACTGACGAAATGTGAAGTCAAAATTAAATTACCTCGCAACCCACCTCTTGTCGCGGCTAACTCATTTAGCTCGTGCCGGGTATATGGGAACTTTATTTATTTTTTCATTTTTATAAAAGAGTAAATAAAAAGGGGGAGCATAAAAAGCTAAACGTGTAATCCGAACCACGGTACCGTCCTGGCGTACTTCAGATCACAAAGCAAGTTGTGGTAGAGGTAAATGCCATAAAGCTGAAAAAATAACTTAAAATTAGTGCTCATTCATAGGAAAGTTATTTGTAGCAGTAACACTTTTACCGGGATACGTACCAACGGCTTCGTATTATTTGGAATAGAAACTCTGGCACAATTCCTGGTTCAGGTTCTACGGTAAACTACGAGTCCTAGTTATTTGGTGAAATTACTTAGTAAGTTTAGGTGGCAATAACAAAGAAGAATAAGACTGACGGTAAGAAACTCTGCCACGAAGTCACTGAAACCAAACGAATTTATTATTAATCAGTTGCAGAGATAGCGAAAAGCTATCAGCTCACGCCGGCGGGTGCGTAAATAAATGCTTTTGTAAGGAAAATGCTAATTTACCAGCGCTTTGTGGTATTAGATTTTTTTCCATATGACTGCAAATCAATATCATAAGCCGTTCAAATAATTTCTGATAGACGTGATTCGATTGGAATTCTCAATGAATTTGAGACATTCTTGAACATAGTTTGGTTGCAAACAAGAAGGTAAAATATTCTGTTAGAGTAACTTCGGCAGAAAAGCCAACTTAATCTTTTGTGATATAAAATATTAATGGACCCGCCAGTGTCGCTCTGTGCACTGAGACGCCAGTCACTGGATCGTGGAAGTACAACGGGACTGGGCACGTGCCCAGGCCCCCCCCCCCCCGTACCGGCCGTCCCTTATGGACGTTTCTGGCGAATTCTGGTACGGTCCCTTGTCCCCGCCACAAACTACATATTTCACAAACAAAAAATACACTTATCATGTTGAACGTACAAAGTTATATGTTTCGCAGACAGATAGGAATACAAGACTTTCCTCCAGTACATTAAGGAGCGTCCATAAACCACGTAGCTTCATTATGGCCTTCTGTGAACCCCCCTCCCCCCACGTACCACGACGTGGCATTTGCCTCTACCCCCCCCCCTCCCCCACGTAGCACATAGCTATTTCCCCTTTTGATTCCAGAAGACATTTTGCATTTTTCTCTGCGGAAATAATCAATCCCTCCCCCTCTGTAGCCCAGTGTAGCTTTCCAGCCAACCCCTACTCTCCCCCCCCCCTCTTAGTCCGAGCCACGTAGTTTATGGACGCTCCCTTATGAACTCCGAGCATAACAGGCACGATTAACCCTCGGACAGGAACTCACTACCTCCACTCTACCCACCCCCCCTTCCCCACCCCTCACTCATAGGCCAGTGACCACGTATTTGGTAGCCCAATCGGAGAAAAAAAAAATTATAGTACGAAGTTACGGAGAGCAGTTGGTATATATTTAAAGGAGGCATAACCCGCATGAGATCAAGCCGTGTTATGAACACATGGTATTATTTTTTCGTCGTATATTCTTATCTTGCATATTTTTCTCTGATTTGTAAAATTGTACTATGTCATTAAATCCAAAAGCACGTTTCGTAGCGTAAAAATGATTAATTTTTCCTCGAATAATTTACAATGTTAGACCAAATGTTTTGTTTCCAGTTTAAAGAGTGATTGTTTTTTACTGGAAACACTTGCCATATAACCTTCAAAAGTACTGCTGATACCCTAAGTGAAGCAGTTCTTTATTTTCTAGCTGAAACACGCAGAGACGGCGATAGGAATTTCGGACCCGGGGTAAAATGGGCGACCTTTTTTTTAGCTCTACAAAATGGCCAGGCGACAATGGGCGTATTCTTGGCTTCATGGCCTGAGGGCCCTATAGTCGGTGATCGGGCCCCCCATCAGCCGGCTGGGCCCGGGTACTTTTGACTCGCTTACCCCCCCCCCCCCTAACGCCAGCCCTGGAAACACGATATTCGGAAAGATACTATCAGCTATACTTCAATGTCACCACTTCTCAATTTCGGAGAAGGAAATTGTATGACACCGCGTTGAGAAACCATACACTCATATTTAAGATCCTATGCTGATAATAAAGTGTTAGATTAAATGTCAAATCATTTTTATCCTCGACTGCAATACTTCCTATTAGTGGGTCTGTGAACAGCTGTCAGCTGTTGCGATGGAGAGTTTGCGCTCATATTTCGCTTCGTCCTTTAAATGCCGCTTGAGAAATACTTCAACATCTGCCGTCACGATATTTGTAGTCGCAGCAGAAAGTATTGCTTGCTTGGCCAATTGTAAGAATTCACTGATAACGCGTACTGGAAACTAAACTAGATCCCAAACAGAGTATTTGCTCGTACTTATTTTTAGACAATTCTTGCAACGTTGGCTTCATATGAACTACTGCGCCATACTTCATATAATAACATTCTGTTATTTAACGCACAACTCTGTCCAAACAGTGTGTCTTATGAAACTGGTTGATTCAGCTGCTCAAGGAAGCATTTGCATACTATTAGAGTATGGAACTTAATAGACAATTTAAAGTTATACATATTCTGTCCTTATCTCCTCTCAATCTCCACACATACAAACTTTATATGAAATGGTATTAAGCAAAAACTACAGAACCTATTTTGAAGGCTTACGATCTAGCTTAAAATCTGTTGTATGTCTTATGATTCTAAGTGAAAGGACAGCGGTATAAGAAATGAAAGTGTATTGCTAACATAAAAAAAAATAAGCGAAAAAGACTCTTCATACTATCGCGACCAGAGATTGTACATAACATTGAAGATAAAGAATCTATTTACCATAAAATTTGCGCCTTCATGAAACTGATTTTTCTTTATCGATAGAATTTTCACTGTTTGAAAGCTTCGGATTTGATTTAAAATATAATTTGTTACATTAAATATGTAGATATCCGGAGAAGGAAAAATTTCTCCTCATACATCCTGAGAAAATTGAGTCCAGAATGCGGGAATTACTTAACGAAGATGTGATTTTTTCCACGTTAAATGTTGCAAAGATGCAATACTACACACTACAAATAAAATCCTAACCTCATTTTCTGCTATATATCGATAATAAGTTCGTCATGTGTTAACTTTTTAATTTAGAAATAAGAAATAGTTTGTATTGAAATAGATCTAACCAATCGGCTTTTCTTTACGTTAAATTTTATAAGAATACTACACTACAATCCACAGATAGAATCCTAATCATAATTTCTGTTTTATATTGCTACTGAAAGTTGATCTCATGTTTTTCCCCCTGCTCCGAGTTTGAAATGCAAGTAGACTGGTAATATCGGGAGAATCAACGATCCAGTAACTTCGTACAAAAACGTAGTTGATGCATTTCGAAACTCATTAGGCCAATAACACATTTTAAAAATCATTTTGTCAAGGATTTATTAGTATTTACCAATATGATTTAAATAGAAACGCTACAATAGATTTTGTCTACAACTCCTTTCATCTGCCGGCGTTGAACCGTTTTGTTTTAATTTTGTGTTCATTAAATAGGAGTATTTGGAAAATTATCCACTTTCATTTTCGTCTTTCGTCTATATATATAACTTGTATTCGATCGAAGACAGGAAATAAAAACTCTGTGTAAAAACGACCTGGAAACTAGTCACTACTGTTTCTGCAATGCCGTTGTATATAGAAAATATCATTAACTGTTTCACAATCTCAAAAGAAAATGACTTAATAAACACGATCAAATAATAACTTTCTTCGGGCAGCATTACGTACGAAGACAAGAGCAAACAAATTAACCTCCGCTAGATTCATCTAAAGAAGTAGATAAAATGCTTCCTTGATTCTGTTATTACTCCTCGAGAGACAATTTCTGCCACTGCTTCTGACGGTGAGGATATTACTGGCTTAAATAGAGTTCAAGGAGCCACGGAATCTCTTCTTGGCGAGAGAGTTATAAGAAAACATTTCAGAGCGGAGTAGTGCAAAAATTTACCTGTTAACGAGCACTGAGAACCTCCAAATTTCGATTCCCGATAATGAGTCGATATTTCAATGTTACTTGGTTTCTGATTACTTCGTGTGGTTGAACTTTGGAAGCGTTCGCGGATTGCGACAAATCTTTTTTTAAAAGTTCATACTGACATCCACTTCATTAGTTGTAATAAGAAAGTGCCTTCCTGCGTAGTAAAATCCCGCTTAACCCCTCGTCTTTTCGCTGCTTCTTCCACAACAGGAAATGGCAGGTAATTAAAATAAACATTGACCCAGACTCGCAGCAAGAAAATGAACAACGCATCTCCTCCTCATGTTATAATGTTTTTTTATCTCTTCCCTCAGTTTATACTACTTGCAATTACTTCCACGAGACCCGACAAAAAATTATGGAAATTTTTATTGTTATGAAAAACTTTCTAAGTAAAATGTAATTTCAAAACTAAATAATGATGATTTATTTTATTAATATATTTCCTGATTACCTACGTTTTCTGTAAACTTTCTCTAACTTTTCAATAAGCTTCCCTGTCTCTTATCTACTATTAAAGAATTATGAGGATATGTTGCGCCTGATTCTATTAACTGCCACAGAGGAGAGATCATTGCATGAATTTATGGATTTAACTGTCGGAAATAAACAAATAGCAACATGTAGAGTTAGACGAACGTTGCATTATATTTTTTAAATTTTTTAACACAACAGACAATTTCCTTTTAGCTCGCTTCGCACTTCTTTTTAACATTATAAATGCAAATGAAATAAAATGAATTTTCGTGTAAACTTTCTCTGAGTTTTAATACACTCCTGTTTGTCATTGTATGTCAAAATAGTTCTTAAGTTATATTGACACTTGGTTCCTGTAACTGCTGCAGATAATCGTATGCTCCTTTCCTTAAGTGAATTTTTGCATCTAGTTGTCGTAAATAAACAGAAAGCAATATATAAATTTAAACGAACGTCACGCTGAATTTTTTTTTTTAATCTCTGCCTCGCATCATAGTTCTATGAATTTTTGTACTTTTACTTCCGGAACAAACAATTGGCTTTCAGCTAGCATCACAGTTACATTTTAACAATCTACCTGAAAATAAAATCAAATTAGATTATTTACTTGAAATTTACACTTCCTTTTTGCAATATAAGCGCAATTGAAAACAAATGCAGTTATTTATTTGAAATTTTCGGTTAGGCAAGCAGCCCTGTGGTGACAGTCAGTGTAACTAACACTTCGGGCATTATCGACACTCGGCGAAGTTTGCCGAGTTATTGAGTTGAGCACAGTCTCCAGGTAACGCATTTTATTTAAAGAAGATTAGTTGTTGGAAAAAACTTCGTTCACAGGAACTGTTGATGTATGGATCTTTCTCTTAACCATGTGTGTCACAATTTACACATCGCCAACGGAAAAAAAACCTACTTAATTGCTCTGCGCATCCCCTGTTTCCCTGAACTCACTTTGACTGGGAGAAGTAAATTTCTTCATGATGCTGCTACGGTTTTTTTTTACGTTTTAGTCATTAGAGGCAAAAAAGGAGGGAAGGGATGGAAATGAATTTGGCTAGCGCCTTTTTTTTTTTTTTTTTTTAAAAAAAAAAAAAAAAAACATATCAACAGATGCCTGGAATGATTTCGGTAAAACATGACAAAACGAAATCTGGACGGCCGGACAAGGATTCGAGCCCTCGTCCACCCGAATTCGAGATCCGAACATTACTGTTCAACCACCACGCTCGGTGTATGCTGCAACGAAGAAGCGCATTACACGGAAAGGTGATTTTTATCACCGGCAGATGGTGTCGCTAACAAAAGACCCACTGCCCTTGGTGTGAGCTTCATCTCCGTGGCTATGTGGGGCAACAGGACCTGCGGAAGCCTTTCACCACAACAAGTAGCCGGCAAGCTTGACCGCTGCCGTCCTCTCGCCATGTCCCACTGCGCTAACGGAAAAGCGATAACCTCAACAGGCTACTTGCTATAGGCACAATAGTTTTTCTTGTTAAGTATTCCATTTTATTTTATGCTTGTTCGAATTCAATAACTGCTTTGCACATATTCCTGCATCAATTTTCAGATTCATGCATCTCATAAAAGTGTTTTAAAGCTTGAGCTCGTTTGGCATAGCATGAGAAATGACTATAAAAGTTTCACGGTGAAATTCTCCCGTTCATGTATACTCAATTACTCATAGGCCCTACCCAAAGCATATTTTACACTGTTATGTAAAATATGTGCAGGACATCCCAATAATATAATTTGATAATTATCATGGTGCAGTAACTGGAAAAACTGAATTACGGCACCTAATGTTCACATCTGCGTTGTCTACAGTAAGATGTTTACTATCAATACTGGGCTCTTTCAGTCGCGTCACTAAATTTTTATGTGAAGATGATGCAGCCTAATTCATAGAAGTTTTTGAATTATGGTTGGGTTTTGTACTATCATGATTGGGCGCGTCTGTAACAACACTACAAAATGTATCATTTTGAGTAGTTTCGATAGCTTCTTGAGTAGATACAAAACCTAAACCATTACGAGCATGTGCAATCCCAATGGCCATTGTTATTCCAAGTGACAATTTATCAGCAATTTTAGAATCATAATGCAAAGTAAGATCGAGTTTTGATTAACAACCGAATGAACTGGAAGATAAGGTGTGCTGGACTGAGTAGAATATCATTGTGTCTTAAACAGCTATAACTTCTTCTTGATTCTTCGATGCTCATCTGATCGGAGTTAAAAATATTTTCAGCGATTTTGTTATACTGACACTCCCTTCTTTTTACTTGTTTCATTACATTTCTGGAGTTTTGCTATGTCATTTTTGCTACCATGAAATATACCAAACTGATTTTAGCACAATGTGCAGTTTAGTGGGGTCACTTGAACCATAAGCCGTGAATAGCTCTGCTGGTTGGGTGCGATGCGTCTGACGTGGGCATGCAATTACATTTTTTGCGACGAGTGATGGGATTTTATCACTTAGCTATAAAATCGGGACATTTGTCGTCCCGATCGAGGGTAAATCGGGACGCGTCCCCAGACCCCCGAAAATCGGGACGTCTCGCGCAAATCGGGACACCTGGCAACGCTACTTCTGACAGTCATGGTTGCAATTTACAAATCTTGTCAGTATCTAAAAAAAAAATTTTAAATAAAATTACACTATTGTTTTCATTAATATTCACGATTTCCGTATTGTTAAGAATTAGTATTGTATTGCCTGACTTGGCTCTCTGACTTTGTCAATATTCTGTATGTTTCGCTCCCAATCGAATTGTAGATGGTTCCAACTGTAACGTTTCCGTAAGAGTTGTCAGGGCTGAATATGCTTGTGTACTGAAGGTAAAACAATAATTTTCTTTGCTATATCTTTGGAAACTGGAGTTCCAATGCAAACATAAGTCCTACGATGAATCAAAGTAAGTTGTTTGTGTTTTCTTCTGTCAAGATTATGTCAGGAATTATTTGGTGAAAGGATAAACCAACTGGTTACCTCTTTAATCTGAATAAACGGATTAGTCAATAGGCACCAGATAGACTAACATATAAAGACATCCATTAAGAGTTGGTTGACAATGTCTCTAACTTATCACGACAACTTTTCTGTCAAAAATCCGATCTCCTACAGGTGAATGGCTTAATCTCCTCATGACTATATTAATCTGTCTTTTAAATATTGTGAAGATTTTTGTTATTCCAGACCTGTGTCGTAATATTCTTCTTTTGATGAAATACGATAAGACATGCCGTAATGAAAGGAAGTGTAAAATTATTTGAAGAAACCAGTTTTTTTCTTTCTGTGTTTCCTGGAACACTGATGGGAACGAATAATCGTTGCATTGTTATACTAAACTATAAAGAAATTCTTTTAACGAAGTTGGCGATACCAATACTAAAATATTTAACCATAAATTTTATTTTCTTGGAATTAATACATTAACGGCAGTTGTATGCTGTATCAGCGTATTTCAACAGTAACTGCATGGGATATATGCATTTTCTTCTGATGTGTAATTAAGATTCTTCATTTTTCGAAAAAAAAGAATTTTATTGGGGTGTAATCGTTTACTGCTTGATGTTTTTATCACCTCGGTACGTCAATTCATGGTGAAGCAACAAATTTGAAGATTAAACTTTTAGTTTCATTGCGTGCACTCGGTTCTTCGGTAAACATGTAGCTTAAGTCTTTTTAACAAGAGTAATGTGTTATAAGCTTTTTTTTTAATAAGTGTGGTTAATTAGTTGACGACAATCACCTCGTCAGCTCCCGAAGAATTAGATGGTTTAATAACATTTCCACAAATGCTGTTAATTTCGATCCTCCGAAATGATGGAAATTATGGTTGTAATAAATGGAAACCGCTGTTCCAGAAGAATGGCTACAGAATTTATTTCGCACTGAATCTCTTAGTAAAATTAACTTTAAAAACTCTTTACAGCACTTCTTACAATATTTATAAACACAAGTAAACTTTCAAACTTTTCAGATTATAGGCATCCTGTTTTTCATACGCGTCTAGATACATTGCATGCGCGCGACCTTCCGGCCAGCTGTTACCAGCCAAATATTTTTTTACACGATTTATGGAGCGTCCATAAACTACGTGGCTTGGTCTAAGGGGGGGGGGAGGTTCGCTAGAAGGCTACGATGACCTACGTGGGGGTGAAGGGGTTTTCCGAACCAAGCCACGTAGGTTCTCATTCATATTATTTGTTACAGTTAAAATAAGGTACAGAACACTCAAAAGCATGTGAATATTTATTTCCGTCATTTAATTATTTCCGTAAGTAATTTACGATAGTCTGACAAGAGAAAACAGTAGAAAAGTCTTGTTGATTCAACAAAGAAAAAAGCTACATGCCTCGCGTCGTGGGGCGGGGGGAGGTTAGAGGCAAAAGCCACATCGGCCTACGTGGGGGGGGGGGGGGGGGTAAGGAGGAGGGATTCACAGGAGGCCAAAGATGGAGCTACGTGGTTTATGAACGCTACCGTATTACTACCCTTGAACTATGCACTTTACAGCTTGTGGAAATCCAACGATACACAAATTAATTCACATATATCACTGCAATTATTGATAAACACAGAGTTAATTAAAGAAATATATATTATAATACTATGAAAATGATTTGTGGCCTGTAATATTGTCACATGGTTTATATTAAAAATTTAAATTTTTTAAAATGTTAATTATGACTATTAGGCGTATTTAGAATTTGGATTTGGTTTGGATTTTTTTTTTATATGTATATATTAGGGATGATTACTATTTATTTTAGTCTTTCTATTTTAAGGAGTTTGATAATGAGCGTGAATGAATTTCGCAAGTTATTAGACGCCTGTAAATTAATGATAACAATTTCTAATTAGACGTTAAACCAACTGCGGGCTCTTATCTGTTCCACGTGGACAAAACTTAGTTGAATATAAAGTTTTGATATTTACCTCTTTAAATTAGGTTTACATGTAATAAAACGATATTATAGTCCTAAGGAATACTTCCTACACTTCTAGCACTTCCAATGTTTCTATCCAATAGCTCGTTTCGTAACTGATCATTTATCGACAGAGTAATAGTCACTGTTCCATTCCAACAACTAGGATATCTCATTCACTGAAGCTCCTCTTGGCATTTGTCGCAGTCAAATGTCACAGAGTCCCTACTGATACTATAGGCGACACAAGAACAAAATCAGAATATCATGGAAACCGAGACATTATTACGGCTAACTAAATTTTTTTATTCATACTAACAAGACAAAAACAATTGTCAACTGTAAAGTATCTTCATGCGTATTAGTTGCAATCGTATGATCTGAACGGATTATACAATACTAATGAAAATTGTCCATTCTAACAGCTTGTATCAAACGAATAGCGCGCCATAATAAACTACTTTTTAAAAACTGACTCTACAGTTTGTTTATTTGAGATTTTTTTTACAGCAGTAAACTTTTATGCCTTGTGGTGGTACAGATTAGGCCTAAACAAAATGTAATAATAATTTGTTTTACGATTGTTCTCATCACTTTGCTCTAATTTTGAAAGTGCTTAATTCATGTTGCAATTAAACATTTTGTTTGCTTAACGAATATTTCTGCTTGTTAACATAGTTAAATCGTGGCTTCACTGGTCTTCTCTAATGCTGCAGTTGTTTTCCTCCTCCTATTTGATTGTTGGTATAAGATCCTAGGATATACTCCAAATTACCATTTTTTTAATTTATTTGCTGCTATTCATTTCCCGATTAATTCACTCAATTATTAGTATATTCTGTAGATTTTATTGCAACATAAATGAAAAGCTGATTTATTGTGATGGAAATTTCAGTTCTCTATTGCCCATTATTATGAAGTACTAGCTCGTACCCGCGACTTCGTATGCGTGGATTAAGAATTTTTTTGCCAGAATTAAATATACACTCCTGGAAACTGAAATAAGAACACCGTGAATTCATTGTCCCAGGAATGGGAAAATTTATATACACATTCCTGGGGTCAGATACAACACATGACACACAGACAGAACCATAGGCACATAGACACAGGCAACAGAGCATGCACAATGTCGGCACTAGTACCGTGTATATCCTCCTTTCGCAGCAATGCAGGCTGCAATTCTCCCATGGAGACGCTCGTAGAGGTGCTGGATGTAGTCCTGTGGAACGGCATGCCAAGCCATTTCCACCTCGCGCCTCAGCTGGACCAGCGTTCGTGCTGGACGTGCAGACCGCGTGAGACGACGTTTCATCCAGTCCCAAACATGCTCAATGGGGGACAGATCCGGAGATCTCGCTGGCCAGGGTAGTTGACTTACACCTTCTAGAGCACGTTGGGTGGCACGGGATACATGTGGACGTGCATTGTCCTGTTGGAACAGCATGTTCCCTTGCCGGTCTAGGAATGGTAGAACAATGGGTTCGATGACGGTTTGAATGTACCGTGCACTGTTCAGTGTCCCCTCGACGATCACCAGAGGTGTACGGCCAGTGTAGGAGATCGCTCCCCACACCGTGATGCCGGGTGTTGGCCCTGTGTGCCTCGGTCGTATGCAGTCCTGATTGTGGCGCTCACCTGCACGGCGCCAAACACGCATACGACCATCATTGGCACCAAGGCAGAAGCGACTCTCATCACTGAAGACGACACGTCTCCATTCGTCCCTCCATACACGCCTGTCGCGACACCACTGGAGGCGGGCTGCACGATGTTGGGGCGTGAGCGGAAGACGACCTAACGGTGCGCGGGACCGTAGCCCAGCTTCATGGAGACGGTTGCGAATGGTCCTCTCTGATACCCCAGGAGCAACAGTGTCCCTAATTTGCCGGGAAGTGGCGGTGCGGTCCCCTATGGCACTGCGTAGGATGCAACGGTCTTGGCGTGCGTCGCTGCTGTCCGGACCCAGGTCGACGGGCACGTGCACCTTCCGCCGACCACTGGCGACAACATCGATGTACTGTGGAGACCTCGCACCCCACATGTTGAGCAATTCGGCGGTACGTCCACCCGGCCTCCCGCATGCCCACTATACGCCCTCGCTCAAAGTCCGTCAACTGCACATACGGTTCACGTACACGCTTTCGCGGCATGCTACCAGTGTTAAAGACTGAGATGGAGCTCCGTATGCCACGGCAAACTGGCTGACACTGACTGCGGCGGTGCCCAACCACTGCGCAGCTAGCGCCCTTCGACGGCCAACACTGCTGTTCCTGGTGTGTCCGCTGTGCCGTGCGTTTGATCATTGCTTGTACAGCCCTCTCGTAGTGTCCGGAGCAAGTATGGTGGGTCTTACACACCGGCGTCAATGTGTTCTTATTTCAATTTCCAGGAGTGTAGAAAGTTGTTGGTAACGAAGGATTGGTCCCAAACAATATCGAGTCGGAATAATATGAGAGGAAAGCTATCACTATATCACTGTACCGTCGAACCTCTCTCTTGAAGAGAATCAATTTCCAACATATTTCTGTCACCATTCGATAAGGTCTCAAAATTTCGTGACTACAACTGTTAATCATACTGGAAAAAATATCCTGTGCCCTTCATACAGATTTCCTTATAAAATTCCATCACAACGATATAGCCATTTAGTCGTCAAAACGTAAAAAAAAAAGACAGAGACTTCCTTTTGATATACTATTTTGTTTCTTCGTAGTTTTTGAGGCGGAGAGTAAGGATCATCACAGCATTGGCTTAAATGATTTTACAGCAAAAAGCTCAAAAGCCGTAATCAGCTCAGCGGCTAGCGGTGTTCTGAGATTTGAAACTGTCTCTCTGCGTTCAGTGCGAAAGCGCATTAACACGTTGGTCTAAACTCTAAACCGATAGGTGGTAATTATTTGACAATGGGCCCGCTGTAAGCATTCAAGAAACTACGGTAGGAAAGGCTGCACGTTTCTTCAGTATTCTAAATTCTGCCATTGGTTCGTTCTTGGAGAAGGTCAAGAAGTTTCGAGAGAGTTTCTTTGTTGCATTCCAGTAGTCGTCGTTCACAGCTCTTTCATTCCTCCATGTACACACTTTATCATTATTCTTGGCCGCCGCTGAAGAATTCTATCACTCTTATCTTGCACAATTCTACATCAATGTCATCCCAGGAAACAGTTTTGCGTTACTGTTTCTTAGGATGACATTGCTGTAGGATTGTGCAAGATAAGAGATAGAATTTTTCAGCGGCGGCCAAGAATAATGGTAAAGTGTGTACAGTTGTCAATTTTATTGAGTGTCTATACGGATCGTTTATTTTTATTTTCAACTAGCTGTTAGTCACGGCTTCGCCCGCTGACTTCCAGAAAATTTTGTGTCCAACGTTTCATGAATGATCTCAAGCATAGCTATGGGTTGCATTTGCAGCTTGTTGCTGACCACAATGTTGCATTTAAAAAAAAAAAATTGAATCCCAATACATTTAAAATGACACTTCCCCCTATCTTATACAGCTTTAGTGATTCCATAATACCAAACAGACATTGGAATCCAATGAAAGATATCGAAGATCAAGCTGTTAAGTTCTAGGTGGAAAAACTTCCAGACTTTGAATTTTCAATATATATACTTCCAGCCCAGTAGGCTGAAGTGGTTGGGCACTGTGGTGGCATTTATCACAATCAGTTCGGTTACGGTGTCAAATGTATGTCGCTTGCTCCTTTGGTTTCTCTTCACTTCTCTACATCAATTAAAAAAACTATAGGGCCCACACAGTTTTTAAAGGTTATATTTGTCATTATAATCCAATAATTACTCACAATCACAAGTTTTCAAAGCATTTCATCAACGGCTAACTAGCCTGGGATTTGGTAAGTTGTAGAACATCCGTCACGCTTGTTACGTTAGAACCTTGACGGAAACTGGAAAATCCTTCGGTACAGTGTTGTTGAGCATGAGAACGTAATATTACCAGAGTAATTAATTGCGCCATGTGAAACACTGAGAAAATTACCCTGGTATTACTTTATATTTTTTGGAGCAGATATTATTATTCTCTAAAGTACGTGGAATTTTCTTTTACCAAACAACCTTCAGCTGACTAGAATCAAACTGACGATGGTGATTACAAAATGGATGTATTTAATTGAATGCACAGTACAGCAATAGCTACTTTTACTCTAGAAATATGCGCCAATTCATACATGTTTGGTCAATTTTACTTGTTTCGGTAAAAAAAAATTAATTCCTGTATTTGTGAAAACGCTCGTTCAGTCACAAGTATGACCCCATAAAAAATGCTTTAAGTCATTACCGGTCTATGTTGTTCTACACAGGAACTACAAACTATGCAAGCAACAGTTTAATTTCGGAAACTTTCTTTTTGTAAGGACCTCTCCGACGCCATGGGCCAGAGCGAATTTTAATTTGTGGATGTAATACTCGCTGTAAGTAATCCCACAAACATTCTAAAGCATTACGTTTAATTTCTTCCATTTAAAAGATACCTCATAAAATCCTAGTAAAGTGTACAGAAAGAATTCGGTAAAAATAAGGTAACGTTATCATATTATAAGTAAAAGCTCACCCAGATTGTCGATCTTTGACTCATCTGTGGAGATGTGAGTGGCTCGTCCCATACCGTTCAAATAATCGCTTAGAAAATTATTGTTACCAGAGACATTATCTGAGTATTACAGATTATTTGTGATCACTTACCAGGTTCATATTTAACATCATAATATGGTTATATCAAATTTAATGTTCAGCTTCTTCATAAGACAACATCTCCTGGCATGGGTTCACGTTGTTTTTGACGCAGCAGAGCAGAAAATATTTGCTGAGTGCAGTTGAACTACTTTTCCATATCTCCAACCAAGATTTCCTTCATCTTCCAAGAGATAATTTCCTCATATTTTTCCCCTTGAATGTGGGGCATAACCACTGTTATCTTTCGCAGATATCTTCCAGTTTACAGTGCATTAGATTAAGACCCGCCTTGATTTTAATACGTTATTTAGGTGAGATGAACTGCTTCTATATTCTGACGTAATTTTTTTTATTATTTTCACTGGCCACGTACCAGACGCAATTATCCTTTTCATGAAAATTTTATTCGTAAGCTTATTCTGTTGATCATTATCGGTTATAGTGAGAGCAAATTCCGAAAAAGGATAGAGAATTTTGTCTTTAGTTCCTAGCTCCGTGTCTGAACGTATATGTGATTGGTAGATCGGAAATGCTTCTCACCGAGCATGGTGGGCGAGTGGTAACGTTGTGGCCTTATATTCGGTAGAATGCAGGTTCGAATCCCCGTCCGGTCATCCAATCTAGTGAACTCAATGTCGACGTGGCGTAAAGCCATAAGCAAACAAACCCACATATTTAATATTTAGCTTCAGGACTTACTGCGTCTTTAAGTAAAATAGATCAAGATATCTTTATGAGATTCTTCAATAAGTTTCGAACATGTTTTATTTAACTGGTAGCGCCGATTTGATGAGACTGAGAATGAAAGAAGCAGTGTCGCTGGGAAGGACTCGTTCCTGTTGGTTATCTCATCAGGCCGTGATACTGACGTCATTCAGAAGACAAGCCACAAACAAAGGTCGCGCTCCTATTCAACACTGCCGGCGAAAACACAGACCTTGTAGAGCGCGAGATTCAGTCTGCAGCTGATGGTCGTAGCCATGATCAACGCCCTGTCCAGTTAGGACTCTGTATAATGGTCTCAGACGGAGGCTTAAACACGTGTAATTCGTGAATAAACAAGCTGATTACTCGAGTGTTAATGTGTGACACAGAAGTTATGTCACACACCTATTTAAAACTCTGCCTAGAATATACATCAGACTGTCGCTGCAGAAGGCTCATTCTGACTTAAGCTAAATCACTTCCAAACCTCAAGAAAAAAAATTTCCGGTTGTGAAACTCATATAGCACATAGATTCTTTTTAAAAAATTCCGACATTACGGCTCGTCGATGATGTAGTCATTAGTTCCAGGACTGTTTTTTTGGCAAGGAATAGGATGAAATGGTGGACCGGCTTATAAATTAAGATAACTCAGGACCTAATAAAGATTATTCAGTCAATTTTCTCTTTCCTGACTGCAGTGTGTTCTAGTAAGTCCTGTAACACTTTGAAAGTGGTAGGTTTTTCCAAACAATACAAAAATCTAACATCATTGACTTCGGTCGTGTCGTATGTAGTACCTTGCCGCAACGTTTAAGGAAGCCAATGTATTGAAACATGGGTGTTAACATTAATCTCGTGTGCCTACCATAATTTTGCGTCAATCTTCGCAAATTTTTTGTTGTTGTCATGACAGATGGATTATTTTCCTATTAAACACATTGATTTTGTAGGTTTGCGGCCTGTAATACACCAAATATGTATTTAGAAATGAATAGGATTTTTACATGAAACTGTAAATAAATCAGCAATAAGCTTCATCTGGAGTGTTTTTTGAAGATCGTGAAAATCCAAATGTTGGTGTCCTGACCGGGAATATAGTCCCTATTCTCTATATTGTGGGGCGCTGTCGTTAGCTTGCTGTGCTCCGTAAATTGATGACGGCATTTCGAAGATACAGTCCCGGCATTCACCTGAGAAATTTCGGTGAATCACGAAAACTGAATCTGGACTGTAGAAACAGAGTTTCAACCAACGTCCTTCCGAATTATCTTATAAAAGATAGATATAATCAGCAGACACTCGAGAGGTATACTACACAAAGCAAGCTTGTTACAAATGAATGAGCTTCGAAATATCTACATTGCTTAAATATACATTCAAATATTCATAACTGACTGTTGCAGAGTATCATTTCCATGTACCCGGCCGTATATGCTGAAGTCTTTTTCCTGCTATGATTTAGTATCCTGTCAATAGTTGAGGAGCGGTCTATTAACTCAGTGATTAAGGCCTCTGACTGGCGATCGAAAAGTCCCCGGTTCGAATCCATATCTCCGGGGGGATTTTCATAGACCCTTAACCCGACCTTCACATCTGGCACAGTTGCTGTGTAATGTGAAGTACGCCAGAAAGCTTCCGTGGTTTTGACTTCACGTTAAATTGTAAATGCCCTTTACCCGATAGGACTACAGTGCTAGTTAAAGAGTAAAAGAACTGGCCATCTTATTGTTTGTTACCCATGTTAGCTTAATTTCAATACTTGAGATTATTAAACGTGTTCTATAGCACGGAAGGGCATTAGGTGTGCCTTTGTATTGCTTTTGGAGCGAAACTTTATATTTTCTAGTAATTTGAAAACTCGACGCGTAAATGAGGACATTTTGAAAGTAACGTTTGTGTTGATGTTATACAACAAAGTTTTCGTGCATTATATTGGCGTTCGTATTATCACCATGCAGCCAGCATTTTTGACATTCACATGAAAAGAAAGGAGAAATTACATAGATTGAAAGTGGTAATAACATTGTTAATGCATTTTTTTGCTTTATGGCTTTACACCTCGTTGACGTCGAGGTCATTAGAAGCGGCATGGGATTGGGGATGAGAAACGGGAAGGAATTCGTCCATGGCCTGAAGTGATCTGGAAAACCATGGAAAACCCAAATCTGAATGCCCGGGCGGGGATTCGAGCCGGCGTCCTCCCGAATGCGAGGCCAGAGCCTTAACCGCTCACCCACCACGTTCGGTGTTAATGCTTTACATGTTTACCACTCCGGTACGCATCCACCATCGAAAGGTATCGTCCAAACATGGCGAAACGAGGCATATCCTAAGACAGCATGCATTGTGGTAATATACAGTACTTCCGCCAACTATATTCATGTGGAAACGGCCTGATAATTACGATGTCTTTTCCCTGCTTAATGTCCTCTGGGGTTTGAAGAGAAAGTAGAGACCATGGCTACAGAGAATGAAAGATGGATTGTGTTTCTTAATTTGATGGTCTTATAAGAATTTAATAAAGAGGATGTACACTTTGATATTGTCAGATGCTAATAAACGACTGATATTCACTGACAGGTCTAAGTTGTACTTCTGTGCAGTATGTCTTGCAATACGTATCCAAAAATCTCTTGTAATTCAAGATAATACGACTGATATCTTCCTCGCTTTCCCTATCACACTGACATATACGGGAGCTGTTCCTTTCTGTTCAGTACAAATGGTAGTGAAATCACTCATGATTAAATTTAAGGCTCAGTATCTATGGTATTAGTTTTCTTGGTGGTTTTTCCGTTTTTATTGTACTGTCTTTTGGGTATCCAGGGATGGTTGAAAGTTGCTTCGCAGCTATTACATATATTTTGTCATGGTCCTGTAACGATGTTTTAAATAATACTTGATCAATTCAATGTTCATGATTCCTCTATTATTCATCCCTTCGTTTTTCCTCCCCACTAACAAATTAACCAATCCTGCATGTGGTAAAATATGGCCAACAGTCTTTTCGCTTCTTTCTGTAAGACTCTCCACAAACCTCTTTTTTCTTTTTCTTTCTTTTTTTTTTTTTGCTGATCACTGCCAATTCCAGTTAATTTTCAACATTATTCTGTAAAACCACATTTTCCTTCTTTCTGGTAGTCCTTAGAACGAAGATTAACTCCCAAAAAGTGCTGTGCTCCATATATACATTTTTAGAAACTACTTTATGAATCCTAGGTCATTGTTCGAAGCTAAAAGATCTCTCTTTTTCTGAGGCGTCTCTTTTTTACTAGTGCCCTTGAAATCGCTATTGCTTTGACCACCAATTATAATTTTACTCCCCATATAGAAGAATTCTTTTATTTCTTCTAGTACATCTGATCTCAGTTCTATTTTCAATCTACTGTTCTTTTGCACTTCATCACCGTCTTACTTTCACACAATGGCATTCAGTAATTTCTCAGTGTAGTCTGTCACTTTTCTCTGCAAACAGGACAATATAATCATCAAATCGCAGCATACTTAATTTTTGTTTTTTTTTTTCTGAACACTTCCGCTTTCCCAAGGGAACCGGTCTGTCCGCTAGGCAAGCCCGAATACGGGTCTAGAAATCCCGAGGTACCCAAGCTGCTGCCATCGACTTTCTCGGGTTCTAACGAGGATCTTCGCTGCTCAGGTGAATGGTAACAAAACCTTCTGTTATGAAGCAGGGGTACTTGTACCACTCATGAGTTTGTCAATCGAGGAAGTACATTCAGTACCAAGACTGCACCACAGGTTGTTGAGGAAGGGTTTTGATGGTGGTTAATACCGACCCGCTGTCCATAGCGTGATCCAGTGCCGGGATTGGCCCCTCGGTAAACCAGATGTGGAGAGGACAGGGTTGTGGTGCTCCCTGCAGTTGGTATACATACTGCCCCGTTGCTTCAGGTCGTTGTGACTCGGAGTTCAGGAATGTTGTGGACCATGTAGAGTGGAGACTTTCAGTAACCAGGCTGCTGATAAGCAGTTACGTTTTGGCTGGCGACTTAGGTGCAAGTAATGCGCTCTTGCTGACAGTGGCGTTCGGTGTTGGAAGCGCTTGGTAACTGAAGATCAGGCTCCTGTACTCAGTACCTGCAATACGGACGAAGAGGTAGCACTCAGTGCCACAGCTGCTTTTATCGCGCTTAGGTTTGGCATTGGCAGCCCAGAGAGGTGATATAACCCTTCTGCTGGTAACATCGACGGGTAACTGGGCTAGGCGGGGACAGTGGATGTTGTGCCCCTTTGTCTCTTCTTGGTGTATCAAGATTCCTAAAAGGACTCATTAGCTCAAGGAACCGAACATCTGACCCGAGGTAGCACAGAACGGTTAACAGTGTCTCGAGCATATACAGGGTGTTACAAAAAGGTACGGCCAAACTTTCAGGAAACATTCCTCGCACACAAACAAAGAAAATATGTTATGTGGACATGTGTCCGGAAACGCTTACTTTCCATGTTAGAGCTCATTTTATTCCTTCTCTTCAAATCACATTAAACATTGAATGGAAACACACAGCAACAGAACGTACCAGCGTGACTTCAAACACTTTGTTACAGGAAATGTTCAAAATGTCCTCCGTTATCGAGGATACGTGCATCCGCCCTCCGTCGCATGGAATCCCTGATGCGCTGATGCAGCCATGGAGAATGGCGTATTGTATCACAGCCGTCCACAATACGAGCACGAAGAGTCTCTACATTTGGTACCGGGGTTGCGTAGACAAGGGCTTTCAAATGCCCCCATAAATGGAAGTCAAGAGGGTTGAGGTCAGGAGAGCGTGGGGGCCATGGGAACGAAACTAAAATGAGCTCTAACATGGAAAGTAAGCGTTTCCGGACACATGTCCACGTAACATATTTTCTTTGTTTGTGTGTGAGGAATGTTTCCTGAAAGTTTGGCCGTACCTTTTTGTAACACTCTGTATACGACTGAGGATTCGGTTTATGGCGGCATCGCATCCGCTCGGTTCCTCGCGGGCAACATCCTTGTTCTGTGCATTTTTCTTCGAACAGTCCGTTCCTGGTGCGATGACGGGAAGTTCTTCCATTTGACTTAATACTGAGGCATTGGTCACGTCTGAGTAGCGGTTGTACGATGTGGACGGGTTCGCGGGTAGAGTTTCGACTCAGGTACTACATAACATTTTTAGGCTAAACATTTGTACCTCGTGAACACATACACAACATTCAAATTGTTCTTTTACTTCCTTGTTCAATATTAGTGGGAATAGACTATAATCTTCTCATAGACACGTTTTAGTTGACGTTTATCTCTCATCATTCTCTACTTTTATGGTAACCATCTGATAGTTATAGTGATTATGAAATATTATTTAATCTCTATATTTCAGAACTGATTTTTTATTAATTTTATCTGATCAAAAATTATCGAATGCCTTTCCTATATCCACACATATCATAAAAGTGATGGCTTTTGCGGGACGATCTGGTGGTCTGGAGAGGTGATTAAGAGGAAGTGCTGCGAGAGTTGGATGTGTGGAGGAATATGGCCTGAAATTTAATGTAAAGAAATGTGAGTACATGGTAACAACCAGAAAGAATAATAGGATAACCCAGGGAACAGTGATGGCAGGTGAACAACTATAGAAGGTAAGCAGGTTCAAGTACTTGGGGAGTGTATTGGAGGAAATGATGGCGAGATAAGTCAAAAAGAAAGACAAGCAGAGACCTTTCTAAGGAGCATTAGAAGCCTGATATGGAATAAAGATGTGCCAAAGAGAAGCAAGAGAGTAATTTATCACATATACTATATGTCTATCTTGACATATGCTGCTGAAACATGGACAATGAAGAAGCGGGACATCAGCAGAGTACAAGCAAGCGAAATGAAGTTTTCAAGAGGCAGAATGGGAGTTACTAAAATGGAAAGGATAAGGAATGAAGTGATTAGATGTACCATAAAAGAGGAACTCCTACAGGAAAGGGTAGAGAGGACCAGATTGAGATGGTATGGAATAGAATGGAGGTTCAGAGAATCCCAAGATGCATGGTAAATGACCCAGAGGAAAACCAAGAGATGGATGGCTGAAAGGAATTTAGTTGTGTGTACGGAAGAGAGGAGACGACTGGAACAAGGTGGTGACAGAGAGAAGGTGGGATGAAAGAAAGAAATGGAGAGGCTTGTGCATGAAGCAGACCCGTTCAGAGGCTGGAAACTGTTGAGGATGATGATCGATCATAAAAGTGTTCTTGTTTTCCTTGATACGCCTTCCAGTATTAATCTTAAAACTAGAATTACTGCTCTTTTTCTCCAGATTTTCCTTTACTTAAACTGATCTTCACCTACTACCTCTTTCTCACTCCATTCTGTTCCTCTATATATTATTCTAATCACTAACGTTGAAGCATGTGATAATAGACCGAGTATGTGATAATTTTCACATTTCATAGCTTGTTTTTTCTTTGGGGATGGGAAGATATAGTACTAATCAAATCAAATGCAATCTCTGGGGTTTCATTACTTCTCGATATTATTTTGAATCCTTACTTACGTACACATTTAATAAAACTTTTGTCTCTTGTATGCATGTTCAGGTCCAGTTTTGCGAGTATCGTAATGTTATTTCTTGGAACGTATTATTGCTTGTACGTCTTTGTTAATCGTGAGCAGATGAAAAATGTTTTTACTAGACATATTCTTACGGCGTACCTACACATTTAATTAAACTTTTATCTTATGTCATATACATCTAACTAAATAAATTTCACTTCTGTCGTATGTTCCTAAATAAAATTGTCCTAGAATATTAGTAAAATTCAATCAGGTTGGCCTCTGAATTACAGATGATCCCAGGTGTACTTCCTCAAGTCATATGGGCGAATATCGTGTAGGAATAAAAGTATAATTGTTTTATAATCCTCTTAATCAGTGTCCATTACTTCGTGCTACCCGAAAGCGTAACGGAAGAGCTGTTTTTAAGCCGTGTTTTCGATGCGTGTATTGTCCCGCTGAACGTATTAAAGTTCGCTTTATGCAGGTAATAAGTAACAGTCGGACAACAGAGGGAGCTCCTTAGTGAGGACATGACTCGCAGAGTCACCGCAACGACGCGACGCTTCACTAACCGAGCACACCACTTCCTGAACTCACCACTCACTTCTTAAATTCTCTTCTACACTTAATACACGATCATTCGTATGCAGCACCAAGATATAACGCGGCGTATTGACCATTTAACAAACTTCAGAGAAAAGTTTTCATTGATTATTGAAATATGTTATCAACGGACTTTGATTTAATATGAAGAAAGAGCTGGGTTGGGAGAATGCGGGTGAAGAGACTGCTTACAATGTACGGGGTTTATAGTTGCGATAACACATGGATGAGTATTGGTAGAAGGATTAGGAGTATATATGGCAGAGAAAAGATGACTATGATCACTTGATTTTAGGTGGAGTGGGAAAATTTTCCTTTGTAGGTAAGGGAGTAGCAAGCCACGATGGCTCAGTTGGTAAAGACCAAAATCGCAGTTATACATAGGACGAGCCCAAACACAATTGAATTGGAATATTTATTAAAACTCCAGTTGTGGCCATATCCGAAATCTAAAAGGAACAGCACTATTTGGTTACATCTACAATATCTACAATATGCTCTAACGAAAAAAACCCTACTCTACAAGAGTTTACGTATTAAATCATACAGAATCACTACAATACCCAAAACATCAAAAAATTGCAAGGGGCTCTTCGGAAATTTCCTAAATGTAGAGCTGGTACTTAAATAAAAGTAATAAAAAAGAGATAGAACACTGGTCTCGAAAACAAGTTGGCAGCGGCACCGTGATGGTATCCGACGCTGACAAGGGGTTAGCTGCTTCGAGTCCTAATGGTGAACGAATTTTTCAAGAGGACTTGACCGGCAGGCTAGTACAGATGATGATGCACAAGTCCTAATCACCAGATTGTACATCAAAGTGCTGAGATAAATTACAAACCTCTCCACGGTGATGGCATACAACACTGTTGATGGTTATTCTTCCATAAGGATTTTCATAGCATCAAAGTTAGGTCTTTTTAAAACGATATTTTATATGTGAATTAAATACTATCACGTTTCCTAACAATGTCTAGATTATGACTAAAATCATTTATATAACTGAGACTACAGCAAAAATAAATGCGAGTTACTCTCACGCGCTAATGGTTTAAGCACACACGTTCTATACTACCGAGCGTGGTGGTGTAACGGCTAGCGTTCTGGTCTCGCATTCGGGAGGACGGCGGTTCGAATCCCCGTCCGGGCATCCAGATTTGGGTTTTCCATGGTTTCCCAAATCACTCCAGGCAAATGCCGGGATGCTTCCTTCAAAAGGCCATGGCCGAATTCCTTCCCACACCTGCCCCCCCCCCACCCATCCTTTCCCGTCTCTAAAGACCTCACTGTTAGAGAGACCTTAAAAAACAAAACAAAAAAGTTCTATACTAAACTGAAATTATAAACACTTAAAAAAGGATGTTTTTTAAATGATGTTAATTATTCGTTTTGCAAAATTGTCCTTGAAACGGTTTATACAAATCAAACAAAACAAAAACTTCAGTTGAAAAAAATTGCAATGGATTACAAAAAATAAAATATTTTTCTGTGTTTGACGATTCTCTGAAATGACACATATAACCTTCTGAAGTATGAAATTTATTATGAGTAATCGTTTAGTTACTTTGTGAAAACCGTAAACTGTGGAAGATCGACACAATTTTGGAGTATCTTTCGAGGTTTCATATCACCATAAATATTGAAAGAATTTTGCGATCTGGAGGTTCGGAAATAAATTTCGACTTTTCTATGGATTTTACACAAATTTCACACAAATCGAGTCTCGTTCTATGAACGCCTTACCCGAGCCCAATGCACACCATGGTTCCGTCTGGGAAGATGAACTGGTGTGGTGGTTTCCCGTTGCCTCCCCAGGGTGATAGTATTCGTAAGTATTTTTATAAGTGTGGATGACTGGTCGTGTTTAGTGTATAGTGTTGTTTGTGGATGAGATAAAAGAAGAGAGAGGGTGAAAACCGATGCCAGCCCATTACGGTTTTTTTTTTTTTTTTTGTAAAGAAACCAGAGTCCACAAAACTTGACGTCACCATTCGACGGACGAATCACCATCAACAATGTTGTATGCCCTCCCTCCATACGCACTGCGGAGAGGTTTTGGGTTTAACCCAGGACTCTGAGGCACAATCTGGTGATTAGGAATTGGTCATCACCACCTTCCCCATCTCGCTGGCCAAGTCCTGATGTTGAAAAAATTTTCCCCCATCGGAACTGGAAAGATAACCCAGTGATACAGTCGCGGTGCCGCAACCAATTGGCCCAACGTGCCGGGCACAAATCGAGGAATAAAAAGAAATCTGAAACATTTTGACAGTCGTCGTGCTGCCAGCTTTTATTTTATATCCATTTTTCCTTCTACTTTCCTACCAAAATCCTTTAATTTTTAGTCCACCTAATTACTCCAAATCTTAAGTTATAATCCTGTTAAGCTTAGTAAGAACTAAAAGAGTGCACAGTTATAATTTTCAGTCTTCATATTATGAGGTTGAGACAAGTGGACAATTGAATGATTCGGTTTTTAATTCAGATAGTATGGTACTTTAATATGTGTCGCAAAATCAGAGTTTTGATGGCTCACATTAATGAAAATACTACACAATGGGCGCAGAATATGCTATTCGAGAATACCACCTGGTAACAGTTGTGATCTAAGACACATTTGGTGTACTGCGTAAAATATTAGGAACATTCGGCAAATGAAAATAAGTAAAAGGGTTAGAGACACCGGCAGCCGCCAGTAACAGAACAAACAACAGCTCTTAAGGGGCTGCGTTTGGGTCCAATTACCGTTATGGCCAGCTACGCGGAAACCTTAAGCCGCGTTCCCACGATCTCTTGTAACGGAGGCGGCACCTCATTAGCCGAAGTGTAGGGACGAGCGCGCGCCGCAGGTTAGACCTCGCTTACCTCGCCACCACGTTGCCTAGTGTCGTTTGGCACAGAGCACTTTTCAGCAACAGAAGGGGTGCGCACCACTGCTGCAAACCGATGGCAACAGCGCAACGCTACACACGCCTGTGATGTTTACCGATAGAGAGTGGCTAGCTGCGTCTCGTCCCCGCTAGCAGAGGCGGCCCCATTCTCATGGCGTGTTGTTGAGTATCCGTCCCGTCCCGCCTCCGTTACAAGACGTCGTGGGAATGCGGCTTTAAAGAGACTGACAGCAACGGGAATGCCCACCCCGAAACCGATCGAGTCAGCTGGGATACAACGGAGTTTGCACATAAGCCATCTTTGACGAAATGTTCGTGTGATTCCGTAGGAACTCGTGGAACTCCGAAAATGGCTGGATAAGCTGTTAAGTGACTGACCAATGAACGCCGAATATCTATGTCTGGTTCTAATAGAAGGTTCAATGTTGCATGTTCTCTAGAAAAATTCCGGTCACAAGAAAAATGCGATTGGCGACAAGAAAAAAGCTACGCATTCTGCACACCGAGAAGAGGACGTCTTGTGCCTGGGGGCTGCAGAGAACAGAGCGACCCGCTCTGATAAGTAATTGTGAAGGATTCGTAGCGACACGCTATGTCTAAAGTCTCGATCAGTTCTATTAATGATTATGGAGTTTCTGAGTTCAAAGTTGGACTCCGGCTATTAGTTACAGATAGTCACTATACAGGCCATCGAAAATAGTGATATCCTCAACACCACGTCGACCGTTTGGTAAGCGCAACAGTTAGTGAATTGCATTCTGGATGCTTCCAGTACATTCCGTAGACACCCGTAAAATGACGCGCAAAGTGATTTATAGAGGTAAAGAAACTCATGTGCCAAACATATACTTTTGCGCTAGCAGAAATTTAATTCGGTTGGAAAATTTGCTAATCACGGAATTTCCATATGATTATTTTCTCTTTGTAAACTTATATGTGCCAGATATATTAAGCTGTTTTTTGTTCAAATATAAATGAAGTAATAAATTGTAAGGTTTGCAAATGTTACATTAGGAATCTGTTATCGATATATAATAGGAAAGTTAAACCTGTTTATTAAAATTAATTATAAAAGGCGCCCAAAATTAATTAACAGTGATGAAATCAACCCCTGATAACCGAGGTAAGCCAGTTCTACCACAAGCTTTAAAACTCAAGTTAGGAATAGAGAAAAAGAAAATATTGTGGCAGACACAGAATCCGTGACGTTGGCAGTTGCCAGTTGAAAGTGAACTGCCGTGTTTATGGTGACTTTCTTTACGTGCAGTGAATACGTACTGAGGCGTGGTATTCGCTCACAACCGTTGTAAGGCTAGCGACACAGCAAATCAATAACAATTAGTTCCGTTTCACAGTTACTGAAGTTAACCCACGCACGCTAATTGACAGTGAGTAGAGAGGTATGCAAATTAATGTTGTTTACAGGGGGAATAACAACACAGGATTCCCAAATCAAATTATCTTTCTGTTTTCGTCCACGGTCCTACTCCTACGATGACTGTACATTATTGTAGATTTAAAAAGTTTCTAAAGGAAGAAATGAAGAAAAATTATACAAGTAAAAAAAAAATAGGTAACGTGTATCAGTGTGTACATTCGCAAGAAATGAAACTTCTGTGTATACTTTTCGTACACTCATGAAACATATATTCACACTTATAAATACATGCACAGAATATGTAACGCATAACGTGAACTAACTCAAAATGAAGGAGCGAATACTCACTGTTTAACATGAGCCTATGTAGCAGCACACACTATGGTAGCTGCTTGCGTCAAAGTATCGTTAAGCGCGCATGCGCAGAACGTTAAGTTCGAATGCGCAGAAAGTTGCAGCGCATGCGCACTTAATGCGTAATGCTAACAAAATTTTTCCTGCCGTGCCCAAAGAAGTTTCACTTCAAAAACTAAGAAAATGTTGTAATGTAATTTCAATATTAATCTCTGAGGAAGATCGTGACTGACGGAATAAAAAGAAACTGATTTGCGTTCTGTTTCATTCAGAGTTGTTTATTTAGTAATTTATCAAAGCAAATTACCCTCCACGTTCGCTGTACACACACGGGGAAGAACAAAAAGTTCTAAATTCAAACCTGGTGCTTGCCCTTCCCGTTTGGATTAAAGTTTTCTGGCGGTTTTTGGTATTCTAAACCAATGTTGGAACATTTCCCAATTTTCACCATAAAAACTGGTCATTTCCCAAACCTACACACGAGCAGTTACGGCCTTAGCCTTGTTAAACTTGATACTTATATACAGAATGCATCCCATAGAAACACAGACCGGTGATGAGAGTATTACGCCAAACTTCCTCCAAATGAGTTACTTTCGAAACATCATTGCCAGCAAAAAAAGAGACTGCGTAACTAAACAGAGGACGTTTGTCTAACCTAAAAGCTAGTCACAGTAAAATATATTCGTCCCGAAGTAGAAACCTGCACGGCTCACAAGTATATACATGCATTAATATAAATCGGTTTCTGAATTAAGGCAACTCAGGTCCTATCAAACATTGTTCACTCAGTTTTCTCTTTTCTCGTTGCAGCGTGCTCTAGTAAGTCCTTTAGCACTTAAGACAACAGCGGGTTTTTCAAACAATACGAAAATCTGTCCCTATTGACTGCCCAACTCCTTAAGCTGTCCAGCAGTATTAAGAAAGAAGCCTATGTACTGAAAACACTAGTTTAAACCCACGTCTAAAATGACGGGTATCACATATGGTGGTAGTAGGGATTTATTATAGAAACGTTTCTAAGAGAAAAAGAAGAAAAACAATTAATCATAAAAAAATTTATTGATATTTTTCCTGATGTGACTAAAGTTTTTATGATAAGATCCTTGGAGTATTTAACTACGATGTTTTTAAATAATTGCATTTGATTTTAAACGACGGAAAATTTCATTGTTATGAAAAAGTTTCTAAGTGAACTATAATTTCAAAATAAATAACTGTTTCTTAATTGATTAATGTATTTCTTGATTACATACGTTTCATGTAAACTTTCTCCGAATTTTTGATAAACTTCCCTCTTTCTTACCTTCTGTCAAAAAAATTCTTAGGTTATATTGTGACATTTTTCTAGTAACTGCTGCGGAGAGTACAACGTGAACGAAATATGCTCTCTGCTTACATGAATTTCTGCATCTGTTCGTCGTAAATAAACACAAAGCAACTAGTAAATTTTAACAAATTGCCTCACATTATAATTTATTACAATGTGTCCAGTTAGTTCCGCAACAGACAGTTGCCTTTTAATTATCAATGCAGTTACATTTACTTTTGACAATATAAACGCCGACCCCGCCAGCGTAGGGGATAGCGTGCTAGCCCCGCGTTGCAGGGGTCGCCGGTTCGAGTCCGGCCGCGGGCATGGGTGGTTTTAATTAAGTGTTATGTTTGTCTTGTGTCGTCTATACCACGCAGAATCTATAATACATTGAGTGATCCAATACATACATGCAAACTATAAAATTAAATAGCGCTGGGTGTATGGCCTCGTAGCCAAATGCCAATTTAAAATATATATATATATAAATGTAAACAAAATCAATCACAGTTATTTATTTGAAACTTACTATTCATTTTAACAATATAAGTGCAAACAAGACCAAATGCGGTTATTTATTTGAAATTTCATGGTTAGCCAAGAAGTGCTGTTCTGACGGCAAGTATAACTAACACTTCTGGCGTCATAGAACTCGCGAGCTATCGAGTTCACGTCCAATCTCCAGGTATAATGCATTTATTAAAGTAGATGGGTTCTAAACGCTTATCTCTTGTGCCTTCCAGAATCGGGAATCAATTTTAGCGACATTTTTTATGATAGAATTAGTTTGTTTTTCTTTTAAAAAACTGTTTTTTAAGGTTGTTGCAACCTGCTATACTCATGTAGTATTTATTTAGAAAATAATAGGATTTTTTTACAAGAAACTGTAAATAAATCGGTTATTCTGGAGTGTTTGCAAAAATCGTGGTAACCGAAATCTTGATGGTTTGACGTGGAATCGAGCCCCCATCCCCTAGAACATGTGCAGCTGTCCTTAGCGAGCTGCTTTCTGTGCTCTGTAAATTGATGAGCCGGTTCCCTCTGGTCGCCTATCTGCTTGATGGATGTGGGTTTCACTTTTTAGTGGGCACGAGCGGTCACCGCCGTATCTCCTGCAGACGAGGAAAAAATAGTCTGCCCAGCATTCCAGTCCTATGTGTAATGTACCATACAGTACGTATTAAACTCCACTGATCGAAAGTTTTTTCTGACATAAATATTCAGCAGTCGCGTTTTTAAATAGGACGTCGATAACAGAGTACTTGCTTTCGTTTTAGAAACTTGATGTTAACTCCTCTTTAATCACAAATGGATAGCATATTAAAAGTTAAAGGTATTGCACCCATGTTGTACTATTAGTGAAGAGGGAATATTAAGTAGTGAGGTAGAGTTTCTAAAAGCTGCTAATAAGATACGAGTAATGCAATAGTTAAATGTTTCTTTCCGATCAGGCAACATTAACATCTGTAACTCATAAGGGAATGTGTTTTGTAGCCTAAAGGACACTACCGTAAACACTCCATTGAACTGTTAGAAATCATGATATAGGAAATTAAAACAAAATATCAGACGTACATCACTGCTATGTATCTATGATTTAAAGATAAAAAAATTAGGAAGTGCCAATAAAAATGATCTATTTCTACTTTATCAATTTTTAGTGTATATTATGTCGACAATCACATACGATTAAGATCGACGTATCAGGAAGGACCTAAGTGACTGCCACTATCAGAACCGTGAAAGCTGTCTAGCAACATGTTTTCTGTTCCTGTGACGTACATTTTTTATACAGAAAGTCGGTATTATCCTTACAAATCCCAGCGTTCCAGTTAGAATTTTATTTTTAATTATGGCTTCACTCCTCGTCAACGTCGATGTCATTAGAGGCGGAATGGGGTTGGGACAAGGAACGGGAGGGAATTCGGCCATAGTCTTTTAACGGAAGCATCGCTACATTCACCTGGCGTGATTTGGTGAAACTATGGAAAACCCAAATCTGGATGCCCGGACGGGATTTGAACACGCGTTATCCTGAATTCCAGGCCAGAGTGTTACGCTCACCCACCACTCTTAGCTTCCACCCAGAGGATGATTACGATATAAGGGTTTTTTTTCCGTAAACACCTAGGAAAATCCAGCAAGAAAGTCACATGTTATACAGAATGAAAGAAACGTAATTGCACGAAGCTTACACGTCTAAAAGACAGATGAACACAGTCATTACATTCCTATGTCAATTAGCCTTGCATCTACGGGAAGTAAAGAATGTGAAGAAAGAACTGGAATGAAGACAATTCTACGTTACGTCCTGTATACGTAGGCCTGTCAATTATGATGGCACGTAAGTACTTTTTTCTGCATTGCTTATGGCTTTACGCCTCGTCGACGTCGAATTCATTAGAAACAAGAAAGGACTGGAAGCAAGGAACCGGAGGAATGTTCCCATGGCATTCCGAAGGATCCATCCTGGCAATTGCCTGGAGTCATTCGGGAATCCATGGAAAACCGAAACTGGATGGCCGAACTGGGATACGAATCCGCGTCTTTCCTAATGTCAGTGCAGAGCGTTACCGCTCACCCATTAAGTTTGGTGCTCTCGGCTAAATTTGCTGCGTATTACACTAATAGAATGGGAGCCTGTACATCCTTTGATAACGATGGCTGGACAAAGCATTTTGAACGATTCTCCTATCCGTCCACGCCTCTGACCCAGTTAGCTGTGTTTGTGTATTCAGTGGACCGAAGAGGCTTTCCGTTCGCTTCCTTGTGAATTGAAACTATCCAGCTGTCAGATCTTTCTAGCCTTTTCACAAGAACGTCTGCTCATAATGTGGCAAGTAGGAAGAAAAAAATTCATAATTTTCTTTAAAACATCATCACCACACTAATACAAATCGCAAAGTTTCGTAATAATTAATTAGCCGTCATAGTTGTGAGATATGGAGGTGGTACTGATAAGCTGTGCTCAATCTAAGGTCAAACAATAAGTTTAATGAAACTAGAAGTATAGCCATCACACATTAATTCGATAATAAGGTGAGGCAATGCAACTGGTAAGTAGATGAAGCTTTCAGTTGGAAATGTTGAATGAGGGATGCAGATAGAGGCAATCAAATGAGTGAAATTTGCTGATACTACCGTTGGTACATATAAGTGAAGATACAGAAAAAATACTGAATAAGACATACAATAATTAAATAACGTATTTCCTCCAAAATTGAGGGAAAAAAGTCAAAATAGTGTTGATGAAGTGCATAAGGAATGAAAATACGATGGACTAGATTAAAAAAATTGGAAAATGTGGTAGAAGAAGTAAGAACGTTTTTCATTTAGGAATTAAAATTACTATTGATAACTGATGTAGCTAAAATATAACAAGTTTTATTAAATCCAGAACAAGAAACCATCGATGACAGTGTGTATAGAACTTAGCACATTCAGGAAATTAAGTTTTCAAATTAAGGAAATCAGAAACAAAAAAAATAAAATTGTACCTGATGTGTAAGCATAGGATTTCCGTGAACATAACAAAACTGATAATAACAACAATTTTGTGTTATGTAAGAAATTCAAATGCAGATGTTACGTCGACCCTGCACATCATTGAAATTTTGTTCATATATTTCTATCTTAAATTCTTTACCTGCGTTAATTTAGTATCAATCAACCAAAATGAAACTATGAGCAACATATATTCGCTAGTAATATTTCTGACACTTTTAAGAAATATATATCCTACATTTTCAAGCTATCGACTTAATAAGATTATGGATTCCATGATTATTTTTTTTTTACTATCTGTTTTTATTAGTTCAAACAGTACCTATACTATGAGAACACTGATGACACTGATTGGTGTCGACTGGTTTTTGTATTCGAAAACTACTAACGGTAGTTATATTTTAATTTTATCCTCTGTGATTATTCCATTTTTTAACTCTTCCTTTTGAAGTTCTACTCAAAATCTTTTTACGTCGTAGCTTCCCACTGATGTGTCGTCTTGGTAAACAATGACCACTGCCTCAGTACCCTGCTGGATCCGATCAGATCGCCCTTGTCTTGTTCTACAGAACAGGATCGAAAATTGCGCACCACATGAGAGAACTTCGTCACGATCTATGGGTGATTTATTGAGCAGATACAAAGGATACTGAAGGTCTTGATCACTCGAATGTGAAGGCCACCAGAATATCCAGACTCAGTTTCTTGCCTTGGAATCTTAGTTTTACTAGCTGACGGTCCAATGGTGTTCGATTCCTTGTGCAACTTTTGTAGGCGGAAGGGAATCACGTGGCTGCGTGCTTTTTTTTTTTTTTTTTTTTTTTTTTTTTTTTTTTTTGATGCAGTGTAAGCACTGCTTACTGAAATTCGCGGAGCTAGAATTCCGTATTCCATTACTTGACGTGAGGTCCAAAGAATAGGTGATAGAGGCAGTTTCGGGAAACTATGGAAACTATGTATGTACAAAAACTACGTTTGCAATTTTTAGCTGTGAGACCAGGAAAGTAGTTCTGATGCCTAAGTAACGGAATTTTTAATGGCTGCCTAGTTTAATCCAGTAAACCCTTCCGGAAAAGACAACCTGCAGTTTTATGTAGATTCAGTATCACGAAAACATACTAGCGTACGTACTTAATTTACGCAATTATGTTGGCCAACGGGTGATAACATGTTAAAAGTAAGTCCACAGCCTAAACGCCGGTTGGATCCTCCCGAAGGAGGCATACTAAACCATTGTGTCATATGTAGGACAGCCAATTTCTTTTCAGGAACCTACAGTTTAACGTGGAATCCGAACAACGGTACGCCCTGGGGTTGCTCTAACGATCAAATACAGCTCTCAAAAATTCCTACCCCTCCGGCATTTGAACCCGGGACTGGACCCGGGAACGATAGCAAGCAGCTTAATTATTGAGTTACCATAGAACTCTGATAACAAGTTAAGATGTCTACATAACCCAGAAGAAGCAGTAATAATGAACATTTTTATGGACATTATAATATGTTCAGATGTGGGATGTGAGTGTGGAGTCTGGGTTTCGTTATGGAGTTCCATTTGTCAACAGACACCTGCGTCTCAATGTCTCCGCGTTCCAATGCGGGGCAGTGATTGACTTAGGGAGTGAGGCAAATTGGCCTGCCAACAATGCTTTATATGGCCGACAGTAATGCCTGTGGTAGCTTCTTGTGTTTCCCTTTGGTGAACAGTTGGAAAAAGGTTGGTTTCCACAGTTATAAAAGACAGCAGTCCACTGGTCTTAAGAGTATTGTCTTCACGGTAATCATAGTTTTACACTTGAGACTGATATTTCCCTGCTTGGCCACACTTTTATTAACAAGGGTGGAAGATAGTAAGTGTGTCACGTCTTTGTTGTACTGTTGCAGAATCCACAACAGCTGCAACATGTTCTAAAAACAGTATCGTACATCATTGTGGATGTTGCTTATCATGTGCACGAAGGTCGACCATAATAGCCGTTATAGTAGGCTCAGTACTCGCCGCATTGTTGAATTCCACCACAAGACCCTCCAATAACCCACTAAATGTCCTGTTTGTTATGCCTCCCAGCCGAAAAAACTTTTAGGTAATTGAATTCCGTTAATGCAGTTTCACTCAGGTTTGTAATTAACAAAATAATTAATCTTTATCGTTTCGTCAGTGGAACACTACTAGCGATCTCAGAATGAGTGAAATCTTTCACGGATAATATTAAATTAATTTGTACTTGAAGAATAAATGCCCGCTGTGGGCGTCGTATGATGTTTAGTATACGCGGCGGCCAATTGGATAGCAGCTTCCGCAGCGGGCCTCATATGTGACCGGTGGTCGCTGGGTATTTGTGTGGTCCAGAGAGAGCAACTTCGACCTACCATTTCACCTGATGAAGACAGCAGAGTTAGCTGTCGAAACGTCGTGTACGGCAGAACTTATCCGGCAGAACACCCGTGAATAATTTTTATCAGAATAAATGACATTTGTGTAAAAGAAATTACGCTACTAAAAGTGACCACAGTAGTGTGGCATTAAACAGGGTTCCTTTCGATTGTCAGTCGATCACGTTGTCGCTAAATAATTTAGTACAGCCATCTTACTCAAATTCAAGAACACATCAGCTACACTGTTTAATGCTGACCGAAATATCAGACTTCACTGAAGTTGTTGAATCTATTGTACAACGGTAATACATGTCGGGAAATAATAAATTTGGTATCTGGTAAGCTATCTGACCTGAGATGTGGTTGTCGCCAGCGCTGTCTGGAGCAGTTTGCAGACGGCCCTCCATGGCCCTCAGTTTCGTGTGCAGGTCACGGGTGTGCATAAACAGGAACAATGAGCTGGACACCGCCATCAGGGCCACCAGTTCCAGGGTACTGGAAAAGAACACAGGGTCACAGAGTGTTCAACTCACTATAATTTGAGTCAGAAACAGATTATTTCACTAAAATATACAGTCGTTAATACACTAGCGAACTAACTCCCAGTATTACCCTGCGATGTCCCTGAGATTTAAAACGAACAGATCTGTGTGTGGGGGGGGGGGGGTTAATTAACATGTTTAGAAGCTAGTGAGATTATAATTTATCACTTATACAGACAGTAAACCAAAAAAAAGTTACTCAAATACTACTATTTTTCTGTATAATATCTTTACATTTTAATTCACTCGTGTCATATTTTAAGTGGTAATCATTCTGTTTAAAATATATCTAAACGCCAAGTTTTGCAGTTCACCTGGACATGCCAACTATACACAATAGCAGCAGCTTGTGCTTCATAAAGTGGCTTGCCAATATTAAGTCACTAGGAAATACTGGTGGTTTCTCGTTTTATTTTTTAAAAAATTTGATAATAATCCATTGTGCCACTCTTAAAAATACTTCTCCTTCACTCCTAGCTTATTGCTGAAGGATTGAGACAAGATAGAACCTGATGTGTGTATGGGGACTTTCTCGACATAATGATATGACGTAATCTCCGTTGGTGTTCCGCCGGATGGAGTCGTTAAAAATGTTTATAGCAGGCTCGTGATGACGGAAGTTATGCTACAACTGATGAAAATGGCAGAACCATCTGTCGAAACGTGATTTTTAGACCTTCATCCAATTGGACACTTAGTAAGATTACATCGCAAGTATCTTTTCCGTACATCATTCAGATCTATTAACGTCTTTTACTAGATTGTAATTTTAAATTCTAACTAATATTTGAACACTCGTAACTGGTGCATGAGAGTAAAATTAATGGAAACAGCACTTCAGTTCAATACAATCTTTTAGCTCCCAGTGCCAGTAAGAAACGTTTTACAATTACTGTGTCAAATTAACAAAACCTATAACTTCAGTTAAATAATCCAGTCGTAAGTAAGTATTACCAGAGGTAATACAGTTTTCAGTTAAGAAATGAATTAAAGTAATGGGTTAAAAACGTTTATAAAACTAATTAGTTTGAACATTTCATGAGAAATTTCTGTGAGCGTTAATCTGTTTAGTGTCCCATAAATACTTCATTCATTATAATACCCATTTGCTCAACGCAAAACTATACTAAATATTGATCTCTACTCAGTTGTTACGATTGTTAAAATTTACGTACTTTTGCATAAACAATAGCAGATTGTGAAGCAACAAAACTATTTTAGGAAAGGATTAAATCGGTAGAAACGCACATGGAACAAGAACAAGTACACTGCTCAGACCAAGTTTTAATAATAAGGAGATCAATGATACGGAATGGAGAAAATATTTCAGGTAGCTCAGAAGTCGAAACAGAAAACAGGTGATACTTAAATCGGCGTCGTTGAGTGGTATTAACTAGAGATACAACTTGGCCGCCTGATGAGACACTTTCCCTGTCGGAACGCAGGGTCACTAATTTCTCTCGGGCGTTCATCCAAGTTCTAGGTACAGGCAGAGGTTCAACATACACCCACATTATCCAGCTGCCTTTTAGAGTTTATTCTGCCGATTTTTTTTTTTTTAATCGACCGAAAGAAATGTATAATCATATGGTAGTTTTTTTAAAGTTTACATTTTCATTTGATAACCTTGTGTTTCAATAATGTTAGCGAAACCGGACATGAATTTTCCTATAAGGTATATATATTAAACAGGTATATTACAGTTCAAAAATTTTCTGCGTACAAAATGTTTGATGAATGTATGTATAAAACAAATAACACTTACTGTATGTTGTAAATTAAAGTATTTCATTCATATCGAAAACCATGAGGTGCAGCAGAAATGATAACAGTAAACTGGGTATATAAAAATTGGAATAGATAAAGATAGTACGGCTAAGAGATTTCTGTTTTGAAATAATTAATTTCAAGCAGTTGTACGAAAGTAGATTAAAATTCACACACAACTTTCTAAAACCATCAGGCATATAAATTTTGTTGCCAAAGAAGCACGCTGCAGATTAAATTCAAAGCTAAAATACGATATTAAAATGTTCTTAAAATGAACGGTGAGGAAACGAGAGTATAAAATACTCTGACAGAAGAAATAGATATTTTAAAATAATAATAATAATAATGTTAAATCATCTAAGAGATGGATATGTGATCGATATATATGGACCAAGAGCTTAACACAGGACGAAAAAGTGTGGGGGATTACATCCAGCTAGTCAATAAATTAACGATTAAAATTTTTTCGAAACAGAGATCGAACTAAAGCAGAGATTAATTATTCCTGGACCCTTTCTTTTATGTTGGTGAGTGGTGGATCATATAGGTATTCAGTGTTAGTCGGATAGGCCGACACACCGCAAGGTCGAATGCAGATTGTTTCTAACAATAATTAATGCTATAACATTTATTTTTAATGCAGGAAAGGCTTTTATACTCCTTGGAATTTTTGTGACTTTAGTTATCACCGTTGTGGTTCTAATTCAGATTTTTCTAGCTGCAAGAGAGTCCTATGGAACCAAAAATCATTTCTGTAAGCAGTCGGTGAAAATTCTACATTGAACTGCGTCTAATAATTTCTCCAGTCACATTGCAGCTCACCTCTAGCAACAATATCTTCCAGCTCGTGCCTTCGCTATAACTACAACTATTTGTTGTTAACGTGTTGTGACCAAAAATTTTATGGTTAGCTTATTTGCAAAACTATAGATCAGAAGAACCAATAGTCTAGAGAGAGGCTGATGTGTTACATAACATGGCATGACTGTTAAAAGCTGCAGCAAAGATATTTTACACGCACGGTAAGAAGGAGAAAGGTGGTTCTAAGAGCCTGGGGAGCAATCTGGTCTGGTTTAGAGGATCGCCGCCGAAGGAGAAAGGAGAACCAAGTGACCTTTGCACGTGTGAGAAAGCGCTGTCCAGTACCCAGACCAGATCAGCGTTGGAAGCACTCCACGTCCTTTTCATTCAAATATATTTTGTTCTCAAAGATTTTAACATAAGCTAACAATATCGTAGACCACTCTGGAGGTTTCTAGTGAAATAATGTTCTTATATTTTGAATATTCTGTGACGAACTGCACTAATTTACTTAGTTTACTGCCTCTGTTGAAACATGTTGCTTTATACGATTTTACTGTACTTCAGTATAAATGTGGTCCTAGTCTGTCAATGAGAAATGCTCAGAATTATATTTCCCCCTGACAATCGAATTAAGAGAGCTGTTCTGACATATAATAGAGCGTGGTGGGTGAGCGGTTAATGCTCTGGCCTCGCATTCGGGAGAACGCCGGTTCTAATCCCCGTCTGAGCATCCAGATTTGGGTTCTCCATGGTTTCCCAAAATCACTCCAGGCGAATGCCGGGATGCTTCCATCAAAAGACCATAGTTGCACCCAGTCCTTTCTCGCCTATAATGACCTCAACGTCGACGAGGCGTATAGCCATAAACAAAAACAAAAAATTGATATGTAATACTTTTTCTACAAACTCGGTGTTCTCAATTCACGGTAAGACCAAATGTTACTTGTCGATAGTTGTGTTGATAACCTGGTGTATCATCTTGATACGAAACGCTCAGCGCTACCTGAACCTCTTAGATTATTAATAAATACACCAGTTCCTTATCACCATTAATATCATTATATGATGTGATCTCTTACAGTTATGACTTCAGGTAGAATTTGACCAGTCTTCTCCAGGTTAACCGATGTTGTGCGATGCTCTGCCAGTTAACGCCGACAACCATGGTTTGTCCTTGTCCGATCGTTCTGGTGGTCTTCCTCTTGGTCTCTGACGATCTCTTGGATTCTACTCCAACACCGGTTTTGTCCATCTTTCGTCTTTCATCCGAACAACGTAATCAGCCCACTGCCACTTCAAGGAGGCAGTCTTCTCCAAGATGTCTGTGACCACTGTGACTGATTTAATGTTGGTTGCTCTATTCTTGTCTTTTATAGTTAAACCTAGCGTTGAACTTTCCATAGCTCGCTGTGATGTTCTATGTTTTTCCTTCACAATTTCTCTTAGTGTCCAGTTTCTTATATCTTCTTTAATTATTTTTTGTTACAGCTTGGTGTCAAATGCTTCTCTTGAACAACCTTATCAATACAACCAAAAAAAATTTTAAATCCTTTGACGATCTGTTGTCACTTTCATACCAAAACGACGACCAATATAGATATTGTGTTTTAAAATTTAAATTACCTTCAAAGAATTAATTGCAATGCTAAAAATTTGGATGATCTTACGTCAGAGGACACTCTTCAACATATGTGTATTGAATTGTAAATAAAAATATTTCCATAATATTTAGGATTCAAGTTTGTATACAACAGATGTTAAAAATTTGGGAAGCATGCTTGAATGAAAACAAGAAATGCAAGTGTTTACAGGTGTTTCAATTCGTTTTCTGGCAACAAAAGTATTAAGCCCTCTGTTCCTGGCACGCTCAACTTCGGTTTCACAAATGGATTGCGCAGTCCCATGCTTGGCTGAACTGAGGTATTGGAGAAATCACACATTTTGTCTAGTGTGAAACAATCCAACAGTGATTTAAGGAAAATCATACGCATTCTCATTGCGGTCATTTCTCTCATGCACAAGAAATATTAATAAGGCATTGCAGTAGATCCATATAAACCACTGAGTAATTTAAATCAGGTAAATTATCTAATGAGTTGATGGAGTAAACACAAGCTTGCAGATCGCCCACTCAAATATAGTCTGAGTGAAGTTTAATTCTATGTCTCTACTATTAAATATCTATAACCGTTTAATCTACTCCAAACTTCACAAAACTGAGGAACTGTTTATACACTAGTTGTACTCTGAAAGGTTAAGTGGCCATAAACGTCCATGAAGATATAAATTGCTGAGAGGAGTTGAGAAAGGAGTGCTGAAGAGAAGAGAGGACTTGACCAAGGTGGTGACAGAGGTTTAGTGGGAAGAATAGAAAACGGAGAGGCTTAAGCGCAAAGCAGGATCCGACCATTAGCTGGAAACTGCTGTTATTAATGATGGTGAAATATCCATGGGTGAAAAAAAAATTAAAATCAGAGGTTGAAACAAAACTGTTGTTGGCAATAGTTGTAATTTACATTTCAAAAGATTTTAGAGAAAGCAAACTCGTGGTTCAAACATAATAGTTGTAGTCTCCAAAAAAAAATGATCTTCAGGAAAATCGTTTATTTTCTAGTCTCCAAAAAAGTTATCTGCAAGGTAATGTAACTTGGCGGTGTCTGTCTTTTCATTACGACATCGCATAAAAACTGCTGAACCTGGAAATTCAAATCCAATCTGAGCACCAACCCTTTTATTTGCAGTCTGGCGTAAACTGAAAACCACTGAACAGCTGACGGGGTTGAAATCTTACATTCTAACTTAAAAGCAGAGGAATGTCTAATCACGTTACGTTACCTAGTACGGTAACTGGAAATTTGTTTTTTGTTTATAGTCAGCCACTGAATAGGATTTGACGGGATATAACTGTGTTACAGTCTTGCCTAAAATTTGAGGTGTATATCCTAATTCTATCAAAAAGTTAATAAAAAAATTCGTTTTTTTCTTTAAAAATCATAGCGAAATGGTCGAAATGATTAGGATGAAATTCGGAACGTAGATATTGCATGTCCCTAGTTAACGTACACTAATTTAACATAAACTTTCATTGAAAGCTAAGCAGCAGCGTTAATCCCTAAGCTGGAAGATATATCTTTACTTTCCAAAGGAGACAAAATCGGGAATTCCTACAGTTACATGTATTCAGCTGTTCAATGAATATAGGTCCAATACCTTCATTATTACCCAAATTAAACGAAAGTTCCTGTTTTTCATCCTTTTTATTATTTTCGAACTTTTCCTTCACCTCCCCAGCACTTCTCCATCAATTCAACCACAAAATGTAAGAATTTTCATTTTTGAAATGTTGATTCATTGAAAATTCATTTCAATACCTTAAATGGAAGGTCAAACTTTAACAGATTTAATTTAGATTGGGTAGTTTTCAGTGTTCGAATGTTAAAGGCGTGCAGGGCCGTTGACTCCTCTGTTCAATTTATGTGGTGGGATAGCCGCTGACAACTTTCACGGAGCTGCAGCTATCTCGAAACTGGCTCCTGCAGGGAGGTGTTCACTGGACGGGCAGGGCGAGTCTGGGATTTACGGTGAACATCCCACCAGACGTCTTCCACTTTCTCCGGAGTGAACGTCTGTACTGACCGCCTTCTGGCTGTGCACACGGTCAAAGCGAATGAAGGAGAGAGGCCGACTTGAAGGTAATGACGAGCATCCATCCCTCTGACTAGAAAAAGGCCGTGAAAGTTGAAAGTTGTGAATTTAGCAGCTTGAGAGGTTAGTGGTAATGATAAATGACGAGAATTCGTTTGCAAAGCACAGACAAGTGCTGGTAGAGATTGAAATGGATTTAAATGGAAAGTTGGAAGACTGGTCCAGAATAAAAGAGGAATACTGTGCTTCCACATACCATTCCTTGATAAATGAATCATATGTACGCCTAAGGTGTACCAGTTTGCTATACTTAGAAAGTTTACGGGAAATCACGAAAAAGAATGCAATAGAACATGCCTTACATTCGAGATTCACCTAAGTAGTTACCTCCATTGCTTTGTCCCACATTATGGTAAACCATTACTGGAAAGTCGGGACACTGAACTGAGATGGAGCCAACAGTGTCCCAATAAACACACTGATTTCATTTTATCACATGTCTACTCTCCGTCACCCAAGCATTTTTTTTCTCCTTTGAACTATGTTTCTTGGGCGTGTTATAAGCATTAATTGAATCATTTTAAAAAAAAACCTATTGTTATTATCTGGCAAATAGCGGTGTGGTAGCTCTTGTTCTGGCAACTCAGAGTACCAGATTTGAATCCTGTTGAGGGTCAGAATTTTTTAAGAGTTCTGCTTAATCATAGGAGCTGAGCGGTTTGGATTCCACGTTAAGCTACAGATCCTGACACGACAGAGACGGAATGTGCGTCAAATCAAAACTCTGGCACCAGGTCGCAAGACTACGCGAATTTAGTTACTTTTACCTTGCAGATCACGGATTTCTCATCTCCAAGAATTAACCATAGTAATTTACATCAATTTACTTTCAAAAATAGATACCTTACCAAAGGAAAGGCTGAGAACAAATTTACAGTGGCACTGTTGTTCGTTATATCCTGCAGATAACCTTTGTCTTTAATATAGGTTTTACGGATCGACCAATATTATTTCTTGTACGATCCACTGTTTCCACCTCAGAACTTTTCAACTTCAGAACTTTTCAGCTTATCGTTAGCGATAGCATAAAATCATAATACGTTACAGGAAAGTTATATCCCTCTCTCCATTACACTTGCAATGATGACATTAGTATCCATCTCAATGACGAAATTAAAACTACCCAAGTTCTCCCTCATGTTAGTGAAAGATGAAGCAGTACTACAACTCGAAAGGCACTTTCACTTCTTTTGGCTTCTACTTAGATTCTGTGTCGTCCCGTGGAGTTCATATAACATTGTGACTGCATTATAATCAGCAGGTGTGCTGCGGCTTCAGGTATGAGTAGTCATCAGTTTAAGTCCAGTTAGCACTGATTGTGTCTTGTTAACTAGTGTATGATGATGGCCAATATTTACACTTGTGAATTAGTAAACCAGTGAAAAATAGTTGATACCAGAATGTTAACAAATAACATTATTTGAAACAGCCTTGGGTGTTATGTATTGCAATGCATATATTCAAAGAATAAAGATAAACTTCGTATGAACCATACGGCTGAAACTATATTCATGGTTATCCAGTGATGAACTAGAATATGTAAATTTTTGTATGTCATCATGTCGTGGTTTGATTTGGAAAATGACCAGATCTATTTGAGTATTGGTGTGAGAATCGTATGTTGGACTTGAAACCAGAATGGCCTGAAAATTGTGCATGAAGTTATAAAAGCGCTGACGGGTGTTGATTTTCAGTTTTTTTAATTTCTATTTGGGTGTTCAAAAACGTTAGTGGTCTCAACCTTAGATGGTGATGTCATTATCAGATTACTAGTATTTATCAATATCATGTTATCATCAGTCTCTGAAAAATTATGCCAATTTTTTTAAGATTCTTCGAATTTACTCAATGCTACAACATAAAGTAAGCGAAATCGTTACTCAAAATCGAGGTAATACACTTTTCAGACACGCCTTCCACATACAAAATAATTATACCCAATTATTTGTATTACTAGCTTTTCGTGTTGACACTGTCTTTCCTATTTTATAAAGATTTTTTAAGGCAAAGAACCCCTGTTTCACATTGGTAAAAGATGTATTCTCCTGCCACTGGATGGTATAATGTGTCTCCTTAGGCGACCTCCGATATGTGAGCGTTAATGTCGTAATGATAAGTACGAATTTGCGACCCCTAATTGGAAGCATCGAAAGTTATTCCAATAATTTAATGCACAGGGCATTTGTTTTGGGGAGTAATGTGGAATATTTCACCGGCTTGAGATCCATTGGACCTTATAGTCGGGTCAATTTGTATTATAGATTTCAATGTGATTTGTGAACCAGGACCATTGATTGTGATAGTATGTAGCGTCCATAATTAATTTACAGCAAAGTATTTATTCTCTAGGTGACAGCTGTACACTGTTGTGTAGTTGAGTTGTTATGTTGTCACGATCCATTGTCTCCTTGAAGACAGCTACACTAACTTCTCGTCTGAGGTCTTATCGGATGGCTCCAAGTAAGTCCAGCTCTTGCCGACAAAGGATGTCAGGAGGCTAGTCTTTACTGCCCTCTCCATCTTGTCTGACGAGCAGCAAGCAGGATGTGGTAATGTGGAGTAGTTATTTTGCTAACGTGTCTGCTTTCCCGAGAATCCACTGAAGAGTTATTTACCATTCTTCACCTATGGTCTTATTGCAGCCTGTGTCATTGCATAAAATAGCTTACAGAATGAAACTTAGAAATAAATATCAAATTGTGAGCTGCATATCTACTAACAATTAAGAGGTAAACCAACTACTATTTTACCTTCAAACCCTCGACTGTACTATCCAACTTTTGTTTCTGCAGTGTCTCCCATCAATGGTGGGTGACTACTTCTTTCGCCAGTAATGAGCTGAACATAGTGGACCACTCGATTAACATCCTGTATGTATCAGGAACGTGGGTTGATTATCAATACAGCATGACCTGTACCTCTGTAGTAGTATTCTCAATCCCTTCCTCTAGTGCAATGGAAGATACGCTGAATGCCTGATTGGAAGGAATTAAACATAATGATGCGTAGCTGTACAATGACTACTGTCACGTTAGTGTGTACATTATAGATCGTAAGAAGTATCTTAACCGGAACTCCTCAGGCCATCAGGGTGTCATTAAATTCAAGTCCCACTTTCTAGTGACAAAATTAGTCGCTAGCGTGCGGCCGTAATGACCTGCTGGGAGCGCCACTGGACCTGCCCCAAATAAACTATCCATGTCTCGACAACTCCTTTCCCTTAGTCACGTAAGGCGTCTGTCAGTCCAACACACATTACAAAGTGAGCGGTACCATCACTTAAACTCTGGTAATTGACAGCAGAATCTGTATATATTCCCGCTCCGACTATACTAACCAGTCGATATTAAGTTCTGTTATCAGGTTCTACTCTATATCACTGAGCAGCAAACATGAGAAGAAAATACTAAGGGAGTCTTTTGTAAGACAGAAGTTTGCCAAGGTTCGCTAAGACTCCCTGCACACTAACGAATTTGAATCATTCAGAATCAATCCCAACAAAGGTAAATCTTGATGTGATTTCCAAACCTTCACACCAACCTAATCAAATCCCCTCTTTCTTTTCCTAACTAGTATTGACAGTTCCACATTCATCGTGTCTGGTTGTGGACTGACTATTGCTTGAAGGAAGAAAATTTTGACCAGCTAAAGCACATACAACACTGGATCAAGGCGGATTGAAACGGAATCAACTGGTATAAAGGCGAGAACCAAGTCTGGACGTATTTGACTAGTGGAGCACCAACCGAACCTTGGTGAGTCAAATTCACCTTGTTTCGGATGAATTCGATCGATTCAGATTCGTTCAGTGTGAAGGGAACCTTGCAAGATACTAAGCATCTGAACATTATACATATATTCCTTTTATGCTTATTGTATTCAAAGCTACGTTTAGTATTAACAAATTAAAACATAATTTTTTCCTGCAGTTTTCGGTACATCAGTAAAGTTTTGCGTCTGGGATAGATGATAATAAAGCATTTCAACGTTCTCCTATGATTGTTTCTGGAACTGTGTAAACTAGAAATATAGAAGGGTCAACAGTAAAGTATCCCAGAAAGCAAGTCAATCGATATAAAAATTTAATTATGAAGAAAATTTAAAGTTGTTCAATTTCATGGAAATTTCTTTAACAAGCGTTATTTCTTTTCTTCACTTAAGTTACCGGAAAGGTGAACACACAGTGTTATTTGGTCTGCAGCTGTAAGGAATTCAGTTCACAAGTCCGGTAGGGTATCGATTACTAGGGTGTGAATATAGAATTATTACGAAGTGAATTTATATTTGTGAAATGCTGCTTGATATAAAACCCGAGGTCCACAATAAAAAATTACATCGTATCTGCGTAAAACTATTTTCCGAAAAAAAATTCGTTTTAAAAATTAACTAAATCGAAGCATTTGTTTCATACATTTGTCTATTTTTTATTTTTTTTATTTTTTTATGTTACAGTATTGCAACAGCAAGACGCAGTTTTACATACTCCAATCCTGATTACTGTGGAAATCACTAGATGCCTCTATGTGTAAAACAAAAAAGTTGGAAAACAGAAAAACCGTCACTAATTTAAAATTCAGCAATTTATTTCGTATTCAGAAAGCTGTCAAGCTGAATTAAACAAGTCATGGATATCCTCCTCCATTTCGATGCAAAAAAAAAAGTTGAATCCTTTTCTTCGTATCAATATCACGAAAAATATACACAGTTCTAGTCTAGTTAATAATACACTAAGGTCGCTACCTTTCTATATCGTGTGTTCGTTGATAAGACTGAAAAATAAATATTCTCTGTTGCGAGCATTAATTCTGTTAGAGTATGTGTACTCCGCGCTGGGCGTGCACACGTGTGTTTGTGCGTGCGCGCGTAGGCGTTGCCCCGAGCCGTGAAATGGCTAATTGTCGGCTAGCCAGACTTGACGCTCGCGTGCGCTGACCCCTCGACCTTAGCTCACCTCACGACTTGACCCAGTCGATACTCAGTCAGTGGCACGGGTATCGGGATCAGCTCAGCCGTTTAGTCGGCTGTTGCCAGGCTAATTTAATTCAGTGTAAATATTACGGCACATACAGATAAGCAAGTCGTGTGCCCATATTATGTGCTACTTCTTCGTGGCACAATTTCGCGGTTTTCTTTAATTAAGATTGACGAGTTCCGTATTATACCGAGACAAACTTGACGGGCGTACAACCTGGCTCAGATCAAACCTCATCTTGCGTATCGGACATCATGATTGCCGTTTCCCGTATTCGTCAGCTATTTATGCTTCAAAAATACTGATTTCACGTAATACCACGACGCATACGAAATAAACGGATGTTTTCGTTCAAATTAAACTTGTAATTTGAATGTAACAAAAAATAAAACAATCAGTTACCGAAGTTGGCGCTTGGGAATAAGTACCGACGAATGTCAGCCGTTTGGCAGCCATTACTTATTTATTACTCTCATTTATCGCTGGTTTGCCCTTGTGAACCTTGGTGTACTTTATTAATGCGTTTGTCTTTTGTTTTTCTTCTATTAACAAATCAAAAACGTTTGCGATGTATTATCATTGTAATATTTATCTTAAACTAAATTCCAAAATTTCATTAAGTTTATTAGAATGTTAATCTTCGCTGTAGTGGTTTGATTAACGTTTTCCATTACTACATTTCACAAAACTGAAGGAAAAAATGTTAACAAAATCCAAAGAATTGCATGTTATTATGTGTTGCAGCGTGATCTTTGGTGGGTATCCCGTAAGACGTTTTTATGTGTGATCTGTGGTACTTACCTGTTCTCAGTATTAATTAGTTACCTAATCACGTAGAATCGTAAAATATACTGCAGTTTTTAAGCAAATCTTTAAAATTGTATCCAAATTGATTTCTGCGTGATGCCTGGACAAAGGGACAGAAGCCCGCTTACAGATATATAATAGCATAATATCGGTGGACGTATATATATATATATATATATATATATATATATATATATATATATATATACAGGGTGTTAAAAAAAGGTACGGCCAAACTTTCAGGAAACATTCCTCACACACAAACAAAGAAAATATGTTATGTGGACATGTGTCCGGAAACGCTTACTTTCCATGTTAGAGCTCATTTTAGTTTCGTTAGTATTTACTGTACTTCCTCGATTCACCGTCAGTTGGCCCAATTGCAGGAAGGTAGAGACTCTTCGTGCTCGTATTGTGGACGGCTGTGATACAATACGCCATTCTCCAGGGCTGCATCAGCGCATCAGGGATTCCATGCGACGGAGGGTGGATGCATGTATCCTCGCTAACGGAGGACATTTTGAATATTTCCTGTAACAAAGTGTTTGAAGTCACGCTGGTACGTTCTGTTGCTGTGTGTTTCCATTCCATGTTTAATGTGATTTGAAGAGAAGTAATAAAATGAGCTCTAACAAGGAAAGTAAGCGTTTCCGGACACATGTCCACATAACATATTTTCTTTGTTTGTGTGTGAGGAATGTTTCCTGATAGTTTGGCCGTACCTTTTTGTAATACCCTGTATATATATACTTGGGATGTGTAGAGTTCCACCACTTGGTCACAGTCTTTTTGATTGCCCGCTTCTTCCGCCTGTACAGACAAATCTGTGTTAGTGATGGACATTACACTTCGCCCTTTGTCTATTAAATGTTTTAAGCGATTATAAGTGACCGGTTTGGTTCGTGAAATGTCAATTTACGAGGCGGGATTTTGGGGTTGGTCCAACATTCATGTAGATGACAGGAATAACGTCTTAAAAACTGCAACCAGCTCGTACGTAAAGCCCGAGACCTGGGATTGTCTGCAACGTAAAGCTCTTCTGTGTCATCCGATCCCGTTTTTTCTTCTTCTATTAATGGCTAACTCCCTTTTCTGTATTGCACATTTCATAGTATTACCTGGTCTGTTTTTCTCTTGGTCATCCTGTTTGCCTGTTTCCTTCGAATTTCAAGTAAAAAATTTTACTGAACAGTATTTTTACACTGCTTTAAGTCAAACCTCTTCCCGATTTGGTGGAAGAAGAACTCGTTTCCCCTCTTATACTAATGGCTAGCTCCCTCTTCTGTATTGCACATACCTAGCGTGGTATTCGAACCGGCGTCATCGCATTCGGGAGGACGCAGGTTTGAATCCCCGTCCGGGCATCCAGATTTGGGGTTTCCATGGTTTGCCCAAATCACTCCAGGCGGATGCCGGGGTGTTTCCTTCAATTCAAAAGGCCATGGCTGAATTCCTTCCCGTTCCTTGTCTCCAATTCTATCCCGCCTCTAATGACCTCGGCGTCGACGAGGCGTAAAGCCATAGGTAAAAAAAATCATTCCACTTTTCATAGCATTCATCGATCAATATTTCTCTTGAGCGCGTTAGGTAACGCAATAACATTTTGGCTGAGTAAGGCTATGACAGTAGCAGAAAACTAACAATGGATGAAATCAGTGCTTTAGACCAAAGATCAAGACTAAAAAAAAAATTGGTTCAAGTATAATCAGTTTGGTGAAAGAAAAGAACTACTAAAAGACTAACGACTAGTTTGTATAAATTTTTTTTTTTTTTTTTTACTTGCGCTTTATGGCCTTAAAAATTTTGGCTGATGCCCTTCCTAAAATAAGATTTTGGCAACCGTATTGCGTGAATATAATGAGATGTGAGATGATGACAGACACAAAGGGGCAACTTGTGTTCTCTTACCTAACGGCACCGTGAAGGCTGCTCACTGTAATTACCTCCTGCCCTGCGCAGATAACGCGTGGCCACGGGCAACCGGGCTTCCGGAAACCACGTAATAACCTACAGAATAAGACTTCTTGCCGGTGTGTGCTGTACCAACACCTTACAGACAATGAAATTGGAAAAAAAATCGTCCCTCATTCAATGGTTTATTGATGTAGTATCAGATTCCCCCCTTCTTGTGTCCGCGATTTTCAGCTTTTTTTTTTTTTTTTTAATGTCGTGATTTGAGATCATCGATACTATTCTTATCAAAAGCGTAGAACTCTTTCATGACGCCAGCACTGTAGGAACCGAGCATGGTGGGTGAGCGGTTAACGTTATGTCCTCGTATTCGGGAGGACGCGGGTTCGAATCCCCATCCGAGCATCCAGATTTGAGTTTTCCAGGGTTTCCCCTAATCACTCCAGGTGAATGCCGGGATGCTTCATTCAAAAAGGCCATGGCCGAAATCCTTCCTGTTCCTTGTCCCCAGACCCACCCCGCCTCTAATGACCTTAGCCGTCGACGAGGCGTAGAGTCCTAAGTAAAAAAAAAAAAATAATAATAATAATAAAAAGCACTGAAGGAAAGCTTCTCCCATCAGTGGTGACGTCAAAAGTGTGCTGTCACGTCGAGAACTCACGCTACTGTCATGCTGACACTTGTGAATCTGAATTTCTCTTATAGCTCGATATGCAAAAGTGTAGTGTTATTTGTTAATTAATACCGTAATGATTTCAGTTCTAATCCTGACAATATTCTAATGTTACCCCAATGCAATAATACACTGCTCTAGATTTATTATGTTATCTAGAGCTACATTCCAGGTTACTTCCTATCTCAAAATAAGCTGCATAGCGCGTTGATGTTTTGTAAAACGACGCTTGCTTTGTAGAATAGTTCCTTTAATATGTCACCTTTCATCGGAGTGAAAGAAAAAATTGTAACAAAAGTTACTAAACAAAATTTAAACATTTAAACACTCAAAATTCAGTTAAGAAAGTAAAATTCAAATTTATTTATAATAAAATTATTTTAAACGTGCAGCTGCAGTGAAATATAAAATTCAGACTTTGCTCGATTTCTTTCTTTATTTAAATCTGAACTCATAATTAACGCCGACCCATTAAAAACGAAGTGTGGTAAATTCGAAGACCATTTCACACAGCGAATAATCGCTGCCAATTTGGTTTTCTAAGTCAGCAGGTGACTTCTGCTAAACCGTTTAGCTAAAGAAAAGGATTGTACAACAAAGTTGGAGTGTTTCGAGATTAATACAATCCACGCAACTGTAATTATTCTTTGAAGTTTCCTGTAATTTGAAATGCGTCGCTAAATCAGTCAGCTCTTACTTCAAGAAACTGGTTACTTCAGATCTATGGACCTGCCATCTACTGAATAGTTGATTTGATGAAACGTCTTTCTAATAATGATTTTTTTAAACTGCTTAACTTCTCTTAACAGCGAGGTCTATAGAGACGGGAAAGGATGGTGAGCAAGGAATGGGAAGGAATTCGGCCATGGACTTTTGAAGGGTAGCATCCCGGCATTTGCCTGGAGTGATTTGGGAAACCATGGAAAACCCAAATCTGGATGCCCGGACGGGGATTCGAACCGGCGTCCTCCCGAATGAGATGCGAGAACGCTAACCGTTACACCACCACTCTCCGTGAAATACTGTGATCGACACAAACCGAATAATGTAGGTTGCCTTGTATAGACATATAAAAACCTCTTCTCAGAAAAGAAACATGTGACATCAAATAATATTAAAACGGGGAAAGAGCGGGTCGATCCTTGTCAGTTAGGGTTCCGTACTGTAATCATATGAATATATATCTCTTATGTGGTATATAAGATGGCAGTTGCTCGGCACAAAAATCAAGGCTAGACATATCTTCAGCTTAAATAATGGACTCGGCGCCATGGGACTCCAATGCTGCTCTACGTTGCCACTCTCATCGCTAGTGCAATCGATCAAGTCCAATCAAATTTGAAATACAATGCTCTCTGTATTATGAACACTCTCAATTAATAGTTTTAGAATATGACAAAATGACCCAAAAATAAAAACTTTTGCTTCACTTGTAAATTATAAACTATACGAGAACTGGTTTTGGTATTTGACGTTTGAGTTCAGTATATTGCAAGTATTAGAGATAAATTTCAACCTGGGAGGTAAAGTTTTTCATATACGCGTGGAAGGAATAATGGTCTAAATCTGATAATTTTGGTGGTCATTCACGTTATTATTTTCAAGTGTAAAAAAAATAAATCTTAGTTCCTCTTTTTGAGGAGCACTGAACATATACACCCCATATAATGGGGTAGAAAAAATCATGTTTTCAAGCCCATTTAATTGTATACTATTCCCGCGGAATATAATTTCACTAAAGTATCATTATCATAGGCCTATTCCATTTTGGGTTAGTGAAACACATAAAAGCTAAGTGCAGTCGTCAGTTAGAATATCAGTTGGACACACTCGAAGAAGGCATACTAAGCCTGATATTAGAGGTATAACGGCCATTTCCTTTCCTCCTTACCTAACTTATAGTTTAACATGGAATCCGAACAACGGAAGCATTCTGACGTACTTCACATTACACAGTAATTGTGCAAGATATGTAATCGTAGGTATCCCTGCGAATCTGCTGTTTGAAGATCTCTCGAGCATGAGGCCTGATCAATTGGTGGTTGTTCAACAAAGTTTCGACAACGTAACGTGCCATCATCTTCAGGTTGCGTCTGCTGGCCGGCGTAAGGAGCGCAGTCCGGGACGCGACTGCAGTGCACTATAGATCTTCAAGCAATTGTGCCAGAGATGAGGATCAGGTATGGGCCCTTGAAAATCCCCACCGAGACAGGGATTCGAACGGAGAATCTTTCTATCCCCATTCAGACGCCTGAACCGCTGAATCACCAGACTGCTAAATGAAATCTGAAACATATTCCGTTTATCAGTTAGAGGCCTGTAACAAACTGATAGACAGTGAGCGAAGGGACTGCAGCAGTGTTCCATTTATCTTGGGAAGTGATCTCTCTCTTTTCTTTTCTTTTTTTTTTATAAAAAATAAAACTCTGTTTCTGAAAGGCTGCTGGGAAAGCATTTTAACAGGTTTTTTTTGCTTTTTTTTTTTCAAAAGAAATACTGAATCCACCTAGTCATAAATCTTGAAACTTCACTCATAATGATATTTCGGATAAAATACATGTCCGGGAATGCTGTTGAATGAAATAAGTAGTAATATCTGCGTAAACTAAGGCATTGAGAAGCTGTTTGGATGGAAGACAGTGCAGCTTTGTTATCTCTTATCAGAATGGGGAATGTGCTGAGGCATCTGAACCGGCGGGTGTGTTGACGCGTGGGTACACCACTTTCTTCCGCCGGCGCCGGCCCAAAACACCGGCTACGAGGAAAGTTCGCAGGTCTGTAGGCAAGGACGAGCCACGCCCTGCAGTGATTCTTGTTCCATCACTGTCTCGTTACTGCAGTCAAGTTTCCCTTCGTTGTTGCCGTTAGAGTTTATACAGCCAGGTGGATTCAAGATTAATGTAAAAACCAAGCGTTCGAAATCACTTCTGTTAAAAGCCTGGAGGATTCTTCAAAAGTTAATGGTCAAATTCCCTCGCGCTTCTTGTGCACAGTTCTTCCCCGCCTCTAGAGGCCACGATGTTGATGAGGTGAAAAACTGAATGCAAGTTTCTTCAGTTGTTTGTGGAATTAAATCTTCTACCAGCAGCAATTGCCTAAAGCGTATCTGTTATAAGGTGACCAATCGTCCTCCTTTTGGGAGGAGAGACCTCCTTTTGGAGATTCTGTCCTTCCTCAAAAAGTATGATATATTGACAGAAAACATTAATTCAATGGAAAAATACTAGTTCAATTAAATAATTAAGAGGGATGTAAGCATAATTAGTGTATTTTCGTGTAAATTAATAAAATGTTTCATTTATTTGCGTTTTACTCGTTTATTAAATTTTTTCGTCCTCCTTTTCATTGTAAAAAAATTGGTTCATCCTCCTTTTCATTTTAAAAAAAATGGTCGCCTTAGTAATAGGGAAGTGAAGTAACTGTCGCTAATGTTGGGTTTTATTCTCCGTCTAGTGCAGCTAACAAATGAAAAAAAACTTTGTTATGGCATATGCATTTCGGTTTATTAGACCATCATCAGTGCCCTAGAACAAGTTATCAAAAATTGTACATAACTTGTTCTAGGACACTTATGATGGTCTAATAAACCGAAATGCATATGCCATAATAAAGTTTTTTCATTTGTTAGCTGCACTAGACGGAGAATAAACCCCAACATTAGTATAGCAGCTAAGGATGTTGACTTAAGTATTCAAAATGTTAACTGTCGCTATTTCAGGTAATCTATACATATACTTGAAGTTATTGAAATGAACAGTTCCTTTCTGCTACTTATTGATTTTCTTATCGTTGACTCTACTCATGTTTTGAGTCCAGTAGGCATTTTAAATTTGGCAAGGTTTATTTGCCTTCTGTGTCTGATGTAAGTCTCAAATTGTTTTCTCGAATTACGACCACTGTTTTGACAAATCCTAAGTAAAGAACTAAAATAATGAATAGACTAACATAAAACAGATGCAACAGGAAAGTGATCTCTTAGAAAGCAAAAATTAGACTTTATACAACAGTTGTCAAGACAGAGGCAATTTTTCAGATCAGAATGTATGGTATTGAATAAGAAATTGGAGATGCGGACTTAGAGAAAAAAGGGAGGAAAATCCTTTGACCTGTAAAAGGAAAAGATGGTACGTGGTGGAAGAGTAAAAATGAAGATCTATGTAGATATGCAGAGAGACACAATACCCAAGAAAAGGCTTAAATTTTATGGACACTTTATGAGAGGTTGACAAAAATAATTTTCAAATACATTGTTTAGTTAAGGATGACATCAAAATGGGTTGAGGGGACGAGAAAAGATACGGAAAAAGTTGAGACTAATCCAGATAAGGTAGAGAACCGAAGAGTTTTTCAAGCTAAAATTGATAAATTCAAAGGATTCCAAGAACAATATACCTGATCTGAAGAAAAATTAAAAAATTAAAAAATTTCGGGAGAAGTAAGGGCGAAGCAGTAAACTAATTGTTTCCCTTGGTCAAAAGTATTCCAAAATCGAAAGAAGGAGAAAGCAAGGTCGGATATATATTTGTAAAGCAGCAGGGGTTTGATTGTTACCTACAACGGGAAGTGAAATGCTGCTGTTGAATTGTTTGAGACCGCTCTCTGGAAATGACGCTGTGGAATCTCTCTTGAAATGACCTCAGACACGGAGAAAGGAAAGTGCTCATACGTGGGCCAACTGGCAAGACAGGTCGTTCGCGAACAATGGCTTCTCCCGCCACCCAGGCACCTATGATTCACCTTCAAGTTTTTACGTTGTTTCCGGCTTCACTTTATTTTGACTTCGGAGTGTAGCTACAGGTATCTGTGGAGGGCTGTTGAAGTAATGAATATTTGGATCAGATTAATTGCGGTATTCCATTCTTTGCCAAATTCATTCTCATTTTCATCAGTAGAACAATTTCTCGACATTTGATAAAACAGAAAACAATGGTGCTGACGAAGACTGCAATGTAATAAAGGGTTATTTGTGGCCACTGGAAGTTATCAATTACGAAAAGTTGATACGGTACGCACGGCTGGTGGCATTAGAACGGAGCATGGTGGGGGACGGGGCAAAAGTACCCCAGGCCTAAGCCCTCGACGGGGACTCGCTGGCCTAGGCACCCTAGCTAAATAGAAATCAAAGGCAAGTTTTAAAATCTGCACCTATGATTTTAAACATTTTTGCATTAAAATTTTCTGACTCCAAAAAACGAATGTTTTAAGAAAAAAAATAGTCGGGGGAGGGGGAGTGGTCTAAGAACACTTTTTCGGTGCCCTAGAATCCTAGAGCCGGCCTTGACGGTATGGCATTTGAATTATTACTGATGGGATGATGATTATGAATAAAACATATGGGCTCAACGGTACCATTTGATCTCCTGCGTAAGGTACTGCAATCCCTTTAGGTCGCACATAGATAGTTAATTGTGAATAGCGGACTAAACTGTTAAATCAACAAATGAAATAAATTTTACGTCGACAAGTGATTGATCAGATTGAAGGTTGAATTTTGTACTGTATCATTGCTGCTCGTATGGAAATGAACACTAAGGGAAAAGAGTCGGTTCAGATGTGATTCACGAAATGCAGTGATACCACAGGATGAAACACATGTCTTTTGTATTACAGCGGCGAACCATTTAGTATCGTCGCACGATTTAACAAAACACAAAACAGGTTTGACACTGTCAGCTCCAAATTTCGATGATGTTCACTTCAAAGACGATTGATTGAACACATCTTTGCGGCAGAATGACAGAACGCCTTGACACAGAATCACGAACGTCTCAAGCGACCATGATTGTTTAATTTATAGTTAGCTACGTGGTTTGTTTTCGGATTATTCTTCTTTAACGTATAATTTAATTGTGGTGAAATATGCATCAGAAGATATCTTTGTGGACCGTTCTATCCAAACAGTTTTAAAGCGCAATACTGTGAAATGTAAGAAGTCAATAGATATCGGTTGCTGTTAAAGGATGGCTATTTCAGCACTGATCGCCAATTGAGCAATTATAAGGTTGCATGAGTTGTCTAGAACAAACAAATTTGGGAAAAAAAATATTGTGAGAATTGAAATCATTTGTATTGCTTCTTATCTGGGCTGCATACTATACAAGTCTGGAAAATGAAAACTCGTTACCGGTTCGTCCCAAAATCCGCCAGTACCCAGTACTAATGAACACTGGAATAATATAAAAGTAGCATCGAATCAAGCTACCGAGCGTGGTGGGTGAGCGGTTAACGCTCTGGCCTCGCCTTCGGGAGGACGGCGGTTCGAATCCCCGTCCGGGCATCCAGATTTGGGTTTTCCATGGTTTCCCCAAATCACTCGAGGCTAGTGCCGGGATGCTTCCTTCAAAAGGCCATGGCCGAATTCCATCCAGTTCCTTGTCCCCAGTCCTTTCCCACCACTAATTACTTCGACGTCGACGTGGCGTAAAGACAGAAGTAAAAAAAAAAGGTCGGAACAAGTTTACCAAGGGTTCCACCAAAAGCCATCTCACGCCACAAAGCAGTTGTTATCGCAGGCTTCACAAAATTATTTTTATTTATTTATATGACTTTCGGCCTTATCAGCCACACAGCCCACAAAATTTTACGTATTAGTAATAGGCGGTTTAAAATTAATTATCATCACAGAAACTTTTCTTTGTATTGCAATTTCAACTGTCCAATTTAAGAATGGTGATGACAGTGCGCTGTCGGTAAGCGGCAACATATTAGACTCCGGGGTGAAGGACAACCAGAGAAGGTTGAAGAAAGCCAGGAAGGAGTTGTGAATGAGTGAATTGATATATGGCATAGAATAAGAACAATTTATTACAACTCCCAGTGGCCCCCGGTAATTTCCGAGGTATTGGAAATTTCAAAACAATGCTTTACTGATGCAGAGGGAACAGGCTAATAATATTTGCACAAACATCGAGTTAGTGCGAATAAGATAGGACTGACGTTGGAGTAACGCAATATGAGCTCATGTGGCCAATCACGAGGCAAGAGAATTTTACAGAGTCCACCCGTTGCACAACGTTTACGCTGTTAGGTTTCATTCTTCTTCTTCTTTTTTTTTGCTTGTGGCTTTACGTACTGAGTTTGAGGTTATTATAGGCGAGAAGGGACTGAGGGAAAAGGAAAGAGAAAGGAATGTGGCAATGGCCTTTTGGAGGAACCAACCCGCCATTCGTCTGGAGTGATTTGGGGAAACCATAGAAAACCCAAATTTGGATTACAACACAGGGATTCGATTCCTCGTCCTCCCGAATGCGAAGCTATAGCGTCACCGCTCACTCACCACGCATGGCATCAGACTACGAGCTCCTAGTAAACATTACTTCCTCCTTGGAGTATTCTATCTCTTCCATAATTTCATTAACTACCCTTTTGTTCGTTACACTGACATTAATCGCACAATAGTACAATATGGTCGTTGTTTAAGCATTTACTTCTAGATTTTGTTGGGTTTTGCACGTTTTTTATTCCCATGAAAAGACTTTTATTCTTTCGACACTGTCACTTTAACGCTAACTGGATGTTCACATATGTATGTGATCAATTTTTGAATCAAATATGACATTTCTTCGCCTTTTTTTTTAAAAATAAATTGTTTAAACCTTACGAGATGAAATCAATAAACGAATGTATTGTTTCAGGTTACAATTCAATAAGCGAAGTACAGTTTTCACAACAAAGCTAATCACTGAAGATGACTGGCGCTTCATATGGATTCTGTTAGTTTCGTTATGCATTGTCGCTAAGCTTAACCCAATCTGAATTAGTGCAGAAACGTCTCCATCTGTTTGTAAAACTTGTGCTGTTAGTTGATTGTCTATATGTCTGTGTGGAATGTGGCAAAAAATTAGTGCCCGTCCCAGTATTCGTTTAGATGAATTCGAAAACCCTTAAACAGGACGGCCGGTCAGTCAGTCCCCGTGGATTGAACCTGGGTCCCTTGTATCTCCCAGTATGACGTCACTTGAACGCACGTAGCGGGTACTGCATTCGTTATACGGCATACTGCTGAGACGGCCGTGACCGTGGGCATACGCCCTACCTAACCTTGCCTCACTCGCAATGTCAGTACCGTTGCACCAATGAAGGGGCCCGGGCTACACAGACGCTGTGTGGGAGGATGGGAGAGACGCAGAAGAAACGAGACATAACATCCCAATGCCCGAGAAAGAATCAACCACCTGTCAACACATGAGCTAGAAGAGCGTACACAAAAGCGAAAAATCCATCTTTTTGACTAACCAAAACGTTTTCATTATATATTCGAACAGCTCATAATATTAGCATCAAAACGTTAGCGAAATTTTTAAACTTATTATTGTTAACATCAATCCCCATGAAAAAAAAAAAACTATAGAATAAATTCCTGAAATTTAAACCTTGACAGTATTTTCACAAAACTGCACTTCTCAGATTAAACAGCTCGAAAACATCAAATTTGATATTACTAACCTACAATACATAGTTTAATTAATGCAACATTATGATTTGAGGCGAGGAAATCATTGACTGTAGACATAATATATTTTATTTCACAAAAACTTAATATAATGCATAATATTCTGTTGACATAATTTAACATGAAACCATTATATCAAGTGTATATATGTAAACTATGTAATACAGTTTACATATGGAGGCGATTTATCTCTGGTTTTATTTCAGAATTTTGCATGTCTATTTCTGAATTTCTGCGTGGATTTTAGATGGTCGACATTGAACTTTTTTTAGGATGTATTCTTACGCTATAGCGCGTTCAGTAAACAAAGGCGACTGAAGGTCACTCTCCTCTTGCCCCTGCATACAAAGGGAAAAAGGACCGCTGACAATTTAGCGACTTGCCTCATTGGACATAGCGATCTGCGATGAGGGGAGGGGATGGAGAATTGAGGAGTGGGGCAAGGGAAACATGACCTTGAGCTGCAACTTGAAGGTGAGCAGGGTAAAGTATAGTTTCTGCTATGAACTATTTCCTGTATTAACATTACCCTTATCAATTACAGGAATATAGAGCTACGAGCAAATTGTTTCGCGGACGTGTCTTTCATACGAAACAGAACTTTGTTAGAAACAGTTCTCTACACATATACATCTGTTGCCAGGCTGTAATTCTCTGTTTGAAATGACATGACGCAGAAACTGGCAAACCGACTTTGATACGGTTTTCACAGCTTGAAAGCCTATAGTCTAGCGTAAAATCTGCTGTTTGTCTTATAATTCAATATGGCTGGACATCAGAACAAGGAATGATAATTTGTTCTTAATATGAACAGATGCACACCAAAGATTCTTAATACAATCTTGACCAGAGATTGTACACAACATCATAGATAAGCAATACAATTAACCCAATCATTAGTAACAACATAACTCAGATTGTTTTTTGTGAGGCTATTCATTGTTTAAATAAAGTTAGTAAGACTTCACGAGACAGTGATTTCTCTTTACATCTGTGAATTGCAAACAGATCTTCACGGCATTATTAAATCAGAGGCTAGAGAATTTACAGTAGTAATTTACTTAATTTTTTAGTTGATGGATTTAGATGGAATTATCACTATTTAAATTTTCGCATTGAACTTATAATATGCTCTCGTAATTTCGTTCACTAATATTTATCCATCTCCTCTAATGAAAAAAATTCACTCTAAATAATGTTTTGTGAAAATATTCGTTGTAGTAATGACGTAAGTAATGTGGGACTCCTAAAAACAATTCCCTCAAATTCGTGAAACTTAATCCCTGGTACCTTATGCTGTAATACGGTATATCAGTTGTCATTCTGCACCACCTGCATTTCAACACAACCACAGTCTCCACTAATATTGCTGCTCGAAAATCTTAAGATCTACCGTAAACGCATGCGTCCGCATAGTTAGGCCCATGCGGGCGAATTGCAAGGCAAATATAATACCTAGTACAAAACAAATTCGCGGATGCTTCTCGGAAATTCAATCGGCCAGACACTGCTACGTTGCCAGAATTGAAACGAATGCAACTGTTCAGTACGAATCTTGTTTCATTATCGATCTTGGTCTTTCTGTGTGTCAGCGACTGAGACATGAATACGAGGCAGCGTGACTTGATTGCGTAACACACCGCTTTAACACGGCATCCTACTGACGTTCCTACTTACAATACGCAAAATGTATTGCACATTACGAACATTGTAATCATTGTTCCAGCGGTAAAATTACTTTGTTGATAAATAAGTGCCCGTAATTGGTATAGGATTTTAAAGGTACGTCTTAACATCCCATGGAAGTCAATAAATACTGACGTTGTGTTTTTGTTGTTGTTGTTTTTGTTTATGGATTTACACCTTGTCGACTCGAGGTCATTAGTGGAGGGTAAGGACTAAGGACGAAGAAATGGAAGGAGTTCGGCCATGGATTTCTGAAGGAAACATCCCGGCTATCACCTGGAGTAATTTGGGGAAAGCATGGAAAACCAAAATCTGGATGACCAGTAAAAGATTCGAACCCGCGTCTTCCAAAGTGTGAGGCCAGAGCATTACCACCTCCCCACGATCCTTGGTGGAAAGGTTATGAATAGGTTATGCACAGTCACCAAAACAAAGGTTCTTATTTGCGAGCGTACCTGATTACTTTGAAAACTTCTTTACCTATCAGTATAGACTACATGTTTAGTCAGTTATCACGTCAAACAACCCTGCACGAAGAAAATTCTACTGTGATACTGAAACCTGTATTAATTACCTATTCTGCTTCAATTTACAAACTCGGCTTCCGAGAGCAAAAAAATAAAAAAATATAATAACAACATAAAATAAAAAATTTCTTGTCTGGATATTCAATGTTTTTTATATCTTAACTTGATATTCCTAACTTAAATTTCAATTTTTGCATACTTATTAGTTTTACACACATGGTATAACTGACGTAACATTAAGAATCAGTCCAGACTAATAAAAGACTGCAATGAACCTTCTACATTTTCTCGTTTGTCTTCGGATCGTAATATATTTGAAGTTTCCAAATAACGGGGTTTGTGTATTCTAGGGATCAATACTGGTACGAAGTTAGTTGGAACGGTGTTCCCATTTCAAGTTTTGGTAAGCTCGTTCCCTGAATAGTGATGATGCTAGCCATACCCGATGACTCGTGCATCGCTCCGCCATGAATGGAGTTACTTTCCCAAAGCAGTGTCGTAGGAGATTTAACGGGAGTCGCTTCATCTTCCCTTCCTTAGTGGTGAAAGTGATTGTAAATGTAACTCATTTGCATGGATAACTATTTTGTATTTGTCTTTTTTTTAAATCGCTTTATTCCTCGTCGATATCGAGGTTATCAGAGACGGGAAAGAACTAGGGGAACGAACGCGAAGGAATTCCGCCGCGGCCAGTTTGATGGAATCATTCCAGCATTCGCCTGATTTCGGGAAATCATGGAAAACTGGAGTCTGGTTGGCCGGGTGGAGTTTCGAACCTCCCGAATGCGATAAAAGGTAAACGCGTATGGCATTGTTGGCCGGGAGATCCCGAGGGATTGTTCGGCCGCCGCGTGACGGAGTTTCGATTAGCCGCGCATACGCCTCTGTCAAGGTTTCCCCGATAATCCACAGGGGAAAGCGGACCTACAGCTTTACGTGGAATCCGATCCACGGAGCGTCCTAGCGTGCTTCACATGAACAAAGCAAATCTCTGCCAGAGGTGAAGGTCAGTTTTAAGGCTCGTAAAAATTCCAGCCGAGAATTTACCGTTACAGCTCGTCCACCTCTCTTAGTATTGTGGTGTGACAGAGTCATCCAAAATGAATATTATTAAGTAATTAATTAATATTAAGATTTTCTTGGTAATATTCAGTTATTAAATTGTAAATATTATAAATGATAGGGTTAATTCATAGGTAAATAATCATATATTAAACCCGGGCAGCCAAAGTTATTATTGTTATATGGTTTAGTTTCTGCAAAACTTGCTCTTCAGAAATATATATTGAATGTAGGAATTTGGAACGGCAGTTTTGAACGCTCAGAGGACGGGACAATGCCCAGTGTCGCCGACAGGCCGACGCCTATGGCTCACAAAAGGGGTAGCGCGGGAAACCGTTACCTGCCGGGTGTACTGACCTCACCCTTTCTCAGTTCCTCTTGCAAGGCCAAGCGAAATTTGCGGGAAGCGCGTAGCGAATGTTAGCTGCGATACGAAACACGTGATGATGGACATATATCAATGCACCAATCGTGAACGGCTACAGGGGTTCACAGTGGTTAATTCACGGCTTCTGTTTCATGAGTGGAGAGGAAGCTGATTTTGCCGGAGAAGAGGACACGACGCCATATTCACTTCACTTGCTGCCGAGACGAGCTACAGTGCGGACGTGTCACCCGACACGCCCTTAGCCGTTGATCAGTGACTGTGTCTGGTCGCATAGTCTGGCTCAGATGGGCTGGAAGCTGAGCGGTCCACCTGCCAGAGATTGTAAGCTGATGTGCTAGCGCGGACATATCCTCAAATCTGGCATTCGTTGCCGCAGTGGCACAGAGCGTGTCACACCTCGTCGAGAAGATGAGATTACGGTAAAGTACCGCGTAAGGTCCAAAGTTCCATTGGGTTTTAACGAGGCTTGCTAACCCGTAAACGGCTCCTGAGATAAGTCTCTGCTCCCATCATAACAATTACTGAGCTAACCAATACTTCATGTTCATAACATCAAATTCGAAGAATCTTGCTGATTGTTTTAAATTCAAACGATGCTTTTAACTTTAAACGGCGCCCCTGGGATTCTTTTGTAAATGTTAACTTTAAGTTGTTGGCCTGTGATGCCACTTTAAAACATGTTGACTTTGCAAAATCATTGAGATATCTAAATCAGTTTTCTGTTTGCTTTTATCCGGCGGATTGTAAATGTCGGGTATTGCTTGTTTGTTGTCTTTGGATTATGTTTAACGTAACGTTAACTATACCCGGCCTTGTATAAGCCAGAAGACTAAATAAATTGAGTATAATTTTGTGTGAAACTAACTTCTTGTAGAAATCATGGTTCTAGTTCACCATTTAACCAAATAACCAACTTATTGGATGTCATACATATTATTAATAATTATATTTCATCAACGTATTGGCTCCCCCCTCCCGAACCGGAGGTCCAATACAGTATGTGTTTGTGTTCAGTGTTATTTGTTTTGTGAATAAACGAAATATGATGTAAGGGACAGGGTGTCTGCCAATTCAAGCCTACTCTTCCGAAAGATATAAAGGGACCGCTAAGTTTAACGTCACCATCTGATCGACAGAACGGTGAGCTCACTCCATAAGCACTGCGCTGCAGTTTTGGGATTTAACCTAAGACAGTGTGGTGAATAAGAACTGCTATCACAACCTTCCTTACACTTTAAAGAAAATTTCTTCCAGCACCAGGACTCCAACCCAGCAAATCCCTTGGGGATGCATCCATTAATAAAGTCATTTCAAAATAATTGAGCAGGGTTCCGGCAAAATCTCACCAAATCTGAATTAAAGGGAGGAGGGTCAATAAAAATCCAAAGCCAACTTTTTAATTCAGACAATATACATTATTATAACATATAAGACTTTGTATTACAAAATCAGTTATACATAAAAGATTAGTATTTAGTGACATGAAGCAAAATACATGAAGATACCAAATAAATTTAATTATTTAAAAATTATAAGGTAAAACTCGCATGAGGGGGAGGGAAGGTTCTATCACATCTTACCAAATCTCACTGGGGGTGGAAGGAGGGGTCCAAATTAATGAAAAAAAACCTCACGTAATTAATGGTCGCTCCTTTGTCAGGTGTGGGCACCATCACGGTGTTGCGACCACCTTGCCATCGAGGAAGGCCACTCATAGAATACAAGGACAGAAAAATCGTTTCTCAAATATTATGCGTAGGCTCATATCGTTTTATGAGGGCACGTCGAAATTCAACTACTAGAATTACTTTCCTATTATAGCAAGTAAATAACTTGGTTTCATATTCTTCGACACCACGTTCATTGCAATGTTGTGTTCCTCTTCGTTACTCACCTTAGAGTTATTTTCGTGAATAAAGATACAGGAAACAATTACTTCTGTTTTGAATGACGTTTGGTTAGGGAGCGTCCATAAACTACGTAGTCTCCTGTAAACCCTCCTCCCCTCCACGTAGCCTGACGTGACTTTTGCCTCACCCCCCCCCCTTTTTCGTGTCGTGGCACGTAGTTTTTTCCTTACCGATTCCAGAAGAAATTTTGTACTGTTTTCTCTTGTGAAACAGTAGTAAATTACATACAGAGATAATTAACTGAAATAAATATTCGCACGCTGTTGTGTGTTCTGTACTTTATTTTAGCTGTGACAAATAACATGAATGAAAAGCTATGTGGCCTGGCTCGGAACTCGGACCCCCTCTCTTCTTCCAACGTTCCCAGCGTAGCTTTCTTTCTATCCAACCCCTCCCTCCCCCTTAGACCGAGTCACGTAGTTTATGGACGTGCCCTTACTATCCTCCAGTTTTGATCTTGTTTCAACGTTTGTATGACTGACTGAATATATTACATACCGTTTAAACACTAGTCTTCATAAAATAAACACTTCACGGGTATTCTGCCGGACAATATCTTTATTAAATTCTTTATTTGACAACGTTTCGGCAATTGCCTCCGTCGCCTTCATCAGGTTAGCTTTCATATTAAAGTTACAAGACTGCGAATGCCTCCCGAGTAAGTCTTGGCTCCTATAATACCCGTGAAGTGTTTACTTCATATATACTCCGGGAAAAGCTCAATTCTCACACTAGTCATACTTTTTAACAGGATGTAGTAACTTTGCTATCGCCGTACCTTGGTTATTCAAGTGAACTAGGTACCTTGGTCAATGTATCACATTCATACCGCATATAAAACTGTTAATTAATCCAACATGATTAAAAAATATGGCAGTGGTGAATATGTTTCAAGGAACAGTATAAAGAGATCGAAGTCTGTTAATCATTAATCCAAAGGAGAGACAAGACAGTTATGGTGATAAAGAAGCCTTTTATAGGAAATAACCTGAAATTACAGTTTTTGTTACCTATATGTTGTTCACTTGATGCCTAGTTGGTTTCCTGAACACTACTGTTTTTCTTCTTCTTATTCTACACCTTCACCGAGCGTGGTGGGTGAGCGTTTAACGCCCTGGTCTCGCATTCGGGAGGACGCTGGTTCGAATCCCCGTACGGGCATCCAGATTTGAGTTTTCCATGCTTTCCTCAAATCACTCCAGGTGAACGCCGCGATGCTTCCTTCAAAATGGCCATGGCCGAATTCCTTCCCGTTCCTTGTCCCCAGTCCTATCACGCCTCTACAGATCTCGACGTCGACGAGGCGTTAAGCCATAAGTAAAAAAAAAATACACCTTTTCCAACCATCTTGGCGTGGTCAAATTTGGAACTTTGATTTTACTGCTGAAATCTCTCGATCAGCCAAGCATTTTATCCCTACCACCAGATTATACTAAGCACTAACGGGGGAAGTGAAGCTTTGGCTCTGTCTGTGAAACGTGTAACTATATTCGTCTTTTGTTAAGTGTATTTTTTGTTTGTGAAATTAATAGTTTATGAGGCGGAGTTCGTGGACCGTCCCGGCATCCACCTTGATGCCTGCGGAAAACCGCCTAAAAACCGATATCAGGCTGGCTGGTACGCAAGTCCAGGGCTCGTGCCCGGGCCGTTGTACCTCCTCCACCCAGTGGGCGGCGCCTTGTACACTAATAGCGATCTAATAATACTCAACTTTGACCGAAGGGGGCGTCCATAAATTACGGAGGTGAAATAGGGGTGGGGCGGGGTGGGGGGTCCGGCGAAATCTCACCAAGTGGGGGTCAATGGAAATCTCACGTGAGGTTTTGGGAAAAAATTGTTGGACTGTAGAGCTAAAAATAAAATAATGTGTCTACAAATTACGTGAAAGTCGAATTTAGGGGGGGGGGGTATTTGGTTGATAAGTGGAGGTGTAGCCGGATTTTGGAAGGGTGAGACCCTAAAAAAAAACTCTCATAAAGTTGCGAGGGCGATTTCTAGGGGGGGATCTCACGGACCAGATCTCGCTGACCAGATCTCACCAGAAAAGGGGGGGGGGTCGGGCCAGATCTCATGAAGTCTCACATTGGAAGGGGGGGGGGGATTCCGGAAATCTGGAAAAACACCTCACGTAATTTATGGATGTCCCCGAAGAATATATGTGTGCGTTCGTAATTTTCAAGTAACAGATGTTAAGCCTGTCTTCGCCTCACAAAACTACGTTCATTTAGAATTACAACATTGTACATCACCATCTGAATACATTTGCTAATTTTTTTTTTTTAATTAAGCGGTGATTTAGTCTTTATTATTCTTGATAAACTGCGTAAATGAGGATATAGGCCATTGAACTTTAATTTAACTAACTTGATATTCGCCTGCAGTGACCTCAAGGTCAACATGTGACCAAATTAAAAACAGCGGGACTGGTAATCGGAAACCAGTCCTCTCGATTGCTAGCAATTAGCCTGATGAAAGATAACGTCTGCACCGGGTTTGAATATGACGGTGTAGCATAGACTCACCTTTTGACATCAAATACAGGAGTTGGAGGGGGATTGGGGGGAGGGGTGCAAAGAAGGTAAATTACCGCAGAACACAATCAGTAACTGCTATGTTAAAGGAGCTGGGTTGGAGTCATTGAAGATAGGGAGCGTGCATTAACTATGTGGCTCGGTCTGGGGGGGGGGGGGATCAGGTCAGGGGTTGTGTACAAAGCTACGCTGGGCTACTCTCTAGGGAAGGGAGGTTTCCGAACCGAGCTACGTAGCTTTTCATTCATATTATATGTCACAATTAAAATAAGTTACAGAACTCACAACAGCATGTGAATATTTATTTCCTTCATTTAATTTTCTCCTCATGTAGTTTACGATAGTCTGACAAGAGAAAACAGTACAAAATGTATTCTGGAATCAATAGGGGAAACAAAGGTAGTGCCACGTGAAAGGGGGTGGGGGAGGTGTAGAGGCAAAAGCTACATCAGGCTACGTGGGGGATGACGGCCAAAATGGGTCTACGTAGTTTATGGACGCTCCCTAAAAGGATAATGCTACCAAATCTCCATGAAAAAAGAAACAAGAAAATGCTATCGGAAATGTTGACCTCTAGATCTATATGCTTCAAACATTCATACTGAGTCTATGGGGTGAGCCGTAACACTCGAACCCGGTATTCTGGAGAACGCGGGTTCGAATACCCGTCCACCCATCCTGATTTTCATTTTTCATTGTTTCCCGAAGTCACGCCAGGCAAATACCTGAAAAGTCCCTTCCCGTCCGTTGTCCTAACTATAATGATCCCGACGTCGACGAGGCGCAAAGCTCGAAGGAAATATATATATTCATTCTGAAAATTCACTTTAGATAGAGCAGTGTACATCCTACTTCGCTTTATAGCAGGCCTCTGTGTGATATTCCCGGTCATTACGAAGCGGTCCACGTTTACCGTTGAGCAGTCCTTTCCGCGGCGTGACTTGCACTGAGAGGTGGCACTGTTCCCGCACAATGGACTGACCAATAGTTGGCACTGACAAGAATACACATTGTATACTTAAAGTACTTTATAGGTCAAAAAGTGTGCTGATGGCACGATGGCCTTTACTGTCCAGGAACTGTCCTCGTAAGCAAGCATCCTACGAGAGGCTGTTTATAAACATAGCGAATTACGGAAGTCAACGTTATCTGATTTCACTTTAAAAACAACTATACGTCAGCAATCTTCTATCAGTCCTATATGATGTATATATCTAACGTTTGCTGAAACAAAACAGTTTACCGTAGGCAGTCTTCCATTGAATAATATGCACATTAGTGTTAGTCATAGGGATAAATCATTAAGTTCATTGTAAGAATTAAAACAAAACGCAGCCAACTCATATCTGCTCCATTTTCAAAATTTTAATTGCTTGCTGTATACGTACTGTAATAATGATTTTAAATGTCATATAATTCAAATTAGCTGATATACATTTCTTTTTATTTTCTGATGACTTCATAAGTAATAGAAGATACTGAAAATGGATTATAAAGCACCCTCCACAAATTGCAAATATGTTCAGAGCACTTCAACCTGAAGATATCCATGAACAAAACAAAAATAATGGCTTTCCTCGGTCGATACCCTATTAGATATCACATACAGTGCAAGCAAAGATATTGATAATAAATTGAACAAGTATCAGATGATGTATGGAACAATAGTTAAGAGTTTAGGAAATAGGACGCGCAGAGATGCAAAAATGAAATTCTATAAAGTGATAGCAGTTCCTATGTTTCTCTATGGAAGTGAGTCCTGGGTAATGAATAGAAGAGACAAAAAGCCACACAAAAACAGCGGAGATGAAGTTCTTAAGCTCTGTAAAGGGATGCACAAGACTATATCTAATAAGAAACGAGATAGTAAGACCGGAGCTGAAAATATACAGTACGAACGAAAAGATAGAGGAACATAGGAATAACTGGAGAGACCATCTGTATATAATGGATGATGCACGATTACCAAAAGTAGCCTACTAAACCAATGTAGACCGAAAAGTACTGGTAGACCAAGGAAGAGATGGAAATAATCCCTGAAGCCGGAACAGGTCAACAGACCTAATCCTTGAATGGGAAGAACAAAACATTTTTTCGTATTAATTACTGTGGTAAGCGACTTTATTACCAACACGTAAAGTTATGAGTTTTGTTTGACTGTAGAACGTGAAGTTGCCAGAATCGTTCTACGGTTCGTAACTCCTTATATCCCACACGCTCCTTTTCTAGATTCATTTTAAAAAAACAACTTTTTTTAATTTTGCGCCTTATTACAGGCGGGAAAGGACTGGGGGCAAGGTACGTGGAGGAATTCGGCTAAGGCCTTATAAAGGATCCATTCCGGCATTTTCGCGGTATGATTTCGGAAAACCATGGAAACCTGAAATCTGGAGTATTCGATCCTGAGTCATGCAGAATGGGAGGCCAGAGTGTTAGCTGTATGTAATCGTAGATTCAAGCATCAGAGTGTTACTGTTCAACCAACACGGTCGGTAGCAATAATATCACTTGAAATTTTCATTAATGGTCATTTTATTAAAGCTTTTGCTATTGGTGATGATTGAGATGTGGTTGTAATGGATATAAGAAGCGGTGCGTGACGTAGGATGACAGGCCGACCTGAATTCTGAGGAAGTTCCAGGTCAGTGAAGAGCGTCCGATGTTGAGGAAGTCGTGACTCGCCGGTTACCGCGTCTAGATGTGGGTCGCCGGCCAACCTGCCGCCAGGCCAAGTTCATACCCGCTCTGGGAAAGCTCTGTACTCGGCCCGCTATTACTTTCTCTGCGCCGGAAAACAACTGGTCACTCCAAGAGTTCGATCTCTTGACCCACGGTATAGAAAGCGAGAATTCTGAAGCCTCTGCAGTCCATGTTGAGAGTCTGCTACTACAGATCGCATCAGATGATCTGTCATGATCACTCAACGGTGCATATTGAACGCAGTATGCGGAAGGAATACAGAAATTTATCGATCTCTAATATGTATGCGGGAATAAAACCTGTTAAGTAGTAATATGAAGTGACATTAGAAGAGAAGAAATAAGCTGTTTATTGTCACTGTTAGTGGAATGGCAGCGATGCGAGAAAAGGTAAAGGCTCACGTTGTCGTAACAACCTAGTACGGTTTTTACTGGCTGCGCAATCCGCCCCTATCGTAGCCGCCTTAATCTACTACTACCGGTTGTAGGGAACCTACAGTTTAACTAGGAATCCGAATCACGGTGGCGTTCTGGTGCTCTTCGCTTTACACGGCAAGCTATGCCAGAAATAAAGATCGGCCGAAAGGCCTTCAAAAACCCCAGACAAGATCGGGATTCGAGCTGGAGATCTTCCGATTTGCGTTTAAACGTCTTACCACCTTACCCACCAAACCGCTCAGCAAGGAATAAATGTAACAGACACTTCAATCGTGTTAAAAGAATAAGGTAACGCAGTGGCTACCCAATGCCCTACGAATGACTGCTATAACTGCTTTCTTAAAATTTCAATTGGTATCAACGAAAATGATACGTAAATAAATAAAAAAATTTGGAAGTAAAGTTTGTGTTTTGGAAGGCCAGATGATTAGAAGCATTCAAAATAAGTTAGTAGTAAAATTGAAATTTAATTGACTCATCTTGTAAATTATTATCGAAGACTGTGTTTGTGAGGAGACAGAAGAATCTTTTAAAAAAATGTATTGGCATATTTTATGAATATACGGAAATTTTTTTTAAAAAAAGAGGAGGGGGGGGGGGGGGAAACAGTCAAGAAACTGATGGAAAAGAAACTGACTTAATGTGAAGAACAAAAACATTTCTGTATTGGTATACTGTGTGTTGTATGTTCTAGGCATTACTGACAGGCATTTCGACAGCTAGAGACCTCTAGAGACCAAAGTGATTCAGCTGCCAAGACACTGGAGAGACGTGTGGGCGGTCTGTGCATATCCCATTTCAATGTTCCTGGTTTGTTTCAGTGACCCTCCGAAACCAATTCAGGAATTTGTGGCGATGATTTCTTAATGTAGAGCTTAGTCGGTTTTAGTCTTCGACGCTAATGGTATAAGGACGCGAAACACAAATTCAGCTGTTAGTGTTGATTCTAGCGGTTGGTGTCAGGGACTCGCTCGGTTTCTTCCATTGCACTTTGTTCCGTTGTTGGTCATGATATCCCATACGAGTATTCGGATAGTTACGTCATATACTTATCTGTTTTCCCTTTCGACTCGTTTCCTTTCAGAAGGGCCAAGTTGCTCCATGTAATATCTGATGTTTAGATTACTTCTTTTTGTGCACCATTTCTGTTTCGTTAATCCCTGCTTCTGATTCGATCTCTTCAACTTGCTTTCAGCTAGCTTCTTTATATTTCTTCTGTGTCACTATGATTTCTTTATTTTCGTGTCTGCTAAATCTCAGAGCTGTGAGCCATTCGTAAGCGTAGGGTTGACGCGCTGGTCTTTTTTTTTTTTTACTTACGCCTCGTCGACTTCGAGGTTATTGGGGAAAAGGAACGGTAAGGAATTCGGCTTTTTGAAGGGAGCATACTGGCATTCGCCTGGAGTGATTTGGGCAAACCATGGAAAACCAAAATCTGGATGCCCAGACGGGGATTCGAACCGGCGTCTTCCCGAATGCGAGGCCAGAGCGTTAACCGCTCACCCACCACGCTCGGTACGCGCTAGTCGAGTGGCGGTGGCCCTTCAAACAGTTTCCCAAGTTCTACTCTATTTCCAAGGCGTTCTATATTTGTACACCAATTTCTGGCGAGTTTTGGTAGGTGAATGATAAACCGGGAAATATCTGTTCCTATTTTAGTTATACGTTGATTATTTTTATTGATATTCAGTTGATAAGCTTCTTTTATCTATAACTCCTAGGGGCTTTACCTAAAGATGATTTCTTTTTCCTCCCACACTAGTATGTACAACTAAAAGTTATCAATGTAATCAATCCTCTGCTTCAGTTGTTAAATCCTTCTCAATTTAAATTAATGTGTCTATAGTTTCCTTTAATCATTACTTAACATGCTATCACGTAAGTCATTCTGTCAACTGATGATTAGTTTAACACGTGAACCTCAGTGATGTCAGTTCGATAAATTAATACGTACTCAAGTTTGAAACTACGCTTCTGGTGTTCATTAAATTTTTTATAAGTAAATGGAAGTCCATCACAGCAGTAACGAAAATGTGACAGAGCAGTAAAAAAAGTAATCGAGGATGGTCTGTGCGCTATCCTGCGTCAACAGCGCCTTCCTCAGTCTAACAGGAGGCAGCTGGGAGCTCTCATGTGTACCAGAGACCTCGATTTACCCTCAATAGCAATCACCACAGCCGGAACGAATACTGACGCATCCTCTTAAATTAAGCTCTCTCGCCTCCAGGAACTATCTAATTTCAACGCAGGATGGATGCTTAGAAACCGTATACGCTGTAAGTGATTCTATTCCTATTCCTATTACGAGCAGTTGTATAATTATTTCCTCTTAACTTCGGGTAAATTTTGTGTCCCATGCAAAAACATCCTATACTTAATTTTTAAAATTCATTTTCCAATTTAGACTGTTTAAAATCGTAATTATGAGTTTTTAAATGGCATGCATCACTTGCTATAAACTCAAACAATTCATTTTCCAATTTAGACTTTTTAAAATCGTATTATGAGTTTTTAAATGGCATGCTATAAACTCAAACTATTACGTTAGAAAATAAATACTTGAAAACAAGGTATAAATGATTTTATTTCGTAAAAAGTTAGAGAACTGCGTAGCATGAGATACCAGAAATACAAATATGAACCGTTAATGTATCAAGGAGGAACACTAGATGAACCCAATCCGCAATGTAGTACTTTACGATTCCCTGGTGGTTTTTCAAATTTTCAGACCACAGAAACAATTCAACTTTTCTAACTCCAATATGCAACTTGTTACAAATTTCTATCGTTTCCTACACTTAATCAAGAGTGACATGAAAAAGCTTTTATGTAAATTTACAGTTAACACCAGGGATAAGCAAGAGAATCAACATACATATCCCGGTAGGTGAGCAGTTACGCTCAAGCCTGGAATTCTGGAGGACGCGGGTTCAAATCCTCGTTTGCTCATCTTGACTTCGGTTTTTTCAAAGTTTCCAAAAATCCAGGGAAACCTGGTGTGGTTCCTTTAAAAGGCAATCGCCTAATTTCTTCCCTTCATTCCTTTTCTGCCTCCTTACCTCGACGAGTCGTAAAGCCATAAAATAGAGAACCTTCAAATAGTATACCGTCCTAGTCTCTAGATTCTAGAATATAGAAAGTAATCAGAACTTGAAAGTGAAGAAAGAAAATATTTTTCGGCTCACGGGAGTACATAAATCTCAAGGACGATGTGCCAAGAACCTCTGCAATTAGCTTTCGCAAAATTACATATTTGAGACAGATGCGCAAACCATCACCTCAACCGCAAGAGGTACCAACAGAAAAAAGTGGTAAGGAATGACTGTAATCTAGGGGTCTTTCAACTACCTTACTTCCAGTCTTCACAAGTGAATCCGGTTCTGCAGGATAACAGCTGTGTCATCTTCGGTATAACTAATTCGCGGGGACAAAGGACCAATTTGCCACAGCTGCTATTCGGGTCCACTACACTAATCATAGCTCGTCTACCACCACCTCGGGGCTGAATACTGCTGCTATTGAAGAACTCACAATTGTAGGTACTTAGGCAATTGAATCCTGTCATCTTCGGATGTCAGGGGAATTATTTTCAGTTGAGTGTATTTCCGAGATAAGTACATTTATTCCTTGGATACCATGAATGTCCAGGGGTATCAAAAGTCGTGCGATTAAAAAAACCCGATTATTTATTTAAATATCGCCAAATTCGTAATATTTCAGCTTATCTCCAAATATGATTTTTCATCCTCTTCTTTTTGTAGACGCCTTTCCCGTGTCGAGCCTAGGTGGTTACCGTGGGGTATTTTTACCCCTCCGTAGCAATGTTTGGGAAGATGAGCTGGTGTGGTTTTCCTTTGATTTTCCCAATGACCCAATTGTTTGTAAATGGTGTTGTAAGTGTGGATGACTGTGACAATGTGTTTGTTTAGTGCACTGTTGCTTGTGTTGTGGATGAGAGATGAAAGATGGTAGAGGTTGAAACTGGTGTGAGATAATTTTTCCGATAGATACCTTGGGGGTCGCAATGCTTGACATCCCTATCCCACATACACCATCAACAATGTCATTTGCCCTCACTCCAAACGCACTGCAGAGAGGTCTGGGATTTAACCCAGGACTTGGTGCACAATCTAGTGATTACGGATTGTGCACCACCTGCCGTCCGAGTTCTGATGACAAAAATTTCTTCGACCATCAGATCTCAAACAAATTAAACCCGTGTCAACGACGGATACAATCACTGTGCTGCAGCCAACTGAACCAAAAAGCGTGCGTTTTACAGCAGGATGTAAATATTTTTACGTTGAATTTCAGAATAAATCTGACATCTAAACTGATAGAAAGAAAAGAACAAAACAGTTGTTCTTTATCCCTTTATTACAGCTACTTTTTTACTCTCAATAAATGTAGAAAATATGAATGTGAACAGAAAATAAATATGGAACTTCGGCCATTAACGAGCGAGCCTGGCATTCCGGAAGATACAGATTCGAATCCCAGTCCGAGCATTCAGATTTCCCAAAATCACTTCGGCCGAAAGATGGATTGTTTCCTTCGAAAAGCCATGTGCCGAATAATAATAATTCCGTGTGGTCTTAATGACATCATGACGGGGTTTCTATTGGCTGCGTATTCTGCCTCTGTCGTAGCCACCCTGACCCAACTTGGCAATCCTACTGGATACAGGACACATACAGTTTAACGTGGAATCCGAACCACGGAATGGCTGAATTACTTCCCGTTCCTTGTACCAATCCTCTCCAATTACTTCGACGTCGACGAGGTATATAACTCATAAAAAATAAAAAACTTTGCAGCGATATTTCATACCCTATTATTAAGGGATGAAATTTTCTGTATTTTAAGTATGGTGAGACCTGTATTAAATCATGAATTAATTAAGTATTGGTGTTCTCAGATCTGATTTAAAATTTTAACAGCGAAGCTAGCTTTCAGAAATTATCAAAGATACAAGTTGCAAAATATATCTTTCATTACACCAAGCAAAATTTAATGAAATTAAATCAAATGAGCTGCCATTAAGCAATATCAATAAGCGATAAGTCAGTTTTTGCTTACTGCTATATAAAAAAAAATTATTATGATTTATAACTATTGGTCAATATGTAGTGCAAATCTTCTAGTAAATTCTCAAATTATAGCAGAGAATAGGAGTATATAAAAAAATCGTATTTAAAATATTTCAAAGACGCTTTTTCCAAAATCCAGTAAAATCTATACTTGAAAGAGGTCAAGCAAAAATCGAAATTTCTTAAAATCAGATCAGGAGACACATACGGTTGATCAAAATATTTGTCGTTTGTATAGATATGAAGCAGATAGTAATAAAAAATTCTAGGATTTAATTAAGGTTCAGTTTTCCTCCACTGCAAAGTAATAAATGACAGTGAGTGATGTAGATGTGAAAATATTCTAATATAAATGTTACTACTTTTTTACTGGAAAAGGTTTTAGCCTTTAAAAAAAAATGAATCTGAGCAGGTAAAAACAATCGTTTTGACTTAACAAAGCAGGGCACGTACACAGGTAAACATTCCGGAAGAAATTATTCTGAATGTAGAGACCACGACCTATGACTTCAGATTTATGTAAAGCCTGAATGCTGGTAACGGTTTGAGAAAACCGGTCCTTCGTTAGCTACTACCTCACGGAAGATTTGGGCAATACATTTTCACAGAGTATTTTTTTTTTCAAGGATACTGTTCGTTACACCAATGCCGAAAATAAACATCAGAATAAGCCATATGCTCCTAAACCGCGACCTTCCGCTAATGGCTGCAGACAGTCAACTCTGAACAAGGTGTTCCACTTTTAGAAGCTCCCTCGCAGGGCTTCGCAATCTATTTTACTCTCTGTAGCCTCGTTAACTTAGTCTTAGTTTAGCTACGTCAAGAATGTCCCCTTTATAAGTTATCAAACCCAAGGAAATACGGCAAGCAAAAGAACCCCGATATGGTCTGTACCGAGAAATTGCAATCCACTGAACTAATTTCTATAACCATGGAATATTTACATTTCGAAGACCGTAGTAGAATTTTAACCTGATCACTCATGATATGGCGTGCGATGATACGGCGTTCCGATATGTGGCTAAGAGTTGGCAGTTCAGATTTGGTTTTCAGATCTGGTTTACAATTGGAAATCATATCTTCATCTCCACCCAAACTCAACAAAATTTTATTTTCGTTTTCATTGTTCCACAACTTAATTTGGCCGAATTGCTCCGCAGGCAGCTCTAGAATATCCCTAGTACAAATGATAGTGTGAAATTTCCCAGTTTCCCTTTTTGCGGTGTGATGAAGATATCTCAGTAATCTTATTTGGTTTTGGAAACACATTTAGATATGTTTTCTTACTGTAGAATCATTATTACATATTCTCTAGTGAGTTTTCCACGTTTCACTATCAGAATTCTTCTCATCCACCTCTTCATCACTTAACAATTCACAAATATTTACCCCATTACGTCTATATGTTTTACATTCTACATCGTTTCTCTGTAAGTATATTTTGTGTCAGAAAATATGAGTTCCACCAACATTAAAGTTAATCCCCTTTACAAATTCCAAAATGGAATTAGCGATTGACTCAAATGCGGCACCGTGAAGGTCCTAGTGGTGGAAGAAATTTTCGTTATCAGTACTTTGGCGGTAGAGTGGGAGATGTGGTAGTACAAAATTCCTTCCTGTTTCCTTCGGAAGACTAGGCCTGAATGCGCCGGCTTCAAGTTTCATCCTTCAGCTTCTTCCATTTTGCATACATTCACAACACAAACAACACGCAATAATGGAAGAACACAAACTGGAATCATCTACATAAAACAATAAACACATAAATTCACTTCCATCACTAGGAAAGCAAGGAAAAAACGGCCCCAATTTAATTTTTTCAAGCAAAATACCCACAACCCTAAAGGTTGGGGAGAAAAAGAATAATAATATTAGAGCGTTTTAGTTTCTGAAGGCCTGTGTCTCATTTCACAGCCCATAACACCGGCGGAAACGTTATTTCATTGTAATTATAACAGAATCTGGAAGATTGCATTTTGATCATCAACCTCATTCGAGAATTTTGGTTTCTGATAGCTATACGTTCTAGCTCTGTCCCTATTTTAGATTAGACACGCTCTGATTGCTGCAATCACCTATGAAATGCGCAGCCCTGCTTTTAACTTTTTGAAACTTTCGATGATTCCTGTAATGGAGCGAGTTTCAAATTTTTCTGCAACACACTGAATTCGATCTCAAGTTTTGTACCTCACTTATTTTCTACCTTCATTGGGTCGTGCTATGAAAGGCAACTGACATTTTATTTTAGTATTTTAGTTCATAATAAATTGCGTCTCGACCAGGAGTATGCAACTCGATCTTTCGTAACTTACTTACAAGTGCTATTAACAAAGGTACCACGTAATATTGTCACAGAAAACGAAGTGAAGTTTATAGAGAGTTGTTGAAGGACGGTAATAATCGTTGCCTAATAACCAGAAAGGAAACTAAGACAGCAACAGCAGTTCTTCTTGGTCTTCGTTTTCTTTTTAGCGGAAGAAGCGCGGCATGGTCGTTGCGGCTTACTTAAACAGCAAAAACGAGGAGTTGACCACGATAAGCGGTCAAGGACGGCCGACTCAATGGAGGGACTCATCAACCAAAATTCTTTGCTTTGTCTGCCAAATGGCTCCAAGTAGCCTTTTTATGTTCAGAAATTTTATTTTCTAAATTTTAATTAGTTTACTCTAGACAATGTGGTCTTATGACGTAGCAGTAATTTTTCTTTCCATAATTTTTTTATTTTTCTTAATTTTTTTATGTATAGATTTTAGTTAGTGTCGATAAAAACCTTCTGCAAAACGCAAAAAAACAAAGAAATGTTAGCTGAAATCTTTTTTTATAAGAATACCACTTCCGAGCTTTTTGCGACTGCTTCGTTACAAATATATTATCATATTTCTAAGTGTGACAATTTATTTAGTACAAGGGAACCTGAAGATGTATGTCGAAGGGGGAAAGAAGTTTGAGGATGAGAGCCATCTGTCTGTGAACCGTATATTTTGTGTGTGTGTGTGTTACGTGTTAATTTCTTTGAATAATGCGTGATTATTGAAATGGATATCGGGAGCCATCCTAACATCTATCTACGTGACTACAGAAAACCGCCTACTTACCGTAATCGGTAGAGGAGATATGCCAGTATCGAAGTTGAAACCTGGATCTTTCCTACAACCTTGTAGGGCGTAGATTTAACGTGCTGGGTTAAAAAGTTGAGCAACCTAGTACTACTTTGCTTCTAGATATTTTACGTTTCCTACTTTCTTCTAGAAACGTTTGCGCCGGTCGCACTGACGGTTAGAATAAATGAATATAAAAACTTACGAACATTAAACAAATATCTCACCAGAGATTATTATGCTTCTTTGTGAATTAAGTCGAATTTATTGTTTTCATCTGTGGTATAGAAGAAATCTGAACAAAACTTAGCATCAATGATGAGCAATAGATGTTAATGAAATCAAGATGAGGTTATTTACGGCTTACTAACTTTCGCCTCTGTCATGGCTGGATCTACAGTTAAACGTGGAATCCGAACAACGGAAAGTTGTTGTGTATCTTATTTGATTAATCAAAAATCTTAAAAACTCCTCACCCCAACGGGATTCGGAACTGGGGAGCATGCGTCTTAATCACTGAGCTACCAGACAGCTACTCAGTGATGATAGTCTCCATTACCAGGTTTAATGACTCCCGTGGAAAAAGTTATTCGTCTATGGCTTCTTTTTGGGAAATTTAACTAGTATCTTTTCCCTGTGCCATTCACACTGTTGAAAGCATGTAAGTGTTAATGTTTTGTGTGGATGACTCTGATGTTGAGTGTAGTCTGTTGTGAATTACTGAAAGATGAATGAAGGGAGAGAATCAAACGCGCTGCCGGTACGTCCAGTACTACTCATCCGAAAGACACCTTGCAAAAACGTCCCCATCTGACGAAGGAATTGCTGTTAACAGCACCCCACGCGTTTTTTACATTAAAGTTAATTTTTTAGGCAGTCACTCTTTTCTTATTTAAAGCTTATTCAAAAAAATAATTTATACTGAATTGTGGAACGTTCTATCGCTGTTAAATGTAATCTTTATATTTAAAGATTATTTTTAACTTTTTAGCTCAGAAAAGCGTGTTTTTAACTTTTTGGTTCAGATTGTTAAAATAGTATGTTTCTTATTATTTACTTTTTTTCCACAATTACATTTTTCGTTGTATTGTACTTTCATCTTTATTTGTTATTCCCTCCAGTAACGGAGGGTTAAATGGTTAACTCTGCCAGAGGTCCGATATCAGGATAAATGTGGAAGACTGCTCTTTTACAATAGTACGAACTAACTCAAAACGACGAAGCCAATACTCACTGTTTAGCATCACATTAAGTGACCGCGGCCACTGTCGTAGCTGCTTGCATCAAAGTTTCGTTAAGTGTGCAAAGTGTGCATGTGCAGAAGGTTGTGCCACAAAACCACTTTTCTGTTGTTACTGTCAAAGTAGATAGAATACCAGGATATAGCTGCGAAATTGTTATTGTATTGTTAACCATTCTTAATAAATGTGTAAATTCAGACGCCTGGAAGAGGGTAGTTAAATGCGTATGGCGTTGTTGCTCGGAAAATCTCCACAAGTGACAGATTTTTAGAATTTCCGCCCATGCGCGCTCTTGTCAGGGCGGTATTTTCCTAATTCGGCAATTCCATCGGGTGTGGGGGACCTGCAGTTTAACGTGGAATCCGAATCTGAAACTTTGCCAGAGGTGAAAATCATTTCTAAGGTCCGTAAAAATTCCAGCCGAAACCCAGATTCGAACCGGGAAGCGTATGTTCGCCATTCACGCACCTTAACCAACTGAACCACAATAGCGCCGCTAGAAGTCGGTGAAAAATTAAATAAATTTGTCGTATAACGGTTAAATCACTTTTCCATCGTTACTGTCTAAGTAATGAAAGCACCAGGAGATAGCTATGAAATTCTGGTATTATTATCGGTTCTTAATAAGTGTGTAAAGTTTCAAACAATTCGGACATCTGGAAGTGGGTTGAAATTAAATTTCTAGATTCCATTACATTAAGCATTTTTCTAATGTCAAAGTAATGAAAATATCAGGACATATGCAGTTATTGTACTATCATCGGCTCTTAATACGTGTGTAAAATGTAAAACATTTCTGACGTCTGGAAGTGGGTGGAAATTGAATTGAATGATTCCATTACATTCATAAATACATACATGTCAAGCCAATATAAAACAAGTAAAAAGCCTTTCATCATCTGGACTCTAACCACGCACCATTAAGGTGATCAAACGGAGCATGTGAGGGCATATGCGACTGAGTACAGAATATTTAAACAATTCTGATTGATTTAAACAACCTCTGCGTAAATACGTTGTTGCATACCTACATTTCATATTTTTTCACTAATTATAGGCGGGAAAGGACAGGGAGCAAGAAACAGGAAAGAATTCGACGATAGACTTTTTGGAGAAACCATCCAGGCATTCACCCGTAGTGATTTGTGGAAATTATGGAAAACCCAAATCTGGATGGCCGGACGGGAGCTCGAATCCGCGTCCTCCCGAACGCGAGTCCAGAGCGTTACCACTCGCGCACCACGCTCGGTTGCAGCATAAACTATGCTTTCTTTCAAATTTTTGCTCCAGCATTCCCGCTCCTATAACAGCAGTTCCTGAGCAAAGCGAAGCGCCCTGACAAGTGTGTGCCACATGGCTCAGCTCTACTTTGTTTTTGTTACCCTCGACATAAACCACACCGCGCCAACCGCCTTACATTTCCCTCGGAACTGAAATGGGACAAGAGATAACATGCTCACTGCAGATCTAACTCGTTAATGTGAATTGTCGGTCTCTGCTGCATTTGCATTGGCACTACAGTTTTCGCTGTCGCTCGTTGTGTTAGTTACAAGCGAGAATGGAGTATAAACTACACAAACCTTTTATACAGAAGACCTAACATGACAAAAAAACTGAGGAAGATTTTCGCAACTCGGTTCATTGATCATTTTAATCTACTATTCCTCCATAAAGACAAAAAAAAAAAATACCCCCGCATGCTCGCAAAATTCCGAGGAATGCTGTCATTGAGGCATAAGTTACTTATAAATAATGAGAGAGGTCTTGAACAGTATGACAATTACTAATCCCTCAAAACAATTCATGTTCAAAAGTAATTTAACATGGTCAAAGGTGCAGCAAAATATATCCGGTTTGTTATCTGATATCGAACTAGATTATATATTAACTAGAAGGATCTTAAAGCATACGATATCATTGCGTACCTCATCTGAGCCTATACGACCATCGTATATCCCATAAAACGTCACAGCTACACTTTACCAGCTTTCAATTCCAAACTGTCTCATGATGTTCTAATATCTTTTTTTGAAGAAGATTATTTTTTAAAAAAAAAAATGTTTATTGAACGTGTTCCTCAATAAATTTGAAAGAAGAGAGAACTATATTATCTTAATACGAACATCAATATTGTATCATAATGTGTGAAACTGAAGAAAAGAGGCAAGTTACACAGAAAATACTACTGCTCTTATTTTCTACTCTGAACTGCAGCTGAAGGAATAAATTGCGAGCTTGCTCTGCTCTGCTAAGATGAGTGAGCTTTAAATGTTCATATCTGGAATTCGCCAAGATTCAAATTCGATTCCCAGCATGGCCATTCAGGTTACTGTATCCAAAAATCATTCGTTACAAATTATTGGACCTATTGTTCATAAAGCTTTAGTTCCTCTTAGTTCCCGAGAATTTTTTCCCAATCTCGCCGTAAAATCTCAATGCAAAAATACATTTACAGATTTCTCAACAACAAATCATAGATTTACTCTTCATTTTCTATCTTCTCGTTTCATTTCTCTTTAATTTCGCATCAAAATGAAACAAGAAATAGTTTGGAAATAGAAGAAAAATTGACGTAAATAAAACATTACAGCAATTTTTCTCAGCTGTCTGTTAGAAATGTCTTGAGATCCATTCCTTTAATCTTTCTGTTCCACGGGTCAGTTGGTTGCCATTGGTGTCTGAGCTCTTAACAAAGCTTTATAGGCAATCTATTCTTGCGAGTAAGATAAAAGTTACTAATGCCAGGTAACCAGAAGTTAATGGTTTTATTGCAATGGCAGGCAGATAGTCCTACAACTCCATACTTGATTTTTAGCTGGTTGTAGCGTTCTGTCACATGTGGTGAAAGGAGAAGGGGAGCTATCACTCGCTCTTCGCTTGGCATTGAGAGCATCCTGTCCATTACTGAAGGGTTTCTCTTTGTCTCATTTGTGAGATAATGTCGATTGTATGAAGCCTTCGCATAAAGTAATTTCTGAGAACAATGCTAAACCGAAATCTGGATGGCTGATTGGGGGATCGACCCACGTACTCCAAAAAACCAGGTTCAACTATTGAATGCTCACCTATTCTGAACATAACTTCAGGTGTACATAAATTTACGCAGTAATAGACAGACAAACAGGATATTTAAGTTTGCTTTCCTTCGTTAATTGTTTTTAAATACGACAAATACTAACGGCGAGAAAAACTTTTGATATATGACCAGATGGGTACCAAAAATCTATGCACGTTTCTCGGCTATAATATTCAAAACAAATCAGAATGGTTATATCGAGAGTTCCCTGCTTATCGTCTTTTTTTATTTATTCACCACTTGTTGATCCATTACAGTTGACCCAACTACGTTTTTCGACCATTTACGTAAACTTTCTGATCTAAGTATAACAATGACGAATCTTCTATAAATTGGAATTGGGGATCTTTGGAACTGCATTTCGGGTTTAGTAATTTTCACGTAAGTCCCCTGAAGCTCAATGACAGAGCGTACTGATTGTGGTGGTTGAACGGTTTAACAGTGACGCTCTGACCTTGTATTCGGGAGCACGTGTGTTCCAGTCCCCGTCCGGGCATCCAGATTTTGTTTTTCCATAGTTTCCCCAAATCACTCCAGGAGAATGCGGGGATGCTTCCTTCAAAAAGGCCATAGCCAAATTCCTTCCCGTCCCTTGTCCCCCCCCCCCAATCCTTTCCCGCCTCTAATGACCTCCATGTCGACGCGGCGTAAAGCCATAAGCAAAATAAAATGACAGGTCGGCTGTTGCCCACAGGTGAGGATCTCGACTTCGATTCACATCCTGTACCACAATGTCGACAGGTTTCTATCCTGACTTTACCTTGCTTTGTTCGTGTGAAGCAGACAGCGATCGATCCGTGGATCGAAATCCACGTTAAACTGTAGGTACCGCCGGAAATGAAGTGGCTGTCCTACCTGACACTGGCATGATATGCTTCCTTTTAGAGGATCCAGCCACCCCTTAGGTTGTGGGACAAGTTTAGAATCTAATTTTCACGTATCACCCTGGTGAAACAGTGCGAAGCTTGTAACGACGCGGGGTGGTGAAGGAGACACACTCGAGGTTAGTCCTGGCAGCGTGCGGAGCGCCGTACTCACCGCTTGGGCACGTGCAACTGCGGCATCCTGCGGTGCCTCGGCAGATCGACCATCGCTGGGCGGAGTGCGGACCACACTGGCAGACTTCACTCCGACGCTTCCACACGGCGCATGCGCCCCTCCCCTGCGCTCAGCTCTGCTCGGCCTGCTTTCGGACTTACCATCGCCGCTACCAGAGGCTGCAACAGGTCAATAACCGGGGAAGTGCATTACATACCCAGTCAAGCCTCATGACACCAGTAGCCAACCCTAGTGGACGCTCGGTTTCAAGTCTCTGTTGTGTCAGTAAACGAAAAAATAGAAGTTCAATGATAAGGGTCCTCAACTAGAATCAAGAGTGTTCAGGTTCGATTCTCCGTTTCGGCTGGGTTTCAAAGATTCATATTCCACCCTTCTGTTTGGCGAAGATGTCTTGATGTACAGGATGATTAGTGTATTTTAATAACAAGTTCATTGGTTGGTAACGCCCGGGCCTGGCGTTCGGGAGGTCACATGATCGAATACAGATTTCGGTTTTTCACGGTTTTCAGAAATTGCTCGAGGTGGAATTCCTTTCCGTTCCCCAACCTCTACTGCAGTGATTCCCAACCTGGAGAGCGCATCCCTCCCCCTCCCCCATCCCCAGTGAGGTCCTAAGACAAGTCAGAGGAGTAGGAGGTGGGGGTGGGGGTGTCGCGGTACTTCACCACCCTTCTGGACAATACCTTACCTCTATAACGTCAGAAGTACTATGTCCTCTTCACAGGCTTTTAAGATTTGAAAACCTTTGTTATAACATCACGTGTTTAGTGAGTTTCCTCTGCCTCGCATTCGGAAGGACGCTGGTTCGATTCCCCGTCCATGGTTTCCCAGGTGAATGCCGGGATGCCTTCTTCAAAAGCCTATGGGCGAAATCCTTTCCGCTCTTGCCCCAGTCATTTCCCGTCTCTAATGACCTCGAGAAGGAGTAAAGGAATAAGAAAAAAATAGTCATTGTTAGTATTGAAAAGTAGACATTTACATTTTTAATAATAAAATTGTGGCCGGGGGTGACGAGAATGGGAACTTTTGTTTTGACGAAAGGGAGGCGTCGAAAGAAAAACCTTGGATACCTTTATCTTCTCTAATGACGTCGTCAACTAGGTATAAATATAGTATTTGGCAAAGTCTTCCTAGTTTACATTCCGTGTAAAACTCAGGATATGCATGCATTTTCCGGTAGGATTACCCGATTATGTTAGTTGTCACAGACGGGAATTTCATGGCCAGATGAAAATCTGTCTCTAACTAATTAAGGCCATGTAAAATTACATATATCGAAAGATATCGATGGATTATACATACAATGTGTGTCATTGCTAATATGTAATTCGAGATCAACCCCAAAGTCAGCGTTTTTGAGATCGTCAGTGTTACGATGCCACAGTGAACAAATCAATCCCGTAGTTAGAGTTATGAAATCAAGGTGGACCAGACGAATTTATAAAAAAAAAAATAGAGAAAAAATATAACGTGAAGTGCGTGAATAAAAACAGATTCAGGAGATGAACTTTAAATTACATCTCATTATAGTTTGCTTGTTGAAACCATCATCAGTCAACAACAGAAAATATTTTATAAAGATTTAAATTAGATTCAAAATTATTTATAAAACAAATTGATGCTTGGATAGCCCGCCCCGGTGGCTAAGAGGGCATCCATAAATTACGTGATGTATTTTTCCGGACCCTTCCCCCCCCCCCCTCCTCTGGTGAGATTTGGTCCTTGCGAGCCCCCACTTTTCGATGAAATAACCCCTAAAACTAAAATCGACTTTCATGTCATTTGTAGACCTTTTTTCCAAAAACTCACGTGAGATTTCCGTTGACTCACCCCCTCCCGCCCCCTCCCCCTTGGTGTGATTTCGCCGGACCCCCCTTCCCCCCGTATTTCACCTAACGTAATTAATGGACGCCCCCTAAGTAGGCTACGGTACCGTGATGTCGTCTAGCACTTACACGAGGTTCGAAATCTGGCGTTGGAGGAAATTTTCATCATCAGGACTTGGCCGGAAGGGTAGAAGAGGTGGTGGTGCACAATTCTTAACCTCTCCGCAGTGCATATGAAGTGAGGGCATACGACGCTGTTGATGGTGATTCACCCGTCAAATGGGACGTTAAGCTTCGAGACCATTGGTATCTTTCAGGTGTGTAGACTTGAATGAGCCGGCACCGGGTTTCACCGTCTCCCTTCTTTCACCGCTCATCCACAACGCAGACAACATACTACACTGACCATACGCAGTTTACAATAATGCCTGTGAACACTATCACACTGGGAAGGTAATAGGAAACCACTCCACTTCATCATCTCCCCGGGACATTCCCAGAGGTGTGAGCTACTCCTATGGTAACTGCCTTCACTCCAATACGGGTACGGGACCCAAGAAGAAAGAATCTCTCACATGAACCATATGGCGCTGACCGGGTGCTTCAAACTATTACAAAAATGTTATGGGATTCTTGGTCTGCGGCGTCAAGCGATTAAATTTGAAGGCATTGTTGTATCTGAATCAAGTGAATGTCTTAATTAGATGAATGACCTGGATTACCTTATAACCGTACGTGAATATACATGTATACGGTGGATATTTAAAAATTGCAAGTAGCAATCAATACCCTTCGTGAAGCTGACGATTACAACATTATAAAGCACTAATCTATGGGACTTGTACTCTACTGAAGAGATTTGAGAAAATAATCATTGTCTAGCAAGACAGAAAGATGACAAAGAAGCCCCATCCGGGCATCCAGATTTAGGTTTTCCATAGTTTCTCCAAATAACTCCAGTAGAATGCCTTCAATAGGCCATAGCCGAATTCCTTCCCATTCCTTGTCCCCCAATCCCATCCTGCCTCTAATGACCTCGACGTCAACGACGCGTAAAACCATAAAAAAAGTAAGACAAACAATCTTTTAGGAGATATCAGCGAGTCTTTATTTAAATGCCGCTGCACAGCTTCATCAGTTAAGCCTGTTGAACAGCTTACACTATAGATATTAATAACCTTACAGGGTCGGGTGGGCGAGTGGTAAAGTATGGACCTGGCATTCTGGAGGACAGGAGCTCGATTCTGGATACGAATTTCTTCAGAACGCTCACTTGAATTACTTCCTACTCCTTAATCATAGTGCTTCTGTTTTCCGAGTAGTGCTGCGTGTTTATTTCGTTGACTGAGCTTTCAGCTTCGTCAGAGTTACTATGTTTTCTTTACAGCTTTCAGCAAAGAGCACCAAGCGTCATGTAGTACAAGTACTAGCCCGCTGGCGCTCTTTGCTGAAAGATGTAAACAGAACATAGTAACTCTGATAAAGCTGACACCTGAAAACCCAGTCAACGAAGTAATGCTACCACATATACAGCATTACCCAGAAAACTTGAATAGTATGATTAACAAAGACGGCAGCGGAAGTCCTCTCCTCTCCCACAATCCTATCTAGGTTCTAATGATTTTCATTTCAATGAGCCATTAAAAAATGTTTATGGGATTTTCTATCCTCGTTTTCGTATTTATGATGATCAGCAGAGTGCATGAATGGTGATAAACATTTTTGTCTTGTTTTCATAGAGCTATATAAAAGATCGTAAGTATTTTAACTTCTTAATCCACAACTCAAAGATTAGTTGGGTCCCCCCGAGCGAGGCGTATTAAGCCAGAATGTAACGGACAGTTTCTTTCTTAAAAAATCTACAGTTTTACCGTGAATTCCGAAACAGAATAGCTCATATGAAGAAAGCAAGACTGGTAAAATTCCCTCACAATCTCATCCGATCGGAATCAATTGCCTGAAAATTAGATGATAACTTTCCCAGTTGTTAAATGATAACATGTTACCATAATAATCTGTTATTACTGCTACAGTTTTCCTAATCGTCGCCGGCTAGATCATTAGAATATGGCAAGTAACGATGAGGAATTGGGGCTTGGCCTTTTGAAGGAATCATCTCGATATTCATGTTTCTCGGAACTGTTGAAAACCAGAATTAGAGGGTCCCAAAATTGGATGAAATCTGCGAACTGCGGTGTGTATAAACGCATCCATTGTGGCATGTACTATGAAGCATAAGAAAAACGCGCATAGTACAAAATGGAAGTCTCCTTTGGTGGATGGGATATATTCTGGGAGTGTATCCAACTGCACCCAAGTTGCCTGCTCCGACCAGCTACCTAATAACGACAATTACTGTATCTCAGTGGGTAATATCCGTAATCTGAGAGAAATAATTACGTCGCACCTTGCTCGTAAAGTTGTTCCGAGCACTGAGGAAAAATTGTAAGTTCATTTTGCAGTATTACAAGGGTATTACAATTTAACCCTATTTAATATATGGGTTGCCTGTCATTATTAGTTGCTATTTTTTATACTCCTATTAAGAATGTATCATCTTTGAAAAGGTATCGTGGCTTCGTCTTCAATAAAATACTGTACACTCAGATATTATTCTATCAGCCAACCACTTTCCTCAGCTAATATGTATGTAGTCAGCCTACAGGTAACGTCGTGGTGTAGCTATCGTTAACTAGCCTTTACAATCTGACGATTTTTATCTAAACGGTAAACGCCAAATTTTTATTCAAATATTAGCAGAATACTTATTATTATACATACAGTAGTACATATACTCCTTCCTTATAAACCATAATAAACAATTATAAAATTAACTTACTCCACAACCCCAAGGTTGGTTTGGATCCTCCTAGAGGAGTCCATAATAAGCCATTGTGCCAGAGGTAGGACGGTGAGTTTCCTTTCCTCTGATATCTACACTTTACCGTGTAACGCGAAACACGAACGTTTCTGACGTAGTTCCTGTGATTAATGAAACTCTTAAAAATTCCTGGCCCCAACCGGGATTTTAATCTCGGGGCCCGGACGGACGAAACGAACTTTTAAAAGCAAGCGCGATAACCACTTTTTTGTTGTTGTTTTTTGTTCGTTACTATTGAGCTACCAGACCGCTCATGAAAACAGTAACGATGAAATCAATCTCAGCACCGTACTGTCACTAGAAGCTATTGAAATCATAAATTCGTTAATCATATTTGGAGACAATAACTACGCAGGCAGAAAACTTAAAGGCCTTATGGTAGACGAATATGCTTTGTGGCCAACGCGTGATACTTCTCGATGCTCTCGCATTCGCGTTTTTGACTTCCTGTTCGGACAACGACATGGTGAGACAGGAACGCGTTGAACGGTTTTCTCTTTATCTGTTACATAAAAGAATAGCGCAGTCATACCTCCAATGAGCACGATGGGACAGACACATCGGGAACGCAGTCAAGTATCAGAGCGATGCAACGTCAGTCTTCATTCGAGAAGTAATTGAATCTATCAAGCAGCGTGATTACAGAGCTCAACACATCTGCTTCGCATAACGTGGTACGGCTCGCGGCGAGCTTATGACCTGAAGTGCCACATGTCACAGGATAGATCAATAAAATAACAAGGTCAAGGGGACACGGATTTTTCTCATTATCGGAGTGGAGCAGTGAAGATATGTTTCTGTCAAGCATTCTGCAGAAAATCAGCATCAAAGTTCTCAAAGATTTGGATTACGTTTATATAACGGCAACGTAGCAATAACCTGAGTGATTACCGGAGTTCCATTCAGGTTTATTTTTGGAATAAGTTTTTTTTAATATAATCAGTCATTATCTTATTACTAATAGTTTAATAATTAATATCTGTATGACATTAAATTTCTCATTGGTGCAGATATTCCCTGTTTCTCTTTAAAAAGTAACTGGAATTTTCTTCAAAGAAAATGGGTAGATTGTATAGTTTCAAAGCTTTTTTTTTTAAGTGTTTTGTATTTTCTGTTGAAATATTTCAACGGTCATGTAAATATCGGTGAAAAATGTAATCTAAATATTAGAAACAAATAATAGATGACAGAAATTAGCGCTAATTTTCATTAGGAGTTTAGAAATTTCTTTCTTCCCATATTTTTTCAGAAGTTTTGAAAAATATTCTTCTTACGCTTCCAACCTTTCTCACGATAGAAATAATTTATATAATGTTTATTTACATTACATAAATTATTTCTAACATGAGAAAGGTTGGAAGCGTAAGAAGAATATTTTTACTCAGGGCAAACCTTATTTGGTTTGTCCTGAGTAAAAGGATTCGAAAAGAAATCGTGAACTTGGCTTTATTCGTCTTAACCAATCAAACGAAATTAATGTTTTTTGTACTTTAGTATAACTGCCATCTGAGAATTTGTTCAGCTAGGAATTAGAGACATTTTCAACATTTGATTGCAGTATCTTATGGTTTTTAATAATTTCCAGATGTAATATTCCATCACAGATGTAATTTTTCTACTTAATCGACTGGTTATTATTCTTAATTCTAAGAATTAGGGACTGCAGTAAAAACATTTTAAATATTTGGAACAAAGAAAGTGTTTAATTTATATAGTACTTTCATTTTCTTTGAAGAAAATTCTATTTACATCTGAAAAAGAAAGAGGCGAAAATTTCACCAACAAAAGAATTAGCCGCTTAAAATATTAATTCTTAAACAAAAAATAATATTCTAATGACTGCTTGAGCGAAATAAATGTTAGAAGAAATTATTTGTTTTACGTGAACCAAGAGTCTAACTCCGTTCTTCCGTTTATCAAACCTGTAATGTAATCCAGAAACCACGGTGGAAGTTATTCCTACATTTTCGTTACACAAACACCAGTCAGAAGTCAGTCAATTTTAAGGATTTTCTGGAGACTGCTTCAGAGGTTCACCTCAGCACTGCTACATATTATTAGACTACCTCTGCTACACTCCCATAAAATCTGAAAAAGATCCTGGACGTCTGTCCACCCGTAGACGTCAACACAATGGAGAACACTTTTATCAGTCCACCGGCCATTAATACTACGGTCGCAACCGGTTTTCTACTATCGACCAATTTGATTCCGTGTTGGTACTGTATCCACTATGTATAACTATACTGTTCACAAACAGAACAATAAGATGGAACACTAATACATATTTAAAGAAATCCAGAACATACGGTTCTACTCTCTCATAATGAAGTGTTTTAGTGCTATACCTGTCGACAAGGTGAAAATCTTTTCTAAAATGAATCTCCTGAAAATAATTCTCTCAATATTGTCTGGCACAGTATCAGGTACTGCAAATTCCGAAACGTGCTGTTGTTAAAAACTTTTTTTTTCATTTCCCCCTTCACTACATCGGAGTTAATACGCTGTGGGAAAGTGATGTTAACGTAACATAACTAAGCAATTAAATGATAGGAAAAGCCTGCGTTTTAGAATTTTTTTTATATTTTTATTTTAGATTTGATCAAAAATTAACTTTTAGCTTTTTTACCTTTATATTGAAATACGATAATGTAGTAGATTTATTTATATGTATTTTAAAGATGAGTTTCCTCCTAAATTCTCATTATCGAAGATGAATCTTCAGATGATATGAAACATTTTTGCGGTTTCAGACGCGGGGAATAAAAGTTAGTCATCATACAAAAAACAAAGTACTTAGCCAGAAAGGAATGCTAACAGCATTTCTTAAACATTATTTTGGTTCTGTAAAAAGTTATTTACCAGTAAATGTATAATTACTGAGGGTATATACAAGGGTCTATTGTTCACATTATTGCAATGGGACATTTCTCTTTCAGATGCTTAGTTTCTGTATCCAAATTAACTATTTTGAAGATATTTAAGCCAATTGCTGTATATTGAAAATCTTTTGAACCGCTCTCCATTAACACTGATTTATACCATTCTTGAAATGATAATATTCCGAAAATGAAATATAGAGCGTAGTGGGTGAGAGGTAACGATCTGGTTTCTCATTCGGTTTGTCAAAATCACTCCAGAGCAATGCAGGGATGAGTTCCTTAAAAACTCCAGGTCCGAATTCCTTCTCTTTAATTGCCCCCAGTCTTTTCCCCGCCTCTAAGAACGTCATCTCCGAAAAGGCGTAAAAGCCATATAAGCAAAAAAAAGAATGGGTTTGTCGCACCTTTTTATACTGAAACAAATTTTCTTATGAACTGGTTTTTTTTTTCTGAAATCGTAAAGCGGTTGAGTCCGTGCATTGAAGATTTAAAAATAAAAAAAACTTAAATTAAATATTTGGAAGGATCTGAAGCCAAAAATATTATTATTTTAGGATTTTTGTTTATTTGTGTTCAGGCATTACTCAAACATCAGTCAACGGTTTTAAAAAGAATTTTCACCTCTTCAAAGATCAGTGACTTAAAATCTGAGGCGTGTTTCATCTCACTTCGTCATGTGGCTACGGAGCAGGAAGTGATAGTTGGTTAGGAATAATACTCTTTCAGTTTTTTATTTTTTTGCGCGGTAGAATGTGGGAGTAGGGCGAAGAAGCTCAAGAAGAGTATTGATTTAAAGTTTATATCTTCGCTAAAATAAGTTTCTTTAAGAGCCGTATACACTATTCTTTTAGGATTTCAAATTTTGTACTTGATTTGGAGTTTTGAATGTATAAGACTGGAGAAATTTTTTATTAATTTTTAGCTCTCTTATACCGATTTTGTTTTTAAATTTAATTGCATTTTATTATTATGAAATATTAATAAATTTAGATTAATAATTTACAAGTTGATGAGAAAGTTATACCAAGTTTTCTCTGCTCCACGCGAAGGAAGTCGCGGGAAACAGCCTGTACTTCGTTAAAGAAAAAGAAACACAGCGAGGCAATGTCCATAACTACTGCTAATACAACGACATTTTTGGATCGCAGGAAACAAGAGTTGTCACATAAAAACGACGATGACATCCTCAGCAGCCAGCGGGTGGACAAGTATAAAGAAGTAGTAATAAGCGAACATTCGTCGTACGCTGAACCAAACAACGAGCAGTTCAGTGCTCGCTGTACAGTAATTACGGTTGACTTCTTCTCAATTGCGGAGTGTAACAAAAAAGCGGTTTGTATCTATTTGTAATGCGGTAGCCTCTCTTCCGAGCTCGCCAATCTCTCGGCAGTTCCCGCCGGCGGTGAAAGAGGTCCATTATGTGGGCCGCGAGTCTTGAGTAGCACTTAGCGAATCTGAAACGGGGGCTCACTAGCCTGCATCACTTCTTACGGCTCTCATAACCAAAACAATCTGATTATTATCAAACACGTCAACAACACAACGCAAAGATACAACGAAACCAGCAGAATATACGGTGGTTTTGAAGGACGCCTCAACCCACTAATAACAATACTCGTACGTATGAATGCGAAAAAGTAATTCTGTTATACTTCAGGCTACAAGCAAATGATTCGAATCAACTTTACTCGTAATGATAAAATATGGGTATCCATTCTGAGGCCTAGTTTAAATCTTTGTCACTGAGCGTGGTTGCTGAACTGTAACGCTCTGAGGACGTGAGTTCGAACCCAGATTTGGGTTCCCCATGGTTCCCCAAATCACTCCAGGCGAATCCCGGGATGGATCCTTCAGAAGGCCATAACCGTATAACCGTGTTCCTTCCCATTATTTGCCCCCAGTCCTTTCCAGCGACGAGGCACAAAAATAAAATAAAATATCTTTGGTTTGGCATGCCAACCATTGTGATAGTACTTTTTAAAAGTTAATAGTTAACTAGGCGAATATTGAAATTCAAAAATATATTAACGTACTGACTCAGTTTGGGTGACACAAGGACAGGTGGCGACGCTAAGTTTCTATCGTTGTTGGCAACAAGTTCACGTTATCTGCCCAGCAGCAAACAGTTCCACCGAAATACTGAAAGTGGACTGCGTGGTAAATAGGAAAACGCTTGGAGTAACAAGCAGAAGTGATGCTCGAAGGAAGAAATTAACTAGAGACTTTTTTATTTTTTATTATTTTTTTTATTTTTTTACTTGTGGCTTTACACATTGTCGAGGTCGATGTCATCAGAGGCGGGAAAGGATTTGGTGCAAGGAATTCAACCATGGCCTTTTGACGAAACCATCCCGGCATTCGCCTGGAATGATTCGGGGAAACCATTGAAAACCCAAATTTGGATGCCTGGACGGGGATTCGAACCGGCGTCCTCCCGAATGTGAGGGCAGAGCACCGCTCACCTACAACTCTCGGTGTTTACAGTAGACAGACTATCATGTGTCTAATTGTAAGACATGCTAGATTAGTTAACTTATTAGTGGAGGGAACAGTCATAACTAAGAATTATAGAGAAAGATAAGTTAGAGTACCTGAAACGATTTAGGTTGAAATTGCAATTCTGATATCGACAGATTAGCTTAGAACAGGAAGAGATGGACGATACGGCCTGATGACTGGAAAAAAAATTGTTTCTTGTCATGTACCAGTAAAGGAAAATGTTTCGAGGAGCTATAGGATCCAAATCATTGACAAAGGTTAGTAAAAGTTTAACAAAATTCTGTGCTTTCGTAAAAGTTATGTGTATATTTATTCCTCTAACAATTTCTTAGCAATTTTCTGAGGAATTCCTGATTTTCTTAAGCAGGCTTAGTTATGCCGGTACGCATGATTATGCATTTTTTTTGGACCGATACCTTTAATTCCTGGCTAAATCTGCAAATTAACAATTTTGAAATAATTATTATTATTTTTACTGATTTTGGCAATATTCAACCGTAGATCGGTGAAGTATTATCAAACTGCTCGCGAAAGAAATCTTGAAACTTCCTGAAATTTCTGGAGTTATAAAAATGAATGTAGGAACAAAAATATTGAGAGCTAAAGGAAACTTATCAGATGTAACGAGGCCGTATGGAGAACAACGCACTATCGAAATCCAGAAATATCTTTATTCTGTCAAGGATTTGTAGGTTACGAGAAAGAAGATGTCAATGACAATGAAACAGAACTAAACTATATTGATAGTTTCCAATATGTAAATTACTTGTTTATGTTAATTTTAGTATAAATGACAAATTTTAATCTTGATCTAATATCTCTCCCCGCCCTTTGTAGGATTTTTTTTTTTTTACTTTTGTTTTAGGCCTCGTCGACGGCTAAGGTCATTAGAGGCAGGATGGGACTGGGGCAAGGAACGGGAAGGAACTCGGCCATGGCCCTTTTGAAGGAAGCATCCCGGCATTCGCCTGGATTGATTTGGAGAAATCATTGAAAATCCAAATCTGGATGCCCGGACGGGGATTCGAATCCGCGTCCTCCCGAATGCAAGGCCAAAACTGTAACCGTTCACCCCCCACGCTCGGTTATTTGTAGGAATGTCAAAGTCCTTAAAATGTGAGACAAGATCATTATCACATTTTACACTGGTATCACAAGAGTATTCTTTTGCGTTGAAAGAGCTAAGTTCTCTGCGTTGCTTGGCACTGTGCCATTCTCCAGAATCACACTTCGCTCGAACGTTGAATATATTGTACGCAGATTAGCTTATAATTGAATCTTCCTCCACCAGCAAACTAATGGATAGAATACTCTGTAAATCTGGTTGGCAGGTTGTAATTTTTTGTTCAGGTACAGAATAAATGCGTTAGCCAGAAACGGCATGTAATAAATACAGACAGAATACCGCAGTTAATCATTACACAGTGGTTCTCGTCTTGAATGACGGAAATTATGCTTGTGCGACGAATGTAGCGTTCTCGTTGTTTACACTCTATACTGATTTGGAACAAGTTGGAAGGAAAATTGTTATTACTTCATATTTATTTTTTTAACAGCTATAAACGGTTTTAATTAACATTAAACCATTTTTAAGCAGGAAATATTTTATAGACCTCCCATCTGACACTGCAATTCATATTTTTGTCTTACAATATTTTGTTCTTTCTTGTTTAAAAATTAGATTTCAGTTTCTCACTTTTTTATGTCCTTGTTATCTCCCAGCGGAAGCTGTTTCGTAAATTGGACTATAAGTGATGTAGTTCCTTTTCTGTGTAAATATGATTACCATTATTAAAGTACAAGTTAGTATCGCATGTGACTACTTTCGAATTCAAGATATACCGATTATCTCTTTTTGATATTCTTCTTTATTTGTATTGCCATATGGACAAGAAAATATCCGGTACGAAATATGTGTTAGTAGTAACCATGAACAACTTTTTATAAAGCGGCGTTTTATAAAGGAACGACAACATTAGCTTCTCGTTAAGTATCCAGTAGAGCTCGCGTTCTGGTTAATAACTGTTGTTACTTGTTTTTATGTGATATCAAAAAAAACTTTCGTCCATGAAATAGATTCTACCAAACCATAATTCTTGTTTTAGAGCGAAGTTCCGTAGTTATTAAAACAGTCGTTATACACCTAAATACTAATATCAATATTTCACTGAAGGAGTATATAATTTTTCATAAGAGAATAAAACGTTGCTTTGGAAGCGTAGATGCCTTTATGTCTGTTGAACACATTCATGACTGCAGAAGTTTCAGAACAGAAGATGATGTTTCATTTTTGTTTATGGCTTTAATATCTCGTCGTTGTCGAGGCCATTAGAGGAGGGAAAGGATTGATGCTACGAACGGGAAAGAATTTAGTAATGGTGTTCTGGAGGAACCTTACCGTCATTCGTCTGGAGTGGTTTAAGAAAATCATGGAAAACCAATAAGTGGACTTCAACTGACGTAAAATCCGAGGGAAACTTTTGCTATTCCATACAAAGTGCTTGGAATTTTGCGCCTTACTTTAATTTCCCCTGAAGAGTTTAACTTTATTAATACACGTAGTGCCGACGTCAGAAGCGTACTTTTAAGTAATTATAGTGTCTGAACTTACATTGTTCGCTTCTAAAAACCACAGATGGCAGACTAAGTGATTCTCAATTTATCTCCATGCATTTTGGTACATCCTTTCAGTTATAGCTGCAAAATCAGCTGTTATTTTGCCGTTAATATTGGAATTTCCTAATCTTAACTTGAAGACATATAAAAAGAAGTCAAGAGAGAATATATTAAAACAAATGTGGCAAGGACGTCGGACCAATTTTTCCAGTCCACCGGTTCCAAAATTTTCCGAAATTTTTTGGCAAAGATTTTCTGAAATGGTGAGTCCATTAAAATAAAAATAAAAGCTAGAAAGAGGTTCTAATAACCTTGTTACGCATCAGACCAGGCCAAAGGTTCACTTTTAGACTGCCCTTTTGTTTTTGTAAACAAAACGTAAACATTCTCTGAACTCCAAATAGGGTCACTGTGTCTATTGACTAACTCGAGGTGGAAAACGTTGTCTCGTCCGAAAAACAAACAAACAAGAAAGGTCTATGATAAAGCTCCAAGATATGCGTAATCTGGATATTATTTGCATGTTGTTTTATCTGTTGCTGATAAGTATTATCTATTGCACCCAGAAAAAAATGCTGTTTAGAGGCATGATAAGTTGATTCACCACCACTGCATTGCTCATAGCAGCAACAGTCTCACCTTCCACATTAGTCTAAGTTCGGCAAGACAACCAGTTTCTATACATTTTTAATACTGTGCTTTGATGCTATTAAAATCTAGGAGCTGTTACTAAGCTTCCTCTCTCCCTGAAACCATTTTGACGTTTCGCAGTTTATGCAACCATAATGTCATCAACAGTCTTCAGCCATGAAGTGATAAGGCCTCTTAGATTCACGAGTACTTTTCATCATGAATCTCGAAGGATGGGAAGCGTGGTCACCATTATTAATATCACACTAATTTGTAAAGCGAAACGGTCTATTCACTTGACATGTCGTCCGACAGTGCTCTCGTTATTAGTAACTCACTGATAACCTCTTCACCAAAATGTTACCGAAAATGATGTTTCATATAAACCGGCCGCCATATTCCTATAAATGCTTCTATTCAAGTTATTACATAATTGGAGGAGCCTTATTCATTATTAAAATATGTCTCTTACTATTCTATCATCATATTATCATTCTGTTGACTGGTAAAATCATCTATCTCTTCAATTTAGAGATTTTTTTTGGTCTCAAAGTATACCTTAATCTACACCATCTATCTGATTTGTATATTGTGCTGTGTTTTTCGCCACAGCCATTACATCCACAAATACACTGATCAGCCAGAACATTATGACCACCTAACTAATAGCCGGTATGTCCGCATTTGGCACGGATAACAGGGGAGACGCGTCTTGGCAGGGAAGCAGTTTTTTTTTTTTTTGTTACATGTTTATTATCCGATCAGCAAATTTAGCTTTACAGGATAAAGTTGTCTTTTATAAATCATAGAATTCTTATTGACATGGTGGAGGTCAGCCCATTAGAGCCCCTCAGTAACTACATAAAAGTGATACAGTAAATATTTTGCTACATAGTGAAAATAGTCTCAACAGTATTAAAATAGTAATAAGAACAGTTATTAGTATTAAACATATATATATATATAGAACAATATACAGTTGTAATGAAGTTGATTTAAGATAACTACACTTTTGTTCATGATATACATATAGTTTTTTTCTAATAGATTTTTTATAGTTTTTTTTATAGATTTTTTTATTTTATTTTCAACGCTGAGGATAATCTTGTTTCACAATATATGGTTTACTGGTTTATTTCGTCTTCAAAGTCACTGATAAATGTCTTGAGGAAGGCGTTTTTTAAGTCTAGTTTGACCTGTTCTTTTTCCTAGTTCATAAAACCGAGCACCAGGTACTGAATTAATTCGTTTTATAAAATGTTTAGTTTGTTGCCTTATGAATTCATTGATGTAAGAAATATTTAATTCACGGTGCAGCTGACTGTTGCGTACGTACCATGGTGCGTTCACGGCTAGTCGAAGAACTTTATTTTGGAATATTTGCACTCTTTGTAACTTGCTATGACTAGCACATCCCCATATTGGACATGCGTATGTTATGAGCGGTCGTAATATCATTTTGTAGATTAATGATCTTTTTTAATGATGATTTTCTATTTAATACTGGGTATAGTTTGTACAATCTGGCATAGGCTTGGTTTATTTTATTATTAATGTGTGTGTTCCACGTTAACCGCCTGTCAAGTTCGACACCGAGGTACTTAATTGATTGGTCAGGTGGGTTCCATGCAATGTTATTTCCCATAATGTTTATCTCTGGCGGGTTTAGTGGGCGTCTCAGTGTAAAAATTTTGGCTTGACATTTGCCGGGGTTTAGAGATATTCGCCAGTGATTTAACCATTCGGTTAGTTGTGCAATTGCATCCTGTAGGTAATTGCGTGCGTAGTGGATATCGTTGTGAAGTGTATACCACTGTGTCATCAGCATACGTTGCAGTCGAGGTGTTTGTGAAAGTTGGAATGTCCGACGTGTATATGTTGAATAGGGTGGGCCCTAAAACAGATACTTGTGGGACTCCTGCTGTTACTGGTCGTGTTGACGATATTTTTGTGCCCACTAGTACACTGAAGGTTCGGTTCTGTAGAAAGCTTTCTAAGATTTTGTACAAATATAGAGGCATTCCTGTATTTTTGAGTTTATATAGAAGTCCACTATGCCATACTTTGTCAAATGCCTGGGCAAAATCCAGAAAAGCAGCCAGGGTGTGATGTTTAAGTTCAAAGCCCCTTGTGATGTCTTCAACCAGGCGTAGTATTTGGTGTGAGGTTGAGTGCATCGGGCGAAATCCAAATTGATGTGGTGGGATGGTTCCGGTAGCATCAAGGAAGGAAGTTAAACGCGTCCGTATTATCTTTTCCAGTAATTTTGATAAGGTTGGGAGTAAGCTTATAGGTCTATAGCTAGAAGGTAGGGAAGCTGGTTTATTAGGTTTATTGAAAACTATGATATTAGCATGTTTCCACGCTATTGGAAAATATCCAGTACAGAGAATGCTGTTAAAGAGTGCTGTGAGATAACTTATTGCCTTAGGGGGTAACGACTTCAGCGCTATGTTGGGTATATTATCATGACCTGGCGATTTTCTTACGGGCAAATTTTTAATTATTTGTCTCAGTTCTCTTGGGTTAGTGAATTTGACATAATTCTCCGCTCCAATGGTCATATGCCGATTGGAATCTTGGAAGCAGTTAGGCCATGGTAGATCACTGGTAGGGAGTTGGCACCACATCTGAACACACAAGTCACCTAATTCTCGTAAATTCCAGGCAGGTAGATGATGAGCTCTGGTATCACGTTCAATCACATCCCAGATGTGTTCAAACGGGTTCAGATCTTGCGAGCGGGGGGGGGGGGGGGGGGCAGCCCATCAATTGCAACTCGCCACTGTGTTCTTCGAACCACTCCATCGCACTCCTCGCCTTGCGCATTATCTTGATGAAAAATGCCACTGCCATTGGGAAACATGGTCGTCGTGAAGGGGTGTACGTGGTCTTCAACCGGTGTACGATAAATATTGGCCGTCATGGTGCCTTTCACGAGCTTCACTGGACCCATGGATGCCCACGTCAATGTTCCCCAGAGCAGCCGCCGCCAGCTTGTCTCCGTCCCGTAGTACAGGTGTTAAGAAGCTGTTCTCCTGGAAAACGATGGATTCACACCCTCCCATCGGCATGATGAAGAAGGGATTCATCAGACCAAGCAACTCTCTGTCACTGCACCAACGTCCAGTGACGATGGTCACGTGCCCAATTCGGTCGTAGTTGCCGATGTCGCGGTGTTAACATTGGCACATGCATGGGTCGTCAGCTGCGGAGGCCCATCGTAAGGAGTGTTTGGTGCACTGTGTATTCAGACACAATTGTACTCTGCCCAGCATTAACCGCCACAGTTCGCCGTCTTTCCTGTTTTACTAATCTGCTCAGCCAACGACGTCCGACATTTATAATGAAGGGTGGCCGCCCAACCCCTCAACATTTGGACGTGATTTCACCTTGGTTTCGCCACTTGTTGAAGACACTCACCACAGCATTCCTGGAACACCCGAAAGTCGTGCAGTTTCCGGAATGCTCGTGCCTAGCCTCCGGGCCATCACAATCTGCCCTTTTCCATTCTAAACACGGATAGCACGCTCACTGATACTACATGCATCGTGCGTGTGTCTGACTAGCAGACATTACTCGTCAGGTGACGCTGCTATCGCCTTTACGGGTTTATATCGATAGTAGGTAGGTAGCCTTAATGTTCTGACTGATCAGTGAAAATCAACCAGTGTATTATTCCTAAGAACGTGACCCACGAACCTGTTTCTTTAGCTCTAAGCTATTCTCCACTATTTTATTAATTTATCTTTCATAGAATGTTCGTATCTCAAACAGTACAAAACTATTTAATTTTCAATACCGTTTTCTAAACACTTTCCAAGTGCTTCAGCGTTTACTTTTTCCGTTATCCGAAAGTCCTACTTACCTTTATACATTGCTATGTCCCAATAATCCCAGTTTTAGAAAGTTATTTCCGAATTCTCTGTTAACTTCAAATACTACCATAGTACTTGATACCAATATAGCATAGAGGTTAGAAATTTACCTCTCAGGTTGTAACTGATATGGTAATGGGACTTTGCTGTTTGTCTTTCAATTACAAACCCTTCTTAACACCCTTTAATTTATGACACTCTCTTTAGTAACACGTGCAAAATTTTCATTGAACTGGATAGAAATGATTGCCCAACAAACGTAAGTTTCAGATCTGTATCACAACCTCTTAGTTTTCATTTACACTTAATAGCAACTGACGTTTAGAACTGTGAACTCAATAACTCCATTAACAATCATTTGATTTTAATTAAAATCAAAATAAGTATTTTTGACAGAAATTGTCAACGTAAGCAAACTTGTGTTTATTGCCGTTCATAAAGGTCTATATCACTAAAAGCATTTTTGTGTAATGACACTGTTGCCATCTGAAACTTGAGTTGTGGAGGTACCGCAGTAATAACTTTCACGACGGCGGGAGTAATAGTTGCTGTAATTTTCCTGTAACATCACAGAGGTGAGAGCCACCGAAAAACGATGAGGCGTTCTTCATAATAATAAAACTACGTGCAGAAATAAATCTGTATCATTGAATCAGTTGAAAAAGAGATTGGAACATCTGTACTGGCCATTAACATAGTAAACATGATCGTAATTATTAATTTCAGACTGCCAATGAATCTAAAGTTGCAGAGTGACTGATTACGAACCATATAACCGGAATTCAAATCCCATTGAATATGAGTATTTTATATGAAGTTAAATGTTGTGAATGGCTCCCAGGGTCCCCTTACCTGTTCGTCCGATTAATCTCGTCCACTGCAGCCGAATAACGTCCGACACATATTGCCGATCCGACATTGCTGCTTCAACACCAAGCGAACTGGCTGTGTTTATAAAATTTATAGTAACTTAAATTTCATAAAAATAGACTTTACATTGTCCTCGTGAAATATTACAAGAGTCAGGGCCGTATTTAGAATGTGTAGACCCTTGGCCCTGCCCTGCAAATATTTTGAAATTCAACCTCGCATTTTATAGTTGTTTTCTAACCAAAATACTAGAATAAACATTTGAAATTTATTATTTAATTGTAGAATATGTTAGTATAGGCCTACGTATCTAGAAGAATATAGATTGTTGAGATAAATTGAAAATCATTAAGATATTCAGTACAATTTATTGACATCGCTCTGAACAATTATAGAAGAAAATGAATGCGAAGCTGAGAGTTACGTCCATGTTGCCAGTTTCGCAAAAATCAATATTTCAATTTTAGAAATAAATGAACATACAAAAAAAAAAACCAAGTTACAAGAAGAAGAATTCATTCTGGCCTCGCATTCGGGAGGACGGCGGGTCGAATCCCCGTCCGGGCATCCAGATTTGGGTTTTCCATGGTTTCCCAAATCACTCCAGGCAAATGCCGGGATGCTTCCTTTAAAAGGCCATGGCCGAATTCCTTCCCATTCCTTGACCTTGAGACGTTAAACAGTTTAAAAAGAGAAAAATTATAAGAAACAAGCAAATTTTGTTTTTGTGATGTGGGCTCATAGCCTGCAAGGTCATTCCTAAATGCGGTCCCGAAATTAAAATAATTGTCTTTACTGTACAAATTTTAATAAAATAATTATTATAACTGCGTAGACGCACTTGCAATAATTGTCCACTGTGTAGATATTTTTATTAAAATATTTACATTCACTGCGTACCTCCAAGTGTACGATAGAGTCTGAAAAAAATACAAATCAAGACCAAATAAAAGTTAAAAAAATGAAGACTTGTTTATTAGGAGCGCAACATGCGTTTGCCATTCGGCCGAATACGTCCCGACTAATCCCATTTCAGTGGGATCAGTCTGTCACTTGGCCGTATTCGGCTATATTCGGCCGAGCAGGTCGTGTCCAGTGGACGCGTGACAATTCCTCAGTCGGTCATATTCGGCCATACTCGGCCGAACAGTTAGTCGGACGAATTCGGTGCCAGTAGACGACCAGCCTAACTCCTCCGAACTGCCAGATGAACGTACTTGATGTAGCTTCTTGTTTAAAGCTGATCGAAAATTTTTCAGTTTGATAAATAAGTCGAATTATAAAAGCTGATTCGCAGTCAAGATTCAATCGAGAGCATATGTGGATGTTTTCAATGTTAAAACCGCGAGAAAGAAAACGCTTTACGCTTCAGTATTTCACAAGGGAACGCTTTATGTTTTCACAACTAAAAAAGGAACGCTGTTGAAGTGGTCTTTTTGCTTGCAGCTAACTTCGTTCTAGCCTTGTGAAGGTCGTTTTTGTTTTAACCCACAACACGCCGAACATTCGTATGAAACTATGCATTCCAGATAAACTTCTCGAGCTGATTAACTGTATATAAGAACTGAAACATATCGCATATTTTAACCACATTACATTTTAAAAATCTGCGTAGGACCCGTGAACTTAAACTATTGCGCTTGGTAAATACTGCGTCAAACGTTATTAATTATTGTTGGGCTTTGCTTGCAGGTTTTTCCCAAATAAAAAATGGGCAAGTGTTAATAAATTAATTGCTGTTTTTTAATCTCTAACCGAAATCTGACGTATCAACGTGGACCCAACTCTTATTACGGCTTTTCCTTTTGGTTATTAACTCTAACATCATTGAGCTGACTGAATTGAAATTTCAACTCGGAAATTTATCCTAGGTTTTCAAAATCAATAAATATTATTACTAAACGAATGGCATTAAAACTAATCACAATTCAATAATAAAATAATATTAAAAGAACAAACAATAATGAATATTACAAGATTATTTCTAGACTACAAACATAAATAATTACAGTGTCATTCATATTCAGAAAATCACTAAACTGGCAAAGGTACACCCTTAAGCGATATCGTAGGACTATATGGTGGATCGTTTGGCTTTGCGCTCCGCAGTCACATACCGGTGATGTGGTCACATTCCACTTCTAAAGCTATTTCTCCTCCTCGTGGTGCACCCTGCGTATTTCTAAATGAACTATCACAACTGGTGGTCAAACAATCTTGAAGTATACCTTCAAGATCTCCTGACCATTACAAATCTTAATGCACCGAAGGATCTTAATAACTTTCCTCGAAACTTCGTACTATCACGGGCATTAATGTCTATATAAATAAAATTGGTGTTCGTCAGAAGTGTAGCGTTAAGAACGGTTGCGCAGTGGGAAACACATTCAAAACATAACCCAAACAGTATTCGTCACCGTTGGTCACAGTTGTATCTTACACCTGTGGTGGCAATAGAAATTGGTTTTGGAAAGGTTTCTAAGAAAAAACGAATACCGATTAATCATTATCTTTTTCAATGATGACGGAAATTTTTAATGTTATGAAAATGTTTCTAAGTGAAGTATAATTCCAAAAATAGGGATTGATTTATTTCGTGATAATCTACTTTCGTGTGAACTTTGTCTGAGTTTTAATAAAAAATAAAAAAATTCTTTGGTTATGTTTTCTCTCCGTTCCAGTAATTGCTACAGAGAATGCAATGTAACATCTAATTTATTTCTCCTTACATGAATTTCTGCATCCAGTCGACGCAAATAAACAAAAAGCAGCATAAGATTATAAACTAACATCACATTATAATTTTTTATATCTCTTCATTGCATTATAATCTGAATAAGAGCATTTTACAGACAATTTCATTTTAGCTGGCATCACAATTACACTTTCTTTTAAGAATGTAAGTGCAAATGAAATAGAATTCAATTATTTATTTGAAATTTACACATCATTTTAACAGTATAAACGCAAATAAAGTCAGTAAAGCTATTCATCTGAAATTTGCTGATTAGCCTAGCAGCGCTGGGGTGGCAGACAGTGTAACTAACACTTCGGGTATTATCGAGACTCGGCGAAGGTTGCCGATCTATTGAGGTGCGCAGTCTCCAGGCTCAACGCATTTTAATAAAGTGGATCGTGTAAGGAAAATACGGAATACTAAATTAATACAGTCTAATTCCACAAAAAAGAAATGCTTATGTTGTGTATGTTTTTCTATATTTGTTCATAAGTTCGTTGATATAATTTTTTCACAGCTGAGATAGAACATATGATGGCAGCAAGAATAAAAACGTATACGACGTGGAGAAATATACGATTCTGACACGTTACAATACAGTGAAACGTAGATCCTCGGTTTTAAGTTTCGATGTTGTTAGAAGTTACATGTTTTCAGTCTCTTTCCACGCTTTGCTTACATGTAACTAATAAACAATATATTTCTAAAAAAAAAAAAAAAAAAAAAAAAAAAAAAAAAAAAAAATTAAGTTTGGGTACATTTTCAATAATTAACTCTAAGAAAAATTTATATTACTTGAAAATCTTACTTTGATGGACAATAAGGATTAGCTATCTTTCTAAATTTTTAAGCTTTTTAATAGTGCTACTTGTCAACCACTTGTACGATCGACGGTCGAATACGATTCTTCTGTTTTTGCTGACTAACGAATGAAGCGAAACACAATCCTGTAATGAGTCACTGACTTGTATATGGCAGCCCAGCTACGTTCTCTCCCACACCATTCGAGAGGGGTATACAGAGTAAAACCATCACACCACAGAGTTATTTTGTAGTATAAACGTTCGCATTATTTTGTTTGTGGGCCATAACAAACTTACTTAAAATTTGGTGATGGTATTTTATCCGAAGTCAACCTTTGGATGAATGCTTGATAGTATAGCTTACTAATTCTGAGAGGAATACTATAAGCAACAGTATAATAAGAATTTCTTTATAAAAATCACGAATGCTGACGTGGATATTTGTAAATCCTCAAATATTAAAAACGTAAAAGATTTAGAAAGATGAATCATAAAAGCAATTCCTGATCTAGCTGGGTCCATACGAACATAATAATTTAAATATCATCATGAAACATATAATGTGAATTGTAGATTATATCTTGAGTTCCAATTACAAATATCCCTTTGTCCTGGATCCACAAAAATGCGGCTAATAGAAAAAGTTTTGTTAGAAATTTATTCTCTTCTCTGAACAGTTCTCTCTACCGAGCGTGGTGGGTGGGCGGTAACGCTCTGGCCTCGCATTCGGGAGGACGTGGTTTCTAATCCCTGTCGGACCATCTAGATTTTGGTTTTCCATGGTTTCCCCAAATTTTTCCAGGTGAATGTTGGAATGGCTTCTTTAAAAGGTGAATTCCTTCCTGTTTCTCGCCCCAGTCCTTTCCAGGCACTAAAGACCTCGACGTCAACGAATCGTAAAGCCTTATGAAAAAATATACATAAATGAACAGTTGTAGCCTCTAATTGCGCGAGGGTAGAAAAAATATGTATTGTCATTCGTACGGTCCCTTATTTCGCTGATTTTAACTATAGTGTCAATGTGAATCGAAAACGATGGTGCAGAAATTCGTTGATAGCATATTCTAAGGGAAAGTACGTCTTCTATATCTCAATATATCCATATCAAACCTCGACAATGCAGTTAGATAACTAAAGCAATGAAACATTCTCTCACGGGACAACCTTGCACAAATCACATGAACAAAGATAAGCTTTGTCAGAGGTGGAGTTCAGTTCAAAGATCGTAAACATCAAGCCAATATCTCCCAATAACCAATAATAAACTGTGAACATTGAGCCTCAAGACTGCTAGGGTACATAATTTAATCTAACTGCGATAGAGCGCGCGCTCCGGTGGCAATTTCTCTACATTTTTAACCTTACTAGTACCGCCTACATATGCCCTCAAGTATATAACTTTAAATTCTTTCAGCATTTTTGATAAATTATTCATCACTTCTTAGCATTTTATTCCAATCCTTGATTCCCCAAACTACAAAAGAAAATTTTCACAGACCCTTATGCCTGAAATGGTGTGCCAGCTGGTGGTCATGGCCATCTTCAGGCTTCCTTGCACTACTCCTAATTCTTCCACCATTATCTTTCAACGCCTCATCACAAATATACGCCTTGTATACTTAGAGCACTCTCTTCACCATCCTCCTATCTTCCAATGAATCACATTGCAGCTACTTTAACATATAACTTACTATTGTGTTCTACAGTAATTTTTCGAGTCAAATATACCAATCTTTCATTGTAAACCCTCCCCCCCCAACTTCTGTACTGTGACAGTAATAATTTGCAGAAGTATACCAATGTTTGAAGGACAATTCCATAAGCTTCGTGTCAGTACAGGAATGCAATTTAGAAATGAAGTGTAGCTTTCATTTATCTTTCGTTGTCTTGGTTGTGGGACTAAAACCCTGAGCCACCACACCTCTATAGATTAGCATATCGCTGACGTGAACTCAACAAATTTTACCCATCCAAAGATCACCCAACGCACCTATAAAAGTATTCACTTCAAAAACTAAAAATCTGACTTAGTCCACACCCCGAAGGTTAGTCCAAATTTCCGAAGGAGGAAGACCCGAAACACGAAATACAGTTACGGCCAACACCGGAATGTAGGAGGAACGTAAAAGAATCTCGACATTTAAAAGTTCTCGTAATTAACTGTAGAAGCATTTGTAACAAACAACCGGAACTTGAAAGCTTATTTGTAGCACAGAAGTGGATATCGTTATCGGAACAGAAAGTTGGCTGAAACCGAAAATACGTTCCGCCGAAACATTTAAAGATGGCGTGAACTATTTTCGTAATGACATATTACTTTCTCAGGGAGGTGGGATATTTATAGCCGTAAGTAAATTTCTCCCATATAATGAAATAGACGTAGAAACGATCTGTGAAATCATATGGATTTAACTCAATGTTTCTGGGTCAAAACTCATCATAGGCGCCTTCTACCGTCCACCCGATTTCGACATAGCAATCGCCGATGACTTAAGAAATAATGTAAATAGTATAACTAGCCGTTTTAAGGATCATGCTATGATTCTAGGAGGCGACTTCAATCTGACTTATATTGACTGGAATAATTACGTTCACATTATAGGTAGCAGGCATAAGGCAGCTTCTGAATTAATTATCGATTTGTTGTCAGATACTCATCTCGAGTAGTTAATGGACCTACGCGGTGTCATAACGGTAGCGAAAACATTTTAGATTTGCTGGTTACCAACAGGCCAGAATTATTATTCACCGACATTTCAACAACCACAGGAATAAGCGATCACAAAGCGGTAATTGCATCTATCAAATTAATGACCAAGCAAAAAAGGAGAAAAGGGCGGATTGTATACAGATTCAGTAAGGCTTCAAAGGAGTGGTTTAGAACCTACCTGAGGAATAATTACCATAACTTCAAGTCAACAAAGGACACCGTTCAAGAGATGTGGCATCTATTTATACGAATAGTCAGGGAAGGTATGAAAATACATATACCGAAGCGGACAATAAAGGGGGAGAATGATCTTCCGTGGTACACATGCGAAGTCAATAGATTACTAAAAAAAAAAAAAAACAAAGGCGGATACACGCACGCTCAAGAAAAATGGGTGTCGCAACGATTTAGAAACCTTAGCTGAGTTAAGAGGACGTATTAGGAATGCGCGAGGCCCTCATCGATTTTGATTCCAGCTCTCTAAGATTCTCACAGAAAACAAAAAGAAATTTTGGTCGTATGTACGAAAAGTCAATTCTAGCAACAACAATATTCCAGCACTAATTCGTGATGGTTCCGAGGTTAATGAAAGCCACCATAAAGCTAACGTACTAAACACTGTATTCAAAAATTCAATTACTCATGAAAATAAGAATAGTATTCCCGTTTTCCCACGCCATGTCGAGTTGGTGGTGGAATAATTACGAATAGATACTGCAGGTATCATTAAGCAATTAGAGCTCCTGAAGTGGGGGAAAGCACCAGGCCCGGATGAAATTCCAGTAAGAGTATTTTCAGAGTATGCGGCGGAAATCGGGCCATTTCTGTCTGATATATTCAGTAAATCATTAGAAGAGCGAAAAGTACCTTCAGACTAAAAAATCGCGCAAGTAACTCAGATTTTCAAGAAGGGTGATCCAAGTGATCCTGGAAACTATCGTCCCATATCTATAACATCTGTTTGTAGTAGAGTTATGGAGCATATTATATGCTGGAACATCATGAATTTTCTAGATGAAAATAATTTGCTTACAACAAATCAACACGGATTTCGAAGAAAAGATCATGTGAAACACAGCTGGCCCTATTTATACACGACGTAATGAAAGTTATTGATGCAGGTTCACAAGTAGATGCAATTTTTTTTTTTAGATTTTCAGAAAGCCTTTGACTCTCTGCCACACAACCGCCTTTTAGCGAAGCTTTGAGCGTACGGTATATCGGATCAGCTATGTGAATGATAAAGGATTTTCTAACTGGTCGGTCGAAGTACGTAGTCGTTGAAGAAGAAAGTTCTTCCAATCTAGATGTTACATCGGGTGTACCTTAAGGAAGTGTAATAGGACCACTTCTTTTCTTAATTTTTATTAACAATCTCGGAGACAAAGTGAAAAGCATTTTTAGATTGTTTGCTGATGATACAATCCTTATGCAAGTGTCACAGAGCTGATACGTGGGTTAGGCTGGGATTGTTTGGCGGACAGACGACGTCGTTTTCGTTTAAATTTGTTGGAGAATATGCGAAAATCTCTAATTTACGAGTGCAACGAAATACTTCTTCCGCCAACCTATTTAGGTCGCAATGACAGAAGGGATAAGATTCGAGAGATAAGATGCCGTACTGATGCATTCATGTATTCTTTCTTTCCTCGTTCTGTTCGGGATTGGAATACTCTAAAATAGGTTTGGTGCTTAGCACCCTCTGCCACCCACAGTAATTGTGAATTGCAGAGTATAGATGTAGATGTAGATATGGTTATTTATGGGGAACTAGCTGGTACCCACGACTTCGTTCGTGATTGTAAAGAATTCATATTGACAGCTATAGACATCTAACCACCCTAGTGCACGATGGGAGACTCGATACTATTACCACACACAAGTACCAGTCTTCTGCGCTATATAGTTCCGGCAGCAAGGTAAAATTTACTGATACACACAAGTCTTTGGATGAAACACGAAAATATTCATGATCGAACAATTTCAAACACCATATCTCACACACTCCCACAGTTACCGAATTTCGGCCAACGTTGTGATCGATGGGAGACTCTGTGTTACTACCACACACAAACGCCAGTGATCTGCGATTGATAGTTTTCACTTAAAAGTGATACACCGTGACACATGCGTCTTTGGCAGAAATATGAAATTGCCGCAGATCGACCATTTTCATCCCCATATCTTCCACACCCCCATAGCTACAGACATCTAACAACCATAGTGCACGACAACAGACACGATTCTACTACCACACATACACACCAATGCTCTATGCTATGTAGTCGTGGTAGAAAAGTGAAATCTGCGGAGACACATGCCTTTCGTCGAAATACGAAAATATCCTTGGTCGGCCACTTACAACCACCATATCTACCACAGTACCACTGTTTCTGAAATTCGGCCGCTGTTGTGATCGAAAGGTGACTCTGTGCTACTACTGCACACAAACGCCAGTTATCTGTGATCTATAGTTTTCGCTGAAAAGTGATACACCATGACACTTTTGTCTTTGGCAGAAGTATGAAACTGCCACAGGTCGACCACTATCAACCCCCATTTCTCCCACACTCCCATAGTTACCGACATCTAACAACCATAGTGCACTACATGAGATACGATTCTACTACCAAACACAAACACCAATGCTCTATGCTATGTAGTTGTGGCAGAAAAGTGACATATGTGGAGACAGTCGAAATACGAAAATATACTTGGTCGGCCACTAACAACCACCATATCTACCACAGTACCACTGTTTCTGAAATTCGGCTGCTGTTGTGATCGAAAGGTGACTCTGTGCTACTACTACACACAAACGCCAGTTATCTGTGATCTGTAGTTTTCGCTGAAAAGTGATACACCATGACACTTTTGTCTTTGGCAGAAGTATGAAACTGCCAAAGGTCGACCACTTTCAACCCCCATTTCTCCCACACCCCCATAGCTACCGGCATCTAACAACCATAGTGCACTACATGCGATACGATTCTACTACCAAACACAAACACCAATGCTCTATGCTATGTAGTTGTGGCAGAAAAGTGACATATGCGGAGACAGTCGAAATACGAAAATATCCTTGGTCGGCCACTTACAACCACCATATCTACCACAGTACCACTGTTTCTGAAATTCGGCCGCTGTTGTAATCGAAAGGTGACTCTGTGCTACTACTACACACAAACGCCAGTTATCTGTGATCTATAGTTTTCGCTGAAAAGTGATACACCATGACACTTTTGTCTTTGGCAGAAGTATGAAATTGCCACAGGTCGACTACTTTCAACCCCCATATCTCCCACATCCCCATAGCTACCGACATCTAACAATCATAGTGCACGACAGGAAAGACGATTCTACTACCACACACAAACACCAAAGGTCTATGTTATGTAGTTGTGGCAGGAAAGAGAAGTATACGGAGATACGAATTTTTGGTCGAAATATGAAAACGCCCTGCACTGACCAACTTTAATCATTATATCTCCCACATCCCCACAGCTATCGGCATTCGGCCAACGTTGTGCACGACAGGAAACTCCATGCTACTACCACCCACAAACATCAGTGATCTGTGCTAGGTAGTGGTGGCTGAAAAGTGAAATATAGGAAAAAAACACGTCTATTTTTATATATATATAAGATTAAGGAATTTTGCCGAATTCTTAGAAATTCAGCGTGATATGGATGTTATTTTGGCATGGTGCGCTGAGTGGCAACTTACACTAAACTGTGAAAAGTGCAAGACAATGAGCATAACTAACAAAAAGAATCCAATTGTTCAGAAATACGAGGTAAACAATTAAGTTATTGATATGATCGATTCTATGAAATATTTGGGAGTAACAGTACAAAGGAACATGAAATGGGACATACACATTAATTCGTTGGTAGGTAGAGCTAATTCTAGGCTGTGATTCATAGGTCGAATCTTGAAAAATTGTAATGAACAAAGGAGATAGCGTACAAATCTCATGTGCGTCGACATTTGGACTATTGTTGAGCCATTTGGGATCGGTTTCGTTAGGGGTTGATCGAAAGTATAGAGAAAGTACAGAGAAGAGCCGCTCGATTCGTGACCGCTTGCTACAGTCCTTATGAAAGGGTCAAGGAAATGATTAGTAGACTAGGCTGGGAGTCTCTGGTAGATAGACGACGCACGTTTCGCTTAATCTTATTGGTAAGCATGTGTACTCCCACTTTCCATTTACGAGTGTAGTAAAATACTTCTTCCACCAACCTATTTGAGCCGGAATGACAGGAACGATAAGATTAGAGAAACTGCCACACTGATTTTTGTATGAATTCTTTTTCCCTCGCACCATTAGGGATTGGAACGCACAACAAAGAGATTAGCTTTGGTGCTGAGCACCATCTACCACCCACAATTTTGTGAATTGCAGGGTATATATGAAGATGTAGATATAGATGAGATGTAACAAGCTATTGTGTCAGAGGCATGAAAGCCAATTCCTTTCCTCATATAATCAAATACAACTTCAAAAAATTACTGCTGACCTTGGAATCTGAATACTCGAACGGAGAGAGAAACTTTCGGGCTACCCTACCGCCTTGTTTTGTAGTGTGTGTTAAATACTATCAAAATCGGATTAAAGACTGTAAGTTTGTATGAACAACGTTGAAAGAAATTAAGTGAGAGGAAAAAGGAGGACAGTTTAACTTTTTCTAAATCAAACGTAAACAGTATTTTTCTATTTGTTTTAAAGTGTACGTATGAAAAGTTCCATCAAAAGTGGATAAAAACTGTGTGTTCCAAAAAAACGCCTCCGACGCGCATTTCATACACACAACACGTCATAGCATGTCGGTGGCGAGTATTCATAGATTTACTCCCAGTCTACAGCTCGCCTATAGAAGTTTTCACTTCAAAAACTAAAAATCTAAATTAGTTCAGAACCTGAAGGTTGGTCGAATTATCTCGAAGGAGATGAACAGTACCAAGCTATTGTGTCAGCGGCAGGAAATCCATTACCTTTTCTCAGGGGACTACAGTTTAACGTGGAATCAGAACCACGGTACGTACTGGCGTAGTTCATATAATCAAATACAACTCCTAAAAATTCCTGTTTTTGTAAATCAAACCTAAAGAGTATTTCTCTATTTGTTTTAAAATATACGTATGCAAAGTTCCATCAAAATCCGATAATAACTGGTGTTTATATTAAGAGCATTGGCAAAAAAGAAACAATCATTCATTTTTATATATTAGATCTATACTTTCACTGCTGTCCAAGCGCAACATGTCATACTTATAGCTACAGATATACTGTTAACATTAGCATGTTGGTGACGCGTCCAATTAGCAACACCTCGTAGCATGTTAGTGACAGGAAGTTGCCAACTCACAGATTTACCCCCATCCAAATATCGCCTAACGCACCTATAGAAGTTTTCACTTTTAAAAAAATGCAATGTATTCGTTATTTCTCTTTGTACAGTAGGGAAGTGCTCGTCGCCCCTCGTCCTTGTGATCTGCCCCAGTTGCGTAACACGAGAGGAGAGCAGTCCAGCAAGTGGCTTCCGCTTTCCCTCCACCAACAGGTAGTCTTAAGAGCAACGCGGAAGACGACATACACAGGTCAGGCCGACCGTAAAGGGGCATAATGCGTACACTTACCGCTTCCAAAGCTAATTTGACAATAATACTGAATCCATTAACCAATCAGAAAGTAGAGGACACGGCAAACACCTCTGTGTTTCCAACTGCAGTCCCTCTTTCTTCGTCTGTTAAACAGTTACAGATATCTATGTTGCGATTCACGTCATTGCCATTCATTAATTGGACCTTGAACCAAAGTAGAGTTACTTTACTTCACTTTTCGTTTGCAAATTAAACGACGTCCACGAGAAAATTGGTGGTTATTGGTCTTGCCATTTCCTAATGAAAGTTCGTAAAGGTTTATTGATATAAGTCAGGTATTTAGGGTTTTGTGTTTCGCTATAGGTGCAGGAGTTCTCTCCTCCAGTGACCAGCCTTCCAAATTTGTTCTGCACTTCGAAATTACTGTCGTAGTCGCTTCAGTTATTTCCATAAAGCAAAGAGTAAATTGTGTTCCAGCAGTAACTTTTCAATTAGTGGAACGACCGGAAATTGATTTACGGTTCCCCATTTCTTAAGCTTACTTCTTTCAAGAGTTGTCGCGCTGTTTCTAGAAAAATTCAACATTATCGAAACCTAGTTGAAGACCAAACAGACGATACTTCGTATTTTTTTTCTCCTCTACAACAAGTGCTCTACAGACTTCAGTACCAGAGGTTGTAAATGGTGGATTGGTGCATGTTTCAGACATCTAGTAATGAAGCATGGAGATTGTTTGAGAACAATATCAACCTCATTTGTATAAGCTGATTCATTCCTACAAAGATAGCAAGTTCGGCTGGTGGTGTAAGAAAGAAGCTTTTTATTATAGTAGCTAGACAATTCATCAAGAGCCTCAATTAACTTATGTTATACCTCTTCCTTGTGCAACCTGTCCTGTATAGTCTGTATAGATAAAATGCCTAGTCATTTCGTTAGTGGGTTGAGCATCTGTGTAGATGCTATACACGGGTTGCGGAAGTCCATTCTTCTGACAGTGCCATCTGCTGTTTTCCGAGGATGCTGACGTGGTATCTATGGCACTGAGAGCGCTGCCAATGACATATATCAGTTTAAACTCGTTTCTCAGTTGGCACAATTTGTGCTGCAGCATATCACGTTGAATTTTGTAATACGTGGCAGGCAGATCGAAAAGAGTGAGGGAACTTGAAATGCTGTGCATCAAATGATTCTCTAAGTAAATTTTACAATTGGCTATAATCGTTACCTTCGTAACACTGTCATCTGACTTCTTCAATTATTTCATTTATTTAATATACGAAGAAAAAAAAAAAAACTTCGCTAATCCCTAAATATGAAGTTCCTAAGCACTGGAGGAACTAAAACGTTTTTCGGAAATGTTAGTTGATGTAGCACAAGGATCAACAGTGACTTTATATGAGATTAAATGAAATTACTATAGGACCCCACTGCCGTTCAAAAATTTCACTATCATTATTTTTTTTCTGTATAATATTTCGATTGTTGCCATTTTAAAGTGCTTACAGTCCGGCAACGTGATTTATACGTTCATCTAGTTTTTTTCTTAATCGGAATGCGATTTTAATGATACATTGATTTCAGAATTATACACTGCAAAAAATTTGTCTAGGAAAATCTTTCCTCGAGTACTCTTAATTACAGCTATCCTATTCAACTGAAGGTTTTAAAAAAATTGGTCAGATGAAATACATATTAAATTAATGATTTCTCATCTGCTGATTTATTTTAGATACACGATCCTCGTAGTATGAAACCATTCTTTAGTGCGGTTACAACTTCTTTTAAAAGCTATAATTTGGAATTTTCAAGCTGGCATACCACTTAAAGGCTCCTTAAATTAGTTCCGTATGATGAGATGATATGCACCAATGAAGTAAGCTTCTCCATCTCATGGAGCACGATTATCTCCATTTCGTCTGTGCTATTGCAGTTTAGAATAACTCTCAAAATACGACTTTAATTAATGTTTCGGAGCTGAAACAAAGTTTAATATGGGATCCTGAGAAACAACTATACGTTTAAAATAAATAATAACTAATATAGTAGCAGATAAAATGTGACAGACCCTACAGAATCTACCTTATTGCAATTAACTACATACGAGTTTCTCATTTCTTGTTGTAATTTTGTGCAGAAACTTATATTAATTTTTAAAATTGTTGTTCTTTAAACTGAAATATAACCTTTTAGCTTGTTCAGCCGGATGGATTCGTATAAACACAACGTTTTCGACTGCTGGTTGTACTGTATTCATTAGGTGTTGCAAGCTGGAATACACCGCCCAGACTCGCACTCACACATTCTTTTAACTGTTACTTTGTGCTTTATAATTAGATTTGTGTAATAACTCCGTTGAGATGGTTACTACTATACTGTTTTAATTAAACATCTAACGCTCGAGCCTCGTTTTCGGGAGAACGTTGGTTTGATCCACGGCCCAGCCATAATTCCTTCAAAATGACGTGGCAGCATTTCTTCTCGATCCTTGGCCCCACTCTTCTCTTGATTATAATGATTACGACGTAAGCGAGCCTAAAAAAACCAAGTATCTATAGTTTATTTTAAATTCGCCAGAATTTGCTTTAATCCCAGTGGTTAGAATTTATACATCACCATGATACCTATCCCAGTAACCTCCAGTAATGCAATATTTGGATAGTGATTTCGATTGCGATGCGGCGTGGCAATGTATAGCGCACTAAAAGCTATAAATATTAAGGCCGGCCTTTAATTTGGCCATACACGTTACGACGGTCGCACGGACCGTCCCATGGGCTTCGGTCGTATGGGACAAATCCGATGATCCATGGATTGGTCGTAAAGCAGACTGTACGACCAGGGTCATGTCGCAGGTCCGTTGAAATTGTCATCGAACCTTGCGACACGACACAATTCGGTCGTATAGGATCGCGCAGGTCGTGACTTGAGTGTTGATACTTGAGACGGTCCATGCGACCAAGCTATTCAGTCTTGTGGTGAAATTTTGCAGAACCGTCTCTACGACAAGTAGCAACGTATGTGTTTTAGTAAGACTTTTGTTGTGATGGTTTCGATTGACACTCTTTGCGACCGTCATAACGTGTATGGCCTGCTTTACATCTCAGTAAGCACAGGAAAGCCTCGTTAAGAAGTGCGATGTCCACGAGGAGGAACTGCCTCCGGTCAAATGTCGCTTTCCCCGACCGCTACTACTGCCACTACATGACCCTTCACCTACCTTGGCCGTGGCCTGACCCACAACTTGCAACACAGTCTAAAACGTTCTATAGCAGTACAGTCTGCCGTATCCCTAACTAGACAGCGTAAACGAGTCTCTGATACACAAGCTTCTGAAACCTAGAAAAATATATTTTGGCAGAGAATCATCACTGTGAACCACTTGAAGAGAAGTAAGAGATCCGAAGATGTTATTTCATTTGAGTTATGATTTTTTTTGGTGATAGTCGAGGAGGTGATCGATGTAATAAGGTGATAGAGAAGACTGTATAAAATAGCAATTCTATGTTGACAAATTCTAATAATTTCTCAGTATCTCAACATCCAATGCTAGTGCTGCAGTGAAAAAACGCAAAAAATACATCAAGAGATTTCCATGGAAACTAGCTCCTACAATATTGATAGAGAAATATAAATAGATTGCTGATGATACTTTTAGAAAACAGTAGATGTGCCAGGATGTATCCATGATTTGATAACCAACATTGTTGCTTTCAATTAAAATTGTTTTAAAAGTCTCAGATCTGAGTACATTCTAACTGTACATTCGAAGAAAAATCTCCACTGCGTCACCACACCGATTGGCATATTGTGGTATTTAAAAGAATTTGACCGGTTGCTATACTCAGAAGATGTATGGACAATTAGGCCTTCTTTTTTCTTCATTAGATCTGATAATAATTTACAAAATATTTAAAAGATTTCTGTAAAGAATGGCTTCAAGTAAAAATTGACCATTACTTTCCACTGCGATTTTCGGCGTGTCGTTGGTTAAACAGTGACGACAATTCCTATCAGGATAATCTCCACGAATGAAATATTTTAATAAAAATTATTTCAAAAATGCGTAAAATATGAGGTTATATTTACGGGAATTCAAGTGATGGAGTGGGATTATTCCACTCCTCCACGTGTTCATTGCTGTAATATAACTACTGAAGGAATAGGAAGAAAAACTATTTAATGATGAAATAGAAGAACATCAGAGATTTTAGAGACATGCAACCAAAAAAAAAAAAAATTAATTTTCTATGGAACGCTTGTCCCAGCGGCAAGTTCGCTTTTAAATTATTTGAATTTATTTTAGTATTTCAGATAGATTGTTCAGCATATGCCTCGACCGTTTATTTCTGTTACCTTACCTAAAAAATACCTAAAGAAACATTTACTTTCCCTTACTCCTTAAAACAAGTGCTGTTTTTGGTTATGGTTATCTCTTCCTTTCCACTAACTACTCTCAATTCTTTTCTGAGTATCCCCAGAGGCCTCTTCATCAATATACGCTTTACACACTGCTTCCCTTTCCACTCCCTCAAATTCCTTTGTTTGATGTCGATGATGCTGGTCCATACTGCACCTTTTTTTTTTTTTTTTTTTTTTTTTTTTTTTTTTTTTTTTTTTTTTTTTGAAAATACGCTTGATCATAGGTATGTATTCTGATTGCTCAATTTTCACGTTGGTGTCTTGATAAAATGCTGCCCGTATTACTAGAAAGATTGGTTTCTCCGTTAATATTGGCATACATTGAAGAAAAAAGACTCATCTCATTCTGGTGGGGCTTCCTCAAGTTCGTGGTTGGTTTACTAACATCACCGCAAGCTTTTTTTTTTTTTTTTTTGAACTGCTTTACGTCTCTTTTTAACATCGAGGTCTTTAGAGACGGGAAAGGGTGGGGGGGCAAGGATGGGGGCAAGGAATGGGAAGGAATTCAGCCATGGCCTTTTGAAGGAAGCATCCCGGCATTTGCCTGGAGTGATTTGGGGAAACCATGGAAAACCCAAATCTGGATGCCCGGACGGGGATTCGAACCACCGTCCTCCCGAATGCGAGGCGAGAACGCTAGCCGTTACACCGCCCCGCTCGGTCACCGCAAGCGTGGAGGTTGGCACATGGGGGTTATCGTAGATATGTCAGGTTGAAGTCAATCTTACGGCTCTGTGCAGACTTTCTTCTTCTCGCATGAAGTCGTGCGATTGGTAACAGAATGGCAGGCGTCATGTTATCGAGCAAGACCCAAGACGTTGGCTTATCACCTATTTCTAACAAGCGAAGCATCATCTTATGTTCATAACTTAAACTGTAGCAAAACTAATTAAGTGTGGAAGAATTGTTTGAACTGAAATATTTGGTAAGACAGTCATCATCATAGTCAAAGATTGGGCCATCAGAGCCGTTTAGGTTTTTTAATTTGGTTCTAGTCAAACTGCCATGATGTCTAAGCTGTCACTGATCCATGAGTGAGCTGATAATGTTCTCATGTTATTCGAAATTATATTTCTGGTATTTCTGAGTGAGTTGTAATTATCGGATCTAGCATACTCGAAGACTTGGATTCGAATGACCACTGGGCCATCCAGATTTCAATTTTCCGTGGTTTACCGAAATCAGCCGAATGACGGAAAGGTTCCTTCAAAAGGATATGGCCGAATTCCTTCCCGTTCCTTGTCCCCAGTCCTTTTCCATATCCAATTAACTCGATATAGAGGAGGTGTAAAGACCTAAGCAAATATATATATGTTACTAAGGGAAACACTGATTTTATGAATCGAAGAATTAGATATTTTCTAATAGAATAATATAAAACTCTGAAAAAAAAATTTGTCAACGTACATTATCCAAAATAATGCTTGTTCAAAGTTCTTATTAGGTTCTATCAGTATTGAATTATTACAGATTTTTTAGGAATTCTTATCTCACGGAATACAAAAATAAATTGTCCGAAAACATTACCGACTGCTATTTTTGGATACCCATTGAATAATACCACTCTTGATGTGATATGCGAGGAAACACTTTTTGAGGTACACCAATGTTTTTGTATTTGTATACGGATAATACGATGCGCGTCCAGAAAGTAAGTTCCGTTTCAATTTATCTCCGCTGCAGCGCTGCGATTGCAGTTCCACCCATGTGATGTAGACGATGTGTATCAAGGGGAAGAACGTCCGCCATTTGGAGATCGCTGTCAGTTACGTACGCTTTGTTGTGCTTGTTTCAAATGTCGGCGTTGATTGAAAATCCCGCCGCCTGTGAAATCAAGTCTGTGATTCTGTTTCTGAATCCGAGGAAAGTGAAACCAAGTGAAATTTATCGGCAAATTTGCGATGTTTACGGACCAAATGCGATGAGTGATTCGATGGTGAGAAGATGATAAAATTTAAATTTAAATGAACGTCGCATTGTAACTTCTTTAATCTATGGCTTGCATTATAACTTTTTATCTCCATCCATCGTACTTTTGTGCAGTTACTTCCACAACGTTTCGGGTATCATTGGACTCGCCGAGTGTTTCCGACGTATTGAGGTTACGTCCAGCCTCCACGTTCAGCGCATTTTGTGGAGAATCCAAATCGTTTCCGAGTGTATATTACAGTATTAAAGCAGATGTTAAGACATATGCAAGTCAAACTATAATGTTTAAAATATGTGAATTTTGTTGTAATTGATGTGAATCTGGCAGGTTCTCGTCAAACCTTTTCTGCAATTTTTTTTGTACAAAATTCAGTTCACGGTTATAGTACTTTAAGCTCATGGAGACAACATGAAAGAATACAAACTCTTATAAGATTCAAAAAGAAAATTTCGCAGAATGTTATTTTTAAGTGTTTTTTGACACGAAAGAGACGGGGTTTGGATTGATGTGTTCTACAAATGCAAATGTTTGATGTAACGAGAATTATTCCATTAATACCTCCACTTCCGTAGGCAGGACGTAATAGTCGGTGACAAATGTCATTCACGGTGCTTATATTAAATAACACGTTTCTGTGGCCTAGTGTGGTCGGCGAGCAGTAACGCTCTGTTCTCGCATTCGGGAGGACGCGGGTTTGAATCCCCGTCTGGCCATCAAGATTTGGATTTTCCATGGTTTCCCAAATTGCTCCAGACCAATGCCGGGATGATTCATTACAAATTCCCTTGCGGAATTCCTTCCCTTTCCTTGCACCCAGACCCCTCCCACCTCTAATGACCTCGACGTCGACGAGGAATAAAGATAGAAGCAAAAAGCACATTTGTCCTCACCTATTGTGAATTTTTCTAAATAAGATAAATAAATAAACAACTACTAATAACAGTTCAACATCTTTTGTTCTCTTCCATAAATATTTCCTCTCCAATTAATATATGTATGGAAGGCTGATCATTTAGTCAGTACAATCTAATGAAACTTTCATATGGAAACCAAAATTTGATCAAGATATCTTCACAACATTTTATCAGTAAAGGGTTATACATGTGAAAATAATCACAAAGTAAAATTTTAAGCTGTAGAGGAGCTATATTCAAACTACCGACGTCTCACCCAGTGGTGTGCTGGCCTTCAGTTAGCGTGTTCCCATTACCATCACACTAGTTCTCACAAGCTGATCTTGACCTCTACGGCAACAATGTTACCTGACACGTAGCAACAGTACGTTCCATCAGAAGTCCAGCGTTGTTTTGAACTCAAATAACTGTGAAAGACAAAAAGAAACACTGCAATTCCTTCAAGTTACTAAAATGAAACAGGACGATTGTGAATTAATATTCACAAACTTGGTACAAAAAACATGATTCGTTATCAATCCATTCTACAGATATAAGTTTAAAAGTCACTAGAAATAAGAAAGTAGTCTGAAAACTTTTTTATTTTGATGGCATTTGGCCATGTTAGCCATACAGCCAATATAATGTTTTTGTCTCTCTTAAAATGTAAAGATTTCATACCAGTTTGATTATTTTCCTTTTTTTGTAAGGACGACACAAGACAAATACAACATTTAATTAAAACTACCCATACCCTAGGCCGGACTCGAATCGGTGACCCCTGCAACGTGAAGTCAGCGCGGTACCCCTACGCTGCAGGTAGTCCAAAAACTTATCTTCCTTGACTATAAATGATCATTAACTATTGATTTATCAGTAAATGTTTCCCTATGGCCCCAGATAATCGCTGTAGTGCTGCAACAGAATATATAGATTTTTTTTAAAAAAAATTCATTTGGCTAGTAGACCGTACAATGAGTTCCACTGTTGTGTATTATTATTCTCTTAGTGTATTAATGGATATTTATCTACGGTATATTACTTCTACCAGGTATAGACAACACACGACAGACAAAACACTTCATTAAAATGCCCATACCTAGAGCCGGACTCAACCGCCGGCCTCAGAAATGCGAGATTTTCGCACTAGCCTAATCGCTGCTGGGACGACTTGTAGCATGGTTCCTATTTAATATAAGATGTTTACCTGAAAGGTGAAAAGATGATTAAATTATGGAGACAAAGGAAATAAATAAGCAAAAAAATATACTAATTCAACTTTCACGTCGGAGGAGACTGGGCACCAGAATTCATGAAATAATTAAGTCGAGAAACGAAACCACTCGGAATATATAAACTCCAAATGGAATTATAACTCCATAACAATTATAGGTCGTTAGAGATGGTAATTTAGTGTGAATAGATGTGAAGGAAGCTGTCACAGCACGCTGCAACAAATAGAAACTCGTCCTGTGTATAAGACGTGCAGGTATTAGACACGCCTCGCTCCGGAACAAAGTGCGGCAGTGCATTGTCAACATCCCAACACACGTCACTCAAGCGGCCTTGGGAACACAGTGAGTGAGCACATTTCAGTTACTGCCACTCACATTTTAACAATCTACAATACATCATTTCAATCTGACAGACACATGTACGTACGAGACATTCTTAAATAATCTACATGGACACTGAACTCCACTCACAAAACATTCCCTTTAAGTTTAGCTATTAAACACTAAAATAACCTCTCGTTACGTCTGAACTGCGTATTTATTTGTCTGCCTTCTTTTAACAGAACTTAAGTGAGCTTTAAATTGATTCTGGGATATGGGAACTGCAGTTTAAATAACTGCAAGCTTCAACAATTATACCGATACATGGACCTTGCATTGAGGGACAGGTGAACCCAAATTATGCCGAGTAGCAAACTAAAGAAAGAGATAAGAGGAAAATGTTTAAGCCGTTTACAGTTAATGGCTTTCGGCAGCTCGTTAGTGATTATGTGTGATCAGTGTTTTCAATTTCTTCAAAGTTTCCAACGAATTATACACATCACAGGACGGACATGACATTCATAACACTTGAATACCCATGCCCGCGGCCGGACTCGAACGGGCGACCATCGGCACGTGGAGCTAGTACGCTGGCCCCTACGATACCATGGCCGGCTCAGAAATAATTGTTATTTGAGTGGCTATCATCAATAACAAGACATATTCAGCGCCCATTTTTATAATATCCATTTCCGTATATACTTAGAGTTTTTGATGCAAAACACAAGATGCTAATCAGCAAAATTAAATAAGAACAGATAAAGAAGCCATGGACGAAGGAAAAACGGTCTAGGTGCAAAAAAAAAAAAAAAAATCAGCGTGAATCCTACGTGGGGCATCATTATCTTGTCATTACGAGTGACTGTATAGGCTCTAATAAAGTATTTTTAATGTCCCAGCGTCAAAATCTGCCGAGAATAACCATGTTCTATACCAATGTGTATTTCTACATAACTAATATTTAGACAATTACATAGAGAATAAATGTATAAATTATTTGGTCGATTGTTGATCTATTAAATTTTAGACATCAAAAAACTATAGCTCCTATTAGTCTCGAGATGTTAAAAATTTAATTGTAAAAGATTGTTCAGCATACCGTCTACACTAAATGCTATAAGAGAACAGATCAAATAAGCAAACTTCATTTATCTAGTCACAACATTGAAATAATATTGAGAAATATGCGAACTTCCACCAGATTTTTCTGAAGAAAGGAAATACTCCTTAAAATATATTGTATGTTTAAGAAAATATAACTATGATTAATTTACATACATTACAGGTGTAGGTAAATTTCAGTTGGCATGTCCTTGAGTTTCTATCCATTTTATCATAGAGTCAATGTATCGCGATGGATCCAAAGCAAAGACACATGTATGGACAATCTAGGTGCCTTGTCTCTTGCCCCTCTATCATCAGAACAAGCAACCTTTCTACGAACATTTTCCTTACCAGAGCAAGAGACACGGCTTTCTCATATGACCCGGGCGGGAAAGCGGTGAAAAATAATGTTTGGGTGCAGTCCCCTCAAAGGTCGCTGCAGCGAATTCTACAAGAGTGCAGAGGTCAAGCATGCAACTCTTAATTTTTTACATCGTGTTAAACACATGTGTAAGATTAGTTTTCTCTTCATTCGCAAAGTAGATTCTGTTGTTGATAGGTGGCAAGTGAAGTCTACAGTATACTGTATATATGCCTACATATATTTAACTATGCATCAATCCTGTTTTCTCCCTTTTTCTGTAAATTAAGCTAATGTAGAAAAAAAGATAATTCATAATGGAAGTCAACTCGGGAACTTCGTTCGTCTGATAATGGCTGCCACATACAGTAGATTAACAAAATCGAATATTAAAAACCTAAAGTTTCTTTTAATCAATCTTTTTTCATCTCATGCCACTGGTCTACCAACCTTCAGTATTACAGCCAAAGTTAAATATGTGTAGTACACGATTATAGCGTCAGCCGGTGTAGCTTAGTGCACTGAGGCGTCGCATAATGGATCAGGGAGGTTCAATTAATAGTCTCCGTGTACCAGCGATCATACAGAACACACAAAGTTACACCTTTCGCAGACAGATGGCAACACAAGACTTTTCTCCAATACAGGTGCGGTCAGACATCGGGCAGAAAACCAGTTTCATTCTCATGATTCTCACCTGTGTAAAAAGTTGGCCATTGACCACAGGAACCTTGGTGGTCAAACTGGAAAAAAATACGACTATAGCACTGATTATTTACAAATGATATTTTATGTCCTCTCTTTAGGATTTTAGCAGAGATAGAAGTAAAATGTTGACAGAAAGAAGTCTATTTTCTCTTTACTTACTGCCTTAAGCCTAGCCAACATAGAGATCATTGGAGCCGGGAAAAAACTGGGGACTAGGAACGAGAAGGAATTAGACGTTTGGAAGGAACCATTCCGACAGTCGACTGGAACGATTTCGCGAAACCATGGAAATACAGAAATCTGAATTGTCTGACAGGGCGTCGAACCGCGTCCTCCCGAAAGCCAGGCTCGAGTGTTAACCGTTCATCCAGCAGGCTCGGTGAACAATTTCTACACGGGAAATATGACTGAGCTGGGTTACATTTCAAGCCTCCATAGGTTTTCGCATATTCAAAGAAATGGTCTGATGAGTCATGCAGTACCTACTTAGGAGGAAATATGGCTTTATAGCTTGCTACAGAAATCTACCAAAATTAAAATGATTTATTAATGAGTTATCAACAAATGGATCATAACTTAAAACAAATATTACAACAGTCTGATCCAAGGACAACGTTCTAATAGAAAGATGAATACTGAAAGCTTAAAGCTAGTAACTGTGTCGAAATATGCACAATAACCAGACCAAACGCTGAGATCGATCAAAAATTTAATTTTAATGATTTTTCCCCCTTCGTTATACAAGGGGGGGGGGGGAAATTGACGATGGCTCTTCGATTTGAGCAATGTAAACTTTTCTAAGTAACTGCCTAACAGGCTGTTTCGAATTAATAAGAATTGTGTCTATAAGTTAATAGATACGAGATGTATCCAAGATTATGTTTGAGATCGGAATTAGATGTCTTTAAAAGAGGTATATGCTTCTAGATCCTTTGGTCCGTCTTTGATGATTCAGTGAAAGTAGAACATTAGATTATGCTTAATTATAAACATTTAATTCTACGAGCAATCTTTTTTTCTCCCCTGGCATTAGAAAAAACCTTGCAGATCCGCATACGACTTATCACTGTGTACAATCTAACTTCTTTTTGGTTAGAAATGCTGCGTTTGTACTAGGTTGTTGAGGGTAATTGGCTTAGCGGTACCAAACCATTAGAAGACACACTTTTCCACTAGACAGGTAATTACTTTATAGTCAATAAGCGGAGTACTTCCTGGTATTTTCTGAACGACACGGTGGATTCTTCAGCCCCTCTTACAGGAAGCACGGTGGGGGAGCACCCACATCCCGGAACACCGCTTACCTTCCTGCCATCCCGAGGTCCCTAGGAGAAACGCTTGGGGAAGGCCTGTATGAGTACATTATTCACGAAAAACATGTTATACGTCTGCTAATTCTTATTTTGCATCCCACACTTTTTAAAACTGTAGTTGTACATTATAGATAAAAATTTGTGTTATAGAATACTGAACGGAAGCTATTTCATTGTGCCAATGTAGTGTGATCTATATGTTCCTGTTTGATTCCTTCCCACGCGCGTCTAGTATGCTTGTTGTAAATAAGAACTTTCTCATATGTTTCTTGATGAGTAGTAGTTTGACACACCCTCGATCTAAGAAATCATTTCCACCTAATTTACCCATATGCCATGAGGCAAGCGATTTAATAACCTTTGTTTTTGAGTTGAACCCAAGCGTTTGATGTCCCAAGCGATTTGAGAACAGATCAAAACAATAACACGGTCCTCCTGTAAAATCGTTCTAAATTCGAACTATGTCCTTTAATTCGAAACAGCTAAAATGAAGATTTACCTGTTATTGTGAAATTAAGTAAGGGTTTCTTAGAAATCTGACACTATGGTTTAGTATGCCTCCTTCGATAGTATCAAACCAACCTTCGGCTTGAGAACTAAGTTACTTATACAGCAAGGAAACATTTTAATTTTATTACCAAATTGTGACTCATTTATGAATTTGTCTGATAAGGCTCCAAAAAATGTTTGAAGAAAGATATTGTTGTTTTTAAGGTGAAGAATTTTAATTTTAGAACCTGATGTCACACTATGTATTTTCATCTGGCAGTGGCCAGAACTATGTTATACAGGTTATCGCAGCATTAATTCTTTATCTATTCTTATTACTCATTCAGAAACTGAGCATGGCGTCTTTTCCTTTCTTGATCGTTTGTTCAACACTCCAAGTTCAACAGACATATGTAATTGAACTGCCAAGGATATCGTCGTCTACGGTCACGATAAAAAAAGGAACGTTTTGTAAACTACGTTGCTTCTTGGTAGAAATAAACAGTTACATTGCTTAATGGCCTGTCGGAACTACGTAGTCATTCGTTCCATTTCTTTGTTTTACGAGATGTCGGCGTATCTCTGATTTGTAGTGTAAAGTATCAGAGGGGCAGAGAAGCAGAGGCTTTGGTTCCTTGTTTAACATCTAATACAGGATTTCACTAATGGGTGCAGTGTTTCTCATATTTCTCTGTCATCAAAATGTCTACTCCAGTTTTTAGTTCGGAAAGTAATTTCGGAAAGTAATAAGCAGCTATTGTCACTGTGTTTTCACCTGATCTCATCCTGGCAACACGCATCCAAAGAGTTATTTTACTTATTATCTGTGAAGCATTTCACATTTCTTCAATATATTCAGTTGCATTTGTGATTTAGTTTCACGTCAATTCAAAGAAAATAATGATGGAAATTAATACAAATAATCGATGTTATACCAGTGAATTGTAGTGACAGAAAAATTACTTCTATTAAGTTCAGAACCTTAGTTATAAGTTATTAATATTTGTTTTTAAATGATTCCCAGATTTAATCGATTTAATTTGCCGTCTGTGAATGGAATCTGATGTAGTACGTAACAATTATCTTAATACTTAAATGGTGTTGTATTTTAAATATAGCGTGCAATGCGTTCTCACATAGCCATAGTGCGGAAGATAGCACACACCATTGGAATAAACGAAAATATTCATCCCTATTATGCTTTCAACTTTTGAAATATTTAAAGTCCCTAAATGTAAATTTTGTAAAATTATAGTATAAATTCGCACGTACGAAAACAGAAAATTACAAAAATAGCTTTTTTTTTATCTTTTCATGACTATTAAATATTTTATGCAAGTTAAGCTTTGCAAAGTGGAAATACGTCTGGGAACACTGATGGTACTTCAGTGTTTTCACACCTGAATCCGTAATGTTACAGTTTACATCCAACAAGCTTAAAGAGAAGTAATCATTTCTCACAGGTCTACACCTGGGAATGGAGTCACTAGAAAAGTTTATTATTAACCCAGAAAGATAACGTTAAATTTTTGTGCCTAATTATTAGTCAAATTTATCATACATGCATTAAACACAATTACTGATGGATACAACTAGAACAGGCATTCGAAATTTGGAAGACAAAGATTCAGTTATCAATCTGGACAGCCAGATTTAGTTTTTAAATTATTTTTCTAAGTTACTTCAGGCGAATGCTGGAATAGTTTCATCTTAAATGTGGTGGTTCAATTTTCTCCAGTTCCTTGCTCACATCTTCTCGAAACTATGAAACTCCTTAATGGACCGTAATAAAACTTAAAAAATAAAAGCTGTTGGTTCTTTCTGTCCAGAAAATGCCTAACTGTTGGTTTGTGTAAGTACTGGGAGGAAGTTAGTTCTTTGTATTTTACTGAAGCAAGAATATTTAATGAAGAATGTTATATATGATATTTATGGGTTTTTTAATAGCAATGAAGGGAAAACGGATATTAACATGGTTTTGAGGGAAGGCAGAACATTTACTTGAATGCGAATGTCTTTACGAAAGTTTAATCTGCAAAATATAAGAAACAAGCAAGAAGATCTGCTTTAACCCAGCTCCACAAATACTGAAAAATACTGAAAAAGAAAAAGAAGGTTCTTCAACTGACCATGCACCCGTCTAAATGTTTATATCAAAGGCAGTAGATTGGTAGTTGTTATAACAATCCGACTATACAATTATGCTACAAAGTAATTAAAGAATAGTTACATAATTTTTTTTGTAAATTATCCATGAGATATTGTGCGAAATTAAATGGTTACAGGATATAATTTTCTTTCCTTCCTACCGTAGTTTTAAAAATAGTTATTACTCGCGACTTCATACCGCAATCGCAATACATTTTCGACCAGTGGAATTTGGAATGAAATGTTCTGCTATCAATCGTGCACTCCCTTCTATCTATAAAATGAGTTATTACTGGATATAGTACCAGCAAACATTTTACCAAAGGATGGAAACGACACGGAACGTCACCGACAAACTGCGCGACACACAATTTTATACATGTGGTGTAAACTGAAATTTGTACACTGCAGCGGGGACATGTCGGAAACAGGACGAGCCTCGTCAACACAGGACAGCTGTCCACTGCAGTGATACATAGCGTCCCACACAAACAGCGTCCACGGGGTTACAATCCACTTCCTCGACACTCTAGAACCAAACCGTCAGTTGACTCGGAGACAAAAAGTGAAACAAACGGCTACGTCCTCTGCTCAAACTCGTCTGTTTTCGATTTCACCAGTAACTTCTCGGCCGAGCATGCAGTAAGAGAAATCTGTTCGTCACAATTACAGAGGAATAAGGCCAAACGAGAGGCTTGTTCTATACTGGCCTTTCTGACATAGGAGTGTAGTGGGGTACCATATCTTCAAACTAAATTCCACGATGGTATTTTGAGATGTTGACCTCGTTAATAGATATTATGTTATCGGAAAAATAGGAACCATGAAATCCCACATGTATACTTAAGTTCCTGTTCCAGAGTACGAGTATATTATTATCCCAAATACTTATGGTAAAGCTAAATATCATATACTGTCTCTTGGAGGTTGAAGATTAGTGAGAAAGATGTTAGTGCTGACTTGTGTGTCAGTCTTAATGTTTGGATAACAGACTACAGCGGTTTCTTGCCCCAGTATACCTAATTTAACTGTGTTTCTATAGTGTGTTGTATATGAAGATGGGAAAAAGAGAAAATGAAACCAAGGGTTACATTTGAGTCATTCTCTTTCGAAAGACTCGTACGGGATATCCACGTTTTATAGCAACATCCGAAGGCAAAATTACACTCAAGTTCTTGATCCGATCCTCGAGGATTCCCTCCTCGTCAACGTCGAGGTCATTAGACGTGAGGAAGGACTGAGGGCAAGGAACGGAAAGGACTTTCTGAAGGCCTTCGCTTGGAATGACTTGGGGAAACCACGGAAAAACGAAATCTGGATGGTCGGACGGGGATCGAAGGCGCGTCCACCCGAATGGGACGCCCGACCTTTACCTCTCACGCACCACACTCGCCCTTTTTATGTCATCACAAAATCACTAGTTGAAAAATAATAAGGCGTGGAGGATCTGTAAACATTCTTTACCAGTAACTGTAGACGCTTGATAAAATTCAAACAAAATAAAAACGATATGAATTTTTTTAGATGTGAATCCAACGGTACTGTTCACACAGTGCAACCACAATATTTCCCTCCTAACAGTTCCTTACAAGATGATGCTCTCATATTTAGTTTTTCATAATGAATCAATCAACGCTTTTCGGATTGACATGCGGTTGCTGCTGTCTCGAAGCAGGTTTTCTATCGATTGTACGGCTGGTGCTTTCACATCTCTGTTCTAAATAAAGCCGGAATTACTTTGACGTAACGTAACCTGTTGACGCGGTAGAAATGGATAAGGTCGTACGAACTGAATGAAAATATGAAATTCGTTAGTGATGCCCCTTATGCGTTGCTTGACATCTTTTTCCCAAATTATGGTTTTAGCTACATGTCTGACACGGATACCATTTAAATAGTATAAGCACATGATCATCGTAACTGGTACAACTGTCATACTTTTCGATTATTTTTGTAAAGATGAGTTGTATACGAAAACCTACGTCTGAATATACGAGAGCTTTTCTTCGATGTATTAATGTGTATCTGCAGTCATGTATTTGGTGAACACAGCAAATATTCTAAGAAATTTTACTGACTTCAGAAGAATATAATCCTGTTCTAATTAATTTATTTAAAAAAATCTTCAAATTCAAGATTTTGTCATTTGTAACAATGTTCAATGTATTACGGTCTTTCCGATACTGTAAATGCAGATAGCTTTACACACGTCTTAGCTCCGTCTGTTTGTAAAAATTCGGAACACAGCTATTTTTCACACAATGTTCTTACCAGTGTGAATTTCTGATGGTTTTATATTTCTCACATATTTCTATCTTCTAGGGACACTAGGGATACTATCGTGCCTAATTTACCAGTCTGACGTTTTAGTACGGTTTGAGTCGTTCTTTAATATCCTTTCTCATAAAGGAGTTGATTTTTTGTTTTGCGTTTAGTCGTATCAACATGAAATGTGATCCCAAAATTTCACCAAAAATAAGAATTTATTTTGAAATTAACTAAGTTTCTTCACTACTGTATGGTTATCGTGTCTCGTAGAAAAATCACATAACAAAAATTTTAAAACAGTTCATTCACTCTAAGCCGGAATCTTGAAGTATACAGCTTCGTAGTCGAACATAAAACACGACAACGCCAACTACTCTAGATTGAATACGACAGGGGTGGCCAACACAAATGATCTTGCGGGTCACTTTGGAAATGCGTCCTAACTCCGCGGGCCACACATAAAATTATATATTGTATATTATATTAGGCGTGTAAGGGTTTGGGAGAGGCTATACTAGCCTTTTCCAACCAAATGTCAACCTCTCCTTCACGTGGTGCACCCTGTTTACACGGACGAGGCTCTGGCGACTGAAAGATTCCCGGTATAAGGAATCACCCACTGCTTGCCAATGGTCTCCGAAAGGAGGGCGGAAGAGCGGGGAGCGGTTCAGGGCACCCTCTTGCCCTTGGGGTTGGAAACGGCCCATAAAGGCGGATGAATCAGAAATGATCAACGGCATGGGGATGCATAAGGCAACGGGAAACCACTTCATTAAAGATTCATAGGGTATCTCGAGGACATGTAATCCTCTCAAATTACATATATCATGATGGCTTCTTCCTGGGTAAAATATTCCGGAGCTAAAATAGTCCCCCAATCGGATCTCCGGGTGGGGACTGCTCAGGGAGGAGTCATCAAAATGGATGGAAACATTCTACGAGTCAAGCGTGGAATGTTAGAAGTCTGAATAGGGTAGGTAGGTTAGAAAACTTAAAAAGGGAGATGGAACAACTTAAGTTAGATGTTGTTGGGATTAATGAGATTAAATGGAAGGATGCACAGGATTTCTGGTCTAGGGGACACAGGATAATTAGCACACAAGCTGTCAATGGAGTCACTGGTGTAGGATTTGTAATGAACAAGAAAGTAGGGAAACGGGTGAGTTATTATGAACAGTTTAGTGACAGGATTATTTTGATGAGGTTAGAAACTAAGCCCGCCCCAACCACATTAATACAAGTGTATATGCCGACGTCACAGGAAGATGACGAAGAAATAGAAAAAACATACGCTGAAATTGAAGAATTAATCCAATATGTGAAGGGGGAGGGGGTGATTGTAATGCAATAGTGGGAGAAGGAAAAGAGGGGAATACTGTAGGAAGTTTTGGTCTAGGAAAAGAAATGAGCGAGGAAGCAGGTTGCTAGAATTTTGTGAAAGATATAAGCTAGTAGTGGCAAACACACTGTTTAAGAACCATGCAAGAAGAATATACACCTGGAAACGTCCTGGGGATACAGGCAGATATCAGCTAGATTATATGATGGTCAAACAGAGATTCAGGAATCAAGTTCTAGACTGTAAAGCGTACCCAGGAGCAGACATAGACTCGGACCATAATTTGACAGTAATGAAGTGCAGGCTGAAATTTAAGCGAATAAGGAAGCAATTTAAACAGAACAGACTGGAAGTGAATAAACTGAAACAATCTAGCACGAGAGAAAAAATTGCAGAAATGGTAGACTTGGGTCTAGGAAGTAACTCTGCAAGGAGCACAACCGAGGACGAATGGAATGCATTAAAGACCGAAATAATGAAAGCTGGTAAAGAAACATTAGGCTTTAGGGAACAAGCTGCCCGAAAACCTTGGATCACAGAAGAAATTTTGGAGCTGATGGATCAGAGGAGAGGGTACAAAAATGCTCAGGATGAAGCAGTACGAGAGCAGTACAGGCAATTTAGAAAGCAAATAAATAGGAAATGCTAAATAGCAAAAGAAAAATGGCTACAAGCAAAGTGTGAAGAAGTAGAAAAGGAAATGGTTGCAGGAAAAGTAGATGTTGCAGGAAAAGTAGATGTTGCATATAGGAAGATCAAACAGAATTTGGGCGAAATGAAGAAAAGAGGTATTAACATTAAAGCTGCCAATGGGAAACCTCTTTTAAGGTCAAAAGATAGAGCTAACGGATGTAAGGAATACATTGAGAAACTGTATGTTGGGGACGACTTGAACAATAGGGTATTGGAAAAGGAAGATGATGTTGACATTGATGACTTAGGAGATCCTGTTTTGAGGACAGAATTTAATAAAGCTCTGAATGACTTGAAAGCCAATAAGGCAGTTGGAATTGATGAGATCCCTGAAGAACTTCTTAAATCCCTAGGAGAGGAAGGAATCGAAAGATTATTCAAGCTGATATCCAAAAGTTATGAAACAGGAGAAATTCCAACTGATTTTAATAAAAATATCATGTTCACACTTCCAAAGAAAGCACAAGCCGACAAATGTGAGAATTATCGCACCATTAGTCTAACATCACATGCTTCAAAATTACTGACCAGAATAATATACAGAAGGATGGAAATGGTAGTAGAAGAGATAGTAGGTGAAGATCAGTTTGGGTTTAGGAAAAATCGTGGTACAAGGGAAGCAATTCTGTCTTTAAGATTAATACTTGAAGGGCGGATCAAGAAAAACAAAGATACTTTTATGGCATTTGTTGATTTAGAAAAAGCTTTTGATAATGTTAGGTGGGACAAGATGTTCAAAATTTTAAAGAAGTCAGGTCTAAAGTATCGAGATAGAAGAATACTCTATAAACTATATAAGAATCAAGTGGCTGTAATAAAAGTAGAGAATCACGAGAGACATGCATCGGTTAAAAAGGGTGTGAGACAAGGTTGTAGTCTGTCTATCCCCGTTAATATTCAACTTGTATGTAGAAGAAGCAATGAAGAAAGTCAAAGAAAAATTTCCATGCGGCATAAGTTTTCAGGGAGAAAAAATCAGTATGCTACGATTTGCTGATGACATTGTCTTGTTAGCAGAGAGGGCTGAGGATATTGAGAAGTTATTGAATGGCATGAACAAAATACTGAAGGAAGATTTTGGACTGAATATAACTCAAAGTAAGACAAAAGTGATGAAATGTAGCAAAAATGATACTAGTACTAGCAGATTAAATATAAAAATAGGATCGGATGCAATAGGAGAAGTGAGTGAGTTCTGTTACTTGGGAAGCAAAATTACAACCGATGGCCGAAGCAGGAATGATGTTAAAAGCAGAATAGCACTAGCAAAAAGAGCCTTCATGAAAAAGAGAAACCTTTTAGTTTCAAATATTGATCTAGGAATTAGAAAGAACTTTTTAAAACTCTATGTGTGGAGCACAGCACTTTACGGTAGCGAAACATGGACTTTAGGAATACCGGAAAGAAATAATCCTGAAGCATTTGAAATGTGGTGCTACAGAAGAATGCTGAAAATTAAGTGGACAGACAAAGTAAGAAATGAACGAGTTTTGGAAATGATGGGTGAGAAAAGAAGTTTATGGAACAAACAGATAATTGAGGACGTGGGTTGTAGGGTGTATGTAGAAATGAAGAGGTTAGCACAGGATAGGAAGGGATGGAGGATTGCATCAAACCAGTCGAAAGATTGACGATAGCAAAAGAAAAATATGATATTAGATGTTCCAAGATGCGCGCGCATTATTAGTTTGCAGAACGCAACATAATTATTCTGCGAATTGATAACTGTAAACTCATAAGTAAAACAGGCAATATCTGCCATACATTCGCAAAAATATTATTTCAAAATCAAAGTTAATTTTTCCCATAATTTTGACAGTTATTTTTTGAATATATGGTTGCACAAATAAAGTAATTTTTAAATACATTGGTTCTCACTACTTTGGCCATTAAAAAATAAATATATTTTGTAAACGTGTGATGAATATTGCAGGCCGGAAAAAATTGTCACCCCTTGTCTGCAGCATACTCATGGCTTTAATGAACGGTTGGCCCTTTGTATTCACATTGAGACTACGAGATGTGGCCCAGTTTGATGGACCGCTATGTTCTAATAGGACGTGGGAAATAACGCGCCATGTGCAAATGGGTTGACCTACACTGCCTCCCTAACGAGATGAAGTTACAACTATCATTCACATGAAGCAAATATGCATAATGTTACACTAACAAGCAGAACGATCGTAACACCAATGTAACAGTGTTCTTACTTTCATTTCTGATGTACAACGATTAAGAAACATTTGGAGAGACCAAACATATGTTCTGATAAACCTCTCTTACGGTTTGGCAGAGAGTTCTGAACTACTAAACCCGAATCAGACGCGGTATTAAAGATTTAAGAAAGTGTAAAACGGCTATTCAGATGCCGGCAACGAACAACGGTTAAGATGTGTATTTTTTTTTTCTTTCAGGCTTTATGCCTTGTCGACGCTGAAATAATTAGTACTGGAATGGAACACGAAGGAATTTGGTCATAGCTTTGCTCGTGGTGTTTGCAGGAACCATCCCGGCAATTGTTTGGAGTGATTTCTGGAACTCATTAAAAAATCTAAATCTTGATGATAGGACGAGGGTTTAAATCCGCGTATGTCCTAGCCAAAACTAGAGCAAAATATGCATTACTGCCGGGTTTATTTTTCTTTCCATTAATAATAATTCAGCTACTTTCCGCATTACTATTGTAAGAAAGGAGACTGGAAAGTCTCCGCTCTTACATCAAGCACATTTACGGGGAGGAGATGTACCATCAAGTGAGGTACTTGGAAAAGCTACGTAATTAAGCATACGACGCATTACTATTAGTTTTTGAATTCTGCGGAAATACAGAGTATGAACTGTTTGTTCGCTGAAACTACTTTTAATAATGTAATTTTCTGCCTCGTATTCAATTGACCAAACCTGACATACCTTTTATAGTTACCTCTCAATTTTATCAACGATAAAAATTTTCCGCAAATCTAATAATTCACTGATTATTTTCACATCTAATTTCGTGGCTTAAGTTTTCTGCTATCAGTGCATGGTACAAGAATACAATTCCATGCAGAAGTTACTATATGTTAACGATTATTGGCTATAGAAATCATTAACAATTGAAAAGCGGTATTTTACTTTAATTTTTGAAGTCGTGATGCTTTCCAATAAAGCACATAAATTTTTTAGCGTTGCTAGAAATCTGCCCAATGATGACACGGTAAACCTGTCCAACTACTATTACGAGTATGTGTGAGGAGTGTGATAAATCCACTTCCTAAAAGGTAGCGAGCAAAAAGTTGGCGACGAACTGCTTTCTACTCGTGTCGTAACAGTCTCCAGTCTAGGTAAACATTTGAGATTCCTTTTCTCAAGAGAAGAAGCCTTACCGTTTCCGGAAACACAACGTGTATCTCTAACGTAATCTCAATTGATAGTGGTTTTGGGACAGTATATTTCTTTTTTTGACACGGGTTGAGAGGATCCTATGAAATTAATTGACTTCGTGTTGCCTTACGGATCTGCTGCTCCGATTTTAGGTTCCTGCGTGTTCTGCCACTGTTGTGTCAGGACTTACGGTGTAACGTAGAATCCGAACCACAAAACTTTAGTAACGTTATTCAAATACACGAAGCAAGCTTTCACGTAGAGCTACAAAAATCAGATTAGTCTAGGGTATTTCTAACAGTGTTATTCTTTAGTGTGTGTGTTCGTTTGTATGTGTTTGTTTGCGTGTATTTGTGTGTGTGTGTGTGTGCGTGTGTGTGTGTGTGTGTGTGTGTTGCTTGAGTTGTAGATGAAAGATGGTGAAACATGTGTCGGCCTATTCAATTCTTCCGAAAGACACCAAGAGGACCATCAAGCTTAACGTCCTCATTCGACAGACGAATCACCATCAAACCGTGTCAAATGTTCTCACTCCATACGCACTGAAAGAATTTTGAGATTTAACCCATGACTTTGGTGCACAATTTGGTCATTGGGAATTGTGCACCAAAACCTCTATAATTAAACAGATAACTAATATAAAATATTTCATTCACCTTGATTATTAATCTACAGACTGTTACGAAGTGTTAAAAGTAATGCCTAAGTACTAGTAATGCCCAAGTGTTAAGATGGTGCAATAGGTAGTAAAGGGAAGCCAACAGTGAACGCGTGTGAGGCTAAGATTGCATCAGACAGGGGAACTGCGTGGCGCGTGGTAACGAGATACGGGTGTAAGCTTCCAGAAGGTCGCATAGGGCAGCGGAGCGCGTCACGGGCAGCTATAAAAAAGAGCCCGCCACAGCGGGAGGGGACTACTTCTCCAGAGGTCTTCGAGAGTCGGCGAGTGAGCCACAAAACAGCGCAGCGGAGATGACAACGATACACTGTGTAGTCGCCGTTGTTACTGTTAGGGTCTTCACGTTTTATGGACCTTGGCAGAGAGAACGTCTGCTAGTTGGTTCAGTACTCCTGGGAATAGGTATCCTCTCTTGTAATTTCTGAGTATTCTCAGTGAGAGTTTGTCGGCTTCGTGAGTCACAAGTGTGTTCATCATAACCTCTTGTGTTCTTGAATTTATTTCTCCTGAACTTTCCTATCCGAGTTCCCGAATTGTAAAAATCGATACCCACTTGTTTCAGTTTAGTCTTTCAGCTCTCTGTTGCACAACAGGACGCAACAGAGACTTATTTTCTTGGTGTCAGGTGTGGGGTTAGGCCTGGAAAACTACGAGTGTTTGGCCGGAAAAGCCACAAAACTAGTGAACGACTGACAGAATTTTGGCCAAGGTTGCCCAAAGGTCAGTACGTTGCAGCGATTACAGGCCGCAATTTGAGGAATAGGAGTAGGGTTTTCGAGAAATCTCAGCCCGAAGTCGGGAAAAGACTGACGGCTTTGAGCACGAAGCCGACTAGCAAGATTGCGCAACGAGGCGACATTGGAAGAAAAGAAGAGGATCCATTGGTCGTCTACGGGGAGCGGTACGCGACATCACGCGGGACGCTGATTGATAGCAACGCTGCCGAAACACAGCTGGGGCGCCGTCGCCAGCAGCAGATCAACACGGTCGGGAGCAACAGGTAGCAGCTGTCGCCAGCAGCCGGCAGCCGATCGATACCAGCACAGCAGAACTTCGCAGTCGAGCGGACAGCGCGCGTCAACACGCAACGACGTCACGTCGGGAGCAACGCCACATCTCATCGCTACACAGCACGTTGATTTCAGCAGGTGAGAAAGCAAAATTGTAAGCATGCCTAACGAAGCAGTGTCAGGCAGTCAGGGCGCGCAGTCGTCAACCCACAGGCAGTACATTAGTTTGAATGAAGTGATAAAATTGATCCCAGATTCTTTTGACGGAGAAAAGACGAGATTAAATGAGTGGTTGGATAATGTAGATTCAGCATTCGAATTAATTGTGCCGGAACAAAAAGAAATTTTATTAAAGTTTGTGAAGGCTAAAATTGTAGGGGCACCTAGGAGTAAACTTCTTGTCCGAGATCTGACTACCACCTGGCCGGCAGTTCGTGCAATCTTGTTAGAAAATTATGGCAGTAAGAGGACTCTTGATTTTTATGCATGTAAAATGTTTGCTAGGCAAGAGTCGTGGGAGAGTATTGCGCAATGGGGTTCGCGTATAGATGCTCTCCAACATCAGTTCAGAGAAGCATAAAAAGTAATGACGGAAGAGAGCTGATGGGAAGCATAGCTCTAGTTTTAAAGCTAGGAAGGGCCGTATTTATTCAAGGGTTGTATGATGACCGGATAAAAACATATTGTGCGAGCTAGGGGGAAACCATAACCCTTTCTGAAGCTGTGGAAATCGCAGCCACAGAGGAAAGTGCGATAGCTTCAGCGAAAGAAAAACCGGTTTCGCGGTATTCCTTCAGGAATCCAAAGGTAGAAAAAAAACCCCCCATTCTGTTTTAATTGCAAAAAGTCTGGGCATACAGCCAAGGATTGTCGGGCGCAAAGGCGTGTAAGAATAATTAATAAAGAGGATGAGCTGGACAAAAAGGCGATAAATGCAGTGGCTTGCTAAGTTAGACAAGATGGAAAGAAAACGCCGTCAGAATGATGGAAACGCGGCGGGAAACGAGAAGTAGCGCTAGGCAAGCTGCTCAAACAGCACCCTTAAGAAAAGGTACCGTATGCAAGTGAAATTACATGCTATAAGTGTAACAGAAAAGGGCATTATGCGCGGGATTGCCGAGAAAATGCATGGTCGGGAAAGGAAAAGATAGAAAGTCGGTAAACTGCTAGGTGGCGTAATGGAGCGGTCACATTGCGCCATATCGCACAAAGTGTATAAGGTAGACTGCACAGATAAAAATGAATATGTGACTATGCAATGTGAAAAAGCAAGGCGTAATCCGATGAGATTCCTAGCCGACAGTGGGGCACAGATAAGCTTGGTAAAAAGAGATAGTATAAACTGGGCAGTAAAAAGTATGATAGAGAAAAAATTAGAATTAAGGGGATAAGCAATAATATAGTACAAACTGAAGCTTCGGTAGTCCTGGAATTAAAAGCCGCGGAGGGCTTGATATTGAAACAAAAGTTTCATATAATTGGGGCAAACATAGATTTGCCTTTCGAAGGATTGTTAGGAAGAGATTTTCTAACGAAAAATAAGGCCGTAATAGATTACGGGAAAAGAGTTATGAATATTCGCGGGAGGCGAATTAGATTGTATACCGCGCAAGAAGGGCCGTGTATGACGCAACGTGGGACGCGTTGTGTTAAGAAAGTAGGTGTTGCAGGGATTGCGACATCGGATGAAAGACGCACGCTCACTAACGAAACTGTGAGGCGTGGCGTTAGGCAAGGTGTTGCAGGGATTGCGACATCGGATGAAAGACGCACGCTCACTAACGAAACTGTGAGGCGTGGCGTTAGGCAAGGTGTTGCAGGGATTGCGACATCGGATGAAAGTCGCTCGTTCACTAACGGACTTGTGAAGCGAAGCGGTAAGAAGGGTGTCGTAGGAATTGCGACATCAGGTGAAGTATGCCCGCTTGCTAACGGACCTGCGAGACGGGATGGGAAGAAGCGTATCGCAGAGAATGCGATGCGTGGTATGTGTCCGCCCGCTAACGGACCTGCGGGATGGAACGGGAATTTCCCGAGGGCAGTAGGCGCTGCCTCGAGAAATGTCGTAGGGATTACGACGCGAAATGGTGTTTGTCCGTCCACTAAAGGAATTGTGAGACGTGACGGAAGGATTCCGAGGGCACTGGGTGACTCGAAGACGGTAGGCCCCGTGAAAAGGCGAGATGTCCGTCCACTAAAGGAATGTGAGACGTGACGGAAGGATTCCGAGGGCACTGGGTGACTCGAAGACGGTAGGCCCCGTGAAAAGGCGAGATTGTCCGTCCACTAAAGGAATTGTGAGACGTGACGGAAGGATTCCGAGGGCACTGGGTGACTCGAAGACGGTAGGCCCCGTGAAAAGGCGAGATTGTCCGTCCACTAACGGAATTGTGCGACGAGACGGAAGGTATCCGAAGCAGCCGAGTCTGCTTCGAAGACGGTAAGCCCCGTAGAAAGGCGGTATGTTGAATCGAAAGCGAGATGCATCGATTCGTTGGCAACGGGAGTTGCGCAATTAACGGCAAGCAAACCAAAAATGGTTGCGAGAGGCCGTGGGAAGCCCACTTACGCAGAAGTGGTGCAACGTGGTGGTAACCTAGTGGAGGAGCCAGGGGTGCTCAACACTATGAGGTAACAGTAGGCCCGCGCGAAGAAAAGATTGTAAAGGTAAGGATTACCTTAAGGAATGCATCAGAAGCGATCATTCCAAAGCAGGAGATACAACCAGGAATATATGTGCCCGAAGCGCTAGTATCAGTAAGAAATGGAATGTGTATTACAAGTATGCTTAATACTACAGAAAAGAAAGTTAAAATAAAGAATCCCCTTATAACAGCTGAAGAAGTGCCCGAATTTGAAAAAGCATACGTAAGACGTATTAGAAAAGAGCGACCAGAGGTAAAGTCGCGTTAAGTAATTGAAAGAAAATCTCCGCGTAGAACATTTAAACAAAGAGGAAAAAGAGGCTTTATTAGGTATATGCGCAGCGTATAACGATGTATTTCATTTACCAGGAGATCACTTGGGTTATACTGAGGCTGTCAAGCATGAAATCAAACTTCTTCCCGAGGCGGAAGGAAAAATAGTTCGGTTGAGGCCCTACCGGATACCCGAGGCGCAGAAGGAAATTTTGCAAGCCGAAATAGAAAAATTATTAGAAGATGATATTGTAATACCAAGTGATAGTGCGTGGAATTCGCCTGTATTAATTATCCCAAAGAAAATGGATGCAAGTGGCAAGCAAAAGTGGCGCGTAGTAATCGATTATAGGCGATTAAATGATCTGACGGTAAATAATGTATTTCCGTTACCAAGGATCGATGAAATACTAGACGGACTAGGTAAAGCGAAGTACTTCACAACCCTCGACCTAGCTAAGGGGTATTATCAGGTGCTGATAGACGAGAAAGATCAGGAAAAGACGGCTTTTAGCACTCCCTATGGACATTACGAATTCAAAAGAATGCCAATGGGATTAAAGACGGCACCGAATACCTTCCAAAAATTGATGAATTCTGTATTGACAGGACTACAGGGTGAGAAAGTATTCATCTACTAGATGACGTCATAATTTTTGGGCCAACGCTTGAGGAGCATAATGCAGACTAGAGGATGTCTTTGAAAGACTGCGAAAATATAACCTCAAGTTGCAAATAGACAAGTGTGAGTTTTTGCGCAAGGAAGTTACATTTTTGGGACATGTACTTACGGAGAAGGGTTGAAACCTGATCAGAAAAAGGTAGAAGCCGTAGAACGTTACCCCCAACCAACTAATACTACCCAATTGAAGGCATTCTTGGGCTTAAGTGGGTACTATAGGCGATTCATAAGCAATTACAGTAAAATTGCTAAGCCATTGTATGAGCTGTTAAAGAAAGGAGTCGCATATACGTGGGGAACAAAGCAGGAAGAGGCGTTTCAACAATTGAAGGAAAAATTGTTGAATCCTCCCGTACTACAGTATCCTGACTTCACAAAACGATTTATTGTAACCTCAGACGCAAGTCAAGACGCAATTGGCGCCGTGTTAAGTCAAGGCGAAATTGGCAAGGATTTGCCTGTAGCGTACGTGTCTAGAACCTTGAATAAGGCGAGAAAATTATAGTACGATAGAGAGGGAAATGTTGGCCATTTGTTGGGCAGTAAAGCAATTTAGGCCATATCTATTTGGTAGGAAATTTACGGTATGCCTGACCATAAACCGTTAATGTGGGTAAACAGCATTCGGATCCGTCGTCTAGACTAATGAAGTTCCGCTTAAAGCTGGAAGAGTACGATTACGAAATCGTGTACAAGAGCGGAAAGAGAAATCAAGTAGCAGATGCTCTTTCGCGAATAAGAACCGTAGAGGAGGCGGAGGAAAATGATAATGTAGAGACAGCCGAGAGCATATCAGCTAATAAGGAAGAAGAGGTAGGACTTACACAGGAAGAGAAGATGAAGATCCTAAAGCAGTATCACGAATCGCCGATAGGTTGTCATCAGGGCATAGGTAGGACCTACGCGAGAATTAAGAAATATTGTACTTGGGAAGGAATGAAAGCCGACATTGAGCAGTACATTCGTCATTGCGAAAGCTGTCAAAAGAATAAAATTACCCAAAATAAAACGAAGATGCCAATGGAGATAACGAAAACTCCGGAACACGTGTTTGAGCGTTGTGATATTGATATTGTAGGTCCAATGCCGCAAACCGAAAACGGGAATAAATATTTGCTCACATTCCAAGACGCCTTAACGAAGTTCTTAGTAGTGGAGCCTATAGAGCAACAGGATGCCAATACGGTAGCAAGAGTATTGGTCGAGCGAATAATCCTAAGATTTGGAATTCCCACCGTTTTGTTAAGTGACCTTGGAAGTAACTTCATGAGTGATACTATGAAGAGAGTATGCAAATTATTACGAATAGAGAAAATCCATACCACTAGTTATCACCCACAAAGTAATGGGGCTTTGGAACGAACGCACCGTACACTAACGGAAATGCTTCGTCATTACGTAAACAGAGAGCAAACCAATTGGGATACCTGGATCCCGTATGCAGTATTTGTTTTCAATACAACACCGCATAGTGCCACAGGATATACGCCGCATGAATTATTCTTTGGTCGAATATGTAATTTACCGGGAATATTACAAAAGAAACCGGAGGAAGTAGTATATAACTATGATGACTATGTAATTGAACTAAAGGAAAGGTTACGGGCTATGCATCAGTGTGCGCGAGAAGCGACAGCACAAGCAAAAGAGAAAAGTAAAGAAAACTATGACAGAACGCAAAAACCGGTAGTCTTTAAGCCAGGGGATAAAGTATTATTGCATGATGAGAGTGTACGAAGGGGTCGTTCAAAGAAGTTGGACAGTCAATGGAGAGGCCCTTATACGGTAGTGGAAACTAAGGGACCAAACGTTGTGATAGAATTAAAGAGAAATAAATTTACAAAGTACATGCAAATAGGCTAAAAGAATTCTTCTGAATTGCAGGAAAGATGGCACAGCTTGGATGATAGCAGTGATCGTCTTGATGATAGGTGGTACATCGGCAATGGAACAGCAGGATTTAGAAATAACAAAGTTTCGGTCATCACCAGGTCTGTACTACGATCATAAGGGAACAGTGAGTTTGTATACGGTCACTTGGAAAGTAGTGAGTTATTTTAATTAGATGACTTAAAACATAAGTTTGAAGCTACGCATGATGCAGCGTTGAAAGCAGTAGACTATTGTCAGCAAAGACTTAAAGAAATAAACACAAGTGTTGCAGAATGTAAAACTATGAAGCGGGCGGTAGATTATTATATAAGTAGGATAGAAACCTCTCAACGCCTAATTGGGCAGCTAGCTAAACATGAGCAGAGTAGACGAAAGAGAGGAATCCTAAATTTTGTTGGAGAAATAAGTAAAGTCTTGTTTGGGACGTTAGATGAAGATGATGCATCATATTTCAAATCAAAAATAAATCTATTAGAGCAGGAACAGAAAGAATTATTGAAGTTGTCAAAAGAACAAGTCACTATTGTAAGGGCAACGTTGACTAGTTTCAATCATACTGTCGATTCAATAGAAGAAATGAACGGGTAATTACATCCGGAATACTCAAATAAATGAACACATACATCAATATGAAACTAGTACAGATAAGAGAATAAATAGACTCGGTATATGGGTAACGTTGAATGAACAGTTAATACAGTTGACAACAATCTTCAGTGAATTAGAGAAGGAATATGATGTAATCATTACTGCCATAGTAAATGCACAAAAAGGCATTCTTCAACCTCATTTAGTTAGTCCAGAACAAGTGGTCAAATATTTAGAGTTAATAAAAGATGAAATTAAAGACAAAAGATTGCCAATAAAACTGACTGAAGCCGGAGGGTATCAGTTACTGAAGGTGGTCGACCTAGATGTCTTTATTTCGGGAAACATTCTAAGTTATGTGCTGAATATTCCACTAGTGGACAGTGAAACTTATAATATTTATAAATTATGGCCTCTACCAGTTGAGGTAAGCCACCAAAAACGATTGTTTACATACATAGCTCCGGAAAAAGAATTTTTGTTAATGGATGACGCCAAAAGGCGATATGTTAAAATAAATGGTGATCAATTGGAGTGTAAAAAGCTGGAGGCTATTCATAGTGTGTGTAAACAAACCTTTGTGCTGCTTTCACTTATGACGAGTTTGTGAAGCTAGAATGCTTCAACCTGTAACTAAAATCCCGATGACTGCATCCAAAAGTTTATTGTATTGAATGAAAGCGTATGGACACAGATTAGAGGAAATGAATGGTTATTTGTAGCACCAAAGGGAGAAGGGCTCACAGTGTTATGTAATGACAGTAAGCCCACAGATGTAGTAATTAATGGTACAGGGAAACTTAAGTTTCTGAGTAAATGCAAGGGTTACGGTGCACAAGTACTAATTCAATCCGAACATATCATTAGATCGATGGCACTGATTAATGATATAGTCCCAAACTTAAATATGGAGGTAGATTGCTGTCTAATAGACAAGAAAAAGAAAAATATAACTGAAATTCCTCTATTTGCCAATCGAACCAGTGGTCCGTCAGTTAGATGACCTTAAAGCCGCGGGACATAAGTTAGATGAGCTAGAGGACGCAATAGCGTACCAGCAAAGGACTGTGTTCAATATGTTTTCATTAGATTCGATACCCATATGGAGTTATTTTGGAGCAGGAATAGTTATGATAATAATAGTATGTTGTATATGCAGATATTGTAAGTGTTGTAAGGATTGTTTTAAATTCTTCCGTAAAACAATGGGTGATGACTGCTGCCCCAGAATATGTGTAAAGAATAAAATTGTAAACCGATACCCTGACACTGGTATAGTTAGGTATCATCCTGCTGGAATGAACAGTGATGAAAGTGAACAAATTACTTTTGGTCCTGTAAGAAATAGGTATGTGACTGAAGCAGAAGGTGCGGTGCTTAGTGAGCGAATACTAACACCGGAGAAGAGTGTTAAGTATGAACCAAGTGCACCAGTAATGTTTTACTATAAAGCGGATAAGCGCTAAGATGAACTGATATGGTCACAGTGATTATGTTTGTAAAAATATAAGATTGTAATGTAAGAAAGATTGTATTCTGTTACATGAAAAGAATTTGTAAAATCATAAAAATGATGTATTGTAAAAATAGGCTTCACTTTATAAGAGAGTGTAGTACTAAAGAAAAGTATTAGAAGGAAAAGATATTGTAAGAAATAAGAAGTAGTAAACTGAGAGAAAAATTCTCAAATTAAGAAAAATAAGGCAATGTAGAAGAAGATTCTTAAGACTAAAAAAAATACTTGTTATAAAGAAAATGGTGTAATGTAATTGAAATTCTCTCTTTCAGGATATTATAAGTAATGAAATAAAATGTGAACTATTGTAATTTGTGAAAAGAAAGTAATAAAAAGGAGACTCACACAGCCGACAGGTAGTGTGAGAATTTTGCATTCTCAGGGAGATTGCAAAATTCTCAAATATGGGGGGAAGGTGTTACGAAGTGTTAAAAGTAATGCCTAATGCCCAAGTGTTAAGATGGTGCAATAGGTAGTAAAGGGAAGCCAACAGTGAACGCGTGTGAGGCTAAGGTTGCATCAGACAGGGGAACTGCGTGGCGCGTGGGTAACGAGATACGGGTGTAAGCTTCCAGAAGGTCGCATAGGGCAGCGGAGCGCGTCACGGGCAGCTATAAAAAGAGCCCGCCGCAGCGGGAAGGGGACTACTTCTCCAGAGTCTTCGAGAGTCGGCGAGTGAGCCACAGCAAGCGCAGCGGAGATGACAACGTGTATTTCGCTACTGTAGTCGCCGTTTACTGTTAGGTCTTCACGTTTTATGAACCTTTGGCAGAGAGAACGTCTGCTAGTTGGTTCAGTACTCCTGGGAATAGTTATCCCTCTTGTAATTTCGAGTATTCTCAGTGAGAGTTTGTCGGCTTCGTGAGTCACAAGTGTGTTCATCATAACCTCTTGTGTTCTTGAATTTATTTCTCCTGAACTCTTCCTATCCGAGTTCCCGAATTGTAAAAATCGATACCCACTTGTTTCAGCTTCTGAGTCTTTTCAGCTCTCTGTTGCACAACAGGACACAACAGAGTGACAGGTACCTCTACACAAAATTCAACATAGTGCTCTCTCATCAGGTTAATAGGACGAACGGTCAGCCGTAAAACAGACGTTACTCGGACGAATACGGTTCGGACGAATACGGTTCGGACGAAATTCGGTTCCAGTGGATGACCAGCCTGATACTGCACTTCCAGCCACTGCCTCCGCCATACATCGAAGACAAATCTTTTCGGCACAGAGGCAAGGTATGACTTTGGGACACGAGAATAGGGCCTCCATTCCATAGGACTTGAGGGAGCGTATTGTATGTCCTAGACTAGTCGTTCTGCTGGGTAATGATTTCCTATGTCGGATGGAACTGACGGAAATACAGCATACGATGCACTTAATACCCGTCTTACTTCCATATACAAGAGCGACTTTAACAAAGCGTAACACTCCGCAGTGTATACACTGCACATGCCATTCAGCTTGTATGTAAACGTCGTTCGAGGAAAAACTATGGAGCAACTTATCGCGATGGCCTGCTTAGCTTTTATAACTTACGGCTTTACGCCTCGTCGACGGCTCAGGTCATTAGTGGCGGGATGGGACTGGGGACAAGGAACGGGAAGGAAATCGGCCAAGGCCTTTTTGAAGGAAGCATCCCGGCATTCGCCTGGAGTGATTTGGGGAAACCATGTAAAACCGAAATCTGGATGCCCGGACGGGGATTCGAAACCGCGTCCTCCCAATGCGACGCCAGAACGTTAACCGTTCACCCACCACGCTCGGTGGCCTGCTTAGATCCATCCGTAAATATTGGGGTAAACTTATGATGTTGATTTCAAAATTTCTACGGTATACAGCTTGTACCGTGACAGTTCTAAATTGTTTCTGGGTCTCTTTAAAAAGCCAAGGAGGGGATTTACTTCAACCCTGTTGATAAAAAGGGGCACCTTAAACCCATATTTGGTGTTGCCGTTTGGGGTTAGGATGGATTCCTACGTCGTACACGGACTGCCAGGAGTTACGGTAAAATGTATATAGTGTCGCAAAATGAGGAGCGCCGGCGGATGGAGAGCGACGGCTCGCCAGACTCAGCACAACTGCTCGTATCGGGCTGGTGCGGTAGGCACCCTGGCAAGGCGGATTCCTGCCTGATAGACACTATCCAAAATACGGGACAACAAACCCGTGCCGAATCGTATACAATACAACCGTACTCCAAACGCGGACGTACAAAGGCTGGGTGGAATTTTAGCAGGCAGGAGCTGTCGGCGCCCCTTGAACTACCGCAAAGTCATTTTAAAACATTAAAAGTTATAAGAGCTCTGGCTTTCACTTCTTCAAGATGCGGCAGCCGACTTAAACAAAAATGAGGTCCTGAAACCGAATGGAGTCACTAAAGCTTAAAACGGTGTTTTCTCTAGGTAGTGGTTGTCTTTTCTTTGTGGTGCTCTAGGGCGCGTCAACGTCAAGGTCATTATCGCCCTGGTTAAAACACAGAATGAGAATGTGGATAAAACTGAACTTGATTCCCGTCCGTATGGCCGACTGTAAGGCGGCGGCAATATTGACGGAAATGAAAAGACGCTGAAACGCTAACAAAAAAGCCACCTGCATGGCCGACCGT
>CM061920.1:318156264-318307123 GCA_031002005.1 Vandiemenella viatica | reverse complement strand
GTGTCTCCTTCACCACCCCGCGTCGTTACAAGCTTCGCACTGTTTCACCAGGGTGATACGTGAAAATTAGATTCTAAACTTGTCCCACAACCTAAGGGGTGGCTGGATCCTCTAAAAGGAAGCATATCATGCCAGTGTCAGGTAGGACAGCCACTTCATTTCCGGCGGTACCTACAGTTTAACGTGGATTTCGATCCACGGATCGATCGCTGTCTGCTTCACACGAACAAAGCAAGGTAAAGTCAGGATAGAAACCTGTCGACATTGTGGTACAGGATGTGAATCGAAGTCGAGATCCTCACCTGTGGGCAACAGCCGACCTGTCATTTTATTTTGCTTATGGCTTTACGCCGCGTCGACATGGAGGTCATTAGAGGCGGGAAAGGATTGGGGGGAGACAAGGGACGGGAAGGAATTTGGCTATGGCCTTTTTGAAGGAAGCATCCCCGCATTCTCCTGGAGTGATTTGGGGAAACTATGGAAAAACAAAATCTGGATGCCCGGACGGGGACTGGAACACACGTGCTCCCGAATACAAGGTCAGAGCGTCACTGTTAAACCGTTCAACCACCACAATCAGTACGCTCTGTCATTGAGCTTCAGGGGACTTACGTGAAAATTACTAAACCCGAAATGTAGTTCCAAAGATCCCCAATTCCAATTTATAGAAGATTCGTCATTGTTATACTTAGATCAGAAAGTTTACGTAAATGGTCGAAAAACGTAGTTGGGTCAACTGTAATGGATCAACAAGTGGTGAATAAATAAAAAAAGACGATAAGCAGGGAACTCTCGATATAACCATTCTGATTTGTTTTGAATATTATAGCCGAGAAACGTGCATAGATTTTTGGTACCCATCTGGTCATATATCAAAAGTTTTTCTCGCCGTTAGTATTTGTCGTATTTAAAAACAATTAACGAAGGAAAGCAAACTTAAATATCCTGTTTGTCTGTCTATTACTGCGTAAATTTATGTACACCTGAAGTTATGTTCAGAATAGGTGAGCATTCAATAGTTGAACCTGGTTTTTTGGAGTACGTGGGTCGATCCCCCAATCAGCCATCCAGATTTCGGTTTAGCATTGTTCTCAGAAATTACTTTATGCGAAGGCTTCATACAATCGACATTATCTCACAAATGAGACAAAGAGAAACCCTTCAGTATGGACAGGATGCTCTCAATGCCAAGCGAAGAGCGAGTGATAGCTCCCCTTCTCCTTTCACCACATGTGACAGAACGCTACAACCAGCTAAAAATCAAGTATGGAGTTGTAGGACTATCTGCCTGCCATTGCAATAAAACCATTAACTTCTGGTTACCTGGCATTAGTAACTTTTATCTTACTCGCAAGAATAGATTGCCTACAAAGCTTTGTTAAGAGCTCAGACACCAATGGCAACAAACTGGTGGAACAGAAAGATTAAAGGAATGGATCTCAAGACATTTCTAACAGACAGCTGAGAAAAATTGCTGTAATGTTTTATTTACGTCAATTTTCTTCTATTTCCAAACTTTTCTTGTTTCATTTTGATGCGAAATTAAAGAGAAATGAAACGAGAAGATAGAAAATGAAGAGTAAATCTATGATTTGTTGTTGAGAAATCTGTAAATGTATTTTTGCATTGAGATTTTACGGCGAGTTCATTAGGATTGGGAAAAAATTCTCGGGAACTAAGAAGAACTAAAGCTTTATGAACAATAGGTCCAATAATTTGTAACGAATGATTTTTGGATACAGTAACCTGAATGGCCATGCTGGGAATCGAATTTGAATCTTGGCGAATTCCAGATATGAACATTTAAAGCTCACTCATCTTAGCAGAGCAGAGCAAGCTCGCAATTTATTCCTTCAGCTGCAGTTCAGAGTAGAAAATAAGAGCAGTAGTATTTTCTGTGTAACTTGCCTCTTTCCTTCAGTTTCACACACTATGACACAATATTGATGTTCGTATTAAGATAATATAGCTATCTCTTCTTTCAAATTTATTGAGGAACACGTTCAATAAACATTTTTTTTTTTAAAAAATAATCTTCTTCAAAAAAGAATATTAGAACATCATGAGACAGTTTGGAATTGACAGCTGGTAAAGTGTAGCTGTGACGTTTTATGGGATATACGATGGTCGTATAGGCTCAGATGAGGTACGCAATGATATCGTATGCTTTAAGATCCTCTAGTTAATATATAATCTAGTTCGATACCTTATCAGATAACAAACCGGATATATGTTGCTGCACCTTTGACCATGTTAATTACTTTTGAACATTAATTGTTTTGAGGATTAGTAATTGTCATACTGTTCAAGACCTCTCTCATTATTTATAAGTAACTTATGCCTCGGAATTTTGCGAGCATGCGGGTATTTTTTTTTTTTTGTCTTTATGGAGGAATAGTAGATTAAAATGATCAATGAACCGAGTTGCGAAAATCTTCCTCAGTTTTTTTGTCATGTTAGGTCTTCTGTATAAAAGGTCTGTGTAGTTTATACTCCATTCTCGCTTGTAACTAACACAACGAGCGACAGCGAAAACTGTAGTGCCAATGCAAATGCAGCAGAGACCGACAATTCACATTAACGAGTTAGATCTGCAGTGAGCATGTTATCTCTTGTCCCATTTCAGTTCCGAGGGAAATGTAAGGCGGTTGGCGCGGTGTGGTTTATGTCGAGGGTAACAAAAACAAAGTAGAGCTGAGCCATGTGGCACACACTTGTCAGGGCGCTTCGCTTTGCTCAGGAACTGCTGTTATAGGAGCGGGAATGCTGGAGCACAAATTTGAAAGAAAGCATAGTTTATGCTGCAACCGAGCGTGGTGCGCGAGTGGTAACGCTCTGGACTCGCGTTCGGGAGGACGCGGATTCGAGCTCCCGTCCGGCCATCCAGATTTGGGTTTTCCATAATTTCCACAAATCACTCAGGGTGAATGCCTGGATGGTTTCTCCAAAAAGTCTATCGTCGAATTCTTTCCTGTTTCTTGCTCCCTGTCCTTTCCCGCCTATAATTAGTGAAAAAATATGAAATGTAGGTATGCAAACAACGTATTTACGCAGAGGTTGTTTAAATCAATCAGAATTGTTTAAATATTCTGTACTCAGTCGCATATGCCCTCACATGCTCCGTTTGATCACCTTAATGGTGCGTGGTTAGAGTCCAGATGATGAAAAGGCTTTTTACTTGTTTTATATTGGCTTGACATGTATGTATTTATGAATGTAATGGAATCATTCAATTCAATTTCCACCCACTTCCAGACGTCAGAAATGTTTTACATTTTACACACGTATTAAGAGCCGATGATAGCACAATAACTGCATATGTCCTGATATTTTCATTACTTTGACATTAGAAAAATGCTTAATGTAATGGAATCTAGAAATTTAATTTCAACCCACTTCCAGATGTCCGAATTGTTTGAACTTTAAACACGTATTAAGAACCGATAATAATCCAGAATTTTATAGCTATCTCCTGGTGCTTTCATTACTTTGACAGTAACGATGGAAAAGTGATTTAACCGTTATACGACAAATTTATTTAATTTTTCACCGACTTCTAGCGGCGCTATTGTGGTTCAGTTGGTTAAGGCGCGTGAATGGCGAACATACGCTTCCCGGTTCGAATCTGGGTTTCGCTGGAATTTTTACGGACCTTAGAAATGATTTTCACCTCTGGCAAAGTTTTCAGATTCGGATTCCACGTTAAAATGCAGGTCCCCCACACCCGATGGAATTGCCGAATTAGGAAAATACCGCCCTGACAAGAGCGCGCATGGGCGGCAATTCTAAAAATCTGTCACTTGTGGAGATTTTCCGAGCAACAACGCCATACGCATTTAACTACCCTCTTCCAGGCGTCTGAATTTACACATTTATTAAGAATGGTTAACAATACAATAACAATTTCGCAGCTATATCCTGGTATTCTATCTACTTTGACAGTAACAACAGAAAAGTGGTTTTGTGGCACAACCTTCTGCACATGCACACTTTGCACACTTAACGAAACTTTGATGCAAGCAGCTACGACAGTGGCCGCGGTCACTTAATGTGATGCTAAACAGTGAGTATTGGCTTCGTCGTTTTGAGTTAGTTCGTACTATTGTAAAAGAGCAGTCTTCCACATTTATCCTGATATCGGACCTCTGGCAGAGTTAACCATTTAACCCTCCGTTACTGGAGGGAATAACAAATAAAGGTGAAAGTACAATACAACGAAAAATGTAATGTGTGGAAGAAAAAGTAAATAATAAGAAACATACTATTTTAACAATCTGAACCAAAAAGTTAAAAATATGATCATAGTTTTAAAAACTAAAAACACGCTTTTCTGAGCTAAAAAGTTAAAAATAATCTTTAAATATAAAGATTACATTTAACAGCGATAGAACGTTCCACAATTCAGTATAAATTATTTTTTTGAATAAGCTTTAAATAAGAATAGAGTGACTGCCTAAAAAATTAACTTTAATGTAAAAAAACGCGTGGGTGCTGTTAACAGCAATTCCTTCGTCAGATGGGGACGTTTTTGCCAGGCAGCCACCGAGGTGTCTTTCGGAATGAGTAGTACTGGACGTACCGGCAGCGCGTTTGATTCTTTCCCTTCATTCATCTTTCAGTAATTCACAACAGACTACACTCAACATCAGAGTCATCCACACAAAACATTAACACTTACATGCTTTCAACAGTGTGAATGGCACAGGGAAAAGATACTACTTAAATTTCCCAAAAAAGAAGCCATAGACGAATAACTTTTTCCACGGGAGTCATTAAACCTGGTAATGGAGACTATCATCACTGAGTAGCTGTCTGGTAGCTCAGTGATTAAGACGCATGCTCCCCAGTTCCGAATCCCGTTGGGGTGAGGAGTTTTTAAGATTTTTGATTAATCAAATAAGATACACAACAACTTTCCGTTGTTCGGATTCCACGTTTAACTGTAGATCCAGCCATGACAGAGGCGAAAGTTAGTAAGCCGTAAAATAACCTCATCTTGATTTCATTAACATCTATTGCTCATCATTGATGCTAAGTTTTGTTCAGATTTCTTCTATACCACAGATGAAAACAATAAATTCGACTTAATTCACAAAGAAGCATAATAATCTCTGGTGAGATATTTGTTTAATGTTCGTAAGTTTTTATATTCATTTATTCTAATTAGAACCGTCAGTGCGACCGGCGCAAACGTTTTTAGAAGAAAAGTAGGAAACGTAAAATATCTACTAAGCTAGAAAATCTGGAAGCAATGATAAGTAGTACTAGGTTGCTCAACTTTTAACCCAGCACGTTAAATCTACGCCCTACAAGGTTGTAGGAAAGATCCAGGTTTCAACTTCGATCCTGGCATATCTCCTCCACCGATTACGGTACAGTATGTAGGCGGTTTTCTGTAGTCACGTAGATAGATGTTAGGATGGCTCCCGATATCCATTTCAATAATCACGCATTATTCAAAGAAATTAACACGTAACACACACACACACAAAATATACGGTTCACAGACAGATGGCTCTCATCCTCAAAACTTCTTTCCCCTTCGACATACATCTTCAGGTTCTCTTGTAGTAAATAATTGTCACACTTAGAAATATGATAATATATTTGTAACGAAGCAGTCGCAGAAAGCTCGGAAGTGGTCGGAAGTGGTATTCTTTAAAAAAAAGATTTCAGCTAACATTTCTTTGTTTTTTTTGTGATTTGCAGAAGGTTTTTATCGACAATCACTACAATCAATACATAAAAAATTAAGAAAAATAAAAAAATTATGGAAAGAAAAATTACTGCTACGTCATAAGAGTGAACTAATTAAAATTCAGAAAATAAAATTTCTGAACATAAAAAGGCTGCTTGGAGCCATTTGGCAGACAAAGCAAAGAATTTTGGTTGATGAGTCCTTCCATTGAGTCGGCCGTCCTTGACCGCTTATCGTGGTCAGCTCCTCTTTTTTGCTGTTTAAGTAAGCCGCAACGACCATGCCGCGCTTCTTCCGCTAGAAAAAAAAAATGAAAACGAAGACCAAGAAGAACTGCTGTTGCTGTCTTAGTTTCCTTTCTGGTTATTAGGCAACGATTATAACCGTCCTTCAACAACTCTCTATAAACTTCACTTCGTTTTCTGTGACAATATTACGCGGTACCTTTGTTAATAGCACTTGTAAGTAAGTTACGAAAGATCGAGTTGCATACTCCTGGTCGAGACGCAATTTATTATGCACTAAAATACTAAAATAAAATGTCAGTTGCCTTTCATAGCACGACCCAATGAAGGTAGAAAGGAAGTGAGGTACAAAACTTGAGATCGAATTCAGTGTGTTGCAGAAAAATTTGAAACTCGCTCCATACAGGAATCATCGAAAGTTTCAAAAAGTTAAAAGCAGGGCTGCGCATTTCATAGGCGATTGCAGCAATTAGAGCGTGTCTAGTCTCAAATAGGGACAGAGTTAGAACGTATAGCTATCAGAAACCGAAACGAATGGGGTGATGATCAAAATGCAGTCTTCCAGATTCTGTTATAATTACAATGAAATAACGTTTCCGCCGGTGTTATGGGCTGTGAAATGAGACACAGGCCTTCAGGTAACTAAAACGCTCTAATATTATTATTCTTTTTCTCCCCAACCTTTAGGCTTGTGGGTATTTTGCTTGGAAAAATTAAATTGGGGCCGTTTTTTTCTTGCTTTCCTAGTGATGGAAGTGAATTTATGTGTTTATTGTTTTATGTAGATGATTCCAGTTTGTGTTCTTTCATTATTGTGTGTTGTTTGTGTTGTGAATGTATGCAAAATGGAAGAAGCTGAAGGGTGAAACTTGAAGCCGGCGCATTCAGGCCTACTCTTCCGAAGGAAACAGGATCGCACGCCAGGATTAACGCCCCCATCCTGCCAACTAATCACCATCGTCTGTGTCGTATGCCCTCACGTACTCCGGAGAGGTTGGGATTTAACCCAGGCCTTTGGTGTACAATCTGATGATAAGGAATTTTGTACCACCACGTCTCCCAACACCCTACCGCCAAAGTACTGATAACGAAAATTTCTTCCACCACTAGGACCTTCACGGTGCCGCAGTTGAGTCAATCGCTAATTCCATTTTGGAATTTGTGAAGGGGATTAACTTTAATGTTGGTGGAACGCATATTTTCTGACACAAATACTTACAGAGAAATGATGTAGAATATAAAACATAAAGACGTAATGGTGTAAATATTTGTGAATTTTTTAAGTGATGAAGAGGTGGATGAGAAGAATTCTGATAGTGAAACGTGGAAAACTCACTAAAGAAAATGTAATCATGATTCTACGGTAAGAAAACATATCTAAATGTGTTTCCAAAACCAAATAAGATTACTGAGATATCTTCATCACACCGCAAAAAGGGAAACTGGGAAATTTCGCACTATCATTTGCACTAGGGATATTCTAGAGCTGCCTGCGGAACAATTCAGCCAAATTAAGTTGTGGAACCATGATAACGAAAATAAAATTTTGTTGAGTTTGGGTGGAGATGAAGATATGATTTGAAATTGTAAACCAGATCTGAACTGACAACTCTTAGCCACATATCGGAACGCCGTATCATCGCACGCCAGATCGTGAGTGATCAGGTTAAAATTCTACTACGGTCTTCGAAATGTAAATATTCCATGGTTATAGAAATTAGTTCAGTGGATTGCAATTTCTCGGTACAGACCATATCGGGGTTCTTTTACTTGCCATATTTCCTTGGGTTTGATAACTTATAAAGGGGACATTCTTGACGTAGCTAAAATAAGACTAAGTTAATGAGGCTACAGAGAGTAAAATAGATTGCGAAGCCCTGCGAGGGAGCTTCTAAAAATGGAACACCTTGTTCAGAGTTGACTGTCTGCAGCCATTAGCGGAAGGTCGCGGTTTAGGAGCATATGGCTTATTCTGATGTTTATTTTAGGCATTGGTGTAACGAACAGTATCCATAAAAATAAAAGAAAAAAAAAATACTCTGTGAAAATGTATTGCCCAAATCTTCCGTGAGGTAGTAGCTAACGAAGGACCGGTTTTCTCAAACCGTTACCAGCATTCAGGCTTTACATAAATCTGAAGTCATAGGTCGTGGTCTCTACATTCAGAATAATTTCTTCCTGGATGTTTACCTGTGTACGTGCCCTGTTTTGTTAAGTCAAAACGATTATTTTTACCTGCTCAGTGGAATAGATTCATTTAAAAAAAAGGCTAAAACCTTTTCCAGTAAAAAAGTAGTAACATTTATATTCGAATATTTTCACTCACTGTCATTTATTACTTTGCAGTCGAGGAAAACTTAACCTTAATTAAAGCCTAGAATTTTTTATTACTATCTGCTTAATATCTATACAAACGACAAATATTTTGATCAACCATGTGTCTCCTGATCCGAGTTTAAGAAATTTCGATTTTTCTTGTTCTCTTTCAAGTATAGATTTTACTGGATTTTGGAAAAAGCGTCTTTGAAATATTTTAAATACGATTTTTTTATAGACTCCTATTATCTGTTCTGCTATAATTTGAGAATTTACTAGGAGATTTGCACTACATATTGACCAATAGTTATAAATCATAATAATTTTTTCTTATATAACAGTAAGCAAAAACTGACTTATCACTTATTGATATTGCTTAATGGCAGCTCATTTGATTTAATTTCATTAAATTTTGTTTCCTCTTGGTGTAATCAAACGTATATTTTGCAACTTGTATCTTGGATAATTTCTGAAAGCTAGCTTCGCTGTTAAAATTTTAAATCAGATCTGAGAACACCAATACTTAATTAATTCATGATTTAATACAGGTCTCACCACACTTAAAATACAGAAGATTTCATCCCTTAATAATAGCTTATGAAATATCACTGCCAAGTTTTTTATTTTTTATGAGTTATATACCTCGTCAACGTCGAGGTAATTGGGAGTTGGAGAGGATTGGTACAAGGAACGGGAAGTAATTCAGCCATTCTGTGGTTCGGATTCCACGTTAAACTGTATGTGTCCTGTACCCAGTAGGATTTCCAAGTTGGGTCAGGGTGGCTACGACAGAGGCAGAATACGCAGCCAATAGAAACCCCGTCATGATGTCATTAAGACCACACGGAATTATTATTATTCGGCACATGGCTTTTCGAAGGAAACAATCCATCTTTCGGCCGAAGTGATTTTGGGAAATCTGAATGCTCTGACTGGGATTCGAATCTGTATCTTCCGGAATGCCTGGCTCGCTCGTTAATGGCCGAAGTTCCATATTTATTTTCTGTTCACATTCATATTTTCTACATTTATTGAGAATAAAAAAGTAGCTGTAATAAAGGGGTAAAGAACAACTGTTTTGTTCTTTTCTTTCTATCAGTTTAGATGTCAGATTTATTCTGAAATTCAACGACAAAATATTTACATCCTGCTGTAAAACGCACGCATTTTGATTCAGTTGGCTGCAGCACAGTGATTGTATCCGGCGTTGACACGGGTTTAATTTGTTTGAGATCTGATGGTCGAAGAAATTTTTGTCATCAGAACTCGGACGGCAGGGTAGGAAAAGTGGTGGTGCACAATCCGTAATCACTAGATTGTGCACCAAGTCCTGGGTTAAATCCCAGACCTCTCTGCAATGCGTATGGAGTGAGGGCAAATGACATTGTTGATGGTGTATGTGGGATAGGGATGTCAAGCATTGGACCCCCAAGGTGTCTATCGGAAAAATTATCCCACACCAGTTTCAACCTCTACCATCTTTCATCTCTCATCCACAACACAAGCAACAATACACTGAACAAACACATTGTCACAGTCATCCACACTTACAACACCATTTACAAACAATTGGGTCATTGGGAAAATCAAATGATAACCACACCATTTCATCTTCCCAGGCATTGCAACGGAGGGGTAAAAATACCCCACGGTAACCACGTAGGCTTGACACGGGAAACGCGTCTATAAAAAGAAGAGGATGAAAAATCATATTTGGAGATAAGCTGAAATATTACGAATTTGGCGATATTTAAATAAATAACCGGGTTTTTTTAATCATACGACTTTTGATATCCCTGGACATTCATGGTAGCCATGGTATGAATAAATGTACTTATCTCGGAAATACACTCAACTGAAAATAATTCCCCTGACATCCTGAAGATGACAGGATTCAATTGCCTAAGTACCTACAATTGTGAGGTCTTCAGTACCAGCAGTATTCAGCCCCGAGCTGGTGGTAGACGAGCTGTGATTAGTGTAGTGGACCCGAATAGCAACTGTGGCAAATTAGTCCTTTGTCCCCGCGAATTAGTTATACCGAAGATGACACAGCTGTTATCCTGCAGAACCGGACTCACTTCTGAACACTGGAAGTAAGGTAGTTGAAAGACCCCTAGATTACAGTCATTCCTTACCACTTTTTTCTGTTGGTACCTCTTGCGGTTGAGGTGATGGTTTGCGCATCTGTCTCAAATATGTAATTTTGCGCAAGCTAATTGCAGAGGTTCTTGGCACATCGTCCTTGAGATTTATGTACTCCCGTGAGCCGAAAAATATTTTCTTTCTTCACTTTCAAGTTCTGATTACTTTATATATTCTAGAGACTAGGACGGTATAGTCTTCTATTTGAAGGTTCTCTTTTTTATGGCTCGTCGCGGTAAGGAGGCAGGAATGGAATGGGTATAAGGTAAGGGAAGAAATTAAAACGAATCACCCCAGGTTCTCCTGAATTTTGGGAAACTATGAAAAAACCGAAGTCAAAATGACCAGACGGGTATTTGAACCTGCGTCCTCCAGAATTCCAGGCTTGAGCGTTACTGCTCACCTACCGGAAAAGGTATGTTGATTCTCTTGCTTATCCCAGGTGTTAACTGTAAAGTTAAATAAAATCTTTTTCATGTCACTCTTGATGAAGTGTAGGAAACGATAGAAATTTGGAACAAGTTGTATATCAGAGGTAGAAAAGTTGAATTGTTTCCGTGGTCTGAAAATTTGGAAAACCACAAGTACTACATTGCGGATTGGGTTCAACTAATGTTCCTCCTTGATACATTAACGGTTCATATCTGTATTTCTGATATCTCATGCTACGCAGTTCTCTAACTTTTTACGAAATAAAAGCATTTATATGCTTGTTTTCAAGTATTTATTTTCTAGCGTAATAGTTTGAGTTTATAGCAATTAATGCATGCCATTTAAAAACTCATAATACGATTTTAAACAGTCGAAATGGGAAGTATGGGATGTTTTTGCAGGGGACACAAATTTACCCGATGTAAAGAGGAAATAATTATACAACTGCTCGTAATAGTAATAGACTCATTTCAGGTTACAACTTACACATTGTCATCGTACACGGTTTCTAACTATCCATCCTGCGTTGAAATTAGATAGTTCCTGGTGGCGAGAAAGCTTAATTTAAGAGGATGCGTCAGTATTCGTTCCGGCTGTGGTAATTGCTATTGAGCGTAAATCGAGGTCCCTGGTACACATGAATGCTCCCAGCTGCCTCCTGTTGAACTGAAGAAGGCGCTGTTGACGCAGGATCATATTTTGCTGATAGCGCACAGACTATCATCAGTTTTTTTTTACTCTGTCACATTTTCGTTACTGCTGGTATGGACTTCCATTTACTTATAAAAAATTTAATGAACACCAGAAGCGTAGTTTCAAACTTGAGTACGTATGAATTTAACGAACTGACATCATTGAGGTTCACGTGTTAAACTGATCGTCAGTTGACAGAATGGAACTTAATTTTTTTGACTTACGTGATAGCATGCTCAGTACTGATTAAAGGAAACTATAGACACATTAATTTAAATTGAGAAAGATTTAACAACTGAAGCAGAGGATTGATTACATTGATAACTGTTATTTGTACCTACTAGGGTGGGAGGAAAAAGATATCATCTTTAGATAAAGCTCCGAGGAGTTATAGATAAAATAATCTTATTAACTGAATATCAATAAAAAATAATCAATATATAACTCAAATAGGGACAGATATTTCCCAGTTTATCATTTACTTACCAAAACTCGCCAGCAATTGGTGTACAAATAAAGAACGCCTTGGAAATGGAGAAGAACTTAGGAAACTGTATGAAGGGAATCCAACACTCGACTAGCACGTACCAAGCGTGGTGGGTGAGCAGTTAACGCTCTGGCCTCGCATTCGGGAGGACGCGGGTTAGAATCACCGTCCGCGTATACAGATTTGGGTTTTCCATGGTTTCCCCAAATCACTCCAGGCGAATGCCGGAATGGTTCCTTCAAAAAGCCATGGCCGAATTTCTTCCCGTTCCTTGTCCCCAGTCCTATTCCGCCTCTAATAACCTCCAAGTCGACGAGGCGTAAAGCCATAAGTAAAAAAGAAAAAAGACCAGCGCGTCAACGAATGACTCACAGATCTGAGATTTAGCACAGACATGAAAAAACTAAATCATAGTGATACAGAAGTAATGAAAAGAAGCTAGCTGAACATAAGTCGAAGAGATCGAATCAGAAGCAGGGATTAACGAAACAGAAATGGTACATAAAACCAAGTAATCGAAAGATCAGATATTAAATTCCACCTATAGGGTACTTCTGAAAGGAAACGAGTCGAAAGGGAAAACAGATAAGTACATGACTAAGTATCCGAAGACTCGTAGGGGATATCATGACCAACAACAACGGAACAAAGTGCGATGGAAGAAACCGAGCGAGTCCCTGACACCAATGGCTAGAATCAACATTAACAGCTGAACTTATGTTTCGCGTCCTTATACTATTAGTGTCGAAGACTAAAAACACCACAAAAAACAACTAAGCTCTACATTAAGAAATCATCGCCACAAATTCCTGAATTGGCTTTGGAGGGTCACAGAAACAAACCAGGTTCATTGAAATAGGATATGCATAAACCGCCCACACGTCTCTCCAGTGTCTTAGCAGCTGAGTCAATTTGGTTTCTAGAGGTCTCTAGCTGTCGAAACGCTTGTCAGTATTTCCTAGAACATACAACACACAGTATACGAATACAACAATGTTTTTATTCTTCATATTCAGTCAGTTTCTTTTCTCCTCACAAACATAGTCTTCGATCATAATTTTCAAGATGAGTCCACTAAATTTCATTTTTTTGCTAACTTATTTTCAATGCTTCTAATCTTTGTATTTCTGACCTTTCAAAACACAAACTTTTTTTTTTGTCTCAATTTCGCTAATGCAAATTGAAAATTTAAGAAAGCAGCTGCAGTCATTGGTACGGCATTGGGTAGCCACTGCGTTACCCTCTTCTTTTAACACGATTGAAGTGTCTGTTACATTTCAATCCTTGCTGAGCGGTTTGGTGGGTAAGGTGGTAAGACGTCTGAACGTAATTCGGAAGATCTCCAGCTCGAATCCCGATCTTGTCTGGGATTTTAAAACGCCATTTATCCGACCTTCTCCTCTGGCATAGCTGGCTGTGTAATGTGAAGAACACCAGAAAGTTTCCGTGTTTCGGATTCCACGTTAAACTATAGGTTTCCTACAACCGGTAATATTACATTAAGGCGGTAACGATAGGGGCGGATTGTGCAGCCAGTAAAAAGCTTACTATGTTGTTACGACCACATGAGCCTTTACCTTTTCTCGCAACGCTGGCATTCCACCATCAGTGAAAATAAAAAGCTTATTTCTCCCTGCTAATGTCAGTTTATATTACTAATAATCAGGTTCTGTTCTCGCGAACATATTAAAGCTCCGATAAATTCCTGAGTTCCTTCCGGGTACTGCGTTCAATTCGCACCGTTGAGCGATCATCGCTGATCATTTGATGCGATCTGTGGTAGCAGACTCTCCACACAGACTACAGAGCGCTTCAGAATTCTCGCTTTCTATACCGTGGGTCAAGAGATCGAACTCCTGGAGTGACCAGTTGTTTTCCGGCGCAGAGAAAGTAATAGCGGGCCGAGTGCAGAGCTTTCCCAGAGCGGGTATGAACTTGGCCTGGCGGCAGGTTGGCCGGCGACCCACATCTAGACGCGGTAACCGGCGAGTCACGACTTCCTCAACATCGGACGCTCTTCACTGACCTCGAACTTCCTCAGAATTCAGGTCGGCCTGTCATCCTACGTCACGCATCGCTTCTTATATCCATTTCAGCCACATCTTAATCATCTACAATAGCAAAAGCTTTAGTTAAATGACCATTAATGAAAATTTCAAGTGATATTATTGGTACCGACCGTGGTGGTTGAACGGTAACACTCTGATGCTTGAATCTACGATTACATATCGCTAACACTCTGGCCTCCCATTCTGCATGACTCAGGATCGAATACTCCAGATTTCAGTTTTCAATGGTTTTCCGAAATCATACCACGAAAATGCCGGGATGGATTCTTTAGAAGGCCGCAGCCGAATTCCTCCACGTACCTTGCCACCCAGTCCTTTCCCGCCCGTAATGACGTCGATATGGCGCAAAGTAAAAAAGGTTGTTTTTTCGAAATGAATCTAGAAAAGGAGGATATAAGGAGTTACGAACCGTAGAAGGATTCTGGCAACTTCACGTTCTACCGTCAAACAAAACTCATAACTTTACGTGTTTGTAATCAAGTCGCTTACCACAATAATTATTCCTAAAAAATGTTTTCTTCTTCCCATTCAAGGATTAGGTCTGTTGACCTGTTCCGGCTTCAGGGATTATTCCCATCTCTTCCTTGGTCTACCTATAATTTTCGGTCTACATTGGTTTAGTAGGCTACTTTTGGTAATCGTGGATCATCCATTCTATACAGATGGTCTCTCCAGTTATTCCTATGCTCCTCTATCTTTTCGTTCGTACTGTATGTTTTCAGCTCCGGTCTTACTATCTCGTTTATTATTAGATATAGTCTTGTGCATCCCTTTACAGATCTTAAGAACTTCATGTATGTGGCTTTTTGTCTCTTCTCTTCATTACCCAGGACTCACTTCCATAGAGAAACATAGGAACTGCTATCACTTTATAGAATTTCATTTTTGCATCTCTGCGCGTCCTATTTCCTAAAGTCTTAACTATTGTGCCATACATCATCTGATACTTGTTCAATTTATTATCAATTTCTTTGCTTGCACTGTATGTGATATCACAATGTGATATCTAATAGGGTCTCTACCGCGGAAAGCCATTATTTTTGTTTTGTTCATGGATATCTTCAGGTTGAAGTACTCTGAACATATTTGTAATTTGTGGAGGGTGCTTTATAATCCATTTTCAGTATCCTCTATTACTTATGAAGTCATCAGAAAATAAAAAGAAATGTATATCAGCTAATTTGAATTATATGACATTTAAAAACATTATTACAGTACGTATAGAGCAAGCAATTAAAATTTTGAAAATGGAGCAGATATGAGTTGGCTGCGTTTTTTTTAATTCTTACAATGAACTTAATGATTTATCCCGATGACTAACACTAATGTGCATATTATTCAATGGAAGACTGCCTACGGTAAACTGTTTTGTTTCAGCAAACGTTAGATATATACATCATATAGGACTGATAGAAGATTTCTGACGTATAGTTGTTTTTAAAGTGAAATCAGATAACGTTGACTTCCGTAATTCGCTATGTTTATAAACAGCCTCTCGTAGGATGCCTGCTTACGAGGACAGTTCCTGGACAGTAAAGGCCATCGTGCCATCAGCACACTTTTTGACCTATAAAGTACTTTAAGTATACAATGTGTATTCTTGTCAGTGACAACTATTGGTCAGTCCATTGTGCGGGAACAGTGCCACCTCTCAGTGCAAGTCACGCCGCGGAAAGGACTGCTCAACGGTAAACGTGGACCGCTTCGTAATGACCGGGAATATCAGACAGAGGCCTGCAATAAAGCGAAGTAGAATGTACACTGCTGTATCTAAAGTGAATTTTCAGAATGAATATATATTTTTCCTTCGAGCTTTGCGCCTCGTCGACGTCGGGATCATTATAGTTAGGACAACGAACGGGAAAGGACTTTTCAGGCATTTGCCTGGCGTGACTTCGGGAAACAATGAAAAATGAAAATCAGGATGGTTGGACGGGTATTCGAACCCGCGTTATCCAGAATACCAGGTTCGAGTGTTACGGCTCACCCCATAGACTCAGTACGAATGTTCGAAGCATATAGATCTAGAGGTCAACATTTCCGATAGCATTTTCTTGTTTCTTTTTTCATGGAGATTCTGTAGCATTATCCTTTTAGGGAGCGTCCATAAACTACGTAGACCCATTTTGGCCGTCATCCCCCACGTAGCCTGATGTAGCTTTTGCATCTACACCTCCCCCACCCCCTTTCACGTGGCACTACCTTTGTTTCCCCTATTGATTCCAGAATACATTTTATACTGTTTTCTCTTGTCAGACTATCGGAAACTACATGCAGAGATAATTAAATGAAGGAAATAAATATTCACATGCTGTTGTGTGTTCTGTAACTTATTTTAACTGTGACATATAATATGAATGAAAAGCTACGTGGCTCGGTTCGGAAACCTCCCTTCCCTAGAGAGTAGCCCAGCGTAGCCTTCTACCCAACCCCTTATCTCCTCCCCCCCCCCAGACCGAGCCACGTAGTTTATGCACGCTCCCTTACGATGGATTATTTTGTCAACAATATGGGCTGAGTTGTACGGAACAGTAATGGGGCTCGGCGCCTGACACAGGGCTAGCTGATACCAATCCTGGTGGTGGAAGAAATTTTCATCACCAATACTTGGAAGGAAAGGCGATGGTGTACAATTCCTAATCACCAGAATAAACACCAGAGTCCTGCGTTAAACCTCTCAAAAGTGCGTAAAGAGTAAGGAGATACGACACTATTGATGGTGATTCGTCCATCGAAAGCCGCGTTCCCATGACGTCTTGTAACGAAGGTGGGACGGGATGGGACCTCATTAGCCGAAGTGCAGGGACGAGCGCGCGCCGCAGATTAGCCCTCGCTTACCTCGCCGCTACCACCCCACCACGTTGCCTAGTGTCGTTTGGCACAGAGCACTTTACAGCAATAGAAGGGGTGCGCACCGCTGCTGCAAACCGATGGCAACAGCGCTCCACTACGCACGCCTGTGATGTTTACCGTCTCGTTCCCGCTAGCAGAGGCGGCCCTGTTCCCATGGCGTGTTGTTGAGTATTCGTTCCGTCCCGTCCCGTCCCGCCTTCGTTACAAGACGTCGTGGGAACGCGGCTGAATGGAGACGTTAAGCCTGGGCGTCTTTATTGTCCTTCGGATTAATAGGACTGAAGAGTCCGACACAGAATATCGCCCTCTCCCATCTTTCATTCATTGACAACATAGTAAACTGAATACACACACACACACATCACAATCATCACCACTAAACAATAAACACGTGAATACAAATCCATCAAAGGAGGAGGTAACGGGAAACCACTCCCATAACGTTTGATTTGCGTTAATATCTTCACCTGTTCGTGTCATACCTCATGCATGGCTGCTTTAACTAGCTATTGTGTATGTTCTGTATTGTTCATGCTACGTCGTGTACGTACACAGGTTTGGTTTCGTTATACCTAAGTGCAACTGATCCATACATTGTAGGGCTGATGAGAAACGAATGTCTCGTATAGGGGTAGAGCATGTCTCGCGGAGAAATACATAGGTGGACTGTCAAGTTGATAAAAGGAGTCCGCTGGGTATGCCGAGAAAAATTTTGAGGAATTGCAAATCGGCATACGGAAATGTTGGCAACAGGTAGAAAGAAACAGGATACAATGAAGTTGTAGTTACACGCGGTCCGCTCACCCTGATCACTATAACGTATCTAATGAAGAATCGTACCTATAATGAATGGTTGACGAAATCATTTTTTGTTTATCTTTGGATATATATCCGTCACCACGTTAAGGTGGAGTGTAATAAATTCAACATTAACAGAATCTACCAAAAGATTTCGTCTATAATATGAATGTTAAAATAATAAAAAGTATTAAGCTAAGTTGTATTAGTAGCAATACCTGTTTTAGTTAGGCTTATACAGCGCGTTGACACAAGTATCATTACAGGCAGACCGAGCAGTAACGTTCGGGTTTAATTAATTTTAATTTGAAATTCATTCTGATTTTTGTAAACTATTCAACAATTTCTTTGATAATTTATTTGAATTCCTAGAAAGGAAAATTTTCCCACTCCTTTAAGTCTGAAACTGATTGTCAGCTTATGGTTATGGCCATCTTTTCCCTTCCATGCATTACTCCTAATTCTTCTACCAATTTTCTTCAAAGCCTCAACACCAATATACGCCTTGCACAGTCCCAGAACTCTCTTCACTCTCTCCTATCTTCAATGACTCCAACCCAGCTCCTTTAACATAGCAGTTACTGATTTTGTTCTGCGGTGATTTACCTTCTTTGCACACACCCCCCCCCCCAATTCCCCCCCCCCCCAACTCCTGTATTTGATGTCAAAAGGTGAGTCTATGCTACACCGTCATATTCAAACCCGGTGCAGACGTTATCTTTCATCAGGCTAATTGCTGGCAATCGAGAGGACTGGTTTCCGATTACCAGTCCCGCTGTTTTTAATTTGGTCACATGTTGACCTTGAGGATACTGCAGGCGAATATCAAGTTAGTTAAATTAAAGTTCAATTGCCTATATCCTCATTTACGCAGTTTATCAAGAGTAATAAAGACTAAATCACCGCTTATTAATAAAAAAAAATTAGCAAATGTATTCAGATGGTGATGTACAATGATGTAATTCTAAATGAACGTAGTTTTGTGAGGCGAAGACAGGCTTAACATCTGTTACTTGAAAATTACGAACGCACACATATATTCTCCGGTCATAGTTGAGTATTATTGGATCGCTATTAGTGTACAAGGCGCCACCCACTGGGTGGAGGAGTTACAACGAACCGGGCACGAGCCCTGGACTTACGTAGACCTACCAGCCAGCCTGATATCGGGACGGTCCCCAAACTCTGCTTCATAAACTATTAATTTCACAAACAAAAAATACACTTAACAAAAGACGAATATAGTTACACGTTTCACAGACAGAGCCAAAGCTTCACTTCCCCCGTTAGTGCTTAGTATAATCTGGTGGTAGGGATAAAATGCTTGGCTGATCGAGAGTTTTTGGCAGTAAAATCAAAGTTCCAAATTTGACCAAGCCAAAGAGGAGTAAAACTCTGCACCAAGATGGTTGGAAAAGGTGTATTTTTTTTTACTTATGGCTTAACGCCTCGTCGACGTCGACGTCGAGATCAGTATAGGCGTGATAGGACTGGGGACAACGAACGGGAAGGAATTCGGCCATGGCCATTTTGAAGAAAGCATCGCGGCGTTCACCTGGAGTGATTTGAGGATTCGAACCAGCGACTCCCGAATGCGAGACCAGGGCGTTAAACGCTCACCACCACGCTCGGTGAAGGTGTAGAATAAGAAGAAGAACAGTAGTGTTCAGGATACCAACTAGGCATCAAGTGAACAACATATAGCTAACAAAAACTGTAATTTCAGGTTATTTCCTATAAAAGGCTTCTTTATCACCATAACTGTCTTGTCTCTCCTTTGGATTAATGATTAACAGACTTCGATCTCATTATACTGTTCCTTGAAACATATTCACCATTGCCATATTTCTTAATCATGTTGGATTAATTAACAGTTTTATATGCGGTATGAATGTGATACATTGACCAAGGTACCTAGTTCACTTGAATAACCAAGGTACGGCGATAGCAAAGTTACTATATCCTGTTAAAAAGTATAATGACTAGTGTGAGAATTGAGCTTTTCCCGGCGTATATACAGGGTGTCCGGAAAAGGACTCCCTGATTTCAAAATTAAATATCTCGAAAACAAAGATCGATAGAGGAATGTAGTAAACGGTATGTTTATCGTGACAGCTGTAAGAAGTGTATACAGCAGTTTGAAATAATAGTTACAAAACTTGCTAACAGATGGCGCTGTAATCGCCATACGTAATGCCTAAATAGTGATTCGAAGCTCAGGGCGATCAGTTCCACCATTGAAACGTGAAAGGAGGTTAGCGTACCGAAAACATTGTGATGTGATTGTTTGCAAACATTGTTTTCATACGATTATTTCACTTATGTATGCTGATATGAGCTGTTCAGCGTACAGCGCCATCTGTTATCAGCTTTTGTAACTATTATGCTGTATACACTTCTTACAGCTGTCACAATAAACATACCGTTTACTGCATTCCTCTATCGATCTTTGTTTTCGAGATATTTAATTTTGAAATCAGGGAGTCCTTTTCTGGACACCCTGCATGAAGTAAACACTTCACGGGTATTATAGGAGCCAAGACTTACTCGAGAGGCATTCGCAGTCTTGTAACTTTAATATGAAAGCTAACCTGATGAAGGCGACGGAGGCAACTGCCGAAACATTGTCAAATAAAGAATTTAATAAAAATATGTCCGGCAGAATACCCGTGAAGTGTTTATTTTATAAAGACTAGTGTTTAAACGATATGTAGTATATTCAGTCAATCATACAAACGTTGAAACAAGCTCAAAACTGGAGGATAGTAAGGGCATGTCCATAAACTACGTGACTAGGTCTAAGGGGGAGGGAGGGGTTGGATAGAAAGAAAGCTACGCTGGGAACGTTGGAAAAAGAGAGAGGGGCCGAGTTCCGAGCCAGGCCACATAGCTTTTCATTCATGTTATTTGTCACAGCTAAAATAAAGTACAGAACACACAACAGCGTGCGAATATTTATTTCAGTTAATTATCTCTGTATGTAATTTACTACTGTCTCACAAGAGAAAACAGTACAAAATTTCTTCTGGAATCGATAAGGAAAAAGCTACGTGCCACGACACGAAAAGGGGGGGGGGGAAGGCAAAAGTCACGTCAGGCTACGTGGAGGGGAGGAGGGTTTACAGGAGACCAAAATGGAACTACGTAGTTTATGGACGCTCCCTAACCAAACGTCATTCAAAACAGAAGTAATTGCTTCCTGTATCTTTATCCAAGAAAATAACTCTAAAGGGAGTAACGAAGAGGAACACAACATTGCAATGAACGTGGTGTCGAAGAATATGAAACCAAGTTACTTACCTGCTATAATAGGAAAGTAATTGTAGTCGTTCGCAACACCGTGAAGGTGCCCACGCCTGACAAAGGAGCGACCATTAATTACGTGAGGTTATTGTTCATTAATTTGGACCCCTCCTTCCACCCCCAGTGAGATTTGGTAAGATGTGATAGAACCTTCCCTCCCCCTCACGCGAGTTTTACCTTATAATTTTTAAATAATTAAATTTATTTGGTATCTTCATGTATTTTGCTTCATGTCACTAAATACTAATCTTTTATGTATAACTGATTTTGTAATACAAAGTCTTATATGTTATAATAATGTATATTGTCTGAATTAAAAAGTTGGCGTTGGATTTTTATTGACCCTCCTCCCTTTAACTCAGATTTTGTGAGATTTTGCCGGAACCCTGCTCAATTATTTTGAAATCACTTTATTAATGGATGCATCCCCAAGGGATTTGATGGGTGGGCGTCCTGGTGCTGGAAGAAATTTTCTTTAAAGTGTAAGGAAGGTTGTGATAGCAGTTCTTATTCACCACACTGTCTTAGGTTAAATCCCAAAACTGCAGCGCAGTGCTTATGGAGTCATCTCACCGTTCTGTCGATCAGATGGTGACGTTAAACTTAGCGGTCCCTTTATATCTTTCGGAAGAGTAGGCTTGAATTGGCAGACACCGCGATCACCCTGTCCCTTACATCATATTTCATTTATTCACAAAACAAATAACACTGAACACAAACACATACCAAGAGAGGTGGACGAGCTGTAACGGTAAATTCTCGGCTGGAATTTTTACGAGCCTTAAAACTGACCTTCACCTCTGGCAGAGATTTGCTTTGTTCATGTGAAGCACGCTAGGACACTCCGTCGATAGGATTCCACGTAAAGCTGTAGGCCCCCTTTCCCCTGTGGATTATCGGGGAAACCTTGACAGAGGCGTATGCGCGGCTAATCGAAACTCCGTCACTCGGCGGCCGAACAATCCCTCGGCATCTCCCGGCCAACAATGCCATACGCGTTTACCTTTTATCGCATTCGGGAGGTTCGAAACTCCACCCGGCCAACCAGACTCCAGTTTTCAATGATTTCCCGAAATCAGGCGAATGCTGGAATGATTCCATCAAACTGGCCGCGGCGGAATTCCTTCGCGTTCGTTTCCTTAGTTCTTTCCCGTCTCTGATAACCTCGATATCGACGAGGAATAAAGCGATTTAAAAAAAAAAGACAAATACAAAATAGTTATCCATGCAAATGAGTTACATTTACAATCACTTTCATCACTAAAGAAGGCAAGATGAAGGGACTCCCGTTAAATCTCCTATGACACTGCTTTGGGAAAGTAACTCCATTCATGGCGGAGCGATGCATGAGTCATCGGGTATGGCTAGCATCATCACTATTCAGGGAACGAGCTTACCAAAACTTGAAATGGGAACACCGTTCCAACTAACCTCGTACCAGTATTGATCCCTAGAATACACAAACCCCGTTATTTGGAAACTTCAAATATATATTACGATCCGAAGACAAACGAGCAAATGTAGAAGGTTCGTTGCAGTTTTTTATTAGTCTGGACTGATTCTTAACGTTACGTCAGTTATACCACGTGTGTAAAACTAATAAGTATGCAAAAATTGAAATGTAAGTTAAGAATATCAAGTTAAGATATAAAAACTTTGAATATCCAGACAAGAAATTTTTTATTTTATTTTGTTATTTTGTTATTATATTTTTTATTTTTTTGCTATCGGAAGCCGAGTTTGTAAATTGAAGCAGATTAGGTAATTAATACAGGTTTCAGTATCACAGTAGAATTTTCTTCGTGCAGGGTTGTTTGACGTGATAACTGGCTAAACATATAGCCTATACTGATAGGTAAAGAAGTTTTCAAAGTAATCAGGTACGCTCGCAAATAAGAACCTTTGTTTAGGAGACTGTGCATAACCTATTCATAACCTTTCCACCAAGGATCGTGGTGAGGTGGTAATGCTCTGGCCTCGCACTTTGGAAGACGCGGGTTCGAATCTTTTACTGGTCATCCAGATTTTGGTTTTCCATGCTTTCCCCAAATTACTCCAGGTGATAGCCGGGATGTTTCCTTCAGAAATCCATGGCCGAACTCCTTCCATTTATTCGTCCCTAGTCCTTACCCTCCATTAATGACCTCGAGTCGACAAGGTGTAAATCCATAAACAAAAACAACAACAAAAAAACAAAAACACAACGTCAGTATTTATTGACTTCCATGGGATGTTAATTAATTATTAATTTAATTTAATTTAATTGCAATGGAGCACAGGCTCCGGTGGCAATTTCCCTACACAGCTATCTTCCCCCTATCCTGCACCCACCTACATTTGCCCTCTACAAATTTTTTCTTTAAATTCCTTCAAAGTTTTCGGTAAATTATTCATCGTTTCTCTTGGTAACTCATTCCAATCCCTGACACCCTTACCTAAAAAAGAGAATCTTCCTACACCCTTGTGCCTGAAATCGAGTGCCAGCTTGTGGTCATGGTCATCTTTTCCCTTCCATGCACTACTTTTCATACCTACTGCAATATCTTTCCATGCCTCATCACCAGTATATGCCCTGTACACTCCCATGACCCTCCTCATCCTCCTCCTGTCTTGCAATGAATCCCATTCCAGCTCCTTTATCATATCCGTCACTGATTGCATTCTGCGATAATTTCCAGAAACAAATCTAGCAGCCCTTCTTTGCACCCTCTCCAACTCCTGTATTTGATACGTAAAATGAGGGTCCCATACTACACTACCATATTCGAGCAATGGTCTGACCAAAGTTTTGTAACCCAATTCCTTGACTTCTCTCGTACATCCCCTCATAACTCTCTCCAACAAGTGCAGAACTCTGAAACCTTTTCCTAGACGTACCTTTAAAATCCTATACCAATTACGGGCACTTATTTATCAACAAAGTAATTTTACCGCTGGAACAATGATTACAATGTTCGTAATGTGCAATACATTTTGCGTATTGTAAGTAGGAACGTCAGTAGGATGCCGTGTTAAAGCGGTGTGTTACGCAATCAAGTCACGCTGCCTCAGTCGCTGACACACAGAAAGACCAAGATCGACAATGAAACAAGATTCGTACTGAACAGTTGCATTCGTTTCAATTCTGGCAACGTAGCAGTGTCTGGCCGATTGAATTTCCGAGAAGCATCCGCGAATTTCTTTCGTACTAGGTATTATATTTGCCTTGCAATTCGCCCGCATGGGCCTAACTATGCGAACGAATGCGTTTACGGTAGATGTTAAGATTTTCGAGCAGCAATATTAGTGGAGACTGTGGTTGTGTTGAAATGCAGGTGGTGCAGAATGACAACTGATATACCGTATTACAGCATAAGGTACCAGGGATTAAGTTTCACGAATTTGAGGGAATTGTTTTTATGAGTCCCACATTACTTACGTCATTACTAAACAACGAATATTTTCACAAAACATTATTTAGAGTGAAATTTTTTCATTAGAGGAGATGGATAAATATTAGTGAACGAAATTACTAGAACATATTATAAGTTAAATGCGAAAATTTAAATAGTGATAATTCCATCTAAATCCATCAACTAAAAAATTAAGTAAATTACTACTGTAAATTCTCTAGCCTCTGATTTCATAATGCCGTGAAGGTGTGTTTGCAATTCACAGATGTAAAGAGAAATCACTGTCTCGTGAAGTCTTACTAACTTTTTTTAAACAATGAATAGCCTCACAAAAAACAATCTGAGTTATGTTGTTACTAATGATTGGGTTAATTGTATTGCTTATCTATGATGTTGTGTACAATCTCTGGTCACGATTGTATTAAGAATCTTTGGTGTGCATCTGTTCATATTAAGAACAAATTATCATTCCTTGTTCTGATGTCCAGCCACATTGAATATAAGACAAACAGCAGATTTTACGCTAGACTATAGGCTTTCAAGCTGTGAAAACCGTATCAAAATCGGTTTGCCAGTTTTTGCGTGATGTCATTTAAAACAGAGAATTACAGCCTGGCAACAGATGTATATGTGTAGAGAACTGCTTCTAACAAAGTTCTGTTTCGTATGAAAGGCACGTGCGCGAAAAAATTTGTTCGTAGCTCTATATTCCTGTAATTGATAAGGGTAATCTTAATACAGGAAATAGTTCATAGCAGAAACTATACCCTGCTCACCTTCAAGTTGCAGCTCAAGGTCATGTTTCCCTTGCCCCGCTCCTCAATTCTCCATCCCCTCCCCTCAGCGCAGATCGCTATGTCCAATGAGGCAAGTCGCTAATTTGTCAGCGGTCCTTTTTCCCTTTGTATGCAGGGGCAAGAGCAGAGTGACCTTCAGTCGCCTTTGTTAACTGAACGCGCTATAGCGTAAGAATGCATCCTAAAAAAAGTTCAATGTCGACCGTCTAAAATCCACGCAGAAAATCAGAAATAGACATGCAAAATTCTGAAATAAAACCAGAGATAATTCGCCTCCATATGTAAACTGTATTACATATATACACTTGATATAATGGTTTAATGTTAAATTATGTCAACAGAATATTATGCATTATATTAAGTTTTTGTAAAATATATTATGTCTACAGTCAATGATTTCCTCGCCTCAAATCATAATGTTGCATTAATTAAACTATGTATTGTAGGTTAGTAATATCAAATTTGATGTTTTCGAGCTGTTTAATCTGAGAAGTGCAGTTTTGTGAAAATACCGTCAAGGTTTAAATTTCAGGAATTTATTCTAGACTATAGTTTTTTTTTTTTTTTTTTTTTTTTCATGAGGATTGATTCTTAGCAATAATAAGTTTAAAAATTTCGCTAGGAACGCTAACCGTTTTGATGCTAATATTATTAGCGGTTCGAATACATAATGAAAACGTTTTGGTTAATCAAAAAGATGGATTTTTCCATTTTGTGTACGCTCTTCAAGCTCATGTGTTGACAGGTGGTTGATTCTTTCTCGGGCATTGGGATGTTATGTCTCGTTTCTTCTGCGTCTCTCCCATCCTCCCACACAGCGTCTGTGTAGCCCGGGCCCCTTCATTGGTGCAACGGTACTGACATTGCGAGTGAAGCAAGGTTAGGTAGGGCGTATGCCCACGGTCACGGCCGTCTCAGCAGTATGCCGTATAACGAATGCAGTACCCGCTACGTGCGTTCAAGTGACGTCATACTGGGAGATACAAGGGACCCAGGTTCAATCCACGGGGACTGACTGACCGGCCGTCCTGTTTAAGGGTTTTCGAATTCATCTAAACGAATACTGGGACGGGCACTAATTTTTTGCCACATTATACACAGCACAAGGTTTACAAACAGGTGGAGACATTTCTGCACTAATTCAGATTGGGTTAAGCTTAGCGACAATGCATAACGAAACTAACAGAATCCATATGAAGCGCCAGTCATCTTCAGTGATTAGCTTTGTTGTGAAAACTGTACTTCGCTTATTGAATTGTAACCTGAAACAATACATTCGTTTATTGATTTCATCTCGTAATGTTTAAACAACTTTTTTTTAAAAAAAAGGCGAAGAAATGTCATATTTGATTCAAAAATTGAACGCATACATATGTGAACATCCAGTTGGCGTTAAAGTGACAGTGTCGGAAATAATAAAAGTCTTTTCATGGGAATAAAAAACGTGAAAAACCCAACAAAATCTACAAGTAAAAGCTTAAACAACGACCATATTGTACTATTATGCGATTAATGTCAGTGTAACGAACAAAAGGGTAGTTAATGAAATCAAAGAAGAGATAGTTATGTTCTTGCAGGATATTCCAAGGAGGAAGTAATGTTTAATAGGAGCTCGTAGTCTGATCCGTGCCTGGTGAATGAGCGGTTACGCTATAGCTTCGCATTCGGGAGGACGAGGAATCGAATCCCTGTGTTGTAATCCAAATTTGGGTTTTCTATGGTTTCTCCAAATCACTCCAGACGAATGGCGGGTTGGTTCCTCCAAAAGGCCATTGCCACATTCCTTTCTCTTTCCTTTCCCCTCAGTCCCTTCTCGCCTGTAATAACCTCAAACTCAGTACGTAAAGCCACAAGCAAAAAAAAAAAAAAAAAAAGAATGAAACCTAACAGCGTAAACGTTGTGCAACGGGTGGACTCTGTAAAATTCTCTTGCGTCGTGATTGATCACACGAGCTCATATTGCGGTACCCCAACGTCAGTCATATCTTATTCGCACTAACTCGATGTTTGTGCAAATATTATTAGCCTGTTCCCTATGCATCAGAAAAGCATTGTTTTGAAATTTCCAATACCTCGGAAATTACCGGGGGCCACTGGGAGTTGTAATAAATTGTTCTTATTCTATGCCATATATCACTTCACTCATTCACAACTCCTTCCTGGCTTTCTTCAACCTTCTCTGGTTGTCCTTCACCCCGGAGTCTAATATGTTGCCGCTTACCGACAGCGCACTGTCATCACCACTCTTAAATTGGACAGTTGAAATCGCAATACAAAGAAAAGTTTCTGTGATGATAATTAATTTTAAACCGCCTATTACTAATACGTAAAATTTTGTGAAGCCTGCGATAACAACCGCTTTGTGGCGTGAGATGGCTTTTGGTGGAATCCTTGGTAAACTTGTTCCGACCTTTTTTTTTTACTTCTGTCTTTACGCCACGTCGACGTCGAAGTAATTAGTGCTGGGAAAGGACTGGGGACAAGGAACTGGAAGAAATTCGGCCATGGCCTTTTGAAGGAAGCATCCCGGCATTAGCCTCGAGTGATTTGGGGAAACCATGGAAAACCAAAATCTGGATGCCCGGACGGGGATTCGGACCGCCATCCTCCCGAAGGCGAGGCCAGAGCGTTAACCGCTCACCCACCACGCTCGGTAGCTTGTTTCGATGCTACTTTTATATTATTCCAGTGTTCATTAGTACTGGGTACTGGCGGATTTTGGGACAAACCGGTAACGAGTTTTCATTTTCCAGACTTGTATAGTATGCAGCCCAGATCAGAAGCAATACAAATGATTTCAATTCTCACAATATTTTTTTTCCAAAATTTGTTTGTTCTAGACAACTCATACCGCCTTATATTTACTCAAGTGGCGATCAGTGCTGAAATAGCCATCCTTTAACAGCAACCGATATCTATTGACTTCTGACATTTCACGGTATTGCGCTTTAAAACTCAGCTTGGATAGAACGGTCCACAAAGATATCTTCTGATGCTTATTTCACCACAGTTAAATTCTACGTTAAAGCGGAATAATCCGAAAACAAACCACGTAGCTAACTATAAATTAAACAATCATGGTCGCTTGAGACGTTCGTGATTCTGTGTCAAGGCGTTCTGTTATTCTGCCGCAAAGATATGCGTACAATCTGTCGTCTTTGAAGTGAACATCATCGAAATTTGGAAGCTGACAGTGTTAAACCTGTTTTGTTAAATCGTGCGACGATACTAAATGGTTCGCCGCTGTCATACAAAAGACATGTGTTTCATCCTGTGGTATCACTGCATTTCGTGAATCACATCTGAACCGACTCTTTTCCCTTAGTGTTTATTTCCATACGAGCAGCAATGACACAGTACAAAATTCAACCTTCAATCTGATCAATCACTTGTCGACGTAAAAATTATTTCATTTGTTGATTTAACAGTTTAGTCCGCTGTCGACCTACAGGGATTGCAGTATATATCCCTTACGCAGGAGATCAAATGGTACCGTTGAGCCCATATGTTTTATTTATAATCATCATCCCATCAGTAATAATTCAAATGTCATACGTCAAGGCCGGCTCTAGGATTCTAGGGCACCGAAAAAGTGTTCTTAGACCACTCCCCATCCCCCGACTAAATTTTTTTCTTAAAACATTCGTTTTTTGGAGTCTGAAAATTTTAATGCAAAAATGTTTAAAATCATAGGTGCAGATTTTAAAACTTGCCTTTGATTTCTATTTAGCTAGGGTGCCTAGGCCGGCGAGTTCCCGTCGAGGATTTAGGCCTGGGTTACTTTTGCCCCGTCCCTCCACCATGCTCCGTTCTAATGCCAGCCCTGCGTGCCGTATCAACTTTTCGTACTTGATAAACTTCCAGTGGCCACAAATAACCCTTTATTCGTCAGCACCATTGTCTTCTGTTTTATCAAATGTCGAGAAATTGTTCTACTGATGAAAATGAGAATGAATTTGGCAAAGAATGGAATACCGCAATTAATCTGATCCAAATATTCATTACTTCAACAGCCCTGCACAGATACCTGTAGCTACACTCCGAAGTCAAAATAAAGTGAAGCCGGAAACAACGTAAAAACTTGAAGGTGAATCATAGGTGCCTGGGTGGCGGGAGAAGCCATTGTTCGCGAACGACCTGTCTTGCCAGTTGGCCCACGTATGAGCACTTTCCTTTCTCCGTGTCTGAGGTCATTTCCAGAGAGATTCCACAGCGTCATTTCCAGAGAGCGGACTCAAACAATTCAACAGCAGCATTTCACTTCCCGTTGTAGGTAACAATCAAACCCCTGCTGCTTTACAAATATATCTCCGACCTTGCTTTCTCCTTCTTTCGATTTTGGAATACTTTTGACCAAGGGAAACAATTGGTTTACTGCTTCACCCTTTCTTCTCCCGAAATTTTTTATTTTTTAATTTTTCTTCAGATCAGGTGTATTGTTCTTGGAATCCTTTCAATTTATCAATTTTAGCTGGAAACACTCTTCGGTTCTCTACCTTATCTGGATTGGTCTCAACTTTTACCGTAACTTTTCTCGTCCCCTCAACCCATTTTGATGTCATCTTTAACTAAACAATGTATTTGAAAATTATTTTTGTCAACCTCTCATAAAGTGTCCATAAAATTTAAGCCTTTTCTTGGGTATTGTGTCTCTCTGCATGTCTACATAGATCTTCATTTTTACTCTTCCACCACGTACCATCTTTTCCTTTTACTGGTCAAAGGATTTTCCTCCCTTTTTTTCTCTAAGTCCGCAGCTCCAATTTCTTATTCAATACCATAAATTCTGATCTGAACAATTGCCTCTGTCTTGACAACTGTTGTATAATGTCTAATTTTTGCTTTCTAAGAGATCGCTTTCCTGTTGCATCTGTTTTATGTTAGTCTATTCATTATTTTAGTTCTTTACTTAGGATTTGTCAAAACAGTGGTCGTAATTCGAGAAAACAATTTGAGACTTACATCAGACACAGAAGGCAAATAAACCTTGCCAAATTTAAAATGCCTACTGGACTCAAAACATGAGTAGAGTCAACGATAAGAAAATCAATAAGTAGCAGAAAAGAACTGTTCATTTCAATAACTTAAAGTAGGGCCTATATGTATAGATTACCTGAAATAGCGACAGTTACTTCACTTCCCTATTTCTAAGGCGACCAATTTTTTTACAATGAAAAGGAGGACGAACCAATTTTTTTTACAATGAAAAGGAGGAAAAATTTAAGAAACGAGTAAAACGTAAATAAATGAAACATTTTATTAATTCACACGAAAATACACTGATTATGCTTACATCCCTCTTAATTATTTTTCCATTGAATTAATGTTTTTTGTCAATATATCATACTTTTTGAGGAAGGACAGAATCTCCCAAAGGAGGAATGTCCTCCCTAAAGGAGGACGATTGGTCACCTTATAACAGGCTTTAGGCAACTGCTGCTGGTAGAAGATTTAATTCCACAAACAACTGAAGAAACTTGCATTCAGTTTTTCACCTCATCAACATCGTGGCCTCTAGAGGCGGGGAAGAACTGTGCACAAGGAGCGCGAGGGAATTTGAGCATAAACTTTTGAAGAACCCTCCAGGCTTTTAACAGAAGTGATTTCGAACGCTTGGTTCTTACATTCATCTTGAATCCACCTGGTTGCTTAAACTTTAACGGCAACGACGAAGGGAAACTTGACTGCAGTAACGAGACAGTGATGGAACAAGAATCACTGCAGGGCGTGGCTCGTCCTTGTCTACAGACCTGCGAACTTTCTTCGTAGCCGGTGTTTTGGGCCGGCGCCGGCGGAAGAAAGTGGTCTACCCACGCGTCAACACACCCGCCGGTTCAGATGCCTCAGCACATTCCCCGTTCTGATAAGAGATAACAAAGCTGCACTGTCTTCCATCCAAACAGCTTCTCAATGCTTTTAGTTTACGCGGATAATACTGCTTATTTCATTCAACAACATTCCTGGACATGTATTTTATCCGAAATATCAATATGAGTGAAGTTTCAAGATTTATGACTAGGTGGATTCAGTATTTGTTTTGCAAAAAGCTGTTAAAAGGCTTGCCCAGCAGCCTTTCAAAAACATTTTTTTTTTTTTTTTTAGAAATAAAAAAGAGATCACTTCCAAAGATCCCTTCGCTGTTTATTAGTTTGCTAAAGGCCTCTAGCTGATAAACGGAATATGTTTCAGATTTCATTTAGCAGCCTGGTAATTCAACGGTTAAGGCATCTGTATGTGGATAGAAAGGTTCCGCGTTCGAATCCCTGCCTCAGTGAGGTTTTTCAAGGGGCCATGCCCTGATCATCTCTGGAACAACTGTTTGAAGATCTATCGGGAACTGCAGTCGCGTCCCGGACTGCGTTCCTCACGCCGGTCAGCAGACGCAACCTGAAGATGATGGCACGTTACGCTGTCGAAACTTTGTTGAACAACGACCAAGTGATCAGGCCTCATGCTCGAGAGATCTTCAAGCAGCAGATTCGCAGGGATACCTACGATTACATATCTTGCACAATTACTGCGTAATGTGAAATACGTCAGAACGCTTCAGTTGTTCGGATTCCTTGTTAATGAGGTAATGAGGAAAGGAAATGGCCATTCTACCTCTAAAATCAGGCTTAGGATGCCTCCTTCGAGTGTGTCCAACCGATATTCAAACTGACGACTACACTTAGCTTTTATGTGTCTCACTAACCCAAAATGGAATAGGCCTATGGCAATGATAGTTTAGTGAAATTATATTCCGCGGGAATAGTATACAATTAAATGGGCTTGAAAACATGATTTTTTCTACCCCATTATATAGGGGTGTATATGTTCAGTGCTCCCCAAAAAGAGGAACTAAGATTTTTTTTTTACACTTGAAAATAATAACGTGAATGCCGCCAAAATTATCAGCTTTAGACCATTATTCCTTCCACGCGTATATGAAAAACTTTACCTCCCAGGTTGAAATTTATCTCTAATACTTGCCATATACTGAACTCAAATGTCAAATACCAAAACCAGTTCTCGTATAGTTTATAATTTACAAGTGAAGCAAAAGTTTTTATTTTTGGGTCATTTTGTCATATTCTAAAACTATTAATTGAGAGTGTTCATAATACAGAGAGCATTGTATTTCAGATTTGATTGGACTTGATCGATTGCACTAGCGATGAGAGTGGTAACGTAGAGCAGCATTGGAGTCCCATGGCGCCGAGTCCGTTATTTAAGCTGAAGATATGTCTAGCCTTGATTTTTGTGCCGAGCAACTGCCATCTTATATACCACATAAGAGATATATATTCATATGATTACAGTACGGAACCCTAACTGACGAGGATCGACGCGCTCTTTCCCAGTTTTAATGTCACATGTTTCTTTTCTGAGAAGAGGTTTTTATATGTCTATACAAGGCAACCTACATTATTCGGTTTGTGTCGATCACAGTATTTCAGTATTTTACCGAGCGTGGTGGTGTAACGGTTAGCGTTCTCGCATCTCATTCGGAAGGACGCCGGTTCGAATCCCCGTCCGGGCATCCAGATTTGGGTTTTCCATGGTTTCCCGAATCGCTCCAGGCAAATGCCGGGATGCTACCCTTCAAAAGGCCATGGCCGAATTCCTTCCCATTCCTTGCCCACAATCCTTTCCCGTCTCTATAGACCTCGCTGTTAAGAGACGTTAAGCAGATAAAAAAAAAATCAGTATTAGAAAGAAGTTTCATCAAATCAACTATTCAGTAGATGGCAGGTCCATAGATCTGAAGTAACCAGTTTCTTGAAGTAAGAGCTGACTGATCTAGCGGCGCATTTCAAATTACACGAAACTTCAAAGAATAATTACAGTTGCGTGGATTGTGTTAATCTCGAAACACTCCAACTTTGTTCTACAATCCTTTTCTTTAGCTAAACGGCTTAGCATAAGTCACCTGCTGTTCATAATCACCTGCTTCATTGATTAGAAAACCAAATTGGCAGCGATTATTCGCTGTGTGAAATGGTCTTCGAATTTACCACATTATGTTTTTAATGGGTCGGCGTTAATTATGAGTTCAGATTTAAATAAAGAAAGAAATCGAGCAAAGTCTGAATTTTATATTTCACTGTAGCTGCACGTTTAAAATAATTTTACTATAAATAAATTTGAATTTTACTTTCTTAACTGAAATTTTGAGTGTTTAAATGTTTAAATTTTGTTTAGTAACTTTTGTTACAATTTCTCCTTTCACTCCGATGAAAGGTGACATATTAAAGAAACTATTCTACAAAACTTCAACGCGCTATGCAGCTTATTTTGAGATAGGAAGGAACCTGGAATGTAGCTCTAGATAACATAATAAATCTAGAGCAGTGCATTATTGCATTGGGATAACATTAAAATATTGTCAGGATTAGAACTGAAATCATTACGGTATTAATTAGCAAATAACACTACACTTTTGCGTATCGAGCTATAAGAGAAATTCAGATTCACAAGTGTCAGCATGACAGTAGCGTGAGTTCTCGAAACGTCACGTGACAGCACATTTTTGACGTCACCACTGATGGGAGAAGCTTTCCTTCAGTGCTTTTATTTATTATTATTATTTTTTTGCTTAGGACTCTACGCCTCGTCGACGGCTGAGGTCATTAGAGGCGGGTTGGGACTGGGGACATTCGGCCATGGCCTTTTCACCTGGAGTGATTAGGGGAAACCCTGGAAAACCCAAATCTGAATGCCCGGATGGGGATTCGAACCTGAGTCCTCTCGAATACGAGGACATAACGTTAACCGCTCACCCACCAAGCTCGGTTCCTTGAGTGCTGGCGTCACGAAAGAGTTCTACGATTTTGATAAGAATAGTGTCGATGATCTCAAATCAAGACGTTTAAAAAAAAAAAAAAAAAAAAAAAAAAAAAAAAAAAAAAGCTGAAAATCGCGGACACAAGAAGGGGGGAATCTGATACTATATCAATATACCATTGAATGAGGGACGATTTTTTTTCCAATTTCATTGTCTGTAAGGTGTTGGTACAGCACACACCGACAAGAAGTCTTATTCTGTAGGTTATTACGTGGTTTCCGGAAGCCCGGTTGCCCGTGGCCACGCGTTATCTGCACAGGGCAGGAGGTAATTACAGTGAGCAGCCTTCACGGTGCCGTTAGGTAAGAGAACACAAGTTGCCCCTTTGTGTCTGTCATCATCTCACATCTCATTATATTCACGCAATACGGTTGCCAAAAATCTTATTTTAGGAGGGGCATCAGCCAAAATTTTTAAGGCAATAAGGCGCAGGTTAAAAAAAAAAAAAAAATTTATACAAACTAGTCGTTAGTCTTTTAGTAGTTTTTTTCTTTCACCAAACTGATTATACTTGAACCAATATCTTTTTTAGGCTTGGTCCTTGGTCGAAAGCACTGATTTCATCCATATTTAGTTTGCTGCTAGTGTCATAACCTTACTCAGCCAAAATGTTATTTCGTTATCTAGTGCGTTCACAGCTATTGTAGCGGTCGCGGGGTACAACGTATGCAAGGTATAAAATCTATTTAATAACTCTATTAGTCTTTCACCACGTCGAGAAGTAGTTTGAATTAAAGAAGTGAAGAAATGATGTTCAACAAAATTTTCTACTTGAAATTCGAAGGAAACATGATTGATGAATGCTATGAAAAGTGGAATGATTTTTTTTTTTTACTTTTGGCTTTACGCCTCGTCGACGCCGAGGTCATTGGGATTGGAGACAAGGAACAGGAAGGAATTCAGCCATGGCCTTTTGAATTGAAGGAAACACCCCGCCATTCGCCTGGAGTGATTTGGGGGAAACCATGGAAACCCCAAATCTGGATGCCCCGACTGGGATTCGAACCGGCGTCCTCCCGAATGCGAGACCAGAAAGTTAACCGCTCACCCACCACGCTCGGTATGTGCAATACAGAAGAGCGAGTTAGCCATTAATAGAAGATGGGAAACAAGTTCTGCCTTCACCAAATCGGGAAGAAGTTTGACTTAAAGCAGTGAAAAAATATTGTTCAATAAAATTTTCCACTTGAAATTCGAATGAAACAGGTGAACAGGATGACCAGGAGAAAAACAGATCAAGTAATGTTATGAAATGTGTAATACAGAAAAGGGAGTTAGCCATTAATAGAGGAATAAAAACAGTAACGGATAACACAGAAGAGATTTATGTTGTAGACAGTCCCAGATCTCGGGATTTACGTACAGGATGCACTGGTTGTAGTTTTTAGGACGTTATTCCTGTCATCTACATGAATGTTGGGCCGGCCCAAAAATCCCTCCTCGTAAATTAACATTTCATGAACCAAACTGGTCGCGGAATACGCGGACACTCAAAAAGACTGTGACCTAGTGGCGGAATTCTATATATATATATATATATATACGTCCACCGATATCATGCTATTATAAATCTGTAAGCGGACTTCGGTCCCTTTGTCCAGGCATCACGCAGAAACCAATTTGGATACAATTTTAAAGATTACGGTTTTTCTTAAAATCTGCAGTATATTTTACGATTCTACGTGATTAGGTAAGTAAGCAAGTAATACTGAGAACAGGTAAGTACCACAGATCACACATAAAAACGTCTTACGGGATACCCACCAAAGATCACGCTGCAACACATAATAACATGCAATTCTTTGGATTTTGTTAATATTGTTTTGTTAACATTTGTTTCTTCAGTTTTCTGAAATGTAGTAACGGAAAACGTTAATCAAACCACTACATCGAAGATTAACATTCTAATAAGCTTAATGAAATTTTGGAATTTAGTTTAAGGTAAATAATACAATGATAATACATCGCAAACGTTTTTGATTTGTTAATAGAAGAAAAACAAAAGACTAACGCATTAATAAGTACACCATGGTTCACAAGGGGAAACCACCGATAAATGATAGTAATAAATAAGTAATGGCTGCCAAACGGCTGACATTCGTCAGTACTTATTCCCAAGTGCCAACTTCGGTACTTGTTTCTTTTATTATTTGTTACATTCAAATTACAAGTTTAATTTGAACGAAAACATCCGTTTATTTCGTATGCGCCGTAGTATTACGTGAAATCAGTATTTTTGAAGCATAAATAGCTGACGAATACGGGAAACGGCAATCATGATGTCCGATACGCAAGATGAGGCTTGAGCTGAGCCAGGTTGTACGCCCGTCAAATTTGTCTCTGTATAATACGGAACTCGTCAATCTCAATGAAGAGTACCGTGAAATTGTGCCACGAAGAAGTAGCACATAATTTGGGCTCACGACTTGCTTATCTGTATAGACTGTATGTGCCGTAATATTTACACTGAATTAAATTAGCCTGGCAACAGCCGACTAAACGGCTGAGCTGATCCCGATACCCGTGCCACTGACTGAGTATCGACTGGGTCAAGTCGTGAGGTGAACTAAGGTCGAGGGGTCAGCGCACGCGAGTGTCAAGTCTGGCTAGCCGACAATTAGCCATTTCACGGCTCAGGGCAACGCCTACGCGCGCACGCACAAACACACGTGTGCACGCCCAGCGCGGAGTACACATATTCTAACAGAATTAATGCTCGCAACAGAGAATATTTATGTTTCTGTCTTATCAACGAACACCTTAAATAGAATGGTACCGACCTTAGTATATTATTAACTAGAACTGTGCAAATTTTTCGTAATATTGATACGAAGAAAAGGATTCAACATTTGTCTCGTATCGCAATGTAGGAGGATATCCATGACTTGTTTAATTCAGCTTTAAAACCTTCTGGATACTATATAAATTGCTGAATTTCATTTTAGTGACCGTTTTTCTGTTTTTCCAACTTTTTTTTACACATAGAGGCATTTTGTGACTTCCACAGTAATCAGGATTGGAGTATGTAAAACTGCGTTTTGCGGCTGCAATATTGTGGCAGAATCAACTGTTCATGATAGACAGCACTCATAACGTTAAAAAAAAAACACACACACACAAACAAATCACAAGTACATGAAACAAATTCTTCGATTTAGTTAAATTTTTTTCGGAAACTTGTTTTATGGAGATTCGATGCAAATTATTTTATTGTGTACCTCGGGTTTTATTTTAAGCAGCATTTCACAAATATAAATTCACTTCGTAATAATTCTATATTCACACCCTGGTAATCGATACCCTGCCGGACTGGTGAACTGAATTCCTTACAACCGCAAACCAATTAACACACTGTGTTCACCTTTCCGGTAACTTAACTGAAGAAAAGAAATAACGATTGTCAAAGAATTTTCCATGAAATTGAACAGCTTTAAATCTTATTCATAATTAAATTTCTATATCGATTGACTTGCTTTCTGAGATACTATGGTTTAAACACCTGTTGACCTTTTTAGATTTCTAGTTTACACAGTTCCAGAAACAATCATAGGAGAACGTTGAGATGCTTTATTATTTGCTATCCCTGACGCAAAACTTTACTGATGTACCGAAAACTGCAGGAAAAAATTATGTTTTAATTTGTTAATACTAAACGTTTCTTTGAATACTATAAGCATAAAAAGAACATAAGTATAATGTTCATAAGTATAAAATTCATATTCTCATTATCTTACAAGGCGTCGCTAGGCTCCCTTCACACTGGAATCGATCAGAATTAATCCGAAACAAGGTGAATTTGACTCGCCAAGATTCGGTTGGTGCTCCACTAGTCAAATACTGCCAGACTTGGTTCTCACTTTCACACCGGTTGATTCCGCTTCAATCCTCCTTGATTCAGTGTTGTACCTGATTTAGCTGGTCAAAATTTTCTTCCTTCAAGCAATAGTGAGTCAACAACCAGACACGATGGATGTGTAACTTTCAATACTAGTTGGGAAAAGAAAGAGGTTATTTGATTCTGATTGACTTGACTCGGTTGGTGTGAAGGTTTGGAAATCACGTCAAGATTTACCGGTTGGGATTGATTCTGAGTGATTCAGATTCGTTTAGTGTGAAGGGAGTCTTAGCGAACCTTAGCAAACTTCTGTCTTACAAAAGACTCCCTTAGTATTTTCTTTTCATGTTTGCTGCTCAGTGGTAACAGAACTTAATATCGATTGGTCAGTATAGTTGTAGCGGGAATATATAAGATTCTGCTGTCAATTACCAGAGTTTAAGTGATGGTACCGCTCACTTTGTAATGAGTGTTGGAGTGGCAGACGCCTTACGTGACTAAGGGAAAGGAGTTGTCGAGACATGGATAGTTTATTTGGGGCAGGTCCAGTGGCGCTCCAAGCAGGTCATTACGGCCGCACGCTAGCGACTAATTTTGTTACTAGAAAGTGGGACTTGAATTTAATGACACCCAGATGGCCTGAGGAGTTCCGGTTAGGATACTTCTTATGATCTATAATGTACACACTAACGTGACAGTAGTCATTGTACAGTTACGCATCATTGTGTTTATTTCATTCCAACCAGACATTCAACGTATCTTCCATTGCACTAGAGGAAGGGATTGAGAATACTACTACAGAGTTACAGGTCATGCTGTATTGATAATCAACCCACCTTCCCGATACATACAGATATAACAATTTGGATGTTAATGGAGTGGTCCACTATTTTTTTTTTTTTTTTTTTTATGGCATTTGGCAACGAAGGCCATACAGCCAGATCAATGTAATTTTGTAGTTTTCAGTGTATAAGTCATCATCCAGTATATATTGTATTTTCCAATGTATGGACGCCACAGGACGGACAGGACATTCACACAGACACACAACACTTAAACATCCATGCCCGTGGCCGGATTCGAACCGGCGGTCTTCGGCACGCGGAGCTAGCACTCTAGCCCCTACGCTACCGAGGCCGGCTAAGAGTGGTCCACTATGATCAGATCATTACTGGCGAAAGAAGTAGTCACCCACCATTGATGAGAGACACTGCAGAAACAAAAGTTGGATAGTAAAGTCGAGGGTTTGAAGGTAAAATAGTAGTTGGCTTAACTCTTAATTGTTAGTAGATATGCAGCTGTCAATCTGATATTTATTTCTATGTTTCATTCCGTAAGCTATTTTATGCAATGACAAAGGCTGCAATAAGACCATAGATGAAGAATGGTAAATAACTCTTCAGTGGATTCTCGGGAAAGAAGAAAGCAGACACGTTAGCAAAATAACTACTCCACATTACCACATCCTGCTTGCTGCTCGTCAGACAAGATGGAGAGGGCAGTAAAGACTAGCCTCCTGACATAATTTGTCGGCAAGAGCTGGGCATACTTGGAGCCATCCGATAAGACCTCAGACGAGAAGTTAGTGTAGCTGTCTTCAAGGAGACAATGGATCGTGACAACATAACAACTCAACTACACAACAGTGTACAGCTGTCATATACAGAATAAATACTCTGCTGTAAATTAATTATAGACGCAGCATACTATCACAACCAATGGTCCAGGCCCACATATCATATTGAAATCTATTATACAAATTGACCCAACTATAAGGTCCAATGGCTCTCAAGCTGGTGAGATATTCCACATTACTCCCCAAAACAAATGCCCTGTGCATTAAATTACTGGACTAACTTTCGATGCTTCCAATTAGGGGTCGCAAATTCGTACTTATCATTACGACATTAACGCTCACATATCGGAGGTCGCCTAAGGAGACACATTATGCCATCCAGTGGCAAGAGAATACATCTTTTACCAATGTGAAACAGGGGTTCTTTGCCTCAAAACAATTTTATAAAATAGGAAAAGCTAGTAATGCAAATAATTGGGTATTATTATTTTGTATGTGGAAGGCGTGTCTGAAAAGTGTATTACCTCGATTTTGAGTAACGATTTCGCTTACTTTATGTTGTAGTATTGAGTACATTCGAAGAATCTTAAAAAATATTGGCATAATTTTTCAGAGACTGATGATAACAAGATATTGATAAAATACTAGTAATCTGATATTGACATTGCCATCTAAGGTTGAGACCACTAACGTTTTTGAACACCCAAGTAGAAATTAAAAAACAAACAAAAACAAAAAAAACTGAAAGTCAACACCCGTCAGAGCTTTTATAACTTCATGCAAATTTTTTGGCCATTCTGGTTTAAGTCCAACATACGATTCTCGCACCACCCACTCAAATAGATCTGGTCAATTTCCAAATCAAACCACGACATGATGACATACAAAAATTTACATATTCTAGTTCATCACTGGATAACCATGAATATAGTTTTTCGCCGTATGGTTCATACGAAGTTTATCTTTATTATTTGAATATATGCATTGCAATACATAACACCCAAGGCTGCTTCAAATTGAAGCGTTATCTATCCGAGACGCTTCATATTGAGTAATAAACAATTACCATTGCACTTGACTCGGCGTGAAATCACTCAGTGAATTGATAATACGGGTGACGTAACAAAAGGATGTTTACGAAGTGTGCTGATAACTGCATTAACTACATTAATTTATAATAAATTCAGACATGTTTTGTTTTTTGTTTCATGGTAAAACCCTCGTTTTGAGGAGAAAATTGCAGCTGGCCAGTGAGACGCCGTTCGAAAGAATAATAATCGAATGTGCTCCAAAGCAAGTGATCGTCCAGTGTTAAACACAGTGCGACGATAAAATTTTGTTTTGTGTGTGTTGTGCGCAGAAATTCGAGAAGATCCGGACAGCGCCGACTTCAACATAAACGTCAACTGGATGGTAAATATACAATTATATTCCGCCGGAACAAACCGAGGCAAAGTGTGGCGCATGTACCCGAAAACGAAAACTTGTAGAAACTTGTGCTCTCTGATTTTGAGTTAGTCGGACTTTGTTCATGTTCTATCATTTAATCAATTTTTATTATATAGATTTAATTCTTGTTACATTTGTTAGTCAATGCAATCACCTTTTCATATATTGATAACAATAAATGTAAGTGGTCAGTAGATAAATTAAAATAATGTTCCTTATAGTAAAACAAGTAAATGCATTTCTAAATGTTTATTGAAAATTCTGGAAGGACTCCTTCCATGGCGCCCAGGCAAAACTGAACAAGACATTTTATATATAAAATAAAACTTAATGATAGAGAGTAATAGCAACTGGTGGCAATCCTTACTCCTGGTACACTACAAAACAATGTTATTTGTTAACATTCTGGTATCAACTATTTTTTCACTGGTTTACTAATTCACAAGTGCAAAATTAGCCATCATCATACATTAGTTAACAAGACACACTCAGTGCTAACTGGACTTAAATTGATGACTATTCATACCTGAAGCCGCAGCACACCTGCTGATTATAATGCAGTCACAATGTTATATAAACTCCACGGGATGACACAGAATCTAAGTAGAAGTCAAAAGAAGTGAAAGTGCCTTTCGAGTTGTAGTACTGCTTCATCTTTCACTAACATGAGGGAGAATGAAGCAAGTTCTACTTGGGTAGTTTTAATTACGTCATCGAGATGGATACTAATGTCATCATTGCTAGGGTAATGGAGAGAGGGATATAACTTTCCTGTAACTTATTATGATTTTAGGCTATCGCTAACGATAAGCTGAAAAGTTCTGAAGTTGAAAAGTTCTGAGGTGGAAACAGTAGATCGTACAAGAAATAATATTGGTCGATCCGTAAAACCTATATTAAAGACAAAGGTTATCTGCAGATATAACGAACAACAGTGCCACTGTAAATTTGTTCTCAGCCTTTCCTTTGGTAAGGTATCTATTTTTGAAAGTAAATTGATGTAAATTACTATGGTTAATTCTTGGAGATGAGAAATCCGTGATCTGCAAGGTAAAAGTAACTAAATTCGCGTAGTCTTGCGACCTGGTGCCAGAGTTTTGATTTGGCGCACATTCCGTCTCTGTCGTGTCAGGATCTGTAGCTTAACGTGGAATCCAAACAGCGAAACTTTTTGGCGCAGCTCCTATGATTAAGCAGATCTCTTCAAAATTTCTGACCCTCAACAGGTTTCGAATCTGGGACTCAGAGTTGTCAGAACAAGAACCTTAACCACTGAGCTACCACACCGCTATTTGCCAGATAAAAATAAAAACTGGTTCAATTAGTGCTTCTAACACGCCCAAGAAACATAGTTCAATGGAAAAAAAATGCTTGGGTGACGGAGAGTAGACATGTGATAAAATGAAATCAGTGTGTTTATTGGGACGCTCAGTTGGCTTCATCTCAGTTCCGTGTGCCGACTTTCCGGTAATGGTTTTTCATAATATGGACAAACCAATGGAGGTAACTGCTTAGGTGAGTCTCAAATGTGAGGCATGTTTTATTGCATTCTTTTTCGTCATTTCCCGTTAATTTTCTAAGTATTAATTTCTAGAAATAGCAAATTGGTACACCATAGGCGTACATATGATTCATTTATCAAGGAATGGTAGGTGGAAGCACAGTATTCCTCTTTATTATGGACCAGTCTTCCAACTTTCCATTTAAATTCGTTTAAATCTCTCCCAGCACCCATGGTTTCCCCAAATCACTCCAGGCAAATGCTGGGATGCTTCCTTCAAAAGGCCATGGCCGAATTCCTTCCCATTCCTTTCCACCATCCTTTCCCGTCTCTAAAGACCTCGCTGTTGAGAGACGTAAAGCAGTTCAAAAAAAAAAAAATCTCCCAGCACCATAACTTGTCTGTGCTTTACAAACGAATTCTCGCCATTTATCATAACCACTAACCTCTCAAGTTGCTACACTCACAACTTTCAACTTTCACGATCTTTTTCTAGTCAGAGGGATGGATGCTCGTCATTACCTTCAAGTCGGCCTCTCTCCTTCATTCGCTTTGACCGTGTGCCCAGCGAGAAGGCGGTCAGTACAGACGTTCACTCCGGAGAAAGCGGAAGACGTCTGGTGGGATGTTCACCGTAAATCCCAGACTCGCCCTGCCCGTCCAGTGAACACCTCCCTGCAGGAGCCTGTTTCGAGATAGCTGCAGCTCCGTGAAAGTTGTCAGCGGCTATACCACCATATAAATTGAACAGAGGAGTCAACGGCCCTGCACGCCTTTAACATTCAGACACTCAAAACTACCCAATCTAAATTTAAATTAAATCTGTAAACGCTTAAGCTCCAATTTAAGGTACTGAAGTGAATTTTTGATGTATCAACATTTCAAAAATGAAAATCCTTATATTTTGTGGTTGAATTGATGGAAAAGTGCTGGGCATGTGGGAAGGGGGGGAGAAAAAGTTCGAAAATAATAAAAAGGATGAAAAACAGGAAATTTAGTTTAATTTTAGTAATAATTAAGGTATTGGAACTTAAATCATTGAACAGCTGAATACATGTACTTGTAGGAATTCCCGATTTTGTCTCCTTTGAAAAGTAACGGTATATCTTCCGCCTTAGGTATTAACGCTACTGCTTAGCTTTCAAAGAAGGCTTATGTTAAATTAGTGTACGTTAATTAGGGACATACAATGTCTACGTTCCGAATTTCATCTCAATCAATGCGGACATTTCGCTATGATTTAATGACGAACGAACTTTTTGATTAACTTTTTGATAGGATTAGGATATACACCTCAAATCTTAGGCAAGACTGTAACACAGTTATATCCCGTCAAATCCTATTCAGTGGCTGACTATAAACAAACAAACAAATTATATTCATGTTTTAAGTCAGAATGTAAGCTTTCAACCCCATCAGCTGTTCAGTACGCCAGATTGCAAATAAAAAGAGTTGGTGCTCAGATAGTATTTCAATTTACAGATCCAATGGCATGTTATGTGGTCTCATAAGAATTTAAAGTCAGACAATAAGTTCTCAAAACTGTTCAGCAGTTTTTATGCGATATCGGAATGAAAAGACAGACACCGCCTAATTACATTACCTTGCCGATAACTATTTTTGAGACTAGAAAATAAACCGTTTCCCTGAAGACCACATTTTGGAGGCTATAACTATTATGGTTGAACCATTTGGGTGATAATAGTGGGCAGATAACTTACTTTACAACCCGATGGAGGAAAATTACACTAACTAGCAGCTTCACGAGTTAATTCCTCGCAAATATTTAGAAATATAGATGATAACTATTTCCAACAATAGTTTCGTTCCTGCTGAAATTATCACATTCAACCCCCGATTTTAATTTTTTTCCCCATGAAGTTTTCGTCATCATAAATAACAGCTAATGGCCGGATCCTGCTTTGCGTATAAGTCTCTCCGTTTTCTTTTCTTCCCACTAAATCTCTGTCACTAGCTTTGTCCAGTTATCTCTTCTCTTCAGCACTCCTTCCTCAACTCATCTAATGAATCTATATCTCCATAGATGTTTATGGCCTCTTAACCTTTCAATTCGCTAAACACAAGTGGCCCACGTTTTTAGCGAAGTTTGGTATAGTTTAAATGGTTATAGATATTTAATATTTATTAATCCACTCAGACTATATTTGAGTGGGTGATTTACAAGCTTGTGTTTAGTCCATCAACGCAGATCATTTACCTGATTTAAATTACTCAGTGGTATATAGGGATCTACTGCACTGCCTTATTAATATTTCCTGTGCATGAGAGAAATGACCGGAATGAGAATTCGTATGATTTTCCTTAAATCACTGTTGTATTGTTTCACACTAGATAAAATGTGTGATTTCTCCAATACATCAGTTCAGCCAAGCATGGGACTGCGCAATCCATTTGTGAAACCGAAGTTGAGCGTGCCAGGAACAGAGGGCCTAAGACTTTTGTTGCCAGAAAACGAATTGAAACACCTGTAAACACTTGCATTCCTTGTTTTCATTCAACCATGCTTCCCAAATTTTTAATATCTGTTGTATACAAACTTGGCTCCTAAATATTATGGAAATATTTTTATTTACAATTCATTACACATATGTTGAAGAGTGTCCTCTGACGTATAATCATCCAATTTTTAACATTGAAATTTATTCTCTGCAGGTAATTTAAATTTTAAAACACAATATCTCTATCGGTCGTCTTTTTGGTATGAAACTGACAACAGATCGACAAAGGATTTAAACTAGGGTTACCAGACGTCCCCGTTTGCCGGGGACAGTCCCCGCATTTAGCTCTCTGTCCCCGGACAGATTTCGTCCCCGCAATGTCCCCGGATTTTACTGTTGTCCTCAGAATTTTTTTTAATCAAGCGATATATCTTTAAAAGTCCAGATTTGCTAATGCATTCGTTTAAATCATATATGGGCAACCCCCGGCCCCCGGTCCGGATCCACCAACATCAGTCCGGCCAGCGAGAGATTCAGAAATTTCAAATAACACTTCAAACTCAAGTCTCCCATTAATTTTCATTTGATTTTTCTATCTGTTTTTGTTAATTTTCTTATTGTATGTTTGATTATCCTATTTTAATTCTAGTAAACAAAAAATGTGTGAATTTTTATCGCCTTTTTATTCACTACTATCTACTTCTTTCTTACCTACGGCCAGCGACCTGATTAAGTCCGGCCCGCGACCTGATTAAGTCCGGCCCGCGACCTGATTAAGTCCGAAATTACGCCCTCAGCTAAGCAAAGGTTGCCCATACGTGGTTTAAAGCAAGAGATATGAAGCGCCCTTCTTTCCTTGTACGTGCCTTCAAATACAAGAAAATTTCAAGTATACTGCGTCTTGGACACAACAGCTTTGTGCTGTCTGCAACATGGCTGTCTGTGATCCTCATTTAAAATACAAAATATCAACAATATGTGGCTTTTAAGTTAACCCTTCCTTTAATCATATAACTTATAAAAGTGCAACGCGTAATTAGGACAAATGCCGAAAGCGTCCCCGGATTTTTGTAAAAAGTTGTGAAGTGTCCCCGGAGTTGGAGAAAAAATTCCGGTAACCCTAATTTAAACGGTTTTTTGGTTGTATTGATAAGGTTGTTCAAGAGAAGTATTTGACACCAAGCTGTAAGAAAAAGCGAAATTGTGAAGGAAAGTTCAACTCTAGGTTTAACTATAAAAGACAAGAATAGACCAACCAACATTAAATCAGTCACAGTGGTGGAGAAGGCTGTCTCCTTGAAGTGGCAGTGGGCTGGTCACATTGTTCGGGTAAAAAACGAAAGATGGACAAAAGCGGTGTTGGAGTGTAATCCAAGAGACCATTCAGAGACCGAGAAGAAGACCACCAGATCGATAGGACAAGAACATACCATGGTGGTTAACAGTTAACTGGCAGAGGATCGTCCAAGATCGGTTAACCTGGAGAAGACTACTCAAGTTCTACCTGAACTCATAACTCTAAGAGTCCACATCATTTAATGATTATGATGGTGATAAGGACCTGGTGTATATATCTATAATCCAAGAGGTTCAGGTAGCGTTGGGCGTTTCGTATCAAGATGATACACCAGATTATCAACACAACTATCGACAAGTGAAACTTCGTCTTACCGTGAGTTGAGAACACCGAGTATGTAAAAAAAGTATTACATGTAAGATTTTTTTTTTGTTTATGGTTTTACGCCTCGTCAACTTTGAGGTCATTAGAGGCTGGAAAGGACTGGAGACAAGGAACGGGTAGGAAATCGGCCATGGCCTTTTGAAGGAAGCATCCCGGCATTCGCCTGGAGTGATTTGGGGAAACCAATGTAAACCCAGATCTGGATGCTCGGACGGAGATTCGAACTGGCGACCACGCTCTGATATATGTCAGAACAGCTCTCTTACTTCGAGTGCCAGGGGTAAATATAATTCTGAGCATTTCTCATTGACAGCGTAGGAGCTTATTTATACTGAAGTAAAATTGTTTAACGCAACATGTTTCAACAGAGGTAGTAAACTAAGGAAATTAGTGCAGTTCGTCACAGATTATTCAAAATATAAGAAAATTATTTCACTAGAGACCTCCAAAGTGGATATTTTTAGCTTATGTTCAAATCTTTCAGAACAAAAATATTTGAATGAAAAAGACGTGAAGTGCTTCCAACGCTGATCTGGTCTGGGTACTGGACAGCGCTTTCTCACACGTGCAAAGGTCACTTGGTTCTCCTTTCTCCTTCGGCGGCGATCCTCTAAACCAGACCAGATTGCTCCCCAGGCTCTTAGAACCACCTTTCTCCTTCTTACCGTGCGTGTAAAATATTTTTGCTGCAGCTTTTAACAGTCATGCCATGTTGTGTAACACATCAGACTCTCTCTAGACTATTGGTTCTTCTGATATATAGTTTTGCAAATAAGCTAACCATAAAATTTTTGGTGACAACACGTTAACAGCAAATATCTGTAGTTATAGCGAAGGCACGAGCTGGAAGATATTGTTGCTAAAGGTTATCTGCAATGTGACTGCAGAAATTATTAGACGCAGTTCAATGTAGAATTTTCAGCGACTGCTTACAGAAATGATTTTTGGTTCCATAGGACTCTTTTGCAGCTAGAAAAATCTGAATTAGAACCACAGCGGTGATAACTATCGCCACAAAAATTCCAGGGAGTATAAAAGCCTTTCCTGCATTAAAAATAAATGTTATAGCATTATTGTTAGAAACAATCTGCACTCGACTGATACGTGTTATGGGATTCTTCCGTCGGACCTTGCGTGAGTCGGCCTATCCGACAAACACTGAATACCTATATGATCCACCACTCACCAACATGAAAGAAAGGGTCCTGGAGAAATTAATCTCTGCTTAAGTTCGATCTCTGTTTCGAAAATTTTTTAATCGTTAATTTATTGACTAGCTGCATGTAATCCCCTACATTATTTTGTCCTGTGTTAAGCTCTTGATTATTTAACTTTTTTACTGTGCATTTTTACCCATAAATATTTCCCTCCACCTCTAGATTAACCTACTATGCATATGTCAAAAAACTATTTACCAAATACCTATTTCTTCTGTCAGAGTATTTTATACTCTCGTTTCCTCACCGTTCATTTTAAGAACATTTTAATATCGTATTTTAGCTTTGAATTTAATCTGCAGCGTGCTTCTTTGGCAACAAAAATTAAATGCCTGATGGTTTTAGAAATTCGTGTATGACTTTTAATCTACTTTCGTACAACTGCTTGAAATTTTGATTATTACAAAACAGAAATCTCTTAGCCGTACTACCTTTATCTATTCCAATTTTTATATATCAAGTTTACTGTTATCATTTCTGCTGCACCTCATGGGTTTCAATATGAATCAAACACTTTAATAAACAACATACAGTAAGTGTTATTTGTTTTATACATACAGTCATGAAACATTTTGTACGCAGAAAAATTTTTGGACTGTAATATAACTTTTTTATATATAGGAAAATTCAGGTCCGGTTTCGCTAACATTATAGAAACACAAGGTTATCAAATGAAAATATAAAATTAAAAAAATTACCATATGTTTAAACATGTCTTTCGGTCAATTAAAAACAAAAATCGGCAGAATAAACTTTAAAAGGTAGCTGGATAACGCGGGTGTATGTTGTACCTAGAACTTGGATGGACGCCCGAGAGAAATTAGTGACCCTGCGTTCCGACAGGGAAAGTATCTCATCAGGCGGCCAAGTTGTAACTGTGTTAATACCACTCAACGACACTGATTTAAGTATCACCTGTTTTCTGTTTTGACTTCTCAGCTATCTGAAATATTTTCTCCATTCCGTATCGTTGATCTTCTTATTGTTAAAACCTTTATTTGAGCCCTGTGCTTGTTCTTGTTTCATGTGCGTTTCAACCGATTTAATCCTCTCCTAAAATAGTTCTGTTGCTGCACAATCTGCTATTGTTTACGCAAAAGTACGTAAATTTTAACAATCGTAACAACTGAGTAGAGTTTTGCGTTGAGCAAATGGGTATTACAAGTATCAATGAAATATTTATGGGAAACTAAACAGATTAACGCTCACGGAAATTTCTCATGAACGTTTCAAACTAATTTGTTTTTTAAACGTTTTTAACATATTACATTAATGCATTTCTCAACTGAAAACTGTACTACTTCTGGTAATACTTACTTACGACTGGATTATTTAACTGAAGTTATAGGTTTTGTTAAATTGACACAATAATTGTAAAACGCTTCATTCTGGCACTGGGAACTAAAAGATTGTATTGAACTGAAGTGACTGTTCCGATTAATTTTATTCTCATGTGTGTTACAAGTGTTCAGATATTAATTAGAATTTAAAATTACGATCTAGTAAAAGACGTTAATAGATCTGCATGATGTACGGCAAAGATACTTGCGATGTAATCTTAGTAAGTGTCCAATCGGATGAAGGTCTAAAAATCTCGTTTCGACAGCTGCTTATGCCATTTTCATCAGTTGTAGCATAACTTCCGTCATCACGAGCCTGCTATAAACATTTTTAACGACTCCATCCGGCGGGACACCAACGGAGATTACGTCATATCATTAAGTCGAGAAAGTCCCCATACACAAATCAGGTTCTAACTTGTCTCAATCCTTCAGAAATAAGCTAGGCGTGAAGGAGAAGTATTTTCAAGAGTGGCACAATGGATTATTATCAACTTTTTAAATAATAAAACGAGAAACCACCAGTATTTGCTAGTGACTTAAAATTGGCAAGCCACTTAATGAAGCACAAGCTGCTGCTATTGTGTATAGTCGGCATGTCCAGGTGAACTGCAAAACTTGGCGTTTAGATATATTATAAACAGAATGATTACCACTTAAAATATGACAATAGTGAATTAAAATGGAAAGATATTATTCTGAAAAATAGGAGTATTTGAGTAACTTTTTTTGGTTTACTGTCTGTATAAGTGATAAATTATAATCTTACTAGCTTATAAACTTGTTAATTGCCCCCCCCACACACACACACAAAGCAGATCGTTTTTAATCTCAGGGACAATATCATGGTAAACAGTATCATCGCAGTGCAATACTGGGAGTTAGTTCGCTAGCGTATTAACGACTGTATGTTTTAGCGAAATAATCTGTTTCTGACTCAAATTATAGTGAGTTGAGCACTCTGTGATCCTGTATTCTTTTCCAGTACCCTGGAGCTGGTGGCCCTGATGGCGGTGTCCAGCTCATTGTTCCTGTTTATGCACACCCGTGACCTGCACACGAAACTGAGGGCCATGGAGGGCCGCCTGCAAACAGCTCCAGACAGCGCTGGCGACAACCACATCTCAGGTCAGATAGCTAAACAGATACCAAATTTAAATGGTAGGTTGAAGTTGCTCTCTAGACCACAGAAATATCCAGCGGCCACCGGTCACATATGAGGCCCGCTGCAGAAGCTGCTATCCAATTGGTCACCGCGTGTGCCTCAGGACCATCCTACGTGCACCAAGGTTAACATCAACAGCTCTTATACACAACGAAACTGCCACAGAAACAATACGAACGGAAATCTTTCAACAAACAGAAAAGTTTCATGAAAGAATAGAGAAATTCAGAGAAAGCGACGAGAGGCTCCATACCCTTGGCACCACGATGCCAAGGCCCTGGCACTCCCATCGAGTACCATTAAGTATCATATATCAGCCGGAATAGCACTGATATGATTACAAGAAAACTGTAGGGGTTTTTCACATAAGGTCGTCCCAGACGACCATAGCCATGTTTTCCCCTCAAAGCGCAAATAAAAAAGAGTCCCCAAAACAACCCTATCCAATACAAAGTGACACATAGCAGTAGAGCTACCTAGGTAGCGGGACATGCACAAACACGCCGTTGAGGCAGCGACACAAAAACTAAAAAAAAAAAAAAAAAAAAAAAAAAAAAAAAAAAAAAAAAAAAAAAAAAAAGCGTCCACTAGGCATAATACGACGCCCGCAGCGGGCATTTATTCCTCAAAGACAAATTAATTTAATATTATCCGTGAAAGATTTCACTCATTCTGAGATCGCTAGTAATGTTCCACTGACGAAACGATAAACATTAATTATTTTGTTAATTACAAACCTGAGTGAAACTGCATTAACGGAATTCAATTACCTAAAAGTATTTTCGGCTGGGAGGCATAACAAATAGGACGTTTACTGGGTTATTGGAGGGTATTGTGGTGGAATTCAGCAATGCGGCGAGTACTGAGCCTACTATAACGGCGATTATGGTCGACCTTCGTGCACATGATAAGCAACATCCACAATGATGTACGATACTGTTTTAGAACCCGTTGCAGCTGTTGTGGATTCTGCAACAGTACAACGAAGACGTGACACACTTACTATGTTCCACCCTTGTTAATAAAAGTGTGGCAAAGCAGAGAAATATCAGTCTCAAGTGTAAAACTATGATTACCGTGAAGACAATACTCTTAAGTCCAGTGGACTGCTGTCTTTTATAACTGTGGCAACCAACCTTTATCCAACCGTTCACCAAAGGGAAACGCAAGAAGCTATCACAGGCATTACTGTCGGGAATAGAAAGCACTGTTGGCAGGCCAATTTGCCTCACTCCCTAAGTCAATCACTGCCCCGCATTGGAACGCGGAGACATTGAGACGCAGGTGTCTGTTGACAAATGGAACTCCATAACGAAACCCAGACTCCACACTCACATCCCACATCTGAACATACTATAGTGTCCATAAAAAATGTTCATTATTACTGCTTCTTCTGGGTTATGTAGACGTCTTAACTTGTTATCAGAGATCTATGGTAACTCAATAATTAAGCTGCTTGCTATCGTTTCCGGGTCCAGTCCCGAGTTTAAATGCCGGAGGGGTAGGAATTTTTAAGAGCTTTATTTGATCGTTAGAGCAACCCCAGGGCGTACCGTTGTTCGGATTCCACGTTAAACTGTAGGTTCCTGAAAAGAAATTGGCTGTCCTACATATGACACAATGGTTTAGTATGCCTCCTTCGGGAGGTACCAACCAGCATTTGGGCTGTGGACTTACTTTTACCATGTTATCACCCGTTGGCCAACATAATTGCGTAAATTAAGTACGTACGCTAGTATGTTTTCGTGATACTGACTCTACATAAAACTGCAGGTTGTCTTTTCCGGAAGGGATTACTGGATTAAACTAGGCGCCCACGAGAGAGGTGCATTGTGCAGCCATTAAAAATTCCGTTACTTAGGCATCAGAACTACTTTCCTGGTCTCACAGCTAAAAATTTCAAACGTAGTTTTTGTACATACATAGTTTCCCGAAACTGCCTCTATCACCTATTCTTTGGACCTCACGTCAAGTATGGGAATACGGAATTCTAGCTCCGCGAATTTCAGTAAGCAGTGCTTACACTGCATTAAAAAAAAAAAAAAAAAAAAAAAAAAAAAAAAAAAAAAAAACACGCACCCACAATGTTTGGATTCAACTTTTATCTTTGATCGAATAATCATCCACGTGATTCCATTCCGCCTACAAAAGTGTTGCACAAGGAATCGAACACCATTGTTTGTGATTCTTTAAATCACATCATGACCGTCAGCTAGTAAAACTAAGATTCCAAGGCAAGAAACTGAGTCTGGATATTCTGGTGGCCTTCACATTCTAGTGATCAAGACCTTCAGTCTCCTTTGTATCTGCTCAACAAATCACCCATAGATCGTGACGAAGTTCTCTCATGTGGTGCGCAATTTTCGATCCTGTTCTGTAGAACAAGACAAGGGCGATCTGATCGGATCCAGCAGGGTACTGAGGCAGTGGTCATCGTTTACCAAGACGACACATGAGTGGGAAGCTACGACGTAAAAAGATTTTGAATAGAACTACAAAAGGAAGAGTTAAAAAATGGAATAATCACAGAGGATAAAATTAAAATATAACTACCGTTGGCAGTTTTCGAATACAAAAACCAGTCGACACCAATCATTGTCATCAGTGTTCTCATAGTATAGGTACTGTTTGAACTAATAAAACAGATAGTAAAAAAAAAAATAATCATGGAATCCATAATCTTATTAAGTCGATAGCTTGAAAATGTAGGATATATATTTCTTAAAAGTGTCAGAAATATTACTAGCGAATATATGTTGCTCATAGTTTCTTTTTGGTTGATTGATACTAAATTAACGCAGGTAAAGAATTTAAGATAGAAATATATGAACAAAATTTCAATGATGTGCAGGGTCGACGTAACATCTGCATTTGAATTTCTTACGTAACACAAAATTGTAGTTATTATCAGTTTTGTTATGTTCACGGGAATCCAATGCATACACATCAGGTACAATTTTATTTTTCTTGTTTCTGATTTCCTTAATTTGAGAACTTAATTTCCTGAATGTGCTAAGTTCTATATACACTGTCATCGATGGTTTCTTGTTCTAGATTTAATCAAACGTACACATTAATCAAACTTGTTATATTTTAGCTACATCAGTTATCAGTAGTAATTTTACTTCCTAAATGAAAAACGTTCTTACTTCTTCTACCACATTTTCCAATTTTTTTAATCTAGTCCATCGTATTTTCATTCCTTATGCACTTCATCAACACTATTTTGACTTTTTTCCCTCAATTTTGGAGGAAATACGTTATTCAATAATTTTATGTCTTATTCAGTATTGTTTCTGTATCTTCACTTGTATGTACTAACGGTAGTATCAGCAAATTTCACTAATTTGATTGCCTCTATCTGAATCCCTCATTCAACATTTCCAACTGAAAGCTTCATCTACTTACCAGTTGCATTGCCTCACCTTATTATCGAATTAATGTGTGATGGCTATACTTCTAGTTTCATTAAACTTATTGTTTGACCTTATACTGAGCACATCTTATCAGTACCACCTCCATATCTCACAACTATGACGGCTAATTAATTATTACGAATTTTGCGATTTGTATTAGTGTGGTGATGATGTTTTAAAGAAAAATATGATTTTTTTTTTCTTCCTACTTGCCACATAATGAGCAGACGTTCTTGTGAAAAGGCTAGAAAGATCTGACAGCTGGATAGTTTCAATTCACAAGGAAGCGAACGGAAAGCCTCTTCGGACCACTGAATACACAAACACAGCTAACTGGGTCAGAGGCGTGTACGGATAGGCGAATCGTTCTAAATGCTTTGTCCAGCCATCGTTATCAAAGGATGTACAGGCTCCCATTCTATTAGTGTAATACGTAGCAAATTTAGCCGAGAGCACCAAACTTAATGGGTGAGCGGTAACGCGCTGCACTGACATTTGGAAGAACGCGGCTTCGAATATCAATTCGGCCATCCTGTTTCGGTTTTCCATGGATTCCCGTAATGACTCCAGGCCATTGCCAGGATGGATCCTTCGGAATGCCGTGGGAATATTCCTTTGGTTCCTTGTTTCTAGTGCTTTCTTGTTTCTAATGAATTCGACGTCGACTAGGCGTAAAGCCATAAGCAAAGCAGAAAAAAAAGTACTTAAGTGCCATCATAATTGACAGGCCTACGTATACAGGACGTAACGTAGAATTGTCTTAATTCCAGTTCTTTCTTCGCATTCTTTGCTTCCTGTAGATGCAAGGCTAATTGACATAGGAATGTAATGACTGTGTCCATCTGTCTGTTAGACGTGTAAGCTTCGTGCAATTACGTTTCTTTCATTCCGTATAACATGTGACTTTTTTGCTGGATAGTGGGACCGTCTCCAAATTTTCCTTGGTGATTACGGAAAAAAAACCCTTATATCGTAATCATCCTCTGGGTGGAAGCTAAGAGTGGTGGGTGAGCGTAACACTCTGGCCTGGAATTCGGGACGACGCGTGTTCGAATCCCGTCTGGGCATCCAGATTTGGGTTTTCCATAGTTTCACCAAATCACGCCAGGTGAATGTAGCGATGCATCCTTTAAAAGACCATGGCCGAATTCCCTCCAGTTCCTTGTACCAACTTCATTCCGCCTCTAATGACATCGACGTTGACGAGGCGTCAAGCCATAATTAAAAATAAAATTCTACCTGGAACGCTGGGATATGTAAGAATAATACCGACTTTCTGTATCAAAAATGCGCGCCACAGGAACAGAAAACATGTTGCTAGACAGCTTTCACGGTTCTGATAGTGGCAGTCACTTAGGTCCTTCCTGATACGTCGATCTTAATCGTATGTGATTGTCAACATAATATGCACTAAAAATTGATAAAGTAGAAATAGATCATTGTTATTGGCACTAAAAATAATGATAACTTCCTAATTTTTTAAGCCTTACATCATAGATACATAGCAGTGAAGTACGTCTAATATTTTGTTTTAATTTCCTATGTCATGATTTCTAACAGTTCAATGGAGTGTTTACTGTATTGTCCTTTAGGCTACAAAATACGTTCCTTTCTGAGTTACAGATGTTAGTGTTTCCTGATCGGAAAGAAACATTTAACTATTGCATTACTCGTATATTATTAGCAACTTTTAGAAACTCTACCTCACTACTTAATATTCCCTCTTCACTAATAGTACAACATGGGTGCAATACCTTTAATTTTTAATATGCTATCCATTTGTGATTAAAGAGGAGTTAACATCAAGTTTCTAAAACGAAAGCAAGTTCTCTGTTATAGATGTCCTATTTTAAAACGCGGCTGCTGAATATTTATGTCAGAAAAAACTTTCGATCAGTGGAGTTTAATACGTACTGTATGGTACATTACACATAGGACTGGAATGCTGGCGGACTTTTTTTTCCTCGTCTGCAGGAGATACGGCGGTGACCGCTCGTGCCCACTAAAAAGTGAAACCCACATCCATCAAGCAGATAGGCGACCGGAGGGAACCGGCTCATCAATATACAGAGCACAGAAAGCGGCTCGCTAAGGACAGCTGCACATGTTCTAGGGGATGGGGGCTCGATTCCACGTCAAACCATCAAGATTCCGGTTACCACGATTTTTGCAAACACTCCAGAATAACCGATTTATTTACAGTTTCTTGTAAAAAAAAAAATCCTATTATTTTCTAAATAAATACTAAGAGATTAGTATTGCAGGTTGCAGCAACCTAAAAAAAGTTGTTTTTAAAAGGAAAATAATATAATTCTGTCATGAAATAATAATAATAATTTTGCTAAGATTGATACCAGATTCTGGCGGGCACAACCACTTTAATAAATGCTTTATGCCTGAAGACTGGACGTGAACTTGATAGTTCGCCAACCTTCGGCCAGTTCTATGAAGCTAGAAGTGTTAGTTATACTAGCCGTCAGAACAGCGCGGCTTGGCTAACCAGGAAATTTCAAATAAATGACTGCATTTGATATTATTTGCTCTTATATTGTTAAAAGTAATAGTAAGTTTGTTTGCATTTATATTGTTAACAGAAAATGTAACTGTATTGATAACTAAAAGGCAACTGGTGCGAAACTAACTGCACACATGGCAATAAATTATAATGCAAGGCAATTCGTTAAAATGTACAAGTTTCTTTGTGTTTATTTACAACGATCATATGCAGAAATTCATGTAAGCAGAAGAGCATACCTTGTTCACGTTGTACTCTCCGCAGCAGTTACTAGAAAAAGGTCACAACATAACCTAAGATTTTTTTTGACAGAAGGTAAGAAAGAGGGAAGTTTATCAAAAATTCGGAGAAAGTTTACATGAAACGTATGTAATCAAGAAATACATTAATCAATTAAGAAACAGTTATTTATTTTTGAAATTATACTGCACTTAGAAACTTTTTCATAACAATGAAATTTTCCATCGTTTAAAATCAAATTCAGTTATTTAAAAACATCGTAGTCAAATACTCCAAGGATCTAATCATAAAAAGTTTAGTGACATCAGGAAAAATATCAATAAAATTGTTTATGATTAATTGTTTTTCTTCTTTTTTCCTTAGAAACGTTTCTATAATAAATCCCTACTACCACCATACGTGATACTCGTCACTTTTGACGTGGGTTTAAACTAGAGTTTTCAGTACATAGGCTTCCTTCTTAATACTGCTGGACAACTTAAGGAGTTGGGCAGTCAATAGCGACAGATTTTCGTATTGTTTGAAAAACCCGCTGTTGTCTTAAGTGCTACAGGACTTACTAGAGCACGCTGCAACGAGAAAAGAGAAAACTGAGTGAACGATGTTTGATAGGACCTGAGTTGCCTTAATTCAGAAACCGATTTATATTAATGCATGTATATACTTGTGAGCCGTGCAGATTTCTACTTCGGGACGAATATATTTTACTGTGACTAGCTTTTAGGTTAGACAAACGTCCTCCGTTTAGTTACGCAGTCTCTTCTTTTTGCTGGCAATGATGTTTCAAAAGTAACTCATTTGCAGGAAGTTTGGCGTAATACTCTCATCACCGATCTGTGTTTCTATGGGACGCATTCTGTATATAAGTATCAAGTTTAACGAGGCTAAGGCCGTAACTGTTTGTGTGTTAATTCTTAGTAGGTTTGGGAAATGTCCAGTATTTATGGTGCAAATTCCAGCATTGGTTTAGAATACGGAAAACCACCAGAAAACTTTAATCCAAACGATCGGAAGCGCAAGCACCAGGCTTGAATTTATAGCCTTTGTTCTTCCCCGTGTGTGTACAGCGAACGTGGAGGGTAATTTGCTTTGATAAATTACTAAATAAACAACTCTGAATGAAACAGAACGCAAATCAGTTTCTTTTTATTCCGTCAGTCACGATCTTCCTCAGAGATTAATATTGAAATTACATTACAACATTTTCTTAGTTTTTGAAGTGAAACTTCTTTGGGCACGGCATGAAGAAATTTGTTAGCATTACGCATTAAGTGCGCATGCGCTGCAACTTTCTGCGCATGCAAACTTAACGTTCTGCGCATGCGCGCTTAACGATACTTTGACGCAAGCAGCTACCATAGGCTCATGCTGAACAGTGAATATTCGCTCTTTCGTTTTGAGTTAGTTCACGTTATGCGTTACATATTCTGTGCATGTATTTATAAGTGTGAATATATGTTTCATGAGTGTATGAAAAGTATACACAGAAGTTTCATTTCTTGCAAATGTACACACTGATACACGTTAACTACTATTTTTTTTTAACTTGTATAATTTTTCTTCATTTCTTCCTTTATAAACTTTTTAAATCTACAATAATGTACAGTCATCGTAGGAGTAGGACCATGGACGAAAACAGAAAGATAATTTGAATTCGGAATCCTGTGTTGTTATTCCCCCTGTAAACAACATTAATTTGCATACCTCTCTACTCACTTGTCAATTAGCGTGCGTGGTTAACTTCAGTAACTGTGAAACGGAACTAATTGTTATTGATTTGCTGTGTCGCTAGCATTACAACGGTTGTGAGCGAATACCACGCCTCAGTGCCTATTCACTGCACGTAAAGAAAGTCATCATAAACACGGCAGTTCACTTTCAACTGGCAACGGCCAACGTCACGGATTCTGTGTCTGCCACAAGATTTTCTTTTTCTCTATTCCTAACTTGAGTTTTAAAGCTTGTGATAGAAATGCTTACCTCGGTTATCAGGGGTTGATTTCATCACTGTTAATTAATTTTGGGCGCCTTTTATAATTAATTTTAATAAACAGGTTTAACTTTCCTATTATATATCGATAACAGATTCATAATGTAACATCTGAAAACCTTACAATTTATTACTTCATTTATATTTGAACAAAAAACAGCTTAATATATCTGGCACCTATAAGTTTACCAAGAGAAAATAATCATATGGAAATTCCGTGATTATCAAATTTTTCAACCGAATTAAATTCTCTGCTAGCGCAAAAGTATATGTTTGGCACATGAGTTTCTTTACCTCTGCAAATCACTTTGCGTGTCATTTTACGGGTGTCTACGGAATGTACTGGAAGCTTCCAGAATGCAATTCACTAACTGTTGCGCTTACCAAACGGTCGACGTGGTGTTGAGGATATCACTATTTTCGATGGACTGTATAGTTACTATCTGTAACTAATAGCCGGAGTCCAACTTTGAACTCAGAAACTCCCTAATCATTAATAGAACTGATCGAGACTTTAGACATAGCGTGTCGCTACGAATCCTTCACAATTACTTATCAGAGCGGGTCGCTCTGTTCTCTGCAGCCCCCTGGCACAAGACGTCCTCTTCTCGGTGTGCAGAATGCGTAGCTTCACACTCCCCATTCCTCTTTTTTCTTGTCGCCAATCGCAGTTTTCTTCTGACCGGAATTTTTCTAGAGAACATGCAACATTGAACCTTCTGTTAGAACCAGATATAGATATTCGGTGTTCATTGGTCAGTCACTTAACAGCTTATCCAGCCATTTTCGGAGCTACACGAGTTCCTACGGAATCACACGAACATTTCGTCAAAGGTGGCTTATGTGCTAACTCCATTGTATCCCAGCTGATTCGATCGGTTTCGGGGTGGGCATTCCCGTTGCTGTCAGTCTCTTTAAAGCCGCGTTCCCACGACGTCTTGTAACGAAGGCGGGGCGGGACGGATACTCAACAACACGCCATGAGAATGGGGCCGCCTCTGCTAGCGGAGACGAGACGCAGCTACCCACTCTCTGTCGGTAAACATCACAGGCGTGTGTAGCGTTGCGCTGTTGCCATCGATTTTCAGCAGTGGTGCGCACCCCTTCTGTTGCTGTAAAGTGCTCTGTGCCAAACGACACTAGGCAACGTGGTGGCGAGGTAAGCGAGGTCTAACCAGCGGCGCGTGCTCGTCCCTACACTTCGGCTAATGAGGTGCCGCCTCCGTTACAAGAGATCGTGGGAACGCGGCTTAAGGTTTCCGCGTAGCTGGCCATAACGGTAATTGGACTCAAACACAGCCCCTTAAGAGCTGTTGTTCTGTTACTGGCGGCTGCCGGTGTCTCCAACCCTTTCACTTATTTTCATTTGCCGAATGTTCCTAATATTTTACGCAGTGCACCAAATGTGTCTTAGATCACAACTGTTACCAGGTGATATTCTCGAGTAGCATATTCTATTCTGCGCCCATTGTGTAGTATTTTCATTAATGTGAGCAATCAAAACTCTGATTTTGCGACACATATTAAAGTACCATACTATTTGAATTAAAAACCGAATCATTCAATTGTCCACTTGTCTCAACCTCATAATCTGAAGACTGAAAATTATAACTGTGCACTCTTTTAGTTCTTACTAAGCTTAACAGGATTATAACTTAAGATTTGGAGTAATTAGGTGGAGGAAAAATTAAAGGATTTTGGTAGGAGAGTAGAAGGAAAAATTGATATAAAATAAAAGCTGGCAACACGACGACTGTCAAAATGTTTCAGATTTCTTTTTATTCCTCGATTTGTGCCCGGCACGTTGGACCAATTGGTTGCGGCACCGCGACTGTATCACTGGGTTATCGTTCGAGTTCGATGGGGGAAAATTTTTTCAACATCAGGACTTGGCCAGCGAGGTGGGGAAGGTGGTGATGCACAATTCCTAATCACCAGATTGTGCCTCAGAGTCCTGGGTTAAACCCAAAACCTCTCTGCAGTGTGTATGGAGAGAGGGCATACAACATTGTTGATGGTGATTCGTCCGTCGAATGGTGACGTCAAGCTTGGTGGACTGTGGTTTCTTAAAAAAAAAATGAGTCGTGAATGGGCCGGCATCGGTTTTCACCCTCTCTCTTCTTTTATCTCATCCACAAACAACACTATACACTAAACACGACCAGTCATCCACACTTATAAAAATACTTACGAATACTATCACCCTGGGGAAGGCAACGGGAAACCACCCCACCAGTTCATCTTCCCAGATGGAACCATGGTGTGCATTGGGCTCGGGTAAGGCGTTCATAGAACGAGACGCGATTTGTGTGAAATTTATTTCCGAACCTCCAGATAGCAAAATTCTTTCAATGTTTATGGTGATATGTAACCTCGAAAGATACTCCAAAATTGTGGCGATCTTCCACAGTTTACGGTTTTCAAAAAGTAACTAAATGATTACTAATAATAAATTTAATACTTCAGAAGGTAATATGTGTCATTTCAGAGAATCGTAAAACACAGAAAAATATTGATTTTTTGTAATCCATTTCAATTTTTTCCAACTGAAGTATTTTTTGTTTGATTTATGTAAACCGTTTCAAGGACAATTTTGCAAAACGAACAATTAACATCGTTTAAAAAAAAACATTTGTTTTTTAAGTGTTTGTAATTTCAGTTTAGTATAGAACGTGTGTGCGTAAACCATTAGCGCGTGAGAGTAACTCGCATTTATTTTGTGTTGTGTCAGTTATATATAGGACTTTAGTCATAATCTAGGCATAGTCAGGAAATGTGATAGTATTTAATTCACATTTAAAGTATCGTTTTAAAAAGACCTAACTTTAATGCTATGAAAATCCTTATGGAAGAATAACCATCAACAGTGTTGTATGCCCTTACCGTGGAGAGGTTTGTAATTTATCTCAGCACTTTGATGTACAATCTGGTGATTAGGACTTGTGTATCATCATCTGTACTAGCCTGCCGGTCAAGCCCTCTTGAAAAATTCGTTCACCATTAGGACTCGAAGCAGCTAACCCCTTGTCAGCGTCGGATACCATCACGGTGCCGCTGCCAACTTGTTTTCGAGACCAGTGCTCTATCTCTTTTTTATTACTTTTATTTAAGTTCCAGCTCTACATTTAGGAAATTTTGGAAGAGCCCGTTGTAATTTTTTGATGTTTTGGATATTGTAGTGATTCTGTATGATTTGATACGTAAACTCTTGTAAAGTAGGGTTTTTTTTTCGTTAGAGCATATTGTAGATATTGACCGAATATCCAAATAGTGTTATTCATTTTAGATTCCGGATATGGGCACAGTTGGGGTTTTAATAAATATTCCAATTCAATTGTGTTTGGGCTCATCCTATTTATAACTGCGATTTTGGTCTTTACCAACGGAGCCATCGGGGCTTGTTACTCTCTTAACTACAAAGGAAAATTTTCCGACTCCACCTAAAATCAAGTGATCATAGTCATCTTTTCTCTGCCATATATTACTCCTAATCCTTCTACCAATACTCATCCATGTGTTATCGCAACTATAATCCCCGTACAATGTAAGCACTCTCTTCGCCCGCATTCTCTCAACCTAGCTCTTTCTTCATATTAAGTCAACATCCGTTGACAAAATATTTCAATATTCAATGGAAATTTTTCTCTGAAGTTTGTTAAATGGTCAATACGCCTTATATCTCGGTGCTGCATACGAATGATCGTGTATTAAGTGTCGAAGAGAATTTAAGAACGCCGGCCTCGGTAGCGTAGGGTCTAGAGTGCTATCTCCATGTACCAAAGGTCGCCGGTTTGAGTCCGGCCGAGGGCATGGGTGTTTAGTGTTGTGTCTGTGAGTGTCTTGTCCGTGTTGTAGTGCCCTTGTGTCAATACTTGATAGCAACAAATCACATTGAGCTGGCTGTATGGCCCAGTATCCGAATACCAAAAAAAAAAACGAATTTAAGAAGTGTCTGGTGGGTTCAGGAAGTGGTGTGCTCGGTTGGTGAAGCGTCGTTGCGGTGACTGCGAGCTGAGTCATGTCCTCACTAAGGAACTCCCTCTGTTGTCGACCTGTTACTAATTACCTGCATAAAGCGAACTTTAATACGTTCAGCGGGACAATACACACATCGAAAACACGGCTTAAAACAGCTCTTGCGTTACGCTTTCGGTTAGCACGAAGTAATGAACACTGATTAAGAGGATTATAAAACAATTATACTTTTATTCCTACACGATATTCGCCCTTATGACTTGAGGAAGTACACCGGGGATCATCTGTATTTCAGAGGCCGTTCTGATTGAATTTTACTAATATTCTAGGAGAATTTTGTTTAGGACCATACGATAGAAGCAAAATTCAATTACTTAGACATATATGGCAAAGGATAAAAGTTTAATTAAATGTCTAGGTACGCCGTAAGAATATGTCAAATAAAACATTGCTCATCTGGTCACGATTAACAAAGACGTCCAAGCAATAATACATTCCAAGAAATAACATTACGATACTCGCAAAACTGGACCGAACATGCATACAAGAGAGAAAAGTAATTGTATATATAAGAAAGAATTCAAATATTATTCAAAATAATATCGAGAAGTTATGAAACCCCAGAGACTGCATTTGCTTTTATTAGTACTAAATCTTCCCATCCCGAAAGAAAAAACAAGCTATTAAATGTGAAAATTATCACAGACCCAGTTTATTATCACATGCTTCAACGTTACTGATTAGAATAATATATAGAGGAAAGAAAGGAATGAGAAAGACGTATTAGGTGAATATCAGTTTGAGTAAAGGAAAATTTGGAGGAAAAGAGCAGTAATTCTAGTTTTAAGATTAATACTGGAAGGCGTATCAAGGAAAACAAGAACACTTTTATGATCATCATCATCATCCTCAACAGTTTCCAGCCTCTGGCCGGGTCTGCTTAATGTACAAACCTCTCCATTTCCTTCTTTCTTCCCACCATCTCTCTGTCACCACCTTCTTCCAGTTCTCTCCTCTCTTCCGTACACACACCTAAACTCCTTTCAGCCATCCATCTCTTGGTTTTCCTCTGGGTCGTTTACCATGCATCTTAATATCGTGGATTTATCTTGGGATTCTCTGAACCTCCATTCTCTTTATATGTCCATACCATCCCAATCTGGTCCTCTCTACCCTTTCCTGTAGGAGTTCCTCTTTTATGGCGTATCTAATCACTTCATTCCTTATCCTTTCCATTTTAGTAACTCCCATTCTGCCTCTTAAAAACTTCATTTCGCTTGCTTGTACCATGCTGATGTCCCTCTTCTTCATCCATCTTCATCCATCTTTCAGCAGCATATGTCAAGATGCACATAGTATATGCGATAAATTGCTCTTTTGCTTCTCTGTGGCACATCTTTATTCCATATTAGGCTTCTAATGCTCCTTAGAAATGCCTCTGCTTGTCTTCATCTTTCACTTATCTCGCCATCATTTCCTCCACATTCCCCTAATAAACTCCCCAAGTACTTGGACCTGCTTACCTTCTTTAGTTGTTCACCTGCCATCACAATTCCCTGGGTTAACCTTTTATCCTTTCTGGTTGTTACCATGTACTCACATTTCTTTACATTAAATTTCAGGTTATATTTCTCCACACTGTCTGACCATACATCCAACTGTCGCTGCACTTCCTCTTCATCACCTCCCCAGATCATCAGATCGTCCGCAAAAGCCATCACTTTTATGATATGTGTTGATATATAAAAGGCATTTGATAATTTTAGATCAGATAAAATTAATAAAAAATGAGTTCTGAAATATAGAGATTAAATAATATTTCATAATCACTATAACTATCAGATGGTTACCATAAAAGTAGAGAATGATGAGAGATAAACGTAAATTAAAACGTGTATATGAGAAAATTATAGTCTATTCCCACTAATATTGAACAAGGAAGTAAAAGAACAACTTGAATGTTGTGTGTGTGCACGAGGTACAAATTTTTAGCCTAAAAATGTTATGTAGTACCTGAGTCGAAACTCTACCCATCATCCCGTCCACATCGTATATCCGCTACTCAGAAGTGACCCATGCCTCAGGATTAAGTCAAATGGAAGAACTACCCGTCATCGCACCAGGAACGGACCGTTCGAAGAGAAATGCACAGAACAAGGGTGTAGCCCGCGAGGAACCGAGCGGATGCGATAACGTCACAAACCGAATCCTCGGTCATATAGCTGCTCGAGACACTGTTAGACGTTCTGTGATACCTCGGGTCAGATGTTCGGTTCCTTGAGCCAATGAGTCCTTTTAGGAATCTTGATACACCAACAAGAGACAAAGGGGCACAACATCCACTGTTCCCGCCGTGCCCTGTTTATCTGGTAATGACTCCCAGTACCGTTGACGTTACCAGTTGAAGGAAGGGTTATATCATCTCTGAGCTGCCAATGCCAAACCTAAACGCGACAAAAGAAGCTGTGGCACTGAGCGCTACCTCTTCGTCCGCAATGCAGCTACTCAGAGTGGAGCCTATCTTCGGTTACCAGCGCTTCCAACACCGAACGCCGTTGTCAGCTGGAGCGCATTACCTGCACCTAAGCCGCCAGCCAAAACGTAACTACTTAGCTGCAGTCTGGTTATTGAGAGCCTCCACTCTACATGGTACACAGTATCCCTGAACTCTGAGTCCCTACGACCTGAAGCAACGGGGCAGTATGTATACCAGCGGCAGGGAGCACCATAACCCTGTCCTCTACACATATGGTTTACCGAGGGGCCAATCCCGGCACTAGTTCACGCTATGGACAGCGGGTCGGTATTAACCACCATCAAAACCCTTCCTCAACAACCTGCGGTGCAGTCTTAGTACTGAATGTACTTCCTCAATTGGCAAACTCATGAGTGATGTAAGTCCACCTGCTTCATAGCAGAAGATATTTTTACCATTCGTTTGAGCAGCGAAGATTCCCGTGAGGACCTGTGAAAGTCGACGCGACCCGCTTGGGTACCTCGGGATTTCTAGACCCGTAGTCGGGCTTGCTTAGCGGGCAGACCGGATCCCTTGGAAAAGCGGAAGTGTTCAAGAAAAAACAATAAGTATGTGTGAGAGTAGACTTTCCCGTACTGATGCAATAAAATCCTCTCTGGTGTCGACCCGGATAGTGTTATATAAACACGACGTTTAGACAGCTAGCTCTGCTGCCTTCATTAGGTGACAGTCAGCTTGCGACAGCTAGAAGGGACCTGATACCTGATGAAGACAGCAGAGCTAGCTGTCAAAACGTCGTGTTTATACAACACTATCCGGCTGGACTCCAGAGAGTATTGTATTGCAAACAATAAGTATGCTGCGATTTGATGGTGATATTGTCCTGTTTGCATAGAAAAGTGACTACACTGACAACTTTCTGAATTCCATTGTGTGAAAGTAAGACGGTCATCAAGTGCAAAAGAACAGTATATTAAAATTAGAACTAGGATCAGATGTATTAGAAGAAATAAAATAATTCTGTTATATGGGGAGTAAAATTATAATTGGTGGTCAAAGCAATAGCGATGTCAAATGCACTAGCAAAAAAGAGACGTCTCGTAAAAGAGAGATCTTTTAGCTTCGAACAATGACCTAGGATTCAGAAAGTAGTTTCTAAAATTGTATCTATGGAGGCATGGAGCACAGCACTTTATGGAAGTTAAGCTTCCTCCTAAAGAATACCAGAAAGAAGGAAAATGTGGTTTTACAGAATTATGTTGAAAATTAATTGGAAAGATGAGGTACAAAATGAACGTGTTTTTGCAGTGATCAGCAAAAAAAATATAGGTATGTGGTGAGTCTCACAGAATTGGTTAATTTGTTAGTGCGGAGAAAAGAATAATAGAGGAAGCATTAACATTGAATTGATCAAGTATTATTTAAACATCGTTACGGGACCATGACAAAATATATGTAATAGCTGCGAAGCAACTTTCAACCATCCCTGGATACCCAAAAGACAGTACAATAAAACCACCAAGAAAACTAATACCATAGATACTGAGCCTTAAATTTAATCATGGGTGATTTCACTACCACTTGTACTGAACAGAAAGGAACAGCTCCCGTATATGTCAGTGTGATAGGGAAAGCGAGGAACATATCAGCCGTATTATCTTTAATTACAAGATATTTTAGATGTATTGCAAGACATACTGCACAGAAGTACAACTTAGACCTGCCAGTGAATATCAGTCGTTTATTAGCAGCTGACAATATCAAAGTGTACATCCTCTTTATTAAATTCTTATAAGACCACCAAATTGAGAAACACAATCCATCTTTAATTCTCTGTAGCCATGGTCTCTACTTTCTCTTCACACCACAGAGGACATTAAGCAGGGAAGAGACATCGTAATTGTCAGGCTGTTTCCACATGTATATAGTTGGCGGAAGTACTGTATATTACCACAATGCATGCTGTCTTAGGATACACCTCGTTTCGCCATGCTTGAACGATACATTTCGATGGTGGATGCGTACCGGAGTGGTAAATATGTAAAGCATTAACACCGAACGTGGTGGGTGAGCGGTTAACGTTCTGGCCTCGCATTCGGGAGGACGCCGGTTGGAATCCCCGCCCGGGCATCCAGATTTGGGTTTTCCATGGTTTTCCAGATCACTTCAGGCCATGGACGAATTCCTTCCCGTTTCTCATCCCCAATCCCATCCCGCCTCTAATGAACTCGACGTTGACGAGGTGTAAAGCCATAAAGCAAAAAAAATGCATTAACAATGTTATTACCACTTTCAATCTATGTAATTTCTCCTTTCTGTTCATGTGAATGTATGGTGATAATACGAACGCCAATATAATGCACGAAAACTTTGTTGTATAACATCAACACAAACGTTACTTTCAAAATGTCCTCATTTACGCGTCGAGTTTTCAAGTTACTAGAAAATATAAAGTTTCGCTCCAAAATCAATACAAAGCCCTTCCGTGCTATAGAACACGTTTAATAATCTTAAGTATTGAAATTAAGCTAACATGGGTAACAAACAATAAGATGGCCAGTTCTTTTACTCCTTAACTAGCACTGTAGTCCTACCGGGTAAAGGGCACTTACAATTTAACGTGAAATCAAAACCACGGAAGCTTTCTGGCGTACTTCACATTACATAGCTACTGTGCCAGATGTGAAGGTCGGGTTAAGGGTCTATGAAAATCCCGCCGGAGACTTGGATTCGAACCGGGGACTTTTCGATCGTCAGTCAGAGGCCTTAATCACTGAGCTAATAGACCGCTCCTCAACTACTGACAGCATACTAAATCATAGCAGGAAAAAAACTTCAGCATATACGGCCGGGTACATGGCAATGATACTCTTTAACAGTCAGTTATGAATATTTGAACGTATATTTAAGCAATGTAGATATTTCGAAGCTCATTCATTTGTAACGGGCTTGCTTTGTGTAGTAGTACCTCTCGAGTGTCTGCTGATTATATCTATCTTTTATAAGATAATTCGGAAGAACGTTGGTTGAAACTCTGTTTCTACAGTCCAGATTCAGTTTTCGTGATTCACCGAAATTTCTCAGGTGAATGCCGGGACTGTATCTTCTAAATGCCGTCATCAATTTACGGAGCACAGCAAGCTAACGACAGCGCCCCACAATATAGAGAATAGGGACTATATTCCCGGTCAGGACACCAACATTTGGATTTTCACGATCTTCAAAAAACACTCCAGATGAAGCTTATTGCTGATTTATTTACTGTTTCATGTAAAAATCCTATTCATTTCTAAATACATATTTGGTGTATTACAGGCCGCAAACCTACAAAATCAATGTTTTTAAAAGGAAAATAATCCATCTGTCATGACAACAACAAAAAAGTTGCTAAGATTGACGCAAAATTATGGTAGGCACAAGAGATTAATGTTAACACCCATGTTTCAATACTTTAGCTTCCTTAAACGTTGAGGCAATGTACTACATACGACACGGTAGAAGTCAATGATGTTAGATTTTTGTATTGTTTGGTAAAACCTACCATTGTCAAAGTGTTACAGGACTTACTAGAGCACACTGCAGTCAGGAAAGTGAAAATTGACTGAATAATCTTTATTAGGTCCTGAGTTGTCTTAATTCAAAAGCCGGTCCACTATTTCATCCAATTCCTTGCCGAAAAACACTCCTGGAACTAATGACTTCATCATCAACGAGCCGTAAGGTCAGGTTTTTTTTTTTTTTTTTTTTTTTTAACTCTATGTGCTATATGAGTTTCACAACCGGAAAGGTTTGGAAGTGATTTAGCTTAAGTCAGAATGTGTCTTCTGCAGCGACAGTCTGATGTATATTCCAGGCAGCTTTACATAACAGAGTTTTAAATAGGTGTGTGACATAACTTCTGTGTCACACATTAACACTCGAGTAATCATCTTGTTTATTCACGAATTACACGTGTTTGAGCCTCCGTCTGAAACCATTATACAGAGTCCTAGCTGCATAGGGCGTTCATCATGGCTACGACCATCAGCTGCAGACTAAATCTCGCGCTCTACAAGGCCTGTGTTTTCGCCGGCAGTGTTGAATAGGAGCGCGACCTTTGTTTGTGGCTTGTCTTCTGAATGACGTCAGTATCACGGCCTGATGAGATAACCAACAGGCACGAGTCCTTCCCAGCAACACTGCTTCTCCCATCAAATCGGCGCCAATGAAAGAACAAGTTAATTAAAACATGTTCGAAACTTATTGAAGAACATCGTAAAGATATCTTGATCTATTTTACTTAAAGATGCAGTAAGTCCTGAAGCCAAATATTAAATACATTGGTTCATTTTCTTATGGCTTTACGCCACGTCGACATCGAGTTCATTAGACTGGATGACCGCAGGGGGATTCGAACTTGCGTTCTACCGAATACAAAGGCAAAACGTTGCCACTCGTCCACCATGCTCGGTGAGAAACATTTCCGATCTACCAGATCTACCAATTACATATACGTACAGCCCTGGAGCTAATGATAAAATTCTCTGTCCTTTTCGGAATTGGCTCGCATTACAAACGATAATGATCAACAGATAAGCTTACAAATAAAATTCTAATGAAAAGGATCATTGCGTCTGGTACGAGGCCAGTAAAAATACAGAAAATTACGTCAGCACATTTCACCTAAATAATGTATTAAAAATCAAGGAGGGTCTTAATCTAATGCACTGAAAAATGGAAAATATCTGCAAAAGATAACAGTGGTTACGCCCCACATTCAAGGGGAAAAATATGAGGGAATGATCTTTTGGAAGATGAATGAAATCTTGGCTGGAGACATGGAAAAGTAGTTCAACTACACTCAGTAAATATTTTCTGCTTTGCTGCGTCAAAAACACCACGAACCTATGCCAGGAGATGTTGTCTTCTGAAGAAGCTGAACATTAAATTTGATATAACCATGTTATGACGTTAAATATGAACCTGTTAAGTGATCACAAATAACCTGTAATACTAAGATAATGTCTTTGGTAACAATAATTTTCTAAGCGATTATTTGAACGGTGTGGGACGAGCCACACAAATCTACACAGATGAGTCAAAGACCGACAATCTGGGAGAGTTTTTACTTATAATATGATAACGTCCCTTTATTTTTACCGAATTCTTTCTGTACTTTTTACTAGGATTTTATGAGGTATCTTTTAAATGGAAGAAACAGTTTTCACATGGGAAACTTAAATGTAACGATTTACAACGTTCGTGGGATTACGTACGGCGAGTATTACATCCACAACTTAAAATTCGCTCTGGACCATGGCGTCAGAGAGATCCTTATAAAAAGAAAGGGTAATGTTTCCGAAATTAAACTGTTGCTTGCCAAGTTTTCATTTTCTGTGTAGAACAAAACAGACCGGTAACGACTTAACGCATTTTTTATGGTGTCATACTTGTGACTGAATGATTTTGTAATCACCATTGTCAGTTTGATTCTAGTCAGCTGAAGGTTGTTTGGTAAAAGAAAATTCCACGTACTTTAAAGAGTAATAATATCTGCTCCCAAAAATATAAAATAATACCAGGGTAATTTTTTCAGTGTTTCACATGGCGCAATTAATTACTCTGGTAATATTACGTTCTCATGCTCAGCAACACTGTTCCGAAGGATTTTCCAGTTTCCGTCAAGGTTCTAACGTAACCAGCGTGAAGGATATTCTACAACTTACCAAATCCCAGGCTAGTTAGCCGTTGATGAAATGCTTTGAAAACTTGTGATTATGAGTAATTATTGGATTATAATGACAAATATATCTTTTCAAAACTGTGTAGGCCCTATAGTTCTTTGTTGATGTAGAGAAATGAAGAGAAGCTAAAGGAGCTAGCGACATACATTTAACCGAACTGATTGTGATAAATGCCATCACAGTGCCCAACCACTTGAGCCAACTGAGCGGGCAGTCTGTATATTGAAAATTCAAAGTCTGGAAGTTTTTCTTCGAGATCGTCCAGATATCGCAAAGTTGATCTTCATCGGACAGCTTGATCTTCGATACCTTTCATTGGATTCCGATGTCTGTTGGGTATTATGGAATCACTAAAGCTGTAGAAGATAGGGGGAAGTGTCATTTTAAATCTATTGGGATTCATTTTTTTTTTAAAAAAATTGCAACATTGTGGTCAGCAAAAAGCTGCGAATGGAACCCAAAGCATAGATGTATGCTTGAGATCATTCACGAAACGTCGGACGCAAAATTTTCTGGAAGTCAGCGGGCGAAGCCGTGACTAACTGCTAGTTGAAAATAAAAATAAACGATCCGTATAGACACTCAATAAAATTGACAACTGTACACACTTTATCATTATTCTTTGCAGCTGCTGAAAAATTCTATCACTCTTATCTTGCACAATCCTACAGCAATGTCATCATGACATTGATGTAGGATTGTGCAAGATAAGAGTGATAGAATTCTTCAGTGGCGGCCAAGAATAATGATAAAGTGTGTACATGGAGGAATGAAAGAGCTGTGAACGACGACTACTGGAATGCAACAAAGAAACTTTCTCGATACTTCTTGACCTTCTCCAAGAACGAACCAATGGCAGAATTTAGAATACTGAAGAAACGTGCAGCCTTTGGCTACCGTAGTTTCTTGAATGCTTACAGCGGGCCCATTGTCAAACAATTACCACCTATCGGTTTAGAGTTTAGACCAACGTGTTAATGCGCTTTCGCACTGAACGCAGAGAGACATTTTCAAATCTCAGTACACCGCTAGCCGCTGAGCTGATTACGGCTTTTGAGCTTTTTGCTGTAAAATCATTTAAGCCAATGCTGTAATGATCCTTACTCTCCGCCTCAAAAACTACGAAGAAACAAAATAGTATATAAAAGGAAGTCTCTGTCTTTTTGTTACGTTTTTACGACTAAATGGCTATATCGTTGTGATGGAATTTTATAAGGAAATCTGTATGAAGGGCACAGGATATTTTTTCCAGTATGATTAACAGTTGTAGTCACGAAATTTTGAGACTTTGTCGAATGGTGACAGAAATATGTTGAAAATTGATTCTCTTCAAGAGACAGGTTCGACGGTACAATGATATAGTGATAGCTTTCCTGTCATATTATTCCGACTCGATATTGTTTGGGACCAATCCTTCGTTACCAACAACTTTCTATATTTAATTCTGGCAAAAAAATTCTTATTCCACGCGTACGAAGTCGCGGGTACGAGCTAGTACTTCATAATAATGGGCAATAGAGAACTGATATTTCCATCACAATAAATCAGCTTTTCATTTATGTTGCAATAAAATCTACAGAATATACTAATAATTGAGTGAATTTCACGCTTAATCGGGAAATGAATAGCAGCAAATAAATAAATTTAAAAAATTGGTAACTTGGAGTAATATCCTAGGATCTTATACCAACAATCACATAGGAGGAGGAAAACAACTGCAGCATTAGAGAAGACCAGTGAAGCCACGATTAACTGTGTTAACAAGCAGAAATATTAGTTAAGCAAACAAAATGTTTAATTGCAACATGAATTAAGCACTTTCAAAATTAGAGCAAAGTGATGAGAACAATGGTAAAACAAATTATTATTACATTTTGTTTAGGCCTAATCTGTACCACCACAAGGCATAAAAGTTTACTGCTGTAAAAAACAAAAATCTCAAATAAACAAACTGTAGAGTCAGTTTTTAAAAAGTAGTTTATTATGGCGCGCTATTCGTTTGATACAAGCTGTTAGAATGGACAATTTTCATTAGTATTGTATAATCCGTTCAGATCATACGATTGCAACTAATACGCATGAAGATACTTTACAGTTGACAATTGTTTTTGTCTTGTTAGTATGAATAAAAATTTAGTTAGCCGTAATAATGTCTCGGTTTCCATGATATTCTGATTTTGTTTTTGTGTCGCCTATAGTATCAGTAGGGACTCTGTGACATTTGACTGCGACAAATGCCAAGAGGAGCTCTGCACTTAACTTCAGTGAATGAGATATCCTAGTTGCTGGAATGGAACAGTGACTATTACTCTGTCGATAAATGATCAGTTACGAAACGAGTTATTGGATAGAAACATTGGAAGTGCTAGAAGTGTAGGAAGTATTCCTTAGGACTATAATATCGTTTTATTACATGTAAACCTGATTTAAAGAGGTAAATATCAAAACTTTATATTCAACTAAGTTTTGTCCACGTGGAACAGATAAGAGCCCGCAGTTGGTTTAACGTCTAATTAGAAATTATCATTGATTTACAGGCGTCTAATAACTTGCGAAACTCATTCACGCTCATTATCAAACTCCTTAAAATAGATAGACTAAAATAAATAGTAATCATCCCTAATTAAAAAAAAAAATCCAAACCAAATCCAAATTCTAAATAATACAGTCATAATTAACATTTTTAAAAATTTAAATTTTTAAAATATAAACCATGTGACAATATTACAGCCCACAAATCATTTTCATAGTATTAGAATATATATTTCTTTAATTAACTCTGTGTTTATCAATAATTGCAGTGATATATGTGAATTAATTTGTGTATCGTTGGATTTCCACAAGCTGTAAAGTGCATAGTTCAAGGTTAGTAATACGGTAGCGTCCATAAACCACGTAGCTCCATCATTTTGGCCTCCTGTGAATCCCTCCTCCTTCCCCCCCCCCCTCCCCACGTAGGCCGATGTGGCTTTTGCCTCTAACTTCCCCCCGCCCCACGAGGCGAGGCATGTAGCTTTTTTCCTTGTTGAATCAACAAGACTTTTCTACTGTTTTCTCTTGTCAGACTATCGTAAATTACTTACGGAAATAATTAAATGACGGAAATAATTAAATGATGGAAATAATTATTCTCATGCTGTTGAGTGTTCTGTACCTTATTTTAACTGTAACAAATAATATGAATGAGAACCTACGTGGCTTGGTTCGGAAAATCCCTTCACCCCCACGTAGGTCAGCGTAGCCTTCCAGCGAACCCCCCAACCCCTCTTAGACCAAGCCACGTAGTTTATGGACGCTCCATAATTCGTATAAAAAATCTTTGGCTGGTAACAGCTGTCCGGAAGGTCGCGCGCATGCAATGTATCTAGACGCGCATGAGAAACAGGATGTCTATAATCTGAAAAGTTTGAAAGTTTACTTGTGTTTATAAATATTGTAAGAAGTGCTGTAAAGAGTTTTTAAAGTTAATTTTACTAAGAGATTCAGTGCGAAATAAATTCTGTAGCCATTCTTCTGGAACAGCGGTTTCCATTTCATTACAACCATAATTTCCATCATTTCGGAGGATCTAAATTAACAGCATTTTGTGGAAATGTTATTAAACCATCTAATTCTTCGGGAGCTGATGAAGTGATTGTAGTCAAATAATTAACCACACTTATTAAAAAAAAGCTTATAACACATTACTCTTGTTAAAAAGACTTGAGTACATGTTTACCGAAGAACCGAGTGCACGCAATGAAACTAAAAGTTTAATCTTCAGATTTGTTGCTTCGCCATGAATTGACGTACCGGGGAGATAAAAACATCAAGCAGTAAACGATTACACCACAATAATTTTTTTTTTGTTGGAAAAAATGAAGAGTCTTCATTACACATCAGAAGAAAATGCATATATCCCATGCAGTTACTGTTGAAATACGCTGATACAGCATACAACTGCCGTTAATGTGGAAAATTTTCTTGGTAAGTCGTGAGTCATCCATTCGTGCTATATCTCCATAAAATTTCATGCGTCTTTTCCGTGCAAGTGAGGTGAATATTTCGGTCAGTGAATACAGTTCTTCTGAGCTTTTGCGCATCCAGATGCCATCTTGGATTTTGGGACAGAATATTTTTCTCAGTATCTGTCTTTCTATTTTTTCTATTCCTTTGACATTTACCGTTAATGATGATGTCTCCGTCGCATACAGTGCTCCTGGAAGAACGACGGTGTGGTAGTGATGGAGTTTGGCTTTGGTGGAAAGCGATATCTTATTGTACGTATTCCAAGTAATAGCATATGCTTTTTGCAGTTTTTCAGCGCGGTTCTTGTGGGCTTCTTTCTCAGTTCCAGTATTCCCAATAATTTCTCCTAAGTACTTAAAGTGTTTAACTTGTTTGATAGTGCCATATTTGGTCACGAGTGGCTTCAGGTTTGTGCTTTTGGAGTCCATATATTGCGTTTTCTCATAAGAGATTTGGAGGCCAGTTTTGATAGCTATCTCATGAAGCTTCTCTACAGCATGTTTGGCTTCCTCGACAGTTCGTGTAATTACTGTTAGATCATCCGCAAAAGCAAGGCATTTTATGTTGATTCGTTTATCCTTTGTTCCCATATATATTCCAGATATTTCTTTTTTCCATATTCTAATGATCTTGTCTAGTACCAAGTTGAACAGGGGCGGTGATAACCCATCCCCTTGTCTTACACCAGTTTTAATTTCAAAAGATTCAGAGATTTCACCCATAAATTTCACTTTTGAAGTTGTATTTGTCAAAGTTTGTTGAATTAAAATAGTTGTTTTATTATCTACTCCATATTCACGTAGTATATTGAACAGCGTAGTGCGGTCAATCGAATCATATGCTTTCTTAAAGTCTACAAAAGTTACCACTGTGCGGGTTGACTGACGATGTTGGAGTATCATTTCTAGGTTCCAGATCTGTTCTGTGCATGATCGGTGTGGTCGGAATCCTGCTTGGTATTCACCAATCTTGTGTTCTGTCTGCTTCTCCAACCTTGACCGGAGGGCACAAGAAAGTACTTTATAAGCGACTGGCAGAAGTGAAATCCCTCGAAAATTGTTTGGATCGGTCCTGTCTCCTTTTTTATGTAGCGGGTGAATGTCTTTATATGTTAGTCTATCTGTTAGCTATTGACTAATCAGTTTATTCAGGTTAAAGAGGTAACCAGTTGGTTTATCCTTTCACCAAATATATTCCTGACATAATCTTCACAGAAGAAAACACAAACAACTTACATTGATTCATCGTAGGACGTTTACATTGGAACTCCAGTTTCCAAAGATATAGCAAAGAAAATTATAATTTTACCTTCAGTACACAAGCATATTCAGCCCTGCCAACTCTTACGGAAACGTTACAGTTGGAACCATCTACAATTCGATTGGGAGCGAAACATACAGAACATTGACAAAGGCCGAGAGCCAAGTCAGGCAATACAATACTAATTGTTAACAATACGGAAATCGTGAATATTAATGAAAACAATAGTGTAATTTTATTAAAAAAATCTTTAGATACTGACAAGATTTGTAAATTGCAACCATGACTGTCAGAAGTAGCGTTGCCAGGTGTCCCGATTTCCGCGAGACGTCCCGATTTTCGGAGGTCTGGGGACCGGGACGGCAAATGTCCCAATTTTATAGCTAAGTGATAAAATCCCATCACTCGTCGCAAAAAATGTAATTGCATGCCCACGTCAGACGCATCGCACCCAACCAGCAGAGCTAGTCACGGCTTATGGTTCAAGTGACCCCACTAACCTGCACATTGTGCAAAAATCAGTTTTGTATATTTCATGGTATCAAAAATGACATAGCAAAACTCCAGAAATGTAATGAAAACAAGTAAAAAGAAGGGAGTGTCAGTATAACAAAATCACTGAAAATATTTTTAACTCCGATCAGATGAGCATCGAAGAATCAAGAAGAAGTTATAGCTGCTTAAGTCACAATGATATTCCGCTCGGTCCAGCACACCTTATCTTCCAGTTCATTCGGTTGTGAATCAAACCTCGATCTTACTTTGCATTATGATTCTAAAATTGCTGATAAATTGTCACTTGGAAGAACAATGGCCATTATGATTGCACATGCTCGTAACGGTTTAGGTTTGGTATCTACTCAAGAAGCTATCGAAACTACTCAAAATGATACATTTTGTAGTGTTGCTACAGACGCGCCCAATGACGATAGTACAAAACCCAACCATAATTCAAAAAGTTTTATGAATTAGGCTGCATCATCCACATATAAACATTTAGTGACGCGACTGAAAGAGCACAGTATTGATAGTAAACATCTTACTGTAGACAACGCAGATGTGAACATTAGGTGCCGTAATTCAGTTTTTCCAGTTACTGCACCATAATAATTATCAAATTATATCATTGGGATGTCCTGCACATATTTTACACAACAATGTAAAATGTGCTTTGTGTAGGGCCTATGAGTAATTGAGTATATATGAACCGGAGAATTTCACCGTGAAACTTTTATAGTCATTTCTCATGCTATGCCAAACGAGCTCAAGCTTTAAAACACTTTTATGAGAGGCATGAATCTGAAAATTTGGCTATAGGGTGGTATAACAGGAGTCTAAACATACATTCGGAGCTGAAACATCAGATTCTATCACTAGATTTCGTTTCATCGGGTTTTTGCAGTGCCCCTCTCCAATATGGACGCAAATTTAAAGATGTATTAAATTAAACTGTGATCGATAAGTCATTGCGAAATGAATCTTTAGAAAATTGATGCAGGAATATGTGCATAGCAGTTATTGACTTCGAACAAGCATAAAATAGAAGTAAATACTTAACAGGAAAAAACTATTGTGCCTATAGCAAGTAGCCTGTTGAGGTTATCGCTTTTCCGTTAGCGCAGTGGGACATGGCGAGAGGACGGCAGCGGTCAAGCTTGCCGGCTACTTGTTGTGGTGAAAGGCTTCCGCAGGTCCTGTTGCCCCACATAGCCACGGAGATGAAGCTCACACCAAGGGCAGTGGGTCTTTTGTTAGCGACACCATCTGCCGGTGATAAAAATCACCTTTCCGTGTAATGCGCTTCTTCGTTGCAGCATACACCGAGCGTGGTGGTTGAACAGTAATGTTCGGATCTCGAATTCGGGTGGACGAGGGCTCGAATCCTTGTCCGGCCGTCCAGATTTCGTTTTGTCATGGTTTACCGAAATCATTCCAGGTATCTGTTGAGATGTTTTTTTTTTCAAAAGACGCTGGCCAAATTCATTTCCATCCCTTCCCTCCTTTTCTGCCTCTAATGACTAAAACGTAAAAAAAAAAAAAAAAAAAACCGTGGCAGCATCATGAAGAAATTTACTTCTCCCAGTCAAAGTGAGTTCAGGGAAACAGGGGATGCGCAGAGGAATTAAGTAGGTTTTTTTCCGTTGGTGATGTGTAAATTGTGACACACATGGTTAAGAGAAAGATCCATACATCAACAGTTCCGGTGAACGAAGTTTTTGCCAACAACTAATCCTCTTTAAATAAAATGCGTTACCTGGAGACTGTGCTCAACTCAATAACTCGGCAAACTTCGTCGAGTCTCGATAATGCCCGAAGTGTTAGTTACACTGACTGTCACCACAGGGCTGCTTGGCTAACCAAAAATTTCAAATAAATAACTGCATTTGTTTTCAATTGCTCTTATACTGCTAAAAGGAAGTTAAAATTTCAAGTAAATAATCAAATTTGATTTTATTTTCAGGTAGATTGTTAAAAGAAAGTGTAACTGTGATGCTAGCTGAAAGCCAATTGTTTGTTCCGGAAATAAAAGTACAAAAATTCGTAGAACTATGATGCGATGCAGAGATTAAAAAAAAAAAAAAAATCAGTGTGACGTTCGTTTAAATTTATATATTGCTTTTTGTTTATTTACGACAACTAGATGCATAAATTCTTGTAAGGAAAGGAGCATACGATGTTTAGGCTGTATTAACTGCAGCAGTTACACGAACCAAGTGACAATATAACCTAAGAACTTTTTTAACAGAAAATAACAAACAGGAGTGTCTTAAAACTCAGAGAAAGTTTACACGAAAATTCATTTTATTTCATTGCATTTATAATGTTAAAAAGAAGTGCGAAGCGAGCTAAAAGGAAATTGTCTGTTGTGTTAAAAAATATATTTAAAAAAATATAATGTGACGTTCGTCTAAATCTACATGTTGCTATTTGTTTATTTACGACAGTTAAATCCATAAATTCATGCACTGATCTATCCTCTGTAGCAGTTAATAGAATCAGGCGCAACATAACCTCATAATTCTTTAATAGTAGATAAGAGGCAGGGAAGTTTATTGAAAAGTCAGAGAACGTTTACAGAAAGCGTAGGTAGTCAGGAAATATGTTAATAAAATAAATCATCATTATTTAGTTTTGAAATTACAGTTTCCATAGAAAGTTTTTCATAACAATAAAAATTTCCATAATTTTTTGTCGGGCCTCGTGGAAGTAATTGCAAGTAGTATAAACTGAGGGAAGAGATAAAGAAACATTATAATGTGAGGAGGAGATGCGTTGTTCATTTTCTTGCTGCGAGTCTGGGTCAATGTTTATTTTAATTACCTGCCATTTCCTGTTGTGGAAGAAGCAGCGAGAAGACGAGGGGTTAAGCGGGATTTTACTACGCAGGAAGGCACTTTCTTATTACAACTAATAAAGTGGATGTCAGTATAAACTTAAAAAAAAAGATTTGTCGCAAGCCGCGAACGCTTCCAAAGTTCAACCACACGAAGTAATTAGAAACCAAGTAACATTGAAATATCGACTCATAATCGGGAATCGAAATTTGGAGGTTCTCAGTGCTCGTTAACAGGTACATTTTTGCACTACTCCGCTCTGAAATGTTTTCTTATAACTCTCTCGCCAAGAAGAGATTCCGTGGCTCCTTGAACTCTATTTAAGCCAGTAATATCCTCACCATCAGAAGCAGTGGCAGAAATTGTCTCTCGAGGAGTAATAACAGAATCAAGGAAGCATTTTATCTACTTCTTTAGATGAATCTAGTGGAGGTTAATTTGTTTGCTCTTGTCTTCGTACGTAATGCTGCCCGAAGAAAGTTATTATTTGATCGTGTTTATTAAGTCATTTTCTTTTGAGATTGTGAAACAGTTAATGGTATTTTCTATATACAACGGCATTGCAGAAACAGTAGTGACTAGTTTCCAGGTCGCATTTACTATAAAACCATAATTGAAGGCAAGTTACACGGAGTTTTTATTTCCTGTCTTCGATCGAATACAAGTTATATATATAGACGAAAGATGTAAATGAAAGTGGATAATTTTCCAAATACTCCTATTTAATGAACACAAAATTACAACAAAATGGTTCAACGTCGGCAGACGAAAGGAGTGGTAGACAAAAACTATTGTAACGTTTCTATTTAAATCATATTGGTAAATCCTTGACAAACTGATTTTTAAAATGTGTTATTGGCCTAACGAGTTTCGAAATGCATCAACAACGTTTTTGTACGAAGTTACTGGATCGTTGATTTTCCCAATATTACCAGTCTACTTGCGTTTCAAACCCAGAGCAGGAGGAAAACATGAGATAAACTTTCAGTAGCAATATAAAACAGAAATTATGATAAGGATTCTACCTGTGGTTTGTAGTGTAGTATTCTTATAAAATTTAACGTAAAGAAAAGCCGATTGGTTAGATCTATTTCGATGCAACAAAGTGAAACTATTTCTTATTTCTACTTATAAGGAATTAAAAAGTTAACCCATGACGAACTCACTATCGATGTATAACAAAAAATTAGGTTAGGATTTTATATGTGGTGTGTAGTATTGCATCTTTGCAACAATTAACGTGGAAAAAATTCACATTTTCATTAAGTAATTCCCGCATTCAACCCACATTTTTCGTAAGATGTATGAGGAGGAATTTTCCTTCGCCGGATATGTACGAATATAATGTAACAAATTATATTTTAAGTCAAATCCGAAACTTTCAAACAGTGAAAATTCTATATATAAAGAAACATCAGTTTCGTGGAGGCGCAAATTTTTATGGTAATTAGATTCTTTATCTTCAATGTTATGTACAATCTCTGTTCGCGATAGTATGAAGAATCTTTTCCGCTTATTTTTTACGTTAGCAATACACTATCATTTTATACCGTTGTCCTTTCACTTAGAATCATAAGACATACTGCAAATTTTAAGCTAGATCCTAAGCCTTCAAAATCGGTTCTGTAGTTTTTGCTTAATAGCATTTCAAACAAAGTTGCAGGCACCACTTGCTACAGATTTATATTTGTAGAAATGAAGAGAAGAGATAAGGACAGGATATTTATAACGTTAATCTGTCTATATTAAGCTCCAGATTCTAATATTATTCAAATGCCTCCTTAATCAATTGAATCAACCAGTTTTATAACACACACTGTTTGGACAGAGTTGTGCGTTCAATGACAGAATGTAATAATATCACGGCTGCCGCAGAAGTTCATATGAAGCCAACGCCGCAAGAATTCGTTAAAAGTAAGTACTAGCAAATACTCTGCTTGGGATCTAGTTTAGTTTCCAGTACGCGTTATCAGTGAATTCTTACAATTGGCCACGCAAACAATACTTTCTGCTGCGACTGCAAATATCGTGACGGCAGATGTTGTATTTCTCAGGCGGCAGTTAAAGGACGAAGCGAAATATGAGCGCCAACTCTCCATCGCAACAGCTGACAGCTGTTCACAGACCCACTAATAGGAAGTATTGGCGTCGAGGTTAAAAATGATTTGACATTTAATCTAACACTTTATTATCAGCAAAGGATCTTAAATATGGGTGCATGGTTTCCCAACGCGGTGTCATACAATTTCCTTCTCCGAAATTGAGAAGTCATGACATTGAGGTATAGCTGATAGTATCTTTCCGAATATCGTGTTTCAGCTAGAAAATAAAGAACTGCTTCACTTAAGAGTATCAGCAGTACTTTTGAAGGTTATATGACAAGTATTTCCAGTAAAAAAACAATCACTTTTTAAACTGGAAACAAAACATTTGGTCTAATATTGGAAATTATTCGAGGGCAAATTAATCATTTTTCCGCTACGAAACGTGCTTTTGGCTTTAATGACATAGTACAATTTTACAAATCAGAGAAAAATATGCAAGAAAGAATTACAACGAAAAAATAAAACCATTTTTTTCATAACACGGTACGAAAATTTAGTTCCGCTTGATCTCAAGCGATTTATACCACCTTTAAAAATATACCAACTGCTGTCCGTAACTTCATACTATAATTTTTTTTTTGTCCTATTGGGCTACCAAGTACGTGGTCACTGGCCTATGAGGGATGGGGAAGGGGAGGGTAGAGTGGAGGTAGTGAGTTCCTGTCCGAGGCCTAATCGTGCCTGTTACGCTGGGCGTTCATAAGGGAGCGTCCATAAACTACGTGGGTCGGACTAAGGGAGGGGGGAGAGTAGGGGTTGGCTGGAAAGCTACACTGGGCTACGTAAGGGAGGGATTGATTATTTCCGTATGTTATTTACGATAGTCTGAGAAGAGAAAAATGCAAAATGTCTTCTGGAATCAAAAGGGGAAAAAGCTATGTGCTACGTGGGAGAGGGGGGGGGGGGGTAGAGGCAAATGCCACGTCGGGGTACGTGGGGGGAGGGGAGTTCACAGAAGGTCAAAATGAAGCTACGTGATTTATGGACGCTCTTTAATGTACTGGAGAAAAGTCTTGTATTCCTATCTGTCTGCGAAATATATAACTTTGTATGTTCAACATGATAAGTGTATTTTTTGTTTGTGAAATATGTAGTTTGTGACGGGGACAAGGGACCGTTCCTGAATTCGCCAGAAACGTCCATACGGACGGCCGGTACGGAGGAGCCCTGGGCTCGTGCCCGGTCCCGTTGTACTTCCACGACCCAGTGAGTGGCGCCTCAGTGCACTGAGCCACACGGGCGGGTCCATTAATATGTTATATCAGAAAAGATTAAGTTGGCTTTTCTGCCGAAGTTACTCAAACAGAAGATTTTACCTCCTTGTTTGCAATAAAGTATGTTCAAGAATGCCTCAAATGCATTGATAATTCCAATCGAATCAGTTCTATCAGAAATTAGTTGAACGACTTATGATATTGATTTGTAGTCATATGAAAAATAACTCTAATACCACAAAGCGCTGGTAAATTAGCATTTTCCTAACAAAAGCATTTATTTACGCACTCGGTGGCGTGGGCTGATAGCTTTTGGCTATCTCTGTAACTGATTAATAATAAATTTGTTTGGTTTCACTGACTTCGTGACAGAGTTTCTTACCATCAGCCTAATCCTTCTTTGTTATTGCCACCTAAACTTACTAAGTAATTTCACCAAATAACTAGGACTCGTAGTTTACCGTAGAATCTGAACCGGGAATTGTGCCAGAATTTCTATTCCAAATAATACGAAGCCGTTGGTACGTATCCCGGTAAAAGTGTTACTGCTACAAATAACTTTCCTATGAATGAGCACTAATTTTAAGTTATTTTTTCAGCTTTATGGCATTTACCTCTAGCACTACTTGCTTTGTGATCTGAAGTACGCCAGGACGGTACCGTGGTTCGGATTCCACGTTTAGCTTTTTATGCTCCCCCTTTTTATTTATTCTTTTATAAAAATGAAAAATAAATGAAGTTCCCATATACCCGGCACGAGCTAAATGAGTTAGCCGCGACAAGAGGTGGGTTGCGAGGTAATTTGATTTTGACTTCACATTTCGTCAGTAGATTACGTATATCAGCGACCTACCAGTTTTAAGCCAGGTAAAAATTAAGATTCGATCTAAGAGAGAAAAATCTTGTCTCCAGGTTAGGCTGAAGTAAATGAGAATTTAAGATCACTACTGTCGTGAAAATCCTTAACAGGAGTACAGAACTGTAAGCCTCATGTAGTGCTACGTCAAGAGAGTCTAGCAACCTCTGTATTCGTATATGAGAACAGGCAGATGTATCAGACCACGACCGGCTCAACGGTACAGAATACCTCGCTCAGGGTGCTTGGCCGACTTACATTTCAGCAACAAAACATTTCTACTACAGCGTCTTAACTTCGTTATATATATATATACATATATATATATATATATATACACTTCCACTTTGCAAACTAATAAATCAAACTTTTTAACAGACGAAATAGTACTTAATAATTATCTGAGCTTCGTCAACGTTATGTTTGCAGCTAGTATATATATATGAATTGCGTGTTTCTTTAGTAAATCGTACTGATTTCAGTATTTATTTCTTATGTGTCACATATAGCTTCTAAGTGACTAACTTACACCCACAGCACATAATTCATAACGAGTCATAAAGTATTATGGGGAATTAAGAAAGCAGTGAATTTTGTAGAGCACATGGATTATTTCAGTCACAATTCAAAAGCGCAGAGCATGCACCAAATCACAGTTCGATATGTGGGTACAGAAATATAATCTCCAAGAAATTCTACTTTAATTGTGTTCACACATAAAAAATTAGGCCCACCATGAGAACGACTGTAATAATCGTTAATTTGTTTTCACTACATAGTTAAGTGTTTAGTGTTTTTTTTGTGTGGTGATATTAAATAGTTCTTGCTTCTTATCCATCCAGCGTCTGCCTAAATGATTATATACTAACTCTTCAGTAAACTTACAATCAACAAAGCTAGGATATGCATTTTCCTTCGATTTTTAGGCCATTGCACACGAGTTGCCTCAAATAGTAATCCCAGGCATACGTAACACGTAGTTGTCGTATTCCTGTGAAAATAGCTCCTTATCATGGATCCACCATTTACATTTCTTGTCATCTACCCAAAACTCCTTTCTTACTCAATTTGACCTCGCAATTCGGCTCGTTATGTCGGTATCCACAACAGTTAATAATTTCGTGTGCTTTACATGACTTGATAACAGAGTTTCTAACCTATTGTGCAATCCGCTTCTATTAAATCCCAAAAACCAAATCCCTTAATCCTACCGGTTATAGAGGAATTACAATCTAAAATGGAATGAAACTCAAATAAAGTTCTGGTATGAAGTAGGCGTTATGGACCTTTGAAAACTTCAACCGACACCTGGATTTGAACCAGGGACCTTTTGATCCTCAGTTAGACATCTTAAACACTGAGCCACCAGACTGCACTATTTCAAACAGAACCATGGTGAAATTGTAATTTATCTAACTCGTATGAAAGTTACTGATATCTGTCACTTATGAGTGACGAGAATCCACAGATATTTTTTGACCTACTGTTTCCAGTAGATCTTAAAAACTGAAATAGCCGTAATGTCAGTAAAACAAAAATTATCTTATACAGCATTTCTTTCCCAGTTGTCAAAATTGTTACATGAAACGAATGAGCGGAATTATAGGTCACAGGCAGCGCAAAAACTAATCTTTTAGTTTTCCATCAAAAGTACTACTATCCATAGGAGATATAAGGATACGTGCGTCAAAATCGATTGTCGACTATAATTGATTCCATTGATTTTCGATGTGTTGTTACGAAGTATACTACTGTAAATTTTGTAACTGTGAACTAAAAATTAAAGTATGATGAATAGACGCAAAAAAAGATGAATATCAGTATTTAATTGGGGCAAAAGTTTGAAAAACATATTATGTATCACATGTCATTGAAACGATTACCATATTGTTCTTACCAACGCCTTGCCCGTTTCCGAACTTAGGTCGTTACCCTGGGGGACGTTTAGCCCTCCATGACAACGTTTGGAATGATGAACGAAGCTCCCTTCCCCAATGTGACAATGTTTGTAAGTGTGGATGACGGTGATAGTGTGAGTTCAATGTAGTGTTGTTTGGTTGGTGGATGAAAGAAGGGATAAGGTGAAAACAGGTGGCCACCCATTTAGGCCGAAAAACACCGACAGTGCGCCAGGCTTAAAGTACCTTTAAGACGGATGAATCACCACCAACAGTATCGCATACCCTCACTCCATACGCACTATAGTGACGTTGGGGATTTAACCCAGGCCTTTGATTTACAATCTGGTGCTAAATACTGATGATGAAAAGCAGCTAACCCCGTGTCAGCGCCGGACACCTTCACGGTGCCGCAGCCAACTGAGACAACTAGCGGGCGATTACCTTAGTTACTCTCATGAAAATTTGTAATTAAGAAACCACTATTTATACCGACTCAGTTGTTGGTGTTCACGCGTTATTTGACAAACATAATAGTTGAATTTTAGAAAAAAAGAATAAAATTTAACTGAGTTATTTCAGAAAGTGGAGTATACTGGGAGTCTCGCAATATAACTAGTCATCAAAACCCAGTCAGAGAGCTAGAGAGTAGAACTGTACTGGCAAATACAACATATACTATCATTATTATGTAAGTTTTGTGTATAACACTCTTACGGACACAATGTGTCCCAAATATTAAAAATAAAACTTTGCGGGAGCCCAGAACACACATAATCCTTCACATCTGTAGCTCGTACAACAACGTTGCAATATATTGCAAATAAAAAAAGGAAAAATAATACAACTCCAACTTTCATGTCGAAGATGATGTTTAGCTATCAGAATTAAACATCTTCAGTAAATCTCCAACATTACTTTTCTCAACGATGCATCAACTTCTGAAGTATAAAACTATTTTAATCGAGAAAGTTGTAATAAGTATATAACACGCAAGTATTACCCAGTGTTTTTTGGTCTCAATGATGTAATTCCCCGGATTAACGCAATTCAAATTAAAAAAATCCTTTTGTAAGTAGGTTTCAGACATAAAAACAAACTTATTACAAAGTTGTAGTTTTTAAATCGTTAACATCGAGGACATTCCGAATATGGCGAGTGTGCTTGGTGTGTGGTAAGTTCGTGCCTGACATTCGAATCCCAGCCCAGCCATCCAGATTTCGGTTTTCCATGCTCTCCTGAAATCACTTCAGGCCAATGCTGGAGCGGCACCTTCAAAAGGTCATCGCCGAATTGTTTCCCGTTCTTTGTACACAGTCTTTTCCACCTCTAATGACATCTATGTCGCCGAGATGTAAAGTCACAAGGGGGGGAAAAATTCGAACAGAGTTAAGTGAAGGTACGGCAGTGAAATAGGTCATAGTTTTTATGGATGAATCGTCTCGGCATTAACCAAGAGCAGTGGTTCCCAATTAGTGGTACGCGTAACCTGAAGGGGACGTGAGATTGCTTCAAGGAGTATGCGCGGTAATCTCCTGGCTAAGGCAATCACTACGATAATTGAAATAAAAAACAATTACACAAACATTACTATCGGAAAAATATATTTTAAGACAAACAGCGTGTGCGTGAATTATATTACTGTAATGTTGTGGCTGTGCGAAGCATTCGATTCGGATGAACGCATTAAATTATTTGTTATTTCAGCTATAAGGGGTACGCAAGGCTGAGCTCTTTCTTGAAGTGTTGCTCGGGAAAAGTAATTAGGAACCACTGATCTAGAGCATAGGTTCTCACCGAGCGTGTTGGGTGAATGGTCAGCGTTCTGGCCTCGCATTCGGGAGGACGCGGGATCGAATCCCCGTCCGGGAATCCAGATTTGGGTTTTCCATGGTTTCCCAAAAATCACTCCAGGCGAATGCAAGGATGCTTCCTTCAAAAGGCTATGGCCGAATTCCTTCCCGTGCCTTGTCCCCAGTCCCATCCCGCCTCTAATAACCTTAGCCGTCAACGAGGCGTAAAGCAATAAGTTAAAAATAAAATTAAAAAAAAACATAGGTACCCGAACTGAGGAACGCAATGACATGTCAACAATGCGTGGGGTGCGAGATAACTGCGCCCCACGTGTGCATGTGGTTCGTTGTGCGTCTCCTTCACTGTCTCATTGAGTTGAAAACCTTTATTCTAAAATCACGTACGTAGAGAGTTTCTTCTGAGACATCGTTTTTAAACCTGAGAAGTTCCAACTCTGAAAACGGAAAACATCGGCCGAGGCCTGTGATTACTCAATTTAGTACTTCAAGAGCAAGGTTTGGAAATAAAAAATTACGCTGCTGCCAAATACGATTTTAATAAAATCGGTAAATCGACGTTTTGAGTCAAGTATTACCAAGTGTATCCCAGCCTAGCACAGAAAACGCTGGGATAATATTCATCTTTATCAAGCAATTATTTGTGAAAAAGCGAGTTTTCAGCTCTTATTGCAATAAAAACCAATTTTCGAAGAAAACTCGATATTACCAATGATTGTCGTTGTAAACTTCCTAATATTTAGCCAAGAATAGGGAGTCTTGCAAAAAGACATGGAAGCTCATCCTTCCCATTGTATTATTTTCTTTATTACTTCTTTTCAGAAAATTTAAAGTTGTAATTTTATAAGCAATAAAAAATACATATATTCAAGTTCAAACTTGCTTCTATATGTTTTTAATAACAAAATTATGATAGCGGGGGGGGGGGGAAGAGTCACGAAATTTTTCCATTGACGGAAGGGGGGCTTGGTAAGAAAAAGTTTGGAAACCTCTGACCTTGAGTGAATTTTGAAAACCATACTAAACCGAAATCCAGGCTACCACACCAGAAATCGAAACTCTGGCTCACTGATCCCTATGCATTAAAGACTGTTATATGCTGTTGGATTCAGCCTTGAGAGCAGGTGGCTATTGGAGGTCGCGGTGACCGTTTCGCGGGGCTCATAAGAAGCGCCGCTGGACGTGATCGGAGTAGCTGAGGGGCTGACACACTTTGCCAGATTCCTGTTCCTCGGAGCCGCTCGTCCGTGCCGCTCCATTGCCTGATAGGCCCACAACTGGAGCAGGTTACCACAATCTGTACGGCACATCTCGTAGAAAGCGGCAGCGGCGGCTCACCAAACCAAACACGACTGCCTTCCGCAGAATATATTAACTTCCCGGATATTCTGTGGTTCTTTAACAATTCTTACAACAGGAAACCAAAAAGCACCAGGAATGAAATGCGTACGAAACGTAGAAATGGGATGCAGCCAGTTTTATCATGATGAATTGGTCATAATGTCATTATTTTAACACAATATGTGCGACATATGATTAATTTGTAGGAAGCCTTAAAACACACACATTATTGGTTCGTGGGAGACATATCATCGATTTTAGAATGTTTGGAAGGACGCAACTGCTTAATATGTAAATGCAACGATTATTATACTGAATTTTCGAAAATAATGAGAATCTTAAATTCAGACAAGGTGATTAGCGTTCACCTAGCTCAAAAATAAAAAGATGAGGGAAGACGTGGCCTTTTGCACCTTACGTTCTTCAACAGGTAATGGCGTTCCAAGATATGATATTTCTAAGAGGTAACAATCTTAGTAGCGGACATAACTTTCGTTTTGTGTTATTTCACCCAGGTGACATGTAGGTCTCAACAAGCGGGGGCAGAATCCAAAGTTGTTAAGCTTTCCATTACTCGCATCGTTAATGTTGCTAAATACTCAAAGCTACACTATTATAAATCTGTAAACGAACTGCGTCTGTCTGTCCATTTGTACAGCCATCAGAGAAAAACTGCAGAACCAAATTGGATGGAATTTTTCAGTTTGAAAACTTATGGTCCAACTTAAAATCTGAGATATATCTCATGACACTAAGTGGTCGGGGAACGGAGCAAGAAACAATAATTCCAAATCAAACAGGTGCCACAGATCACACCGCATCTCAGTTAAATGCACCTTTGGTATATATCCACCAAAGATCATGCTACATCACAGATTAACACTCGACTATTTGGATCCTATTAAAATAGTTTTCTGAAATATAATATGCTAGAATATATGGAATCGTTAATTAGTTCATTGATTCAAGGATTAACACTACAATAAGCGTACCGAAATTGAGGATATTCAACTTACGGTAGAAGTGACAAAGGTACAACATTACAATCCTGTATTCTTTGCAACTCGGAGAAAGACAAAAGGGGAAGGCATTACTTTGCCAATCAAGATCCATACGGGCGAAGCAGCGGGAAAATACTAGTGATACATATTTTTCAATGCCTTACTGTTTCCAAAAATGGATTGTAAGAACTGGAGCAATCACTAACTTTTATTCACAAACGCAATAACGGGCTCTCTAAGATTTTGTTCATAGTATTGCTGCTCTAGCTTTCCGTGCGGTAGGTCTCAGATTTTAGTACCGAATACTAATTCGCGTTTAGCGTGCTGTCAGTATATTATGCTGTAATCGGTATTTACACGGACAAATACCAACAGAGAAACATGCTGAATATAGCAATCACGAATACCTTGCTCGCTTGCGGTCGTTAGCCGGCGCCATTGTAAAAGATTCATAAATAACACTAGCCGACGTAATGTGTGAGGAATTAATACCCAATGGAAATTGTGATCATGTGGATTACATATACTAAGCGTTATATCATTTCACTCTGTATTATCAAGTGAACCCCTATTCATTTTTCGATAAGGTTTTTCTGTATTTCAATCGTTGTCTTGGCGTTCTGGTAAAATATATTAGCTATAAATGTTAGGCAATATGGTAAAACCCCAAATACGAAGACATTTGGTCAGCTAGAGATCACCTATTACGGCTGTTAAATTGGTCACTTATCCGTACTCATCTAAGCAAATTTTCCTGTTTGTCTTTTTCCGTTTGAAAATAAACATTCGACGGTCTAATTAAGACTACAGGCATTATTAGATACCCGTCAGTGTGGCCTCATGCGTTAAGGCGCCACGACATTGGATCGGGGAATACAACAGGGCCATTTCTAGTCCTGATCCCCGCGCACCCGCCGTTCTCATAGGCAGTTTTCCGCAGCCATCAAGGAGATTACTGGAACTGTTCCCAATCCTCGCTTAAACACGAAGAAAAAATACACTTAATGCACACAGAACGTAATTACATGTTTCGCAGGCAGATGGCATCACATCCGCTTCCCTATAAGGCTGCGACATGCCTAGGAAGCCGGAGTTTCAAATATAAATGTGGTTTTAAAATGAGCACAAGCTTCTCGAAAGAAAAAGTGCTCGGGCTGACCAGCGAAGGTGGAAAAAATCCTTAACAAAGATGATGACGACATTATCAAATCTTAATAACTTTTACTTAGCTGCGTATTTGCTTCTCTCCTTTTGCAGATGAACACCTTTGAGCATGATGATTTCAACATGTCCTAAAAATTTAACCAACCCAAAAATTTCTGTAACCCGAAAATTGGATGGAACATCATTTCATTCAGCAATTAAATGAATAGCAGAAATCGTTAGCATAAATTGAAAAAAAAAAAAGAAAAAAAAAGTTAGTAACCATCTTGCGTTTAAGCAGATTGCACCGATCGCACCCATTCATGATGAATAATCAATAAAAAAAGGTTTTCTAGAATTTTTAACCATTAAATACTGGTTCAATATCAAAGGTTAACAGTGTAATACGTCAAAAGTTTTTGGATCTACGACTCAGCGTATGTAAATATTGGTATGGAATTAGGCACAGAAGTCAATAACAAACATAAAACATTACTGCCTTTATTTATCAACTATTTTTAGACGATTGGTTTAAAATAAGTAGTTCGAATAACTTTTAAATTAAAACTACATTTTCCTAACTAACTTTACACATAACGCACAAATTTTATTTTATTTTTTAAGAGAATTTTAAAAATCGCTCATTAGAATCGGAAGAGGATTGTCGATAAAGAATGGGGAGGATATTTGGTCCTGGTCTTTATGAAAGGACCATTCACCTGTAGTGATTTCAGGAAACCGAAGAACAACGAAATCTAGGTGGCTGAAAGGAGATGGAACAATCGTCCTCCAGAATCCTATCTCTGATAGCTGGAAACTAGGAATTTATTTTTTAGTAACTCCCTTCAATATCTATGTATGACTTATTAATTGCAACAGTTCTGCAGGAAACTCTGACAGCATTAAATGTGGATTAGCCGCTCGCCATTTTCACTGCTGTAGTTTCGCTACAGTACAGTACAGTTGTGTTGCGTTGCTTGCACTAAGTGACGTGGGATCCTTCCCGCCTTTTAGCACAGCGTTTGTCTGTCTAATTTGCGTGCCTCACTTGTCGTGCAGGGCTAAACAGGTTTCCCTCCAGTAGGTCGGTCGGTGGTCTGTTCCGGTTTCAGGAGCCTACTTCCTCTGGCCGGTTTGCAAACCAGAAATCACGTATGCAGATTTCTGTCTCAGCGAAGAGTGCTTTCCTTTCTCAAGCTTCCCTCGTTACGCATCCCTGTTTGTGCAGAAGGCGTTGAAACAAACATTTTCTCAGTTTACTCCCAAAAATCGTATTTCATACAAGAAAACTGCAAAAAAATATTGGGGTAGTTTTTCACAAAAGTTACAACGGATAGGTTAATAATCACTTAAAACATGAATCTGGAATCAAACCGAAGTTCTTACGCTGGTTTAGAAACAGTGTCTCTTTTAGTGACCGCTACAGCCATCATTTGTATTACATATCTTGAAATGAATGATTTGCAATTAATTAGGTATGTTGATCAAAGATCACGAAACAAACGGTTCAGTCCTCGTAGTCTTCGTAATCTGAGGTGTTTGAAACACCTACCATAAAAATAACGTTTTTAAAACTATGGTTCAGTAAGCAGTTTTTTTCCGACCATGACGTCCAGAATTCAGCTCTAGCTGTTACTTATCTTATTTACAGTGAATCCATTCAGCAGCGGATTTTCTTCGGCATTTATGAAAAGAAAACGCGTTAATGGTTAAAATTGTCTTACAGATGACTGACTTTGTTATCTCTGTTATATCGTAATTGTGAACAATTGTTTAGCATTTTTTTTTATCTGTTGTTGATAATTTCTTGTTCATCTATCTGCAGGATGTACCCAATCTTGGCAGTGACCTTTCCTAATCTCTCAAATCTTATTTTATCTTCTCCACCTAAATACGACAATTTTATGCCACCGTTTCTTCCATACGAAAAAAAAAAAAAAAAAAAAAAATAGCTTCTTATATCACTTCCGCTTCACGTGTTTCATGATTCATCGGGCAGAAAATTGAGGGGTTGGAGATGAATTCAATTTGGAATCTTTCAGAGAGACTCTCTCTATTGGACTGAGCTCGGCTCAAGTTTGCTGAGTTGCGGTAAGTCCTTGTTACTGGAAAAGCGAAACCGTGAAAGTGTTTTACGTAATTATATGCGGCGGAGTCCAAATATTAACTCTGGCGCCCAAACAATCGGTAGTCTTCCGGTCGGTGAGAGCGGTTCCACCTCTCCTTAGCAGAGAACAGCGACACAAATCACGTCTTGTCGAGGATACCTGCCGCTATATCAGAGGTGCTAAGACTAAAATAAATGCACAAATGTGGACTGGATCTACACAGCTCACCACTATGTCTTATTTGATACCTTTTTTGCTAGCATTAGGCCTATTGTTAACTATGATTTTTTTTTACTACACATTAACCATACATGTAATAGTTACCATTAGTTGATCTGAGGCGATAATGTTGATAAACATAACAGCGTAGCATGTATTCACAACGAAAACCAATTTATATCCCTTTTCTTTGACTTTATCAGTTCGGTACCTATCTAGACCTCCACACTGAATCGGGAAGGTAAAATGGAGCCAGATTTTTCAAGTCCTCGTCTTCGCGTACCGGATGTTCTGACTGCGGTTTTTAGGTTTTCCGCGATCAGTTAGGCGAATGATAGGGAGACCTATAATCTCTGCTTTATAAACTACATATTTCACAAACAAAAATACACATATCTTAGAAACCGTAAGTTACCTGAATCGCAGACAGATAAAAAACAACACTTCCCTCCCTCCCCCCTTTCATAAAAAGTAATATTCCAGGAACTGCGAATCCCTGGTTCTAATTACGCGGAGGAGACTTTGGGTGAATTCTTAATTACAAGCCATGATGAGAATAAAGGCTTTGCGTGATCCGGTAGTGTCCATTCGCCCATAAAATATTCCGAAGCCAAAGTTTACATGATTGTCTAAAACTATTATTTTTTAATTATTATTATTATTTTTTACTAATGGCTTTACGCCTCGAGGACGGCTAAGGTCATTAGAGGCGGGATGGGACTGGAGACGTTCTTCAAGATTGTCTGAAAATAATTTGCAGAAATCTGCAAATTCCGTAGCAAGATAGTTACAAAAGCGAAGAAGGAAGTTGAAAGTGAGCACATAAAAAGAATATATATATAACATTCGATTTGTTCATAACACGTGAGTTTCAGATTTGCAAATTTCTTGAAAAGTAATTAACTTGTAGGTTATAACTCTTCTTCTTTTCTATTATGTTACGTAATTCCTTCACTTAATAATCTTTCTTGAAGATGCCTTTTACATTAACTTTTATGAGTGTTGATAACATTACGCAGATTATCTACTTCAGTCAAAGTCTTTTTTTTAAAAAAAATCTGTATTACTGTAATAATTTATGATAGTCGGTACAAACTTCTTGATAATCGTGAAATGGTCATAAGGCTGCTGTAAATTATCTCACCACTCCAAATTACAGTTCTTTTTTAAAATTTGATCTGAAAACGTAACATAGTGAGTATATTCGATATATTGGAACATTCGTCCCAATATTGATTTAATGTTTATTATTGTTACAAGTTTCGTTACATTCAGTCCAAGAGGTATTGCTTCTTTATGAGCCGATTAAAGACTACTCATTAGAATCCGTGTGTATCAAATCCGTTCTATCTGCCCATATATATTATTGTTGTTTAAATGTTTCCCTAACTTTTCAGTATCATTGAAACTCACATTTTACTTTCGGCAATTACTATAAATAAATCTTTCGTCAGCGATTAATTCAGGAAAGCACCCATTTCTATGATCTCAGAACATAGGACTGACACAGGACTTAGGTTTCTAGAATGCCCTATCGTTTAAATGCTCGTGTGGTTAGCTAGAGGAGAGGAACAATTCGATTGGGCTGATGCTTTGTAAAAAGTTCTCTACTGAACGAACTTCCAACCACTCGCAAGATAAATTCAGCATTGGTTGAGAAGGCTCTTCCGTCAAACGACATTTATGATAGTAATTTAATATAGTGTTCTGTTATACTATTTAGGATGTTTTGACATTTAAATTAACTGGAAGTGAATGGTGATCAAGGATTGCTTGCAGAACTAAGTAAAATATTTTACTGTGAGTTGTATCAATATTGTTTTAAGCAAGCCCTCACTACAATTTATTCAATTTAGATTCTGATTCCATGTGGCTTCGAGACTCTTATGTTTTTATTAACGACTTTGCGGTAACCTGGTAGCCCTACGTGGAAAGAGGAACAGAGGTTTTAGTGAAATTTGAATCACGAAAGTATTCATCGCATATTTCACTTTCAATGCTAACTTTGAAGTTGAAAAAGAGGTTAAGAGCAAAACGAGGATTCAAACCTGTGACTTTTGGATCCTCAGTCAAACACCTTACGATAAGCCAACATAAGACTTTCCTTTAATTCAGTTAATTACTTAGTTACTGCAATGGCTACACGAACCGCTGCTGATCCATTGCTGTACCAACTAGCCTTTAAATAATATTCAGTATAAAATTGTTTATAGATAACGCCAATGACGAATAAGCACTACATACATTTTTACAAACTTATCTGTACCTAAAAAACGCCAGTATTGGTCATCATGAAGAGTAACAATGTCTGTCACACCGTCGTCACGTTTCCCGCCTCCGCTGCCCAACCAACAGCGACCGGAGATATTCAATGTTATGCGCGTTTTTTAATAACAGTTATATTTAACTACGCATCGACGAGTAAATGAGCCGTCAGAAGAAAAGTACGCATTTAAAAAAAATTAACATATTAATTATTAGTTGCTTTTTCTTAATTAAAATTCATTAGCTGAACATTTTTCTTATAGTCTCTGTACAGCGATACTGTTGTCACAGTAAGCTAAGAAATAATTTTATGGATTATGTGCATTATTTGATGAAAATTATACTTAGTTAGCGAAGAAACGAATTGCTACCATACTACATTCAACAGCTCCTTTTTGACTGGCTTACAAGATACATATATGTGACGCAGGTATCTTAAGTCACTGCTATAATATACTCGAAGAAATGATTTGCCGATACATTGAAATAAAGGTATGTACTGCCTTTAAATTAATATATTAATTATTAGTTGCTTTTAATACTGATGTCACTATATCAAACACGCGTAAACACGTGTAAATTTTTCCAGTGGGTCAAATTTAGATCGGAATACAGTGAATGTATTCGTAACCGGGTTATAGAAGCTATGAATTTTGAACAGCAATATTAGTACAAGTTGTGGTTATGTCGAAATGCACACAAGTCCAGAATGATAAATGACACAATTTTCTACAGAATAATTCACAATTAATTTAGTTTCATAAATAATTTAAGGTGATTTCATAAGCACCCAGTTACTGAAGTTTTATTTCATGCGGATGGAAGTATTTCCCTATTTATAGTGCTGAATTAGACCTGGATCAGGAATAAAAACAATATCAAGCACTATAGCTAAGTTTTTGGGATTCTTAATTTATTTTTAATTTAATTGCTTCCTTAATTATGATATCATTGATTCAATAGAAGTTCCGTCTGTACCTGTAAACTATAACCGAAATGAGTACAAATTACAAAATAAGGTTATGAACATTGCATAGTTATAAATTCTATTTATTTAATCAATAGCAATTTTTGACGGGCTTAGAGACTAGTTAAGCGATTTTTACAATGTGAAACGCCTACTACAATAAACAAAACAAAACAAAAAGATGCGTTGGCGTTACCTATCGACAACTGTGGGGTAAAAAAGCCTGCAACAACATTAAATTATTCAATAATGAACCTAATAAGGAAATCTCACACACGGTTTACTCCTTATACATCTGCACTTCTAATAGTGTGCTACAAGTCATTGCGAGATGCTACAGTATTTCGGCGTATATTAACTTCAGTTTCAAAAATTGTGTCAGTTGTAATGAACTACGAGATTCAAGTTATCTATCTATCTTCTTCTTCTTCTATATCTATCTATCTTATATCTGTAAAACGAAAACCGGATAAATTTGTCTCATAAAAATTCAGAAACTACTCAGTAGATTTCGATGTGGTTTTCACCATTTTAAAGCTTAGAATCTCAATTCGGTTGTTTGACATGTCTTATGTTTCAACGTTAAATAACGCAGGAGCATTAAATGAAATTCTGAACGTGTGATGGCAAATCCCAAAGATGGAAGAATTAGATGTTACATACTTCGCACTAAACACTTAACTACAATGACTCTGACCATAGCCTTTAATGAAAGCAATAAGTTAACTTTACAATAGTAACTATTTTGCACACTAAACAAAACTTGTTCTTTCCTTTAATTCGGAATATTAAATTTTCGAACGCTATAGACAACCATAACTTGAAGTATTGTTTCCCTTAATTCGGGATATTCATAGATAAAAAAAAAAACAACAGAGATTTTCTTTAACCACGATATCTGGCAGTACCTACAACTACAATGTCTCTGGCCATCAACATTACTCTTCTGTTCACAATAAAATCATTTATTTACGATAATATTATTCTGGAGTCACTTTTGATATTTGTATATAAGGCTGAATCTGGCGTTTCAAGCAAAAAGTATATCCATTCCTTCGAAACTGAATCTAATGTGAGTTTCTAACATAATCTAGCCTTAACCAAATTAATGAAGCCTGATACACATGAATCTTTTCGGACGAATTAAAATAGTGTACGTGCAAATAAACTTCAACCCACTCGTTTCTTGGTAAGGTGCGGGTGAATCTAGGTATACTTTAATTCCGAAAAAAGTTGGCGCTAATTTTATGAAACTTTGTACAAATGTTTCTCATTGCGGTGATGAAAAGTGTGTACGGGTAAATCTACGCCAACTATGCCGGGCAACGCCGGGAACTCCACTAATTTTTAATATTTTTGTAGCTAGTTACAGGATAGCTTTGCTGATAAATATTGCTAACCCCTTATCACTTTCTCTGTTACAGGTTCGAGCACAGGGGACAGCAGCGCGTTTCAGAGGAGGCTAGCAGATTACGGTCTGGTGAGTGTGCATCCTACTGACACACAAAGGTCTACGCAAACAGCGAGACGTCATTAGTAGAAAACCAAACCACAAAGGCATCATTACACTTCCTTACGTCACCTCTTATAACTTAACGGATTGTATTTGTGACAATACAGCAACAACTTTGCGTACCATCATGGGTCATTTTCGTAATGTGAATAACGTAATAAATGTTGTTTATAATTAAAATAATGGCAGAAAAAAAAGTCGATGACAGTCCATTGTTGAGAATGATCGTTATTAGTCAGTAAAATACTTGTTATACCACAGTTTCACAGACAGGACAATCTCACTAGTTATATGAAATTCACCACAATGCCCCTATATCTTTACAATTTCACGCGTTAAAATTTTCCTGAAGGTACGTACAACAGCAGCAACAGTTTCATTTTCACAGTTTAAAACCAAACAAGTTTCCCCAGCTGTACATTAAAAGTACGCCTGCCATCTGCAATAGTAAATACTAAGGCGGTATCCATTAAGTACGTGCGGTGTTTTTTTCGAAAATCTGGAAAACCCCCCCTCCCCCCCGTGGTGGGATTATTTGGTGAGATCTGGTGGGATCTGTCCCCCCTTATGGTGTTATGGTGAGGTGAGGTGAGGTAGTTGAGGTGAGGTAGCTGACGTGAGGTAGGTGAGGTAGGTGAGGTGAGGTAGGTGAGGTGAGGTAGGTGAGGTGAGGTAGGTGAGGTGAGGTGAGGTAGGTGAGGTGAAGTAGGTGAGGTGAGGTAGGTGAGGTTAGGGAGGTGAGGTTAGCTAGATGGGGTTAGGTAGGTGGGGTGAGCTGGGTAAGGTTAGGTGGTGAGGTAAGGTATTAGAGGTTAGTAGGTGAGGTTAGGTAGGTGAGGTAAGGTATTAGAGGTTAGGTAGGTGAGGTTAGGTAGGTGAGGTGAGGTTAGTTAGGTGAGGTGAGTTAGGTGAGGTAGGTGAGGTGAGGTAGGTGAGGTTAGGTGAGGTGAGGTTAGGTAAGTAAGGTTAGGTTAGGTGAGGTTAGGTTAGGTGAGGTTAGGTAGGTGAGGTGAGCTGGGTGGGGTTAGGCAGGTGGGGTTAGGCAGGTGGGGTGAGGTAGGTGAGGTAAGGTGAGGTGAGGTCAGGTGTGGTGAGATAGGTGTGGTGAGGTCAGGTAGGTGATACCTCGAGGGAATCCCTCCTCCCTAGCTGACGATCTCGTAATTTTTGGAGACCATTTTTTTAGCTCTCCTGATTTTAGGGGATGTAGGACCCCCCATACAACGTCGTAAGTAGTTTAGACCTTTTTCTTTAGCTCTACACTTTTTCAAGGAATTAAAGTCGAGGCCCCCTCCCCCCCCCTCGGTGAGATTTCACAGGACCCCCAACACCTTTTTCACCTCATGTAATTAATGTACACTCCCGAAGCAGTTTACATTCTGGTGCAGGCTGAATTCCAGCATAACAACAAGCTCCGCCATTACTGGCCTTTCGACGTAAGAGGTTGGCTGCCTTGCGAAATAAATGAGAATATTATCTCAGTCCTTTAGACGTGTCTGTTATACACCGCTCAATGGTGTACATTATAAACGTTCGTGTGCCGATACTCCTCCCCTACATGTCATATTGATGCAGAATGCAGTTTTTTCTCGAAGAATGAAGCCTACAAGAAACATCAACAGGTAAAAAAGTACGTATTCCTTGTATAACAACTTGTGGTGGTGTAAGGAAACATAGTTCCTTACATTTTTTTTATTATTATTATTTCAGTTTCATTGTTTTATGTTTGTATATTTAAAGGTAAGATTATGTTTTTTGTGTGTGTGTTTAATTTATTTCATTTTGTAAAAGGAAAAGATACGTTAATAGTTACTATGCAAGAGCAAAGATGTGTGTGTTACAAGAAAATCTTTGGCGGAGGTAAAAAATGGCAGGAGGAAGATCTTGGACGTAAATAACAGATGAGAAGCAGAGATAAAATGGATGGCGGGCGAAGGCATGAATTGGTTTCGTCGCTCGAATAGTAATCGACATAATAAGAGAGAGTTTTTAATGATTTTTTGAATGTGTAATTTGTGAAGCAAATGATGAGTGAAATATAAAGAAAAGTGAAATGAAGTTTTTCTTAGTTTATTGTATGTTGTTTGAATCATACAGACCAATTAAGTAGCAGAAACTGCAAGATAATATTCCATGGATTCTGTGGTGAGTAATATCCCCCCAATGCAAATCAAGGAATCATAATAAAAGGTCGGTTTCTTACATGTGGCGAACGTGATGAGAACGCAGAACTAAGTAATTAGTTCGGTAATTAAAGAGCCAGCAATCTTCGGGATACGAAACAATAATGGATACGAGGATTTTGGTAATAACATCGGAGCGAGTAATTGACCAAATGGAAAGTGAAATGAGTGCAAGTGCAAGAGTTTCTGGAAAATTAATAGCAGTATGAATTCGGGATACGAATGTCAAGAACGATCTATGGGTGAGATTAGTACTGAGTTTTTTCATGAGTCCCCAACAGTTACCGGAACCGAAAAGAAATTTTGCAGAGAAGAGAGTTATTCCATCGAAACGATGCTGGCGATGATTTTAAAAAACCAACAAGAAATTAAACAAGACATGCAAGAATTGGAACAGAGTCAGCAACAAGCATTACAAGAATGGAGGAGAGCACGTAAGGAAAAGCTAGAAGTTGAAACAGAAGAAGATGGAAGAGAGGAGAACAATGAAGATCAGCAGGAAAATGGTGAAAAACAGAAAGTAACAGAAGATTGCAGTGAACCAGAGGAAATTATTTCTACAGTTAGGAAAGTAGAAAAACAAGAGAATGAAAGGAAATTTCAGACGATTTTGGTGAATGATGATATAGGAACACATAGAAAAGAAGAAGACAATGAAGAAAAACCGATGCATGATATCAAGAGAAGAGACAAAGAGAACCAAGCAACAGAAGCAAAATACCAAGGAGAGGAATGGAAAGAAGAAGACAATGAAGAAAAACCGATGCATGATATCAAGAGAAGAGACAAAGGGAACCAAGCAACAGAAGCAAAATACGAAGGAGAGGAATGGAAGGAAGAAGTGATGGAATGTGATAAAAGGAAGAACATAGGCAAAGAAGTAAGAAAAATAATGAACTGGAAAGTAAGGAAGAGACGAGGACTAAATTTGGAGTATGAAGGCAGAAATGTGAAAAGACGTAAGTCTAAGGATGTGCTTTACACCATCAGGGATACTACGAATAACAAATGAGATTTTAACCCAGATGGTGGGGAAAAGAAAAGTTAACATCTATTGTTTTGTTGTTCAATTGTATTCATTTATATGTTGTAAGATTGTTGCGTTTAAAAACATAAAGGATTTGAAATTGTACAGGGAAAGAGTGGAGCGATGACCATTGTACAGAATGAATGAAACATTATAAGGAATATTATGTAAGAAGTAATCACCAAAAATTTGATTGACACAAATTTTTGTGAAAATTGGCCGAGCGGATATGTAAGGAAACATAGTTCCTTACATTTTTTTTATTATTATTATTTCAGTTTCATTGTTTTATGTTTGTATATTTAAAGGTAAGATTATGTTTTTTGTGTGTGTGTTTAATTTATTTCATTTTGTAAAAGGAAAAGATACGTTAATAGTTACTATGCAAGAGCAAAGATGTGTGTGTTACAAGAAAATCTTTGGCGGAGGTAAAAAATGGCAGGAGGAAGATCTTGGACGTAAATAACAGATGAGAAGCAGAGATAAAATGGATGGCGGGCGAAGGCATGAATTGGTTTCGTCGCTCGAATAGTAATCGACATAATAAGAGAGAATATTGAGTTTTTAATGATTTTTTGAATGTGTAATTTGTGAAGCAAATGATGAGTGAAATATAAAGAAAAGTGAAATGAAGTTTTTCTTAGTTTATTGTATGTTGTTTGAATCATACAGACCAATTAAGTAGCAGAAACTGCAAGATAATATTCCATGGATTCTGTGGTGAGTAATATCCACCCGAGGCAAATCAAGGAATCATAATAAAGGTCGGTTTCTTACAGTGGGTGAACGGTAAACGTTCTGGCCTCGCATTCGGGAGGACGCCAGTTCGAATCCCCGTCCAGGCATCCATATTTGGGTTTTCCATGGTTTCCCCAAATCACTCTAGGTGAATGCCGGGATGCTTCCTACAAAAGGCCGTGGCCGAATTCCTTCCCGTTCGTTGTCTCCAGTCCCATCCCGCCTCTTATGACCTCGATGTCGACAAGGCGTAAAGCCATAAGTAAAAAAAAAGAAAAAAAAAACTTGTACGGTAGTGCCCATATTTGGAATGACATTACTCAATTAGTATATAATTTATTGGCTACAATGTGGATATAATGTGCAAATAATATCATCCAAGGAACATGTGTACAAATTTTCGTACCAAAAGGACGATTCCTTCTAAGATAGTTTGTGACTCATTTCTGTTATTAAGCTTCCTATTTCAGCTATGTATCAGTAATCAAAACCCAGCGAAATTCGAATCCTTGACCGTGAGGTCGGTTATTCACTCGCCTACCAGATAAGGAAACACACGGAAGATATGCTGACAGCCCAATTCCAGTTACAACACCTGCTAAAGTGCAAAGCTTTGCAAACGCGACGTGCTAAGAAGAACGCTCTAGCTGCGTTCGCTACTATTTCTTGAGAGCTAGATTTTATGTTATGATTTTCAACCATTAAATAACAGTAAAAGCTCATCTTAACACAACAAACAAAACTGAAAAATATCGAAATTAAGTGTTGTGAGTGGGTTCACATACTACGAAAAGTGTTGATAATGTTATCAGCGTGATGCACGAATGCTTCTGGCTTAATGGACGCAGTATTGCTTAACTCTCAAGTATATACAACTGTAAGTAATGTCTTTCGTTGGGCATGCATTACATTGTCAAAGGTTTAAAATAGTGGTTTCATAATCAGATCCACGTGCTACGTAGTGTATCACGTTAAGGAACATACTTCTACTAATTCACTAATATTTTTTTTTTTTTGTATATGTGATTTATTTCATGACTCTCAATTTCTAAACCCGCAGGGAATGAGAGAATAACTGCTATTTTATTTTTATACTAGCATAAGAAAAGCATGTGATAAATATGACTATTTAAAGTAAATGACTGTGAATATTCCATTACGAAACTGAGGCTCATTCTAACACTTTTAAACAATTTCCTAAAAGATATTCCTCCGATTTTATCCACGATACTTTCACAATTTCAATTTTTTCCTTCCAATGGAAAGTTAATGAACTGTTCGCTTCTAAATGTTCCGAGAACTTCTCGCACAACGTGATCGAATTTACGCTTTAGCTATAATCACTCTGTCCATTCAATAAATTTTTAAAGATAATTTATGTAATAAAACTAGCTGACCCGGTCACGCGTTGCTGTGACTCAGTACTTATAATAGCTACGGTGGATTAATGTTATTCTAAACTTCCTAATGAAGTCAAATTAATATTCGCTAATAAAGACAAAAAACGTTTTAGTCGATTTGAAAATTCAAAAGTAATTGGTAAAGAGTCGGAAATTGAAGCCTTTTAAATGGTACTGGAGATTCTGACGGTATCATTGGAATATGTGGCAACAGGACAATTTCTCTAGTCAAAATAGTTGCTTCAAGAACAATTCCGGTGATCCTTATGATGAACAAACGTGTACTCTTGCATGATCTAGGTGGATTCAAATTAATAAGAAGAATAATCGGTGAACTAATCTTTAACCGAAGATTGTGTGGTGGCATTCCTGGTATATCCAACTCAGTTCGAAAATTGACGGCTTCATTTTCAAGTACAATAATATCTATTGATTTAAAAGACATCAGATCGCCTGGAAACAGTTAATTTCGTCGACGTCAATATTTTTTGATGCCAAAATAGCACAATTACTGAGGCAATTGTGATCTAAGTAATTATTTGATATATCCGGGAACACACACTCCAGGTTACGCGTTGTTGTACGAAATAATATCAGTGAACACTATGGAAAGAAAAAAAAATTCGAAAGCAGATTTCGAATATGGCAGGATGCCAAGGTAGAGAGGAGAGAAAGACAAAGCACAGTGCAATAATAAGAGCTGACCATGACGAAAAGAAGAAAAATTAGAAGCAAGCAAAAAATACTTACACGTTTTTGAATTTAGCGTAACGTTTTCTTCAATGTTATATTCATCTGTGTAATTACTTTTTCGTTACGTATAATAACACAAAAACGATGCACAACAATTTATGCGAATTTTAAGTAGAATCTGACTGAAGGAATCAAAAATACTATTGAGAAATATACAACTAATTAATCCACTTTACTTCCATTAAGCACATAAGTCTAGTCAATATTGGAAGCAATGTTGCCATGGACATCTCCATTCGTTTCACGAAGGTACAGTGCGAGTGGGTCACATTCCCTTAGTCAGAAAAGGAAGCAAGACACATCCTGCCGCATTGTTCTCCAGGATTCATTACCGGGGAATTAACGTAGCTGAGAACCGACTAACATAGTGCACAATTAGGTGCAGCCAGTTCATTAGCCGTCACGCAGTGGGGACCACGTCGTGGGACCATCCGCATACAATCAGCGGAAGGTGTAGCACTAACGCAGCGGTACAAAACACGCTAAAAGGGGTGACTTTCTCCACGCATAATGCCGTGAACAATGTCTCGGTTCCACTCTTCCTGCAGTATGATACACTGATCGTATGGAGAGTAATAAATGCAGTCGAACTGTGGTTATTATTATTATTATTATTATTGTTATTACTCTGCGATTCACTAGAAGTGGGTGGCGGAGGGTGCATTGCTTCTACCTTAATGTGCAATCATTTGTGCATAGGAAGGGATACACGGGATATGGCAGGAGGCGCCCATTGGCTATTGTGAGGCACCATTCCGGCATTCACCTGGAAACTACGGGAAACCCAGATCAGGATGGCCGAAATGATTTATCGAGAACTACTCCTGCCTGCCCCAACCTAACATTCGCCTCGGGTGATTTCGGGAAGCCGTGGAAAACCTAATCTGGATAGCTGGGCCGGTATCGGACAATCGTCATTTTAAATACCAGGTCCGAGCACTAATCAGCAGACTCGGCAAACTGGTTATTGATGCAGAAGAGGAAACGAGTGAAAAGAGAGGAATAGTTCGTTGCCTGATAATGGTCATTCATAGCAATTTTCATCTTGTTTTCCTGATACTTCCAGAAACTCCAAAAAGTTCAAGTATCACACTCAATACTGATTTTTTATTTATTTGGTCCCATATACTACTTACCTGTCAATACGATGAAAGATTAAAGGATTTAAATGTTACAGAGCATAAAGTTTAAAACAGAAGTTGTTCCATAGGAGTGAATTAGGTAGAGTCTTGTTACTTATTTAGTATAAAACGTTTTAATGGCTTATATATAAAATTCTGTCTACAAATTGTTATGAGGAAGTTTTTTTTCTTCTCCTGACGCGTTTCGCCCTTATGGAGTGAGGAATTATCAGTGGCTGTCAATGTATCTCTACAATTATTAAATACAATCATCACTTCTCTCTCTCCCTCTCTCTCTCTCTCTCTCTCTCTCTCTCTCTCTCTATATATATATATATATATATATATATGATCTTTATTGTGTTTAATAGTTGTGGTGATATACACGTAGAAACATACATTTACAGTCACTTATGATACCCTAGGCTATCAGGACAAAACACGTCTGGGAAATAAAAAACATTCATCTCAAAAGCTGTTTATACACGGCATTTATATATAAGAATCTACCGGTACTTATCGGCATCTGCCGAAAATGGCGTACAACAAGATTTACGTTTTAATGGTAGTTGACTTTTATAGTGTACTTTTTAAATGTGATTAAAATCTTGCTCTACACGTCGCATATAAATTTTTAATTATTATAGTGAAAGCTTACATATAAGAAAAGAAAGTTGTTGTGCTGGTTTACACATTATCATCGCCTCTGCATTCGGAATTAGATGAAATTACCTTTTTTGACAATATGTGCTTATAAGAGACATTTAGCCGATGACACCAACTTGATTTCTAGAACATACTGTATTTGAGTACATCAAGCTTTGTAGAAAAAAGTACTAACACGTTTAAATAAGTTCATGTTAGATTAGATACTTGAATGAATAGTACGAATATAGCCTTTCATCGCATTAATCAGTGGGTTACTTGATTCAAAATATGAGTTCAGCGCTAAACTGTGTACCCTGGCAGTTGGCTTTGCGTGAAGTGTTTCTTTAAATATCTGTTGAAAACTACGGCTCATTTTCATTACGAAACGTAACGTAGCAATAAACCATTATAGTTTTATTTCATTTTCTTCCAAATGAAAAGTTATCACAAACACCACTGAAGGGGTAATGGGGATAATAAGTTAACTAACCATTACAAATTCAGAGGAAACTGGACATTGACATAATTTTTATAACCACTATGGCTGTTTTCCGATTCACAAATACTAGCTAAATAATCGCTGTCGTAGACGATACCATGTTATTACAATCCGAAGGTGAGCGGTAACTAAAGATTTGAAAACCAGAAATATTAACACATGGTGAAAAGAATTTTAATTTTTCAGAATGAAAGTGAAATCAGCAGCACAGTCAGTATCTTTATTGCTGCTAATGTATGACGTAACGTGTACTTTGTGCGGGTTGCGGGTGACAGATAAATATTTTCTCTTCTTCATTTGAAGAATATAGACATTTTAGCATTTTCATTCATTCTACGTTTTTACCAATCAGGCACGATTTGCTACCGCTTTTTAGCAAAGAGCTAAAGCGTTCCAAGAACATCAAATATAATTAGATTGTCCTAAACCAGTGTTTTTCAATCTGTGGGTCGCAACCCCTAGGGGGGTCGCGAAGCTTTACTCGGGGGGTCGCGGGCTGAATGAAAAATTCAAGGTTCTACCACTACAATCAAAACACAATTTTACTGCGAAGGATGGGCTTGTTTATTTTTCAAAAATTTATCAAATCGTGGTGCTATTTTTGAAACGTTAATAATCAAATCATTTTCTAATTGCAGTCTATTTCTCTTTTTAGTTTTAATGTCTACCATTGCAGAAAATGTTAGTTCACACAAGTATGAAGTGGCGAATGGCACTCATAATTTTAGATCTTCCCTTGCCAGCTCTGGGTATTCAAGTTTTCTTTTCATCCAAAATACGTCGATACTTTGGAATTAAATTCCATTTTAAGCATGCCATCAGCAGCTAAATCTATAAGACATTCTTTCATATTTGTGGTGACATCAGCCAGATCTATTGACTTGTCTAAAAAAGGGTTTAAAATCCATCTACGCCCATTGTCAGCTTCAGAATGCCAGTCTGGAAAGTATGTCATAAGTTTCTCTTGTAAATTATGCAAGCTCTGTATCATACAAGGAATGTGAACCCTTACTACGAGACTTTGGTCTGATGCGTTATCTTCAACAATCTTCTGAACACACGGAAAAGACTCGAATACACTGTTTTGCAGAGAGGTTAACCATAAACGAAGTTTTGCGTGAAATGCTTTGACTTTATCTTTAGCTGTTAAAATATTTTCTTCTCTACCTTGGAGGTTCTTGTTCAAGGTGGCTAAAAAGATCTGCCAAAAATGCTAATTTCAAGAGCCAATAGGGTCAGAAAAACGATTAGCATATTCAAATCTTGTATTTTGTAAGAACATTAACAATTCAGCTCTCAGTTCTAGAACTCTTGTCAATACCTTTCCTTTGGATAGCCACCTGACTTCTGTGTGATAAAGGAGATTTTGATGAAGCGAGCCCATATCTTTACAAACGATTCTGAATAGCCGGGTTTGCAAGGCTTTACCTTTGATAGAATTCACAATTTTTATTACCTCCTTGAGCACATCATTTAAATCAGAAGATACTACCTTAGCAGCTAGAGCCTATCGATGAAGAAAACTGTGTGTCCAGGATATGTTTGGAATTATCGATTTTAATTTCGCAATGAGTCCGCTATTTTTGCCAGTCATAGCTTTAGCGCCATCGCTACAAATAGCGATACATTTTTTCCAATCAATATCGTAGTCGCAAGTGCTTATCGTACAAACACTGGCCAGAAGTGTTTGCAGGAAGTGCTTTGCAAAATAAGATTTCTTCCATGATATTGTCACCTGCTTCAAAGCGCACAAATACTACAAACTGATCACAATCGGAAACATCTGTAGATTCGTCAAACTGCAAAGCAAAATGTTGGCTGTTCTTTAATTTTTCGATTACTTGTTCTTGAATATCATTGGCCATATCGTTTATTCTGCGTGAAATAGAATTATCAGAAAGTGGTATGTTTTTAGCTTGTTTGCCTCCTGTTTACTGACCATAATTTCAACCATATCAAGAGCTGCTGGCAAAATAAGATTTTCGGCAATTGTTTGTGATTTACCTGCTTTAGCAACTCGATATGCGACTTTATAGCTAGCTAATAATGCTGACTCATTGACACTGGATGCCTGAAAATAAACCAGACAATATAAAAGTGAGTGTGAAATAGTCAATAAAAATTAAGCATGCGAAACCTTTGCAAACCAAAATTAAGTATAATAAAATTTGTATGCAAACAGCAAAGAAATAAACATCATAAGACATCAACGGTAGAGATAGCAACAATTAGAATAAACTCGACTTGATTCGGTTATCCATGCTAAAATTAAATTAATAAAACGATTTTATTTCCTGAATTATAGTATTTTGCTGCTGACTAAGAGCTTTCAACTTTCGTTCAAAGAAATCCTACGGCTTATCGGCTTCTTTTTGATGCTCGGTTGTGAGATGCCGCATAAGCTTTGACGGTTTCATACTCTCACGTGATAAAACATCGCCACAAATTACACATTGAGGTTTATTATTTATGACTGTGAACCGTTATTTCAAATAACTGTCATCGTAATGTCTATTTTTTTTTTTCGGGTTTGATTCACCACTACCGCTATTGACACTCGTACCACATGTTGAAGGCTGCGAACTTTTGAGAAACTTATCCATTTTACAAACGCGCGGAGAAAGCGAAAAAACCAAATAATGACGTCCGTGCTTGTTGACTGCACTTAATTGAATTGAGTGATCTGAGAGTTGAAACAAAAGAACATTGCGGTGTGGCAATGTCGCCGTCTCCGACGCAGTTTGACCCACGCGAATTTGCGTCCAGGTTCATAGCCTTACCAACTTACCTCGTACTTACTTTAAAAAGTCTCGCGGCTTCTTGCAGAGTGTAGATCTGGATAATATTAAAATGTACCAAAATAGAAAAAACAACATTTACGTAGTAATTTAATTAAATTATTTCTTTGTCTTCTATGATGTGTCGCGGTCGGGGGGGGGGGGGGGTCGCCAGAAATTTTCAACTTGTAAAGGGGTCGCGAAATCAAAAAGAATGAAGAACACTGTCCTAAACAATACAACTTAAGTTGCCAGTTTCCAATCTATGAAACAAAAGTAAATCAAATTATTCGAGTTTCTCAACACACATTCCTTTCAACAGAGACAAACGAAGGGGTTTATGAATTCACATTGTCTCAGTGTCATGGATTTTTCCCTACAGTTCTTTCTGGCAAATTATGTCCTCCTTTCCTGGGTTCTCAATATGTTGTTAAAACAAATTCCCAGTAATTTCCTCAAATGAATTATAAAACTAATTAAATAACGTTTGCAGTCTGACTATCAACTTTTGTTAAAGGAGTTCTCCCTTATCGATACGATAGAGAATTTGTTATAGTTTTGAAAAAATATTTATTTAACGATTTATTAAGACTCAGGCTTCGATGAAGGAGTCTTGAGTTTTCAAACAACATTTCAGCGTATTTTTTTATATAATTCGATTACTAACTGTAACCAAGATTTTATTTAAATGGTTAGTTTTTTCATTTGTTCTTAATTAAAGGCACTTACTTTAATGTATTTGTCTAACACTTGTTTTAATTTTCTTCGAATATTTACTATAAGATTTATACAACGGTGAATTTAATAACAATCCTATTAACGGATGCTAGTTCGTGGTAAGTTTATTTGAACGCGCTACAATGATTTAGAATTCATGAACTTTTATATTCTTATAAGTTTTTAATATATTTACATTTTTAAACCACGGAGTGAAGTCCAGCAATTCAAATAACCACTTAAAAGAATATGTGCTGTATTTATAAATTTCATGGATGTATGAGAAAGAAAGGAAATAAGTAATTTGATTAAAAACGTCATGCCACATATCAACAAACTGCAAGTATTTTTCTCAGTTAGAGCCGGCTTTTTTTTAAGGCATTAAAGCAAAGTTAGACAGCTAAATTTATAACCATGTTTGTTACCTGTCTCACAAATTCGTGACACTCAAAGTTCGATGATATCAGTTTTATTCGCTTAGACAAATAATAATAGCATTAAAACTTTTGGTGAAGCAATACTATACACGATTTGGAAAATACAAAGAAAAATGCTTTGAATGGCATAGCTGTCTTGGGGCTGATCCAAGTCCGTTTTCTATGGCGCCTGCAACGTATGCAATTCGTCGACGCGAGTGGCACATTAGATGCCAGCCTTGCAGGGTTGTCTTTCCTGACTGCTGTAGATTGCTCCCCATGTTTTATATCGAAACATTCAAATCAGTGTACTTTGACAATTCTATTTAAAATTAAAGATTATTTTCAATTTTTAAATAAAAAACAAAATTTGCTTAAACTTTCATAAATCAAGGAGATTTTTAAATTCCACAGGAATAAAACCAATATTACGCGGTACATCATATGGTTTTGAAATACTTATTTTTTAATTATTATTTCATTGGTTCCATACTTTCATAATCATTAATTCAATTCCGACTGTATCGCTACTTAAACTACAACGGAAATATGTACAACATTACAAAATCAAGGATATGAACTTTTATAGTAACAATTTGATTTAGTTAAGCAACTGCAAAAAAAATAAGTTCCTAGAACACTGTGTTGAACACGTCATTTTTGATGGGCTTGGCTGGAAACAAGTAAATAATAAGACACAAACAGATAATTTTATAATTTAAAACATTTCGAAGATATGTAACTGAATAATTATCAGTTTAATTTTCTGTGGGTTAATTCGTTAACTACCGATTTTCCTCAAAATTTACAACATACAGTGACACTCGTGGAACAAGATAAGATGAGAAAAATGTCTTTCATATAAAGTCACGACTTATTCTTCTCCAAAACAAGACCAGCAGTCGTCCACAAATATACAATTTGTAGTATTCTGATTTTTTAGATACTTTCCAGTGGTGACTGATTTGTATAACGTTTTCCCGCAGTCTGAGGCCGACCTGGACCTGGAGCAGTTGAACAACACTCGGCGCGCTGCTGTGGACCTGGTGTTCTTCAACAGGGTGCCCAAGGTGGGCAGCCAGACCTTTATGGAGCTGCTAAGGCGTCTCTCCCTGAGAAACGAGTTCGCATTTCACCGCGACAGAATCCAGAGGGTGGAGACCATACGTTTGGCGCCACCTGACCAGGTACTTTTAACCTCTTCTAACTGCACAGCAAACTATTTTTGCACTCGCATCCCTAGACAGAATTTAGTTCAGCAACTTTGGCACTTTTGCGCTTTCGTCTTGATGTAACAAATTTATAACGTTTCTAAACTGTTTAAGTATAAATCTGGTCTTATTTTAATTATTATTGCGTACAAAAAGCTTATGAAAGTCAGTTAATGAGAAATATATGAAAACCGATCAGCTCGTAAGTTTTAAAAATAAAGAGGTACTAGATCTCATTGACTTACCTCAGGTTAATATACACGAGTTACAAAACAAAAATTCTATCAATCAATCAGTTTTAAAAATGAACTATATCTACTGTATTAGCTGAAACGAGAATGATTAAAAACCTGGTGTGTGTCTTTCATAGCAGAAATGATATTTTCGGTTAGACACAATTACTATTTATTAAATTCCCTCCGCCAAACATTTATAACTGAATTTGATCATGCTATAATTGAATACTTTCTCTTTCATTAATTTTATTACAGTTTTATGCTTTCTTGTCTTGAATAAATTATTCCATATCTCCTTTCTGTTCAGAACGTTTTCACGACCTTCCACAAGATCGTATTTGACAATACAGTTATGACGACTCTGTTTACTAGCTGGACGGTGGCGTAAGGAGCAGTGTTTCATCATCTGTCTGTGTACGGTATTACTTACGCTATATGTGATTAGTATTATTTAGTTTATGAATTATGTACTTATTGAGGTGGAGCGTCCGATTTTTCGCCTAAATGATTACGTGAAATCGCCAAAAAACCTTAGTATGCCAGACTCGAAGTTTGAAACTAGAACTGTTGGACCTATCCATTCTATTATGCTGGCGGTTTAGGGCTCGCTGACAAACTGAAGAGTCATTACACGTCACCAAATGTTACGAATCTCTCTTATCCTGTGGATTATTTACTTTCTATTATTGTGTTTTTATCATCGGTGAGTTTACTGAATGGTACATTTTTACACTTACTATGTGAGTCAGTCCCCTTTCCATGGTCTCTCGTGTAAACAAGTCTAAATTGCCTCTGTTTGTGCCCACAGCTTGCTCTGGCGACCCACGTCAATAGCTTCGAGCCACCGGCCGTCTACGTCAAACACGTCTGCTTCACCAATTTCACGCAGTAAGTCCTGCCGTCATTGCAAACAATTAACTGGGTAACTAAGTAGATTTTTTTTACGTTACTGTAACACCTCATAAATTTTTTACTCCATTTCAGGTATACTTTACAAATGTAAGGGCATCTCGAATAAGAAACTATTAGTTCAAACGACCAATTTGCGTATCCAAGATCAAGCCTACAAGCAAGTGATCTAGAACTAATCGTCCAAGTGTTTCGGCGGGTGTATTGCTTATATCGATTAAAATGTATCAGTTATTGAGCTCGTCAGTCGCAACGGAGTTTCAACTTATTATTATAACCCGTTCGTAACTGTGAGGGATCTAATGACAACCGCTAAAAAACAAGCAAGATAATCATGGAGCAGAGAGTGGGAGGAGTCACAACTGGTCAAAGGAAAACATTATGGACTACGGACAGATCCACCCCGTCATCCCTAAACAGCACTGGCACCATCAACTCAAGATCCCAAGAAAGTTATCGTAACCGTCTCCAGGCTATAGTTCAACCTTGGCTGTTTCCGCGCATAATTGAACAGAATAAACATAGGTCAAAGCCCCTTATGCGGATGCGACGAGACGAGAATAGGGGACATTGACCATATCTTCTTCGGCTGCAAGAACAGATACAACAGCACCACAGAACTAATAAAGCAAGTGGTAGGATTAAGTCACTTCCCACCATCAAAGGTGTCAAATCTCCTTGCGAACGACGACACCAGGATCATCATATTGCAATGAAAATTTCTAAAATACTGTGAGATGGACATACAAACCTACAAATGCCTATGAGTATCAGTGTTTGCAACCTCTACTAACTGAAATATTGTCATCAAGTACTTAATAACAGATATGAAGTATTGTAATAGAGATCATGTATTTGTGATAGAATATCTATTATTTGTGTTATGAACATTTATGTGCTGTAATACTTATAAGCTGTGCTATGGCTGTTTAAATGATGTAACTGTAATTAGTGCTATGGCTGTATGGTTTACTGGCCCACTGCCAATAATAAATAAAAAAACTAAACATTAACAATGGAGTGTGGATTACTGTATGAATCTTCGATTTAAACTCTTGAATCAAGAATGAATTTCAGTTAGGTCCCATATTTTAATACAAATGGCCGTAAATAACAGATTTCTATTAAATCCATATTGTAATACAAAATCGTAGAGATATCAGCATAGATGTATTACAGTCTGACAGTTGGAGACTGATAGAAACATTAAAAAAAATTATGCAGTCATGTTGCGTGCTCAGAGAAATACGGATCTAACATAACTAGTGTGGAGATAGTTTCTGCCTCCTCCCAACCTAGCTCGCGGTACCCAAACAAATAATCACCTTCTATTTGGCGCGAAAGTGGTTTTGCTCATTTTAAAGATGTATATGGGACGATCATCGCATTTAAGAAAATAAGGAATCCAGATTTGCGATAAGATTTTTGTAAAGAATACAATGATACTAAAGTTTTTTTCTGAAATCTATTAAGCTATTGACTCCCTACCATCACCGTACAATATACAGTTTACTTTTAGGTATGTTTTTACGACTCATAGTATGGATAAATTGAAACGGCTGAAACATTTATATTATACGCATAACAAGTATTTTTAAAGAGTAGAATAGAACGTTATGTGTCATAAATAACTCTAAATGTAATTCCCTAAGGAAATGACAAGTAGATGTCTTTGTCTTTAGAATTAGAAATTTTTTATACTGAACTTGAACACAATTTGACATGTGACTAATGTTATGACCCCAACAGGTACGGGCTGCCAGAGCCGATCTACGTGAATCTGGTGCGTGACCCCGTGGAGCGCGTCATTTCGTGGTATTACTACGTGAGGGCGCCCTGGTACTACGTGGAGCGCAAGCAGGCCTTCCCAGACATACCACTGCCGGACCCTCGCTGGCTCAAGAAGGTAACAAACATCGACACATATCACAATAGTAATTATTAACAACTAGCTATACAGAATTAGGTTTCTTACTCCCTCTAAAATTATGTCTCCAGCAGGAATCGCCGCATGATAATTGTTTTCTCGTTTATCAACAGTTATCCCTTTAATATCTGTTACCACATACTATACGGTGCTAGGATTACAAATCTTTGAAATTATCTTGAAATGTGTGTGTTACTTCAATGCCACATAAAATATACAGTTGTTCATTGTATCGGAGCTACCTTAAGGCGACAGTGAACCATTAAAATATACAATTCGCTCTATCATTCTATGGCATGTATTATACCACAATTTCAAAAAAGCTGTTGGTTTAACACTGTCAGAATATCTGTCCTTCAAGTTAAAAAACAAAACAAAATACTTGTTTGTTGGAAAAATTAAAATTTCTAGTTTCCTGCTAGTTGTTGCTACATCATTATTCTCTGGTGATGTATTGGTTTCTCCAGAAGCAGTTTAATATTGAATCAAAAAGTGTGGTATTTGCCTCTACCTCCCCCCTCCCCCCCTTCCTCGTGGCACGTAGCTTTTTCCCTACTGATTCCAGAAAAGATTTTGTTCCCGTTTTCTCTTCTCAGACTATCGGAAATTAAATACGGAGATAATTAAATGACGGAAATAAATATTAAAATGCTGTTTAGTGTTCTGAACCTTATTTTAACAGTGACAAATAAATGAAGAGCTACGCGGTTGGGTTCAGAACCCCCCCTTTTTTTTTCCCCACGTAGTCCAGCGTAGCTTTCCAGCCAACCACCCCCACCCCGTTATACCGAGCCACGTAGTTTATGGACGCTCCCTAAGCATTGAGATAGTGTAGTAATCAAGATAAAATTCGTTTTCGATTTTCAAGCAAGCGTATGATTAGTAGTTACGCGAGTCTGCTTCAGCAGTTCTCTCTTTCTGCTTGTGGAATGGATGGTTAAAACAATATTAGATGTGTTGTTGATAGCAAAGGCCATTTTAAAAAAATACATATTGGAGACAGATGCCAACAAAAACCATCCAGCTTTCCACTGAAAGGTTAACGAATGTTCAACACTTGGAGTTGAATAATTGTAAACTTTTCTAATTTTTTCATCCGAAAAATCCAAATGCATTTAATACGGAAAGAATATTATTTCTACTGCCTTCGTACACAATAACTCCATGTCACATTAACTTCTTAAATGCAAAAATGATCAATCAAACCGAGCGTCGTGGGTGAGCGGTTAACGTTCTGGCCTCATATTCGGGAGAACGGCGGTTCGAATCCCCGTCAGGGCATCCAGATTTGGGTTTTCCATAATTTCCCAAAAATCACTCCAGGCTAATGCCGGGATGTTTCTTTTAAAAGTCCATGGCCGAAATACTTCCCGCTCCTTGTCCCCAGCCCATCCCGCCACTAATGACCTCGACGTCGACGAGGCGTAAAGATATAAGTAAAAAAAAAAAAAAAAAAAAAAAAAAAAAAAAAAAAAAATTCAACACAACATAGTATAATCTTAAAAGTGTACTTTTCAGTATCTTGCATTTCCATTATGTACACATTCTGAGGCTTACTAAGTTTAAAATAATTTATAGAATTCTATAATATTTAAAATACTGCATAGCTATTCCAGTAATTCGAAAACTTTTGAGGTTTCGTGGCTAGCTGACGATGATGTGATTAGAAGCCGCATGATCTATGCCCATCCACCTAACTCGGAAGTTCAACAGCAAATGTTATCTCCTAAAACTAACTGAATACTTAGCATTTTTTCATTCGTCTCTTTCGACTTAGGAAATAGAGTGATGATGATTTTCTTACTTGTGGTAGAACGTGTGTGTGTTACCGTGACACTAATAATAACTTAGAACACATGCACATACATGCATTGCAAATTTCTAATGAACCATTTTTCACGTCCTAACTATGATCAGAAGTCATTATATTCTTTTCAAAATACATTGTTCTTTAAAAACTTAAGTTAAAAAGAAAATAATGTGCAGTCACACTTCTATGTTAAACGAATGTTTCTTCTTGTAGAGTTATTATCCTGATATAATAGTAGTTTACAACTGACGTTTAAGATTTACATATATCATCAGAGGCCTTACGTAAAATTTTAGCATATTTTATCGCAACTGCTGCGACAACTGTATTATGTGGTGTTATGACAGGACTTCGAGACGTGCGTGCTACGTGGAGACCGGGAGTGCCGCTACCTGGAAGGAGAGACCAGAGAGGGGATAGGAGACCATCGTCGACAGTCGCTCTTCTTCTGTGGACACGAGGACGCCTGCACGTGAGTCTACACACAGTGTATAAGCGCTCTGCCATTTACCTTACGTAAAATTTTTATTTTAAAGCTTTTTAAATAAATAGTCATTCTGTAGGACCATCATTTAGAGCGAAAATTGTGATGGCCGTCATTGAATATAGTGACGATATGTAATGTGATATTTACACTGTTTGTAAATGAATCCGAACTACGAAAGGAAGAAATACGTTTATACCCTTTTCATCCCCAACTGACGGCTCAAGGTCATGTTCCCCTAGCACCACTCCTCATCTCACCGTCCCTTCCCGTTGCCTACCTCTCCCAGCAGTCCGCTGAGTGCAGGCAGGCGGGCACTGTTTCCCCTCCTTATGTAGGGATAAGGGCAGCGGAGTGGGGATAAAGCAGACTGACCTTAAGCCGCCTCTGTTTACTGAACGGACTATAACTAGTTATTGGGGAACACTTTTTTAAATTCCGTTAACAAATATAACTTTAAAAAATAATTATTTTCTTTTGAAAGGTGAAAAGAAATTCAAAAGCCACAGAAAAACGTAATGATTGAATCTTAAGTGCAAAACGAGAAAATTAATAATGACACATCTTTCGTTTATTGGAGCATTAAGTAATAAAAGAGATCACTTAATGGTTGCTTCAGCTACTCGGCAGGAAAAGCATTTAATTTTAATCATTCCTCTTATTTTGCACAGTATAAAAATAGGATCAAATGCAATAGGAGAAGTAAGTGAACTCTGCTATTTGGGAAGCAAAATTACAACCGATGGCTGAAGCAGGAATGATTTAAAACCAGATTAGCAATAGCAAAAAGAGCCTCCATGAGTAAGAGAAATCTTTTAGTTTCAAATATTGATCAATGATTTTGAAAGAACTTTTTAAAACTCTATGTATGGAGTGCAGCACCTTATGCCAGCGAAACATGGACTTCAGGTATACCAGAAAGAAAGAAAATTGAAGCATTTGAAATGTGGTGCTACAGAAGAATGCTGAAAATTAAATGGACAGAAAAACGTGTTTTGGAAATGATGGGTGAGGAAAGAAGTTTGTGGAAGAAGGTTACAAAAGAAGAGACAGGTTTGTAGGTCATATTTTGAGACATGCTGGATTGGTTAATTTGTTAGTGGTGGGAACAGTCGAAGGTAAGAACCGTAGAGGAAAACAGAGATTAGAATATATGAAGCAGATAATTGAGGACGTGGGTTGTAACGGGTATGTGGAGATGAAGAGGTTAGCACAAGATAGGAAGAGATGGAGGATTGCATCAAATCAATAGAAAGACTGATGACAGAAAAAAAAGTATGATACAGCCTTTTGCAACGTTCCCCGTTAGGTTACAAACATTGTAATTTCCCACATACGCTAGTAAAACTCTCAAAATTCTGTTCCTGTCACAAGACTCTTACAATAAAGGAACCTGTATTCACATAACTGTTTACTTTTACTGTCTGAAACCAGTGCAAGTCTGGTAAAGACAGCAGGATACAACGGTACTACAGATATTACGAGGTATAAGAGAATACGTGTCCGTGAATAATTACTTCCTCTGCGCTTTGCATGCTCTGTCTTTGTTCCCGCTCATTATCTATGGAAGATGACGATTCCATAATCCAGGGTCAACCTTAATAAACTGTATCAATTCTATTTCCTTTAAACTGCGAAGAATTGCTTTCTGCAGGTGATTGATTGAACCTGTCTAGGATTATTTTATCATTAAATGTTAGGACAGACGGAATGAGCAAACATAAATTTTGTTAGAATGGCGGAACTTCGTGACTTACCGACCAACAATGCTACACGATAAAAAATGTTATCTTAGATTTCACCCTATCTTCTGCCGTATACGTAAACTCAACCATAGACAAGAGTGCGAAAATATTTACATATAAAATGATAAATTAAATGTAATACAAAACTGGCGGCCACCTATTGAAAAATAATTTCATTTTTATAATGTATGGGTGTAAATTTCTTATAAAGACTGATTCTTTTAACTATGTACTTATAGTTGTTCCCTATATTTAACAATAGAATATAATACTTTGGTGAAGTGTGAAAAGGAAAATCATATATGGCAATAGGATTCTTGCTATTTGAAAATACGGTTTTATTAGGTTACTCTGTGTATTTAGGCGTAACGCTGCCCGACAGAAATATAAACAAACAGCATAAAATGCCAAAACTGTAATATATGACTCTCTGTGCCCTTTCCAACAGCATATACTATCTAATCGTCAACAAGACATGTAGGCAAGCTTCGATATTGAATAATGAGGTAAAATAGTAGTATGTTGCTTTCCAAAGCATCTTAGCCGGTTAAGACTAAAAAATTGGGGTATGTAGTAGTCAGAGCTATTACAGTCAAAGTTAACTCGAATTCGTCTTTTTTTAGCTAGTCAGTAAGACAATAAATATTGTTTATAACTTAGCATTGTATTTGGTAACCAATGAAACAGTTACTAGGTACTTAACTGCTAAACATTTTATTCAGATTAGTGAGAGAGACTTCTATTAAGTAGCCAACATTTACAGCACGTGTTTCGGGGGAAGTTTCCAGAAGAAAACTAAGTCCTGGCCGATCGACTGTCATTTTACTGATCCTTTGGATTCCTGACACCGCTGAGTCACGCCGAAGTCGTCACGCCTATGAAATTTTTTGGCGCTGCTTTCTTCATCAATCGTTAGACCTGACACCTCTCCACATTTCCAATAGAGTTTTCTTCAATTCTACCCACGTTCCGCTGGTTCTTCTTCCACCTTCTCTTCATGTGCTTTGAAATTTTCACTTTCAAAGTGTCACAGTTTTCGAAAATTGCCTTTATAGATCTTGAAACGCCCTTAAATTGTTCACTGTAGTGTATTTCCTACAGAGGAACAGGGTTCACTCTATAAGAAAGCGTCCAAAAACCACGTGGCTCGATCTAGGGGGGTGGGGGGAGTGGGAGGAGGGGATGAATCGGAAGCTACTCTGGGCTTCGTGGGGTGATTGGGGGGGGGGAGGGTTTCCGAGCCAAGTCCGTAGCTTTTCATTCATATTATTTGTCACAAATGAAATATAGAACACACAACAGCCTGTGAATATTTATTTCTGTCATTTAATTACGTATGTAATTTACGATAGTTTGACAAGAGGAAACAGTACAAAATATTTTCTACAATCAATAGGGAAAAATCTACGTGCCACGCGTGGGCGCGGAGGGTGGAGAGGAGGGGGGGGGGGGGAAAGCTTCACAGGAGGTCAAAATGGAGCTACGTAGTTGTGGACGCTCCCTAAGGCTACTTGGCATGTACTAATTCTACGTTCACGGTTCCGTATGGCTTTCTACGCTCGACTTTTTTTGTTCAGGTGGTATATCCAACATCTCTCCACATTTACAAAGTGGTTTGCTTCAATTTTACCTCCCTTCCGTTGGCTCGTCTTTCACTTTCTGCAGACCTATTCATGTTCAAAGTCTGGCATTACATGAAATCTGTATGGACTCGCTGTGACATACTGGTGCTTGTTGCAGGCCGTTCAACACAGTGGGAGCTCTGCAGCTGGCGAAGCGAGCCGTGGAGCGACACTACGCAGTCGTGGGCGTCCTCGAAGACCTCAACACCACGCTCACAGTGCTCGAGAAATACGTGCCTCGCTTCTTCGACGGAGCCTCCGACGTCTACTGGGGTATGCCCACACAGCCGATGCATATGTAGTTTACAACGCACTGTACTCCTCAAAGACAAACTTTTTTAAAAATATTAATACACCGTAAATGCAGTTCTGAACTAAATCAACACTTATCTCATATCGGATTCGAACGGGTAGGCCAATGGACTAATTACTACTTTGCTGACAGGCGTATAGTTGGCTTTTAAACGAGTTTTTAATTTTATCAATTCATTCTACCAAAAATCAACACAAACCACAATACCTCATATTTTACCTATTATCCAACACGTTAGATACGATTTGAACTGGAATACCTGTATACTTTTAAAAATCACATTATTTATGAACAGTTGATTCCCTGCTCCCTTGTTGTTTCTTGCCAAACAAATGAAATTTTACTAAAAGTGACTGCAGATACTTGTGCTAGACTGATAAGAATTTGTCATTAGAATCTGAGAAGAGGGATAGGAACCGTAAAAATTTCAAATACTCGTAGAATAACTCACAAGGAAACTCATAAAGACAGTTCAGTCTATTTGTGATGTTTGAAAATATTTTTCATGGCTAACAAGAAAGTAGGGAAACGGGTGACTTATTATGAACAATTTAGTGACAGGATTATTTTGATGAGGTTAGAAACTAAGCCCGTCCCAACCACATTAGTACAAGTGTATATGCCAACGCCAAACGAAGATGACGAAGAAATAGACAAAATATATACTGAAATTGAAGAATTGATCCAATATGTGAAGGGGGAGGAAAATCTAATAATCCTTTGTGATTGGAATGCGATAGTGGGAGAAGGGGAATACTGTAGGAAGTTTTGGTCTAGGAGAAAGAAATGAGCGAGGAAGCAGGTTGCTAGAATTTTGTGAAAGATATAAGCTAGTAGTGGCAAACACACTGTTTAAGAACCATGCAAGCAGAATATACACCTGGAAACGTCCTGGGGATACACGCAGATTTCAGCTAGATTATATCATGACCAAACAGAGATTCAGAAATCGAGTGCTAGACTGTAAAGCGTACCCAGAAGTAGACATAGCCTCTGACCATAATTTGATAATAACGAAGTGCAGGCTGAAATTTAAGCGAATAAGGAAGCAGTATAAGCATAACAGACTGGAAGTGAATAAACTGAAACAATCCAGCACGAGAGAAAAATTTGCAGAAATGGTAGACTTAGGTCTAATAAGTAAATGTGAAAGGAGCTCAACTGAGAACGAATGGAATGCATTAAAGACCGAAATAATGAAAGCTGGTAAAGAAACATTAGGCTTTAAGGAACAAGCTGCCCGAAAACCTTGGATCACAGAAGAAATTTTGGAGCTGATGGATCAAAGGAGAGGGTACAAAAATGCTGAGGATGAAGTAGGAAGAGAGCAGTACAGGCAATTTAGAAATCAAATAAATAGGAAATGCAAAATAGCAAAAGAAAAAAGGCTACAAGAAAATTGCGAAGAAGTATAAAAGGAAATGGTCGTATGAAAAGTAAATGTTGCATATAGAAAGATCAAACAGAATTTTTGAGAAATGAAGAAAAGAGGTATGAAAATTAAAGCTACCGGTGGGAAACCTCTTTTACGTTAAGAAGATAGAGCTAACCGATGGAAGGAATACATTGAGAATCTATATGATGGGGACGACTTGAACAATAGTGTAATGGAAAAGGATGGCGATGTCGACATTGATGACTTAGGAGATCCTGTTTTGAGGACAGAATTTAATAAAACTCTGAATAACTTGAAATCAAAGAAGGCAGCTGGAATTGATGAGATCCCTGCAGAACTTCTTAAATCCCTAGGAGAGGAAGGAATCTAAAGATTATTCAAGATGATATCAAAAAGTTATGAAACAGGAGAAATTCCAACTGATTTTAATAAAAAATATCATTTTCACACTTCCAAAGAAAGCACAAGCCGACAAATGTGAGAATTATCGAGCCATTATTCTAACATCACATGCTTCAAAATTACTGACCAGAATAATATACAGAAGAATGGAAAGGGTAGTAGAAGAACAGTTTGGGTTTAGGAAAAATCGTGGTACAAGGGAAGCAATTCTGTCTTTAAGATTAATACTTGAAGGGAGGATCAGGCGTTCGTTGATTTAGAAAAAGCTTTTGATAATGTTAGGTGGGACAAGATGTTCAAAATTTTAAAGAAGTCAGGTCTAAAGTATCGAGATAGAAGAATACTCTATAAACTATATAAGAATCAAGTGGCTATAATAAAAGTAGAGAATCACGAGAGACATGCATCAGTTAAAAAGGGTGTGAGACAAGATTGTAGTCTATCTCCGTTAATATTCAACTTGTATGTAGAAGAAGCAATGAAGAAAAGGCAAAGAAAAATTTCCATGTGGCATAAGTTTTCAGGGAATAAAAATCAGTATGCTACAATTTGCTGATGACATTGTCTTGTTAGCAGAAAGGGCTGAGGATATTGAGAAGTTACTGAATGGCATGAAAAAAATACTGAAGGAAGATTTTGGACTGAAAATAAATCAAAGCAAAACAAAAGTGATGAAATGTAGCAGAAATGATACCAATACTAGTAGGTTAAATATAAAAATAGGATCGGATGCAATAGGAGAAGTGAGTTAGATCTGTTACCTGGGAAGCAAAATTACAACCGATTCCCGAAGCAGGAATGATGTTAAAGGCAGAATAGCACTAGCAAAAAGAGCCTTCATGAAAAAGAGAAATCTGTTAGTTTCAAATATTGATCTAGGAATTAGAAAGAACTTTTTAAAACTCTTTGTGTGGAGCACAGGACTTTACGGTAGCGAAACATGGACTTTAGGAATACCGGAAATAAAGACAATTGAAGCATTTGAAATGTGGTGCTACAGAAGAATGATGAAAATTAGGTGGACAGACAAAGTAAGAAATGAACGAGTTTTGTAAATGATGGGTACGAAAAGAAGTTTATGGAAGAATCTTACAGAAAGAAGAGAAAGGCTGGTAGGTCATATTTTGAGACATGCTGGATTGGTTAATTTGTTAGTGGAGGGAACAGTCGAAGGTAAGAACTGTAGAAGTCATTGTTTGGTTACAAGGTAAAATACACCAACAATTAAGATAGTGAAAAGGTTGTTGATACAAGGTAGCGTGTATACCTACAAGCAACTGACATAAGATGTCCCCATTAAACCACAAACAAAATTCTGCCGGAGGAATTGTGTTATTATTATTATTCTTTTCCTATTATTATTATTACTCCGCGATTCACTAAAAGTGCACCTATCCCAAAGGTTAATAGTTTGGAAGGGATACACGGGATATGGCATGAGGCACCCATGGACTATTGTGAGGAACCATCCCAGTATTCGCCTGGAGTGATCTGGGAACACCATGGAAAACCCAGATCAGGATGGCAGGAGTGATTTTTCGAAAGCTACTCCTGTTGGATTTTAAGTTTACACGCCCGGTAAATCCTTTCTATTCCATTCCATAATCGCGCGTGGAAAAAATGAATACAGGAAAGAATTAGTTCTGGCCCTGATTTCTCTTATCTTATTTTCGCGGTCATTCCGAGATATGAATGTTGCTGGTAGCAATATTTGTTTGCTGTCATTCCGAAATATGTCAGTCGTGAATTTTTCAGTTAGCTTCTGTCGAGATCAACGGCTTAGGTGCTCCAGGTCTTCCCAACCTAACTCCTTCAACATCGCACATACACTTTCCCGCCTACTATATATACCTGTCACGAATCGGGCGGCTCTTTTATGGACCTTCTCTAATGCCTTGCCTTCATTAACCCCTTTTGACCGCGAAGTTAGCTAGTCTTCCACATTTAACCTCCCCCCTCCCCTTTAGTCTGTTACTATTTTTAAAATAACGAATTATTTCTCTTCATCAGACAGGTTCAGCGGAGGAATGTCTTCCCCGTCATATTATCTAGTAACATAAATTTTGGTAACCTCTGGCTTAGAAGAACTTCGTAAACTTAGCTCACAAAGTTCTTGGATTTGAATCCATGTATCAAACTATCGATTATCAATTTCTGTGTGGTTTCCAATTTGCCTCTTTTAAATTGTATATCATATTAAATATTCATCCAAATTATGGAACTTCACACTAGCATAACGATATATACCTGGAAATATGTGATAACTAACCGTCATGAACGTAGAGAAATGGTAATGGGAAGTGCGGCTTCACATTATGTTGCCTTCCAAGTTGATCAGGTTTGTAGAATCCCAGAAAATTAGTCTCAAGTGTAAAATGAGTGGTTTTGGTTATTTAATAATATACCGAGCATAATTTTGCCAGTTGAGATGACTGAGGTGTGATCCTATCTCCCGTAAGACGGCAGTTCAGCTTTTCAATCACTTTGTTTAGTAGTAAAAGGGAAAAAGAAGAAAGATTGGAATAGTATAAGAGAGATCTTACAAGTCAAAGCGAAGCAAACTGTATGCTGTAAGTCAAACATTTGCCACAGGGTTGATAACACGCCAACATCATCTTTCTACGTGCTTCCAAGTTTTATCGGACCACTGATCATAACCATTCAAGTATTTTACTTTTCTCTAATATGTATTTACATGAAGTGCAAAAGTTCACGGGTGTACCTTCTAAAATCGTGTGGGGTGACGAAGTGCAGCGAGCCGACTCAATATGTCGTCGGAAGTCCTTTGAAGAAATATTCCTCTATAGCGAATGTGTCGCCCGTGCAGAAAGTTGTGCACGAACTGACCTATCGATAAGGTTCCAGATTGGTTCGACTGGATTCATGTCTGAAGATCTAGCTGCAAAATCATTAGCTGTAATTGTCCAGCTAATGTGCCTCAAATCTATCGTGAACGGTTGACCCGGTTTTCGTCCTGAAAAATTCCATGAACATGAAATCAATGAATGGCCTCCAAGAAGCTGAACGTAACCATTTACATTCAATGGTCGATTTTGATTGTCCAGAGTTGTCATGTAAATACAGCTCATAACACGATGGAGTAACCACCAGCATAGTGCCTTCTTCACAACCTGGATACATGTCATCAGGGGTCCGCGCCACACTGTAAGGCTACCGTCGTTCTTAGGAGCTGGAATTGTGACTCAGTTGACCACCTTTTCAATCTAGTGTTTCACCAATATTTCCAGGAGAAGCGCTACCACCTGGGTCTGAAAAACCATGGCCCAAATGGAAGTCGTGGTCTGAAAAACCATGGCCCAAATGGAAGTCGTTAAGCAGGCTTCGAGTTGAAATTGGCCGTTGCAAAGATACTCTTGCCACATGGAGATACCTGGGAGAACAACATGTTCGTGCGGGGAGAGAGAAACCATGGTACATCTGAAATCGGAATTAATGAATATCAATTAATGTATCCAATCAGCTACTGACAAAGCCATCGCATTGGTGGAAAAATACAACATATCTGATGCTGTCATCGACACGAGAAGAAGAAGAAGACTGAAACCTCGATGCAAACTTTGCTGGTTTCGGTTATTAAGTAGTGATCGGCCACTGCGTTGTCTATGACGAGAGGTATTATCTGAAATTAAATATACATGACATTCCTTTATGCTACGGATCGAAACATGCTGAATTCATTAACAATTTCCGAAATGGAATGCCGCATGCGTCTAACGCCAAATACCATTGCGTGTTAAAAGTCTGTTAATTTTTGTTATGCGGCAAGACAATCACGTTAGAAAACCTTACAAAAGTACAAATGAAATTCCTGACACTGCTTGGTACTTAATAGTTTCTACCGTCTCCTGGATATTTGCGTCTTCCTGTCTCATAACTTGTAGATCTTCAGTGTATTTCACTGCATTATTACTATACCAGAAACACTAGGCAAATAGGATTATTACTTTTTTTTGCAATTCATCGAATACATTCCAGTCTAATACGATGAGATAGGGATTATTATACTAATTATAAAACACAAGCACATGGATTAATTTTTACAGATTCTTTTAAATACTGCACGTATATCATTTCTCATTGCCACGATGTCTCACTTACTGATCAACGCTTATATCACCTACGTGAGATCAGGAATAAACCCTTCACTGACATACTGAGATTCTAGGAGTATTTTATATTTATCAGCCAGGTTTAACGCAAGTACGCCATTTGGGTATGAATATTATAATTTGTGATCGGTATGTTAAAGTGTAATTTATTTATGAATTGAGAAACTTTCGAGGATGAAATCTGTATAGATTATTACGGAAAACAACATGGAAAAACGAAATAAGGGCCTCCGGCACGCCAGTCTTGATGTCCAAATTGGCGGATACCCTTACATTTATCCCTTCCAAATTAAAATTCTTCTCTGAAACTTGTTAATAACGCTAATTTCCTTAGTATAATTTCCTGTGCTGTACTGTTTCAGGTGAAATGGAGCGGTTTATTCGTATCAACCGCAACATGTTCAAGCCGCCAGTGCGCGAGGAAGTGAAGGAACTGGTGCGCGCCAACTTCACGCGTGAGACGGAGTTCTACCAGTTCTGCCGACAGCGGCTCCACAGACAGATGCTGGCTCTCAGACTGCCACAGTCCTGACCGCCATCACCAACACGTCGACGCCCTCCACTGCCGCCGACGGCCACTAGCAAGACTGACTAACGCGGGACTCGCTTTACTCTACGAGGAAGGCAGCTCTTCACTCCTCACGGTGGCCGCGTGGATTGTCAGAGATACGGCTGATCGCTACCGGGTAGCTCTGCACCTCCTCCCATCTTGGTTAGTTAGTTCGCGGGGAAATACCGTGCGAGACAACCAGAAGTTGATTATCACTACCAATGTCTGCCGATATTGAGATAAAAGGGCTGAATTTTAATCAGATTTTCAATTGCTGAATCCTGGTGAGGCTTCCTTGAAGTTTTCTGAGGTCAAATGGGACAAAACATTTCGTAGCTTCTGCTCTTGTCCACAGTCTATAAGATAAATATAAGTTCTGTATTTTATTAAAATTCTGTTCGTATATTCAACTAATTACCTTCACTTATTTAGTCTGTCTGGTAGCTAATCATTGTACACAGCTTACTACTGGCGAAGGCTGATGTCAATGTAACATACAGAAATTGCAATTAGTGTCGTTTTAGCATAAATGGTCTTTGATAGTCAGGTTCACGTCTATGTCACAGTTGTCTGTTACAGATTATATGCGTTCTTTTTATTACACTTTTTATTAAGTCTATCTGTTTTAACAACGACGGAATAATTATTCATTTTCTTCTTCGATAGTGACCATTGGCACATTTGTAATGAAGCAAATGACACGATCTACAAATTACTACGCAAGTCCTGAAAATTTAATTTTAACCGTCGTTTAGGATATACGAATAATCTCAGCACAATGTAAATCTGAAATCAGCCTCAGTACAGTAAATTAATATGCTGTGAACACACGGTATACACAAACGTGATGGTGGGTGCTCTATTTGTGTTTCTGGTTTAAAGCTGTTCTATAGTTCCATACGAAATGAAATTAAAATCATTCATTTGCTTCCAGAATTCAACTGATATAACCCCATAACACATCGTAATTTTCTTTCACCAACGTAACAGCTTCCTTTCTAAGTTTTCTTTCACTAACATGACAGTTTCCTTTCTGCTGCTGAAACTTTAAGTGTTTTGCACTTAACAGTTATTTTACCACAAATTATGTTATTTTTCATGTATGACCCTTTTATTCACTTGTTTCATTTTTTGTTTATATCAGATTGAGTACTTTAAACCACTAAATTAAAATTAATGATGAAATGACGTTTAACTATCCATCAAAGAATAGTATTTGTATCACGCCAGTGGAAAACAAAGTAATTCTTTTAAATTTCACGTCTCTATCACAATCAACAATACAAAACATTGAATTCCCTGCAGTTTCAATATCCTTGTAGTTTGACCGATTCGAAGCCAAACATTTTTACCTACCATAAATTTGTATAAAATGATTGCATCTTAAACAACGCCAAGTATAGTAAAAACTTACCAAGAATTATTTTACTCACAGTTGATTTTACGTTTTTTTTTTTTTGGCTATTGCACCTTAGAGTGAATAACTTCGATGCGGACATTGCTAGTGAAAGTCAAAAAAACTTTTCTGCGTACACTTTTAACATTATCTGATGATTTAAAGTGTTGCACAGACTTCATTCAGCCTCATTAAAGATATTTTTGTACGAACTTTTATACAGTATTAATCATAAGATTCATATGGCTTATGAGTGTGACATATACGTGTAGTGTTAATCATTGTTTAAAATGGAGGAAATCGGACATATTTCATCTCCAGTTGTCATAAGTGCACTTACAGACTGTGAATTTGTGGGTGAATGAATGAGTTCATTGGTGTTTCCTGTAAATAATGTCATGTATTTTATACTGCCTTTTCAATAAAAGATTTTTATAAAAATAAGCTGCGTAGTTGTTTTGAAATTAGTATTTACACTTGAGAGTAAAGATTATTTCTAATTTATTGTGCAAATAAATAAATCGATTTTTACATTACTCATGCAAAAAGAAACTTTTTGTGTAACGGAAAAAAATAAGCAATACGATTTTTTGCTGAACTGTGCTTAAATTTGGAAGCACTGCATAAAAACACATATATTCAAATTAACACTTTTTTAATCTAATGAAAAACTCATATGAAATGTAACAACTAAAACGGTATCTCTTTTCATCGACATTATGTGCCACGTATTTTCTTTTTTTATGTCTTCATTTAGATCCTCAATATATAATTGTAACTTTGAATCTTCCTCACAACATATATCAATGGCAGATCAGTAATGCAAAAAAAAATTGAATGTATTTAGTGAAATTAAGATTAAGTTAAAATAATAATTTGAAAAAGATTGATCGTGATAAGCAAACAAAACCCCAATTTTTAATTTGTATCAATAACTTTTTATTTAACTAGCTGTTCCCAGGAGTAATTTGAGACTTTTTCTGTTAATCCACAGATAAATTTCATAGAAATATTGGCTATGTAGGTTACGGCAGAGGACCAGTCCTGCGTCTTCCCGTTTTCTTGGATCATCCCATTTTCGACTGAATTTATATTTTAAGCAGTGCTTTAATCACGTTTGAGAGCATTATTTGTCTCTACCTCTCCTTGGTTGGTTACTACCAGAAGTCAGGTTGCTTGCAGATAACATAATGCTATATATCAGGATCAAAACGGTCGAAGACTATGAACAGCTGCAGGGTGATCTGGACAGTATATCTAGCTGGGTAGGTCAACATGGGATTAAAAAAACTCAAATAAGAGCCAGCTTACTAAGTACAGAGATAAGAAACTAAAGATTGATTATAGTTTTAAGGTGGGAAAGAATTGCCTGAATTGTAAATACCTTGGCATAACATTTGATAAAAAATCTCAACTGGGTAGAACAAATTGGTCAGGTAGTAGGAAAAGGTTTCAGAATCCTTGACTTGTTGCAGAGAGTGATGAGGGGATATACCGGAGAAGTTAAGGGGGTTAAAAAAACCCTGGTAAGACCATTCATTGATGGAATATGATAGTGTAGTATTGGATCCACATTTTGGGCATCAAATACAGAAGTTGGTGTGTGTGTACAAAGAATGTATACTAGATTTGTCTCTGGAAATTACCGCAGAACACAATCAGTTAGTGATATGATAAAGAAGCTGAAATGGGATTCACTGGAAGACGGGATGAGGGTGCTGAGAGTCCTGCGAGTGTACAAGGTATATTTTGGTGATAAGACGTGGAAAGATATTGGCGGAAGAATTATGAGAGGTGCATGGAAGGGAAAAGATGATCGTGACCACTTGATTTCAGGAGTAAGGGAGTGGGAAAATTTTCTTTCCTAGGTAAGGGGTCAGGGATTGGGATAATTTACCGAGAGAAATGATGTATAATTTACCAAAAAAATTTGCCAAGAATTTAATGTTGAAACTGGTAGAGGCAAGAAGCAGGAATAGAAAAGGTGAAAAATGAGTGCGTATATAAAGTGCCACGGCAATTTAATTAACTACCATTAAATGAAAAGTATATATGTTTCTCGAAGACCTACAAATACTCTTCAGTATTGTTAACACTGCTACTCTGCAAGCAATATTTGAAATGGTGCTGCCTGGGGTAGGTATGAACAATTTTTCTTTATTTAAGATATATACCTGTATCTAATCTCAAAGTCGAAAAGATTCGTGTGAATATGGCTTGAACTGGACCAGTGGTTTGTCTGTGATGATGCGGTTTACACACGCCTAGGGATTTACATGTAACTATATCTATCCATCAGGCTAGTACTTTTCTTGACTACAACTTTTTGTTGGTTTTAATCTTTTTTCTCCATGTAGGTTTTAATTGGAAAAAAAGTTACTTGTGGTTATATTACTAGTAACTGCTAAGCATACTTACTCGTACCAATATAATTAAAGATTCCTTCCGTTAATAAGCATTCTGCCTAAATATTTTTCAGAAAGAACCTGAAAAAAAGAATCTGTCTCACTGACCTAACCTCAATTTTATTTTTAGAAATTGTTTCAGTTTGTGCTGTAAAAATACTTAAATATGGTAAACAGTATGTTCGATATTATGTTTTCCTTATGTCGCGTAATAGGTAACTTCTGACAAACTAGAGACAATTAATGAGCACTAAAAATCAAAGGGACTGTGTATTAATACCATGTGAAATAATCTATATTCCGTTGAATTCCTCTGGATTCCGTCGCTTTAAACTGCCTGAGTAATGTTCTAAATATTGCAGTTAAAGAAAAAAACTAGTAAAAAAGCCGCCGAAGTCCCACTGTTTAGACCAGGGATGGCCAACCCAAATGATCTTGGGGGCCACTTTGGAAATGCGTCATACTTCCGCGGGCCGCATATAAAATTATATATTCACATATTCACCCACTATAGACGTTCTTTTGTAGTAAAAAATTGAAACATAATGAGTTATTATTATTGTGTTTACTATTATTTTTACATAATATAATAATAATGATACTAAACGCACATTTTAAGGATATAAAGAACACTCAAATGAAATATAAAAATATTTTATAAAAGTGTGACGTATCTCGCTGGCCGGAAAAATGCCCTGGTTTAAAAAATCAAAAAGACGTTCCTCTAAAATACCGTTATTTAAAGATTCTTCAGTGGCTAAACGTACAACGTTTTAGGTTCCTATGTGAAAATATCAGTAGGGTGCTTGAAAAAGAAAACTATGACAGAATCAGCTGAAAGCTACGTATACGGAGATACATACATCAATGAATGCATTAATCAATTCTTTTGTGTGTGTCTAGAAAGCTACTGAGCCTATCTTAATGAAGCAATTGCCATTATACAGTAAAGTAATTACTTTTTCATCGCTAATTGCAATGTTCTCGGTAAATCTTCAAAAATTACAATATCGCATTTTTTACTTTTTTAAATTTTTATCCACTTTTTAAGTATTTTTGCAATTTTACTAAACAAATATACCCTCTCTATCTAATGTTTATTTTATTTAGTCACCATTCTCATAGCAAACCGCAGTAAATTTTGTCCTAAAATAAGTGGATATAAAAATACTCAAAATTTTTATAAACTGAAATTCAGGAAGACAGTTTTGCTTCCGGATCATTAGAGCCGGCAGGGGATGGGAGTCAAGAAAAGGGAAGTATTTTGACCATGACATTTCGAAGGAACCATCGTGGTATTCGCCTGACATAATCTCGGGAAACTATATATAACAGAAATCGGATGGCCGGAAGGAGATTTTAACCCACGTCCTCTATAATGCCAACCCAGAGCTTTACCACTCATCCAGCAGGCTCGATATGGACTAAAAGAATTTACTTTATACGCCGCGCATAGCGAAATATCATGCCTGTAACACACGCAGCATATAATGAGGCCTGATAACTTTGCTGTCACATTCTCTGTAAATTACCTTGCTGCTAATCTTATATATTTAGACGTGTGCGTCCCTATATTTCGCTTTGCAGCCACATCTACTTAAGGCAGACCGCTAGTGTTTGTATGTGATAGTAGCCTCAAGTCTCCCAGCGTGCACTATGATAGTTGCGCGTCGGTGTACGTTGGGCTGTGGTAGATATGGTGGTTGAAAGAGATCGACCTGGAGCATTTTCATATTTCCAGTAAAGACGTATGTGTCTCTGTATTTCATTTGCAGACACAACTACGCAGTTCAGACCACTGGTGTTTGCGTGTGGTAGTGGCCTCGAGTCTCTCATAGTGCACTATGATAGTTGCGTGTCGGTGGACGTTGGGCTGTGGTAGATATGGTGGTTGAAAGTTTTTGACCAACGGCATTTTCATATTCAACCAGAGACGTGTCAGTGCCTATATTTCGCTTTACAGCCACAACTACCTAGTGCAGATCACTGGTGATTGTATGTGGTAGTAGTCCCAAGTCTCCCATTGTGTACTATGGTGATTGTATGTCGGTAGCCGTGGGGGTGTGGAAGGTATAGTGGTTGAAACTGGTCTGCCTAGAGCATTTTTATGTTTCGACCAAAGTGTTCTAAACAATCTTGAAAATTGCTAGAATGTACTTGAATGTTCTTGACTGTGCTAAAATGTTCTAGAACGTTCTTGAGTGAACTACAATGTTCTAGAATACTACATATTTAGTGTGTGAATCGATTTTGACAGGACTTTCAATGGCGGGTTGCTGATTTGGCAGGGAGTAACATCAATTCCTTTTTATACTGGAAATATTTCAGGTTCCATGTAAAAAACATAAAAACCTTGAAACTTCATGATAAACACGAACGAAGTCGTGAGCAGTAACTGGTTTCTTATAAAATTTCCTCTAGAGTTTTTCAGTTATCTCAGTCCTAAAAGTACAACAATTTGAAATTACATGATACTTTTTTTGTCATAAGAATGGCGCTATTTTGATACGGTAAGAAATTTCACTGAAAAGTTATCATGTTATTTATAACTGTCTGTGCCGACATTTCATAATCAGAACTAACCGAATGCCTAAAAAACATACTGTATAGGTACTCAGATTAGATGGACTGTCAGGTAACGTTGGATAAATTCAGTAAATTTAGCAGTATGAGACTTGAGAAGCCATTTAATTTTTAATGAATTGATAGTTAATGATCGTATGTAGATCATGATGACTAAGATGACTAAGATGACATACTGCTGTCAACATTCCTAGAACATGTGAGGCACTGTTACAAGTAGTTCTTGATAAGTTCCAAACAAAATTATTTGTCAATAATTTCAATCCATTATTGTCAAACCACACTTCACAGACAAACAAATTAAATTTCATTTAATTATTGTTTTGGTTCCTGCTTCAAGTTTCATGTTTTTTTTCATTTTCTCTTATTGTTGCTCACTGTGTTTATATCTTGTTACATTTTCCTTCTTACTTAGTCTCCGCCAGCAACTATCTATTACACAGCAATCATCTATTACTCAAGGCTGTTAAACAAAACAGGAGATATGTAGAAATACTGTATTGCAGATGTTTTAAACCCAGTCTAATTTGTCGGCCATAATAGTCCTTCGTCATTCTCCTCTCCCTCAGATCAATCTCAATTTTTTCATTTCGTATATACATTTAACTATATATTTATATGAAACAATAAAACAGGAGATAGCACACTGGCGAAAACGGTTTATGATGAGGATATGTCAAAACCAATTACCAGTGAACTTTAGGTGTATAAGGAACGAAGTAACAGAATTCGGTTATTTACTTGAGATGTGCAAAGTACAAATAGCTTTGAGGATGGAGTCTTAATTAATGGAAGTAGTAGATTACAATGAATTTTCGCCTAAAACTGGATAGTGTACCGAACAGGCACGTGAGGAGCTGGTGAAGGGGTAGTCACACTGGTTAGCAAGAACTTCTACTGTTCGCTAGTGTTAATAGTATTTCCATGGTCGTTATGAGTTGCTAGTGGTAAGGAACTGCAGAAATGGTAGCAAACTACCGTACCTACCGTAGCTGAAAATAAATGAGCAAAAACTAAATACATTTACCTGATTCCTTATGGCTTTACTTCTTTTACTCCTCTTAGACGTCGATGTCATTAGACGGCGGGAAAGGGCTTAGGCAACGAACGGGAGGGAATTTGATAACGGCTTTTTGAAGGAACCATCGCCAGGAATGATTTGGGAAAACCACGGAAAACTGAAATATGGATGGTCTTCCCGAATGCTGGGCCAGAACGTTACCGCTCACCCATGATGCTAGGTAAAATTCATATTCTGAGTTTAGAGTGGAAAACAGTATGGTCTTTATTGCTGAAATCTTAAATATACTAGGAACGGAATGGAAAACATAAAGAGTCGACAACACAAGGGAGTAGAGTTTTGCAAATATGGTAGTGGGAAAATTATTTGCCCAAATGATAGAGGAAAGCGCAATCCAAAAATCAGTTAGATAAATTCAAAATAAATGCCGTGTGCAATCTACGTGAGGTCTCAGATTACAGAAGGAATAACTGATCATAAGGCAGTTCTGCTGGATATGCGAGGTTTTTAGTAATCCGGTGACCAAAATTGAAAGTTGATGTAGGTAAAAATACAAGAAGTCATGAACAGATATTTGGATGAAAACATCAATATGTGGAAGGATGGCACCAATTCATGGGGAGGATGTAGGATCAAAGTGATAATAAGAACGAGGAAAGCAATGGATATTCCAAAACAAAAAATAAACGCAACCTACATCTAATGTGAGCAGGTACAACATACATTGGTATTATAAGAGAACACAATATCTTTAGGAAACACTTGAAATTACTAAACAAGGAATTAATAGCAGCAAAGAGGGAAGCGAAAGATGCTTTCATAAATAATATAATGGCTGGAGAAGGAACACTGAACGATGCAACTAGAAAATCTCTGGCTATGCAATAAAATTAAAGAATGGACAAGGTATTCAAACAATTATGGATAAGGTGGGGAAGAAGTTACCGAGTATATGGGAAAAATGTATAAATTAATCAATTTTTTATGGTAATTTTAAGGACTCATGCAGGGTGAAATACCAATAGTAGAATCTTCACTAGATAATTAGAAGTGAGTTGACTATGAAATTAGAAATAAATCCTGATGATACTATACGAATTATATAAGTTAAAATGATGTAAATGTATGGTTCGTTCTTATCACAGATATGTTAAATTTGGGTACAATCAACAACATACTATACCTAGAAATATTTAAATTGAGTTAGAGACCTTCCAATGTAAGCATGCCATAGTAGTATCGTTTCATAAAGTACGGGATTCAGATAATATTGAGAACTATAGACCAATTACTTTGACCTCTGTGGTAAGCAATGTGTGCGGAATTTGATAGGGATTGTAAGTCCGGAAGTAAAACGATCTGCCATATAAGTAGTTGTCATTTCTGTGTCGGTTAGTTGGTTATGTGCCAGATATTTCTAATGAAATGAACAAAGGAATCCATGTTGACAGTGCAGCACCGGATCTATCCTAGACATTTCATGGATTGAGCCACAAAAATGGTGGTAAATATGGTCAAAAATATTAGCTTGAGTCAAAAAGTGTCTCACTGAGTAAAGAAATTCTTAAGAAATACGAATAAAAGAGTTGGGTAGGAAATACATTAACAAAAGGGGTGCAAATGAAAACAAGGATTACACAGCCAGTTTATTTGGGAGTTGGAAATCGTACAAAAGAGGGAAGCTACATACGTTTGTGGAAATAACTGCAGAATACAATCAGAGACCGACCGGTATGTAAAGGAGTTGGGCTGGGAGTGATTGAAAGATAGGAGACGAATGAAGAGACTGCTGATAGTGTTTAAACACTCGTTTTGAATCTTGGAAGGATATGGGAACATAATTAACAGTAGTACGTTAAAAGCAAGAAAGGGCCGATACCATAAATTATTGCTTGTTTTGTTGTCATTATTGGGACTTTAGGGCCATCGACATCGAGGTCATTTGCGCCCACCATAAACTATCACTTCATTTCGGGCATAAAGTAGAGATAAGAGTTTATATATTTCGTGTGTTGTATCAAATACGTTTTAAATTTTCTATAAGAGTTTAAATGAACTTTTATATTAGAGCATGCACCGCTAGTTAAAAATACATAATCTTTACAGTATCCTAGAGGAAGGAGGATAAAAACCAAATAAGATGGAAGATCTTGTAGAACTTGAAGAACTGGTCAATATGTTTGTGTACACATTGCAACGAACTTATTGAAAGGGAAGATAAGAGGCAGGACTTCTCCCTCTTGCTTTGTTTTGGATCAAAAACATCTAGATTTCTGAGGTGCCTACTAGAACTCGACTGCAGGCCATAATACTTCAGTTCAGTTATATCATCTGTTGCTGCTAGCTTATTGCATGAAATTATTATTTAATTCTAACCAACTCTTTACTTTTGTAACACCATTGTCAACATGGACAATGCGTATCGCCGATAAAGTGGACTTTCATTTCAAAAGATGTATTCGTAATAGGTTTCAATAATAGCCACGAATTCCACTAAACGCTTTTTTTTATCGGTCTTCAGAATTCTATATCATGTCCTTACTTCAGTAGCAAATGTGTGAAAGCAAAATATTAATTTAGAAAAAGTTGAAATTGCTTACACAGTCCTGTTCAAATTTATTAATCAACGACAATATCTTATACAGAAAACTAGCAGTCATTTGCAAATAAGATTTTTAAATGATATGTATAAAAAAAAAATCATACATACAGTACACTACAAATATTAATGATAATATTAATTAGTTAAATCAATTACCTTCCTATGCCGGACTTAAATGCTGTACCCGACTCTTTTTAAATAGGCGCGTAGAAATAGTTCACATAACTGTCACCAGGGTCGTACTGCCAAAGATACTCTTCTCTCGTTATAATTTTCAAATAATTTTTTCTAATTTTGAACAAATATATAAGCAAATACAAACAGCGTTATTCTGATCAATTTTGACGTAGCTGAAATAAAACCCGTACAACAAATCTCAAATATAATGTCTACGTTAAACGTGCTCGACCATACGAAGTTCTAGCAGCAGCTGCTCGACTGGTAGCGTCACCAGCGGTAACGTTACGAACTACGTACTCACAGCTGTCACGCTAAAGATCGAATATTACAGCTGGTCGTGAAATGATTACAATGTAAGCAAGCATTTTATTGTTTTTCGTCTTATCTCATGATTGACATAAAACATGTGGTTTCAGATGTATAGTTCAATATATTAACGCTGTTTAGCACAACATCAATTGACCTCTAGCGTATTGCAACATGATTACATCATGCTCTGATTTCTAAATTTTTTATATCTTGCCAAAAATATATCTTCCATTGTAACAGAGGATCATATATTATACGAAATATTTCAACTGTACTGTTCATTATGACTGTATTTCATTTTATTTGAATCATTGTAATGACAGGCACGGTAGATATCTAATAACCTATAATATAAACTTTTGATGTTAGATGAACAATTTACGTAAAAGACCATTATAAAAAAAGGCAGAAAAGTGAATTTGTACAATTAAATTCTGAAGAAAAGAATCAGTACCAAGTTTCTGCCTAGAACCGTTACAAATAAAATCTTCTCTTCAAACTTTTTTGTTGCTTTAACATTTGAATTTTTCATTCACGGATTGCTAACAAAATACAAAATTCATCATAAGACCACTTAATAAAAAAAATCAAGACCAAACCTCTTGTAAATATGAATACGTAATTCAGTAAGATATGATTTCTAGTTAACTTCATAGCTTTAAGAAGATTATTGTCACTATTTCGTAAATCTTTATTTAAAAAAAAAACTGCTGTTAAAACCAAAGAAAACGAAAATAGCGTTACGATTATTGTCACTATTTCGTAAATCTTTTTTATATATATAAAATAAAAATCTACTGTTAAATCCAAAGAAAACGAAAATGCTTCATCTGTTAATACCTGAGTGTAACAGTGAAAGTGCTACCCAGTATATACGAATCTACGTTATCTAAAGATAGACGAAGATGCCGTACATTCAATATAATTCCGAAGATATTCACTAGAATTGAAAACTAGGAACTAACTACAATAATTTAATGTTCCTGGATTAATTCCATAATGATACTAGCATAAGGAATCTCTGTTATAACTTCTTGAATATAATATAACCATCTATTGCAGGGTAAGTCTTTTGTCCACATTAACGAATACTATTTCTTTACCAAGGGATTTAGCATGGGGAAGCAAACAATCAGCACACCATTTTGTCGGTGATGATAACAAGAATCCGGTTTGTTTGCACATGATTTCCAGTCTTACACTTAGACAAAGCAAACAGTGATATTGTTTAGTATTCGACGGTCATCGAAGGTGGCGGGTGAGCGGTTACGCTCTAGCCTTGCATTCGGAAGGACGCGGGCTCAACCCCCTGTCCAACCATCTAGATTTTGATTTTCCATGGTTCCCTAAAGTCATACCAGACGAAGCCCGGGATGGTTCCTTCAGACGGCTATGACCGAATTTATTCCCGCTTCTTACCTGCATCTTCTCCCAGTTCGAATAACCTCATAATCGACAATGGTTAAATCCCTAGCATAATTTAAATACCTTTAACAACTCGCTGAATTTCACATGGACCTACTCCCACACCCAGGCCACATTTTTGTATGTGGACCTGTCCCTCTCCTATGGCCAACTCAGCTCCTCAGTCTACACCAAACCCACCAACTCACAGCAGGACCTCCATTTTGACAGTTGCCATCCATATCACACCAAATGTTCCCTCCCCTACAGTCTTGGCATTCAGGGCAGTCGTATATGCTCCAACCGGAAATTAGTAATAGAGTACTCAAACAACATCTCACAAGCATTGGTATCCCGCAACTATCCCCCAGCTTTGGTTCATAAGCAACTTTCACGAGCCACATTGCAACCTGCCCAACCTATTGACTACTCCAAACCCCAGAAACTAACCACAGTCCAATCTTGATTACACAATATTTCCCTGGCCTTGAATCCATTGACAGAATCCTTCGGCAGGGTTATGATTTCCTACTAACCTCCCCAGAAATGAGATCCATTCTTCCAACAATCATCCCTGGCCCTCCCAGAACTTGTTTCAGCAGACCTCCCAACCTCAGCCAACTTCTAGTCCACACACACGGTCTTCTTCATCCCATCAGACAGCCCCAAGGATCTTCCCATTCAATAGATGCCGCTGCAAGATGTGCGACATACACCATGCCTCTATCACTTTCACCAACCAAACCATTTCACTGGCGAGAGCTTTCCTATCATAGGACACGCCACCTGTGAAACCTCCCATGTAATATACCATCTGAACTGCAAACATTGCTTGGCTTCCTATATAGGTTTGACTACCAATCCACTAGCCATAAGAAATGACCACGACATACAGTTTTCACTCGGAATCCAAAACATCCAGTACCTATTCATGCCATCTCCCATGACACCAATAATTTTAATTCTGGTTTCACGGTCCGTGCTATCAGAGTCCTCCCAAACAGCAGCAGCTCCTCTGAACTAAGAAGGTGGGAGCCTGCCTACCAATACAAACTAGGCACAAGGCAACCTCCTGGTCTCAATTTGAGATAATACCCCTTGCCTCCATGCCCACTATGTATACTGAACCAACACATACCAGAGGTGATGTTTATCTGCATAGATTCTTTTATTATTATTATATACTAGTGTAAGCCCGTGACTGTTTTTTGCGTATCGTCACGCGTCTAGAAAAGTTCGAGTTTTTAGGGTCAAAGATTATGATAGGTTTACCTCACCTGGCCAAACACGAAATTGACCTGTGTTTCACCGTTAGATTGAATAAAATGTATTTTGCGTGAAGAACTCAGAAGTATAATAATAGACGTATTAAACATAGACAAAGACGATCGCGCTTTCGTATAATTGTTTCAAACGTCGAGGTCTCTTGACTGGAACTGGCTCAAATACAGTTTTAGTTGACTCCAATAGTTCTCTAAGCTAAATTTGAATGGTGTTGAATGGTGTTAGATCGGTAAATACAGATTTGTGCCGACAGATGCGTTTCTAGTGTGTTACTACACGATAACACGTTATTTAACCCATGTTACTTAATCCCATTACTACAGCGGTGGTTTAGTTAACTACAATCAAAGTGAATACATTATGGATTACCAACCTTGCAGAAATTTATTGTCCTTTGAAAATTAAGTGTCATTTATTTGGTACATAGGTAGCTCGATTAGTCACTTATTGATGCTCCAGTACCTCCCTGTAGACAATATTCTTTGTAAAAACTGTTACAATTTTTTAGAAGTTTACCGTGGCGATCGTTATTGATGATTTGTACTTTAACATCACCTGACGTCGTACTCTGGAAAAACCCACATAAAGTTACCCATGACTGGAAACAGGCTCAGAGAGTTGAAGTCCAACCTTGTCGAATGTTTGACCTTGTGAATTGTTTATAGTCATAGCAAAGGCAAGCATGACAGGAAACTGCCTTCGTTTCAGAATGAATGGGAGGTCAGAATTGCTTGGAGCAAGATTAATACGCGGAATGAATACTGAATTTCCTTTGCAGATCTAGTAAGAACTTTAGCAAAAATCAAATTTGGTTTAAAGTCTTTAACAATCAAGCGAGTGCCATTGAATACTGCACAGTCCTCGTTTTGTGTTAATATTCCGCAGTAGCATGACAATTGCTCCAAGTTTTAGTCTCAGTTGATGTAGTGGCATTCCTGAAGGCCTTAGATTATTAAAAAACTCTATGGGATAAATTTCTATGTCTTGGTTCTTTGGATCTTCGATAGAGTTTGAATTGAAGTAGGTAACGCTTTCACCTTCAAGAATGTCCAAAATTCGTTCATTAATTCCATAAACATCATAATTCTTTGGACATAAAATGGCCTTTTCAGAAAAATGAAGAACACCTTCTGGTGTCAATATTTCCCGAAATTACGGTAAATAAATGAAAAGCTGTTTTTTATGTTTTAAATTGGTTAAATAAAGTATGTACTATATTTTCTTCAAATAAGAAAAGGAATAAAATATTATATTTACGTGTTGTTAATACTAAATGTAGCTAAGAAGCTAAAAAATTAACTGATTTAAAGAGTTTCACATCTCTTATAAGTAGTCATATCCTCAATGATTTAAATGTATATTAAAATCTAAGTTGAATGCTTGCTCATTTCATAGTAATTCAAGTTTCTTCAAGTCGACATGTTACTGAACTGTAGTCCCACGTTTACAGTAGCTTAGGTATTAAACACTGCATATTCTACAATTTCTGCTTGCTGTTCATTAACGGCAGGAATATCGTTGTTAAAAGTGTTGTCTTCTCTTCAAATAAGTAGAGGAATAAAATATTTTATTCACGTGTTTTAAATACTAAATGCTGCAGCTAAAGGCAAAAATCAAGTGAATTAATATCCTTTAAATCTATATAAAAAGTAAGCTTATCGCTCATTTAATAGCTAGCACGTGTATAAACTTTTGTTATAAAGTCGACATCTTCCTGGAAAGTAGTTCCACGTTTTTTTAACAGTAAAGTTTATCGGTATGTTTTTTTTTAACTATGAAATGCTATCAAAATCAAACTTAATTTGGTGCTTAGGTATTAAATTGTGGACATAACCTCGAATTTCTTGTAATGGTATCTCTGGTCGCTGTTTTGCGAGCGAAGGCTGGCCCATGACGTCACCATTTTTGAGCCAATATTTATCGAGGTGAGTGGATGACCTTACGAAATTATATAGTAGATATCGATTATTCTGTTTACTTATTTACTTTTACTTTCTCAAATTTATGTTATGAATATTTTAATATATTATTCTGCGCTTTTTGCAACATTTTGCATTGTCCGTGTAGATCCAATTCACTGTCCCCCTGTCCTCCGTTTGAATTTGCTCCCACCATGTTCCTGACTAACGGTCATTCTGTGAGACCGTATCCTGCAGCACCCTCCCTCCGTGATGTTCTCCTGTTGACGAAGGACCAAGTCCCGAAATATTCATTGTTTTTCCTGTTCTAGTGTTTTTTTGTGTGTTCGCTCCACGAAACCATCATTTCGCTATCGTTTTTTTTTTTTTTTTTTTTTTTTTTTTTTTTTTTTTTTTTTTTTTTTTTTTTTTTTTTTTTTTTTTTTTTTGTAAATCCATTCGCTACTTAGCTCCTATTATTTCCTGGTTACTATATATATATATATCACTCTGCAGCAACAACTACCTAGTGCAGATCACTAGTGTATGTTGTCGTAATAGCCTCGAATCTCCCACCGCGCACTATGATGGTTAAATGTCGGGAGCTGTGGGGGTGTGGGAGATATGGTGGTTGAAGGTGATCGACAGAGGGCATTTTCTTATTTCGACCAAAGACGTGGGTATGTCTATATTTCACTTTGCAGTCGCAAATACCTAGCGCTGACCAGTGATGTTTGTGTGTGGTAGAAGCCTCGAGACTCCCGTCGTTTACTATGGTGGTTTCATGTCGGGGTCATAGTAGATATGGTGGTTGAAATTGGTCTTGTAAGTCTTGTAAGTCCAGGCTAATTTACTGTGAAAATCATTACGGAACATTTTTTATCAGTTTAAGTTCATGCGAAAATTTTGTCATCCCCTAAAGATGTTCGCTATGCATTTTTATACGTATTTCTAGTTCTATTTACCACAGACAGTTGAATAGGACTGAAGTAAAGTAACTTCAGAGATACGAGGATGTTCTCACTTGAGCGCCTTACCGGTGCCTACAAGCAGACCCGCAACACAATCAGGCGACCATACGGTGAGAAGTTTCCTTCTTGCCTTCCCATCATCAAATTTGCAGTTATATTAAGATTTCGTTCATCCAGAAAATTAATACATAATGTCAAGTTCAGGAAATCAGAACATATGGCACGAATTTTGTATTTATCTTCAAAACTAACCTTACCTTACCAAATACATGCCTTATTTTGAAAGTTATCACAAACGCTTTAAAGGCTTGCTAGACATATCCTATTTTCTATGGAGTTTCGTTAGAGCTCACAGGTGTCGTGGTGGACATGAGTATCATTGGGTTCCTGCAATAATTTACTCTCAGTCTAAGGTACTTCCCTACTTTGTGTCATCACCCGTCTTCCACCGTGTGCAGGAGCGATTCATGAAGTGAGAACAGAAGATGCAAAAAATGCGAAAAATACCATTAGGGAATAAAAAAAACTAGAAGAAACCGATTTGGCCCTTTAATCACCAAAAAATGTAAAAAACAACTGCAGAGGTAAAAGAAATTTCTGTTACGATTGTATTAAAGAAGAATAATAAGAACAAGTAGTTAAGTACTGCTTGTATGCAATACGTGTCAACATACAAAAGTAGAAATTTGGAATCTTTGGAATGGTTGTTACCGCTAGCTGGTTGTTTGATGAACTTTAATGGCGAATTTCGTTCAAATTTATTACAATATGGTAGGCTTCTGTAGAAAGAGGAGACGGTATTTCAGTCGAAACAAACTAACTACTTACTAGACTGTGAGGCCCCTTATCTTGACAAGAAATTGATCATCGGGAGCGATTCCCGCGGTACACACAAGTTCCGTTTAATTGCGTACCGGAAAGAGGAACCTCAAGGGAGCAAAAACGATTGAGGTATAGGGCTTTTTTTTATACTTTACGCATCGTTAACGTTGAGGACATTAGAGGCGGGAATGGACTGGGGACAAGGAGCGGGAAGGAATTAGGCTACGGTTTTTTGAAGGAAGCACGCCGGAATTTGAATAGAGTGATTTGGGGAAACCATGGAAAATCCAAACCTGGATGTCCGGACGGGGATTCAAACCGCTGTCCTCCCGAATGTGGGGCCAGAGCGTTACCGCTCGGTGTGTAGTTCCAACTCTAACTTCCAACACGTTAATTTGCTCTCAAGCTCTAATGAAAACAACACTCTAATACCACAACCAGTAATTGTAGCTTATGGTCCTCAACGGCCTCAACAATATCTGGTCGCTTAGTATTTTTAGGATTCCTATGTAAAAATAGCAAAACCAACTCTTGTAATTTCGTTATGTCCATCCTTCCACTTGTCACAGCCTCGAAATTCCGCTGCTTTTACACCAATTGTCATGAAATTTCCCAGAAAAATGAAGACAAATACTCTAAAAATTTAGTGAGTTTCCAAAAACGAGAGATTGAAAAATATATCGCGTTTAATTAACCATTAAACCAAGTCCATTAGCGTGAATAATTTCATATTTTTCTGTTCGTAAGGGCATTCAACGTGAGTGATAAATGATGACTTTTTTTTTAAGATTTTAACATTATTCTATTACCAACAGACACATAATTACGCTGCCTTTGGATCATTTCTGACAAAACTTTCACAGGAATATGTGTTTTATTGAACGATAAACTGACCCTTAAGCTGACGTCCCTCTCCTTCTAATTTGTTGGATGTTTTTAATGTGTCCCATCCAGTGAGCTGTCGTTGATTAGGCATAAAAAACTCATTCAGTGCTGTTTTGGTACATCATTACTTGTATATTTCACGAGATGTGAACATCTGAACTCATTAAAAATGTTTCAAACCCATCTAATTTTACTATTCTATGACTGAAAAATATAAAAAAATGAAATTTAATGCAACTTAATATGAACTTTAAACAAAAATTGTTTGGAATAACACATAGTGTCAAGTTTTTTTTTTTAATTTTCACACTCTTCTTCTATCAACTATTATAATTTTTCGGTACGTAAGATACATTTTTAGTCTAATGAATAAGGTTTATTGATGTAATCGTAGGTTTTCCCGGAAAATCTGCAGCTTCAATATTTCTCGGGTACGTGACTGTGCTCCTCACTCCTGTCAGTAGAAGTAACCTGAATATGATGACACGTTACGTTATAGAAGACTCGATGAAGAACGACCTATTGATCCTGTCACGTACCCGAGAAGTCTTTCCTATAAACAGATGTACAAAATTGGAGGTTGAGAGCATCAAAACGATTCAGAGTTACATAGGAACCAATGACCCGAAACGTTATGGCAAAGTCATTTCATAATGTTGCTAGTTTCTTCTATTACTTTTGAAGTAGAAGTTACACCGCAGTACTATGGACTGATGGCCACAGTAGAAAACATCAAGATTTTCAACAGACTCAGCAGTACAGATCTTGCAACCACAACCATTTTTGAATTGACACGTGTTTCATTCACAAGAGACTTAAGTGGCCACCGAAAAAAAATACAGTTTTCTTAAATCTGGAGAGGCTGGAAGTTAGACAAACAGTCCATCACGCACACGTGCAGTCATGTAACATCATGTAAATAATACTTAAATACGATATTATCATCTTAATTGGATTCGACCGGTGATTTAAGGAGTGTGGCAGACCTAAAAACTGTACTCGCTGATTGCCAAATCAAATTGTAACCGCGAAAGTCATTTACGAAGTTCCGAACAGACTTCAAAAACGGAGATAACAGTTCCTTAGTTTCACATTACTCCCTCAATGAAATTGTTGAAATATCAGCTAGCCACCGATCACCATTGTTGATTATGACGAGGCCGGATCCCACACGATGGTTTTGGACGCACGTTAAAAAGACGTACGACATTTTACAGTAGCGTGCTTGTTTTCATCCACAACAAATATTTGCCATTGTTCCCGGTGATGAATCTCCATACAATTCTAATTTGTTTTGATTCTTTCCACCTCCTCGTGAAGTTTGTACCTGTATTTACGAGACACCATGTAAATGACAAATCTTAAACATTAATCAAACGAATACCCACTACTGTGCAGCTGAACTGTAAATTTTGAGTAAATGTTTTCAACAAAAATTCTTACAGACAAAATTAAAGACTATAGTATAATCAGAGTGTATACAATATTTTTAACTTTTACTCTTTTAACAAATGGCTATCGGTTGATCTCAAGTGACATGCATTTTTATGAGGGAGGTAATTACCTCGTAAGTAATTCGGAAATGTAATTCTTGACAGGCATTTCCTGACGCTTCTCTAGAAAAGCTGCTGATGCAGTGGAAGACATTTTATATTAAGCTCTGGTAATCGATAACTTAATCCGAGAGATTGCCTTTTTTTATTAGAAATGTGGTTCGTTCTTCAAACAGTCTAATGTTGGAAAACTAAAACGGCGAACATGAAAACAAACACCGTTGAACACATCCGGTCCGGTTGGTCACGTCTATTCCCAGCTGAAGCGGACGCGATTACGCACGATTCCAGTTAACATTTTGCAGGAATTAGTCTACACTGCTATATACTACATATGCCTCTGTGTGTAACAACTAAAATTCTATTAACAATCAAGTAACATCATAAAAACAATATTTACATATTATCATGCATAAATTCGGCGTGTGATTCAAAGAGTATCATAAAGCAATTAGAGCTCCTGAAGTCGGGGAAAGCATCAGGCCCGGATGGAATTCCATTAAGGATATTTTCAGAGTACACGGCAGAAATCGGACCAATTCTGTCTGATATATTCAGTAAATCCTTAGAAGAGCGAAAAGTATGTACCTTCGACTGGAAAATCGCACAAGTAACTCCGATTTTTAAGAAAGGGGAGCGAAGTGACCCTGGAAACTACCGACCCATCTCTATAACATCTATTTGTAGTAGAGTTATGGAGCTTATTATATGCTCGAACATTATGAATTTTCTAGATGAATATAATTTGCTTACGGTCAAATCAACACGGATTTCGGAAGAAAAGATCACGTGAAACGCAGCTGGCCCTATTTACACACGACTTAATGAAATTTATTGATGAAGGTTCACAATAAGATGCAATTTTTTTTTAGATTTGCAGAAAGCCTTTGACTCAACGCAATACAACCGCCTTTTAGCGAAGCTTCGGGCGTACGGTATATCGGATCAGCTTTGTGAGTGGATAAAGGATTTTCCAACTGGTCGGTCGCAGTATGTCGTCGTTGAAGGAGAAAGTTCTTCTAATCTAGATGTTACATCGGGTGTACCTCAAGGAATTGTAATAGGACCATTCTTTTCTTAATTTTTATAAACGATCTCGGAGAAAAAGTGAAAAGCATTTTTAGATTGTTTGCTGATGACACGGTTATTTATAGGGAAGTAAGGAATTCGGCCGATTGCTTAGAAGTTCAGCGTGATCTGGATGTTATTTTGGCATGGTGCGCTGAATGACAACTTACACTAAATTGTAAAAAGTGTAAGACAATGAACATAACTAACAAAAAGAATCCGATTGTTCAGAAATACGAGGTAAACAGTTTAGTTATTGATATGGTCGATTCTATGAAATATTTGGGAGTAACGGTACAAAAGGAACATGAAATGGAACTTCCACATTAATTCTTTAGTAGGTAGAGCTAATTCTAGGCTGCGATTCCTAGGTCGAGTCGTGAAAAGTTATAATGAACAAACGAAGGAGACAGCGTACAGATCTTTGTGCGTCCACATTTGGACTACTGTTGTGCCGTGTGGGATCCGTTTCGTAAGGGGCTGATTGACAGTATAGAGAAAGTACAGAGAAGAGCCGCTCGATTCGTGACCGCTTGCTATAGTCCTTACAAAACCGTCACAGAACTGATTAGTAGACCGGGCCGGGAGTCTCTGGTAGTTTAAACTTACTGGAAAACATGCGTAGTCCCACTTTCACTTACGAGTGTAGTTAAATACTTCGTCCCACCAACCTATTTGAGTCAGAATGACAGGAAAGATAAGATTAGAGAAATAAGGTGCCGCACTGTTTCTTATATCAATTCTTTTTTCCCTCGTACCATTGGGAATTAGAATGCACAGCAAAGAGATTAGCTTTGGTGCTGAGCACCCTCTGCCACCAGCAATTATGTTAATTGCACAGTATATATGTAGATGTAGATGAGTGTGACAGCAACCTCCAAATTACACTTGCTGATTGCCAAATCAAATAGAACTCGTGGAAGATGTTAACGAAGTTTAGCACAGACCTCGAAAACAGAGATAAAAGTTCTTTAGTTCCATGTTGTCCCTTCAGCTAGGTTGCGGGATTATTTTGAAGTCACCGATCACCACTGTTGATTAATATGACAAGACAGTTTTCACAAATGACGATTTTCAACCAACTTCATTTTACCGTAGCATGCTTGTTTTCGCACAATACGGTTTATCGTTGATTGAGCTCAGTAGACATCTTGACATCATTAAGAAGTAATTATGATCCCATTATGGTCTTAGAACAAGGCGGGAATGTAATAACTTCCTTTGAATAGTTCTGATAAATCAATGAAGAGAGGATGCAAATTTATTTTATGAGTTTTTTGAAGAGCTAAAAAAAGTATGACAATATTTTTTTAAATTATTTTCGGATATCAGTTGCTTCCTTTGACGAATTACAAACGGGCCTAACTTGTAAACTAATAACCAATGTAAATTTAAATTCGTTTATTTTAAACTGTGTTGTTTATAATTAACTAGAATAAAATGTTACAAAAGGTAAGAATATTTTATTTGTTATTCCTGACTATTTTTAATAAAGAGATATTAAAACTTCTTGAATTCGTTTCATCTTCAAGCACTCTAAATATGGTTTAGTTCCAGCCAAACTTTATGCCAGACATCTTTTTTTACAATTCTGTCTTTGAAAATATCGAGAATTTTATCCCACAAGCCAAGTCTTGCTTCAACTAGAAAAATCTTATTTTAAGATATTAGTTTATAATCAGGCAACTGATGTACGACTAATTATCGTTGCCTGTAACACCTACATTTGGTCACGTAGGCCTCTACCTTCGTACAACGGCCCGGTCATCGTACCATTAGTGACACTGAACGGCTGTTGGGACCGTGTCGTCGTCCTGTAATGTATCGTACATTTTTTCGGTCTACTAGAGCAATGTGGACGTACGTCTTTTTACCGTATGTCCAAAACCGTTGCATGTGTGGCAAGAGAGCCTCAAATCGAAACTGTAATTTGTATGAAACAAATGTTGAAATAGATATTGCCGTTTAATCTAAGAGTTCAAGTACTAATGTCTTTCGTCTCTTCAGCAACTAGTGTGTAACTAGAATGAATTAATGATGCGTATTGTTATGACATCATTCTTTCCTTTTGCTTCTGGCCTCACGCGTCGTCGACACCGCGAACATTAGAGGCAGGAAAGGACTGAGGGCAAGGAACTGGAAGGAATTCGGCCACGAGCTATTGAAGGAACCATCCCGGTATTTGCGTAGAGTGATTTCGAAAAAACAATGAAAACCAAATTCTGTATGGCGATCGTGTATTTGAAGCAGCATCCTCCAGAATTCTAGACCAGAAAGTTGCCGCTCAATTAATTTTAAAAAAAAGTAAAAAAGAGAGCCGGTCTCGGTAGCGTAGGGGCTAGAGTAGCTAGAGGGGCTAGTCTTCAAACCAATGCTCATTTCTCGTTTCTAATTCGATGGGCGGTTGATTTTGATATTTTTATAATCTTTTTTACTACCAGGAAAATTTCACTCTTTAATTGGTATTGGTTTGATGTTCGTTATTGAAATAAATTAATCTGACATTCGTTACATGATTACGTCATGAAAACTGAAGCTCTTCAATCCGTTAGTGAAAGCAGCAATGCTAACAATAGCAATCAGTACATTAAAAATCCTTGGCCACATTTATGCGATTATGTTGCACCTAAATCAAGACTGGGAGAACAGCTGATTTATGAATTCAAACTGTGTTTGCTTAAACTTTCTACAGTTAAGGCTCACGTGTCTAGCCAAAATAAACTTAAACAATATATAAAGAGAATGAATATATACAAATAAAAACAGTTGAAGAATAAGTAAAAGCAGAGCCAACTCGTAGGAAGAAAGAAAAATAATTCAAAGCCAAGTGCTGTGGCTACTTCTGATGTAGATAGCAGCAGAATTGATTTCTTTTCATCGCCATCTCTACTAATAAAAGTTTACGCTAGTAAAAAAAATAATTGGCGTCATAGCTAACGGAAACATCGTATTCCAATCTGGTGTGGACTGATGTATTACAAACCTTTTCGTTGCCAACATGATTCCACTATATGTTGAAGAATCCGATACCAGTGAGAAGCTCGTGAAAACGTTGAACCCCAGTAAAAACTCAATTTCCAGAAGGACATTTGATAGATGTATTATTGATTCACATCATGGTTGATATAGCATTGAATGATACTGGTCGCATTGTAACAGGTTGCCTAAAACCAACTCCTATTAGTAAAATATACCAAATCATGGGTATAGCACCACCTGACATTCGTAGGAAAACAGCTGCAGAGAGGGAGAAGAGGAAACAAGAAACAGACCCCAGACACCCTTTGTTTGGACACGAACCTCAACCCACAAGGCTGAAGTCAAGGAAGAGCTTCGTACCATCAACTACAGCCATAACATCTTCTACTGGAGCACGCCGTCTAGAACTATGGCGAAACTCGTTGCCTGAAGAGCAGTGGAGGAACATCAAAGAGGCACCGGCTGCGGGATGTAATCAGCCATATGCTATATGGAAGGCTCTAAACAGATTAAGAACTGAAGTGTCCCGATGTAAATATAATATTAAAAAATGAGGGTACACTAATGACAACGATCTATATGAATGTGGTGAGCTTCAGAACCCACAACATCTTCTGATATGCAGGAATCTCCCTGAAACCTGCAATATCGACGACCTTTACAGGGCAAACGAGAAGGCCATCAAGATTGCGGAATTCTGGTCGCATTCTATTTAATTGTGTTTATAGTTTAATATTAATTAATTAATGTTATTTGTTTTTTCAACTTGTTATGTCCTGGATACGAGAAATAAATAAAACATCATGTTATGCAGCACCTTGGTATTGA